>CAMZMU010000087.1:24862410-25478790 GCA_947311845.1 Poa pratensis
TCTCCGGCATCATAATCGTCCTCACGTACGCGTTGTTGTCCCTGATCATGTCCTGGAGGACGTCCCCTGAACGTCGTCCCCTTCATCATGGACCTCCTCCCCTCGTAGTACCTGGGGTCACCCGGCGACGGCCTGGCATTTCGCTGAACAGTTACGCACCGGCGACCACTGTCGGGGCAGCTGCACGCGCGGCCGCAGTCTGCGCCGCCGGTGAGTGTCCGGCCAAAGGTGTAGCAGGTGGTGTCAGATCAAGCGTAGTACCTCGACTGGGCTGGCCGCGATTCGCCCGAGGTAGGGAAAACCCGCGGCGGCATGGTTCCCGAAGTACCCTACGGGGCGATGGTGCCGTCAACGGAAGATCTCGACCTTGGGCGGTCGGGCCGCCGAGGCGTTGGAGCTGGCCGCCGCAGTCAGACACCGACCGCGGCCGCCGTCGGGTTAATTCCAACAGGAGGAGGGCAAGCGGTCGCGGTCCTGGACACGAGGTCAGATTCGTCCTCCTGCACGGCGGCGGCCTTCTTGGCGGCGTCGAGCTTCTCCTGCTTCATCTCCTCCTCCGGGCGTCCCGCTCTGGGTCTCTGCGGTCCTCTGCTGTTCGGTGAGTTTCTTTTTGGTTCTTTGTAGCTTTGGCGCACGTCCAGCGGGGGCCGGCGGCGGCAGGTCCAGCGTCGGAGGCGGCGGCGGCGGCTGCACCGGTCATGGCTAGGGTTGGAGTGTGGACTGGTGTTTTGGGAGAGGGAAAGCCGAAGTGCAGACCAGAGGAGGACACAATTGCGCTCCCCGCGCGTCCGCGCCCGACGCATCCGTGACCCAAATTTGGGCCAGAAAACGTCGCGGCGGACAGAAAAACGGACCGCGGTCCATTTGCATCGTCCCCCTTAGGCCGTGTTTTTGGCTCGCGCGGACAGGGCGGACGCGCCGGACTCGATTCGTCGCCCGTTGGAGTCATCCTTAGACAAATGATGTGATTGCAATCTGCACATCACCGGCATGTTATGAATCTGCAGGCAGGATGAATGGGCGGGCGACAATTTGCCTGGTCTGTAGGCAAACTGTAATGGCCGGAGTGGTGGCCACTTGCTGCTGCAAAGCGAGCAATTGCGCACTGCTCAGCCGTTAAGGCGAGAGATGATGGTCTGAGGCGCAGCCTGTGTGGCGGGCCGGGGACCGGATTGAAGAGCATCACTCGCTCCGCGTGGAACGGCATCATCGTGCAGATCTATGTATGTGGAGCCCTGCGTGATGGACGCACCAGAAGTACCGGGCAAGTCGACAACACCTGAGACAAAAACCTGCAGCCCGGAGGACACTGGCTTGGTTAAGTTCTCCGCCCAGATCTTCAGTTACCCGGCAGTAAAAGATCCCGCAGCAGCATCGATTCTGGAGCCTCGGTGTATTTCTGTAGACAGCACCTCTCATTCTACCGACTTTTGCATTCAAAAGCGATTCAAACTATTGCGAACTCAGTACAAATAGTTCAAAAAGGCGACGACGAGTTACATGAGGGGCAAAAGTACTTGAACCAAACGAATTCAGTATGTCCGTCTTGTATTAAACGCAAACATGCAACAAATTTGCTGGGTTGCCACTTGCAAGATTACAAATTGTACGCACCGTTTCCCTTGACAGCAATGATTTGTGAGACAGAGAAATGTGTTAATCTGCACTAACTGGAAGCTACGAGCAGGGCTTCTCTTATCCAACACCATCACGCACAAGGCAACAATAAAACTCCCCAACTAACGCTAACAGTTGTACCAGGCGCGCCGCGAACGAGAGAGAGAGAAGCTTGCATTTGCATTGCGCGAGTCGTGACCCTCACGTCGTCTCCACTCCTCCCTCCTTCCTCGCGCAGAGGAATTAAACCTCCTTATCCTCTCTGGCGCGCTGTGCCATTGCCGTGCCGCTGGATCCAGCATCCCTCCTTCCCCGGTCTCCCACCTCTCTCTCTCTCGTGTGTGCAAGCTCGATCTCTCTTTTTGGAGCCTTGCGCCGCGCTGCTTTCTCCCTGTCACAATCCGCTTCGACGTTTCTCTAGCAGCGCCCTGCTCGCTCGCTCCTTTTCGTGCCCGACGAGCTCTCGGTACCCGTGCGTGCCACCCCCCTCCTCCCCATTGCCTTTTGTCACGCTCTTCCTCCTTTTGTCCCACGTTCTTGGTTGGCTAGCCGTTGAGCAAAGCTACTGTGTTGTGTTGGCTGCGGGTGAGGTGAGGCGAGGATGTCGTCGGCGGTGGAAAGCGGCCATCTCCTGCTCCTCCAAGTCGTCGACATAGCGCGACGGGGCCGGAGGAGCTTGCAAAGGAGCGCGCTGTGGCGACGGAGCATGGCAACGGCGACTGTGCCAACGCCGCGGGGAAGAAGTGCGGTGAGCGCCGCCGCATTGCCGCAAGGACGATGAGGACGACGACGAGGACGGGGAGAAGGTCCCCGAGCACATCGACCTCGCCCCATCCTCAGCATCAAGGACCAGCTCGAGAAGGACAAGTACCTGCTCGCCCTCTTGGCTCTTTCGCGCCATATATCGCTCCTGAATTGGATTCTTCATTCTTCTTGCTGCAATCGAATGCTGCTGCCGATCGATCGTTCAATTAAAATGCGTTCTACTGTGTTTGTGCTTGTTTGCAGGATACGAGAGCCTGGGAGGGAAGGAGCAGCTCCTCGGCAGCGTGGATTTGAACTCCGTGGGAGGTAAACCAAGAAACCCAGCCTCAGTTTTTTCGATCGTTGCTGCCGTTCAATTGCCTCTCGTCCTTGCGATCCGCTCCTTAATGGCGTTCAGTTTCGCATGTGAGCACCGTCGTGGTCAACACGTACGATCCCGTGAACCATCCGTAGCTTTCCGTGATTAATCTGAGAGTGTATCTCTCTGTGCAACGGCCGGCCGTGCCGTCCCGTAGTAACGGTGGTGGGATCCGTTGGATTGGCCGGCCGGCCGTCCGTGCTAATCATTTCGTAAGGAAAAGAGTGGATCCCTCTTTTTACTCGAATGCACTGGTTGGTTTGGTCGGTCCCCGTACGTTGCCGCACATCGTTATCTCGTCTTCGCCAATGATTATACGAAACGGGATCATGGATTCATGGTTACTGGTAGTTTCTTCTTCCTACCCTGAAAGTGATATGTCCGGGGAATTATGGTTTCTGATTGTGGTGGTGATAGTTAAGTTTCTTTGCTTTTAACTGGACAAAACGTTGAACACGTAGTACATGTTTTCAGAAAGTCAGCACCTGCAATAGATCTAGATTCCGTTGTTTGGCAAACAGATCCGTCACATTTGGATGCAAGAAGAATATTGGAGAATGTTCGACCTGAAGGATTGAATCCGCGACACTGAATTTAATTTAATTTAATTTGCTGCAGAGACGCTGGAGCCGGACGTGAAGATCATGAGCCTGTCCATCCAGTCCCCGGGCCGGCCGGACATCGTCCTGCCGCTGCCGGTGGAGCCCAACGCCAAGGGTGTGTGGTTCACGCTCAAGGAAGGCTCCATGTACAAGCTCAAGTTCACCTTCTCCGTCAGCAACAACATCGTCTCCGGCCTCCGCTACACCAACCGCGTCTGGAAGACCGGCATCAAAGGTGCGATTGGTTAAACGAGCTGACTTCGACCGGCATGACACCCCTGGACAAATCAAGGTGCGTACTCACGGTTCATTGTTTGATTTGCCGGTGCAGTGGACAGCACCAAGGAGATGCTCGGCACGTTCAGCCCGCAGCCGGAGGAATACACCTACATGACGCCGGAGGAGACCACGCCGTCGGGGATGTTTGCCCGGGGATCCTACTCTGCCAGGACCAAGGTAATTTTAATTTAGACAACTGATGATCATCACCACAAGCTTGTTCAAATGTGCAGCCAGCCAGTGCTGTTAGTAGCTCAGGGTTCAGAGGCAGTCTTACAACGGGCTTCTTGGTTTTTGGCAGTTCCTCGACGACGACCGGAAGTGCTACCTGCAGATCGACTACACGTTCGACATACGCCGGGAGTGGCCGTCGTCGAGCTGAGCCTTTCTTTCCGTGGACCAGTTCGCGGCCGCCCGTGTAGAAGCGACGCCTGGAGCCTGCCTGGGTTACTGTCGCCGTTGAAGCAGTCTTTGTTTCGTTCAAAGTTTCACCTCCATTTTCCCCCCTTTTTCCTATTAGGGTTTTCGTCTGTTGTGCGTGCGTGCGACCGTGTGTGTATATTGTCACTTTGTTCGGCTGTTGACTTGTCCGGACAGTGAATCCGCCACTGTGTTTGAGCTATGTCAGGGTCCCGGTTTGAGTTTTCATGTAATGCTCAAAACAGAATATCTCTCACTCACTTACTACTGAATGCTCGAGTTCATCTTCTGACCTTGTCCTTGTTTGTATTGTCTAAACTCAATTGCAAAGAAAAGGTGATTTCTAGATTCCAATTGATCATGGAAAGTGCAGTTAGGAGTACCGGTCCAGTTCTTCCTTTTCATATTACCTCTTGTTAAAACTACAACTCATTTTGCATGAGTTGGCATATAAGAACCTGAATTTTCATAGGTAATTTTACTTTCCACAACCATTTATAATTGGGGCTAAAGAGTTAGTTTCCAAGTATTGATAAAAAAACTTAGTGTAAAATTGATTATTATGATTATGGGCCCATATGATCACATCACTAACATCTGATAAATGTACAAATGAGCTTTTATTACAGATATAATTCCACAGTTCCGGATTCTATTCCCCCTCTTAGGGACACTTCTTTTCAGCTTCTAGGTTCCCCAGAACATAAACGCAAAAGAAGTTTCTGGCTGGTAGCAGACTTATTTCCACCGCTTCCCGAGCTTCTCCGCTAGGAAAGAATGGGTACAGAATTTTGCATGCACGTTGGATGCTGCCTTAAACTCGGCTGGCTTGCAACAATCTGTTTTAGTATGCATCGTAAAATTTATTTTTAATGAAATCTTTTGCACATGTTTTGCTCCGTTTAATTTTAGTGCTACATGCCATTTCTTTTGCACATGTTCTCGAAATCACTATGCCATTTTTTTTATTTTGTCATGTATTGAATTATACTACGACACCAACTTGTTACTTATCATCTGATTTTTCATATTATTTTTTATTTCATTTCTAACTCATTTTTTACTAAAATCATGCATAACATCGCTTTATTAGTGCACATATCAAATTCAGGAGCGTTACAAACATCTCACAACTCAACACAACAAATAAGCCAAAAACTCTAGAAGCCCAAAAGAAATCTCCCAAGCAGTTTTTAGGAGTTTCTCTCCACCATAGTTTTTCCCTACCAAAATCCATAAGCTCGCTTACGCATAAGCATAAACCCAAAAAATAATCTCCCTTACTACCCCACCAATTTTTTTTGAATCATCGAGTTTATATGCTGACGGAGTGCTCTAGGTAATCTGAAGCAAGGACATATAATACTCCTGTTGGCATGATTGCTCAATCCAACCTGCTAGCACTCGTTTAGAAACTCTATCTTTGAGATGCCCAAAGCGCCATTCTTTGCGCCTGTCCTGCTCGGCCATAGTTTTCCTTAGAAAAAAACCACGGCGATAGTCTTCCTGTGCGTCCTTTGTTTGCTCTTTGGGCCAGTTTGTTCCGTATGCTAGATAAGCAGGCCCACGGGGATGGAATAAGTCACAAGATGGGATAGCTGTAGCTCGGCTGGCATACTGTCACGGACTGGGCCATGGGCTATAGCGTACATGTGCTTGGCTGGGCTGGTGATGGGCCTGGGCTGCAAGTGAGTCCAAGCAACGTGAAGGAGTTGGAAATCACTAATTAAAGGGTTCCGTTCGCGAAGGGAACCCGCGTGCGTTGTGCTTTTGACAAGTGTCGGCTTCTCGTTTGACGCGGTCCCGTGGGTGTGTTTGCATGCGTGACAAGTGGCAGCATGAGAGAATTTTGCTGGGTTTTCTCTTTCTTCTCCCCGCGCCAGATTTGGACCGCATTTATTTCGAGATCCGTTTTTAAAAAATGAAATATCTTTCAACCGTTTATCCAAATTATGAACGGTTTGCATATTTGAAATCCTCGCGTCGAGATCTTCAAAAGTAGATCCCATGTTGATAGGTTTTGAGAAACTTTTTTTTCTCGTACTTTGTACAACCAGTTCTGTGTACTTTGTACATCCTGTAGCAGCGTGTATATCTAGTAGCAGTGTGAGTGTACATGCAATAGCAGGACGTGATTGTACATCCAGTTGCATCGTGTACATTCAGTAGCACGCAGGTGTACAACCAGTAGCATCGTGTACAACTAGTAGCAGCGTGAGTGTACATCCAGTAGCAGCGCGAGTGTAGTACATCCAGTAGCATCGTGTACAACTAGTAGCAACGTGAGCGTACATCTAGTAGCGGTCTGTACATCCAGTAGCAGCGCGGACGTACATCCAGTAGAATCGTGTACAACTAGTAGCAGCGCGTCCGTACATCCAGTAGCATAATGTACGTACATCCAGTAGCAACATGTGTGTACCATTTGTACTTCCTATGTAATTTCGTGTACTTTATGTTATGTGCAGTTGTACACCGTATTTTTGTACAACCAACATGTCATACTCCGTACTTATTTAATATATGTGCATGTACAACTACTACCGTGAATCTAAAACAAGGTGCAGCCCACGGTTGAGCTTCCTGGCTTCCTTGTACGCGCGGGAGCAGGCAGGATGTACGTAGTACGCGGGAGCAGAAACGGGAAGGCTTCGTTCGCTGGAGGTTTCACAAGGACGTGGAAGGACGCGGGACCAGGGCGGTGACGTGTTTGGCTTTGCTTTTCCTGCTCCCACCGTATTGCAACACGTGGCACGCTGGCGTTGTCTATTTTTACCCTTTGCGAAGGGTTCCCTCTAGCTAGCGACACCCGAAGGAGTTAGGCGTGACCTGGATAAAAGGGAGCAGCTTCGATGCGGAAGGGACGAACATAACTGATGTATGAGCTCTGATCTCCTTGATCCCCTTCGTCTCCTCCCGAATCCCTGTATCTCTGGATCCTACCGTGAGATTGCTTCTATCTACTCCTGAACCCTAGCTTCCCTCTCGAATCCCCCTTCCCTTGTATCACAACGATCTAGGATCGTGACAATATGGTATCAGAGCTAACCACACCGCTCTCCGCCGACACGATGATCGATCCGTCCATGGATCCCTTCGATCGCGCCATTTTCGCGTGCAAGCAGATTCTGGCCATGTTGAGCGCACGTGTGGTGCTGCCGGAGGACTCGGAAGTCGACCAGGAGCTCGCGGGCGGCTCCGACGGGGCCACCAACACCCCAGACGGGGCGGTGCCCGCCACGTGTTCGACGGTGGGTTTCAGCCCCAACGTCAGCGACGCGGAGCTCGGATTTTCGTCTCTGCAGCCGGAGGACTCAGGCGTCGACCATGAGCTCGCGGACGGTTGCGACAATGCCACCAGCAGCCCAGAAGCTGCCGTGCCCGCCAAGTGTTCGATGCTGGGTCTCAGCCCCAACATCGACGGCTTCGAAGCTATGGACTTGTCTCCGCAGCCGGGAATCACTTCCACGGTCAGTCCTGCACCCGTGGGAGCTCCACCTCCCTCGACCATGCAGCAGTTCGGCATCCTCAAGCTAGGCAAGCACACGCCCACCACCTGCTCGACATGTGTCCTCAACATCGACACCGACGCCAAAAGCGCCGAGCGAGACTCAGGCACCCTACAGGAAGGCTTGGCGTCCACCCTTGCTGTAGGTGCACCTCTCCTGCAACCACGCCACCACATGCTCCAGATCAGCATGTATTGCTTCTGGCTCGACCACCGACATGGCCTGTGTGGATGGCATCGGCATCCTTGACAACGTCACCAACCATCAGGTACACCCCTGTCGTGGATCATGTCGTCAATACTAGTGGCAATGTCCAGGACGACCGCACAGGATGGGTAGTACATGGACCGGTTGATCTGATTGGGTCTCATGCCGTTGGGCTGGTAACCATGCCGTGGGATCCCGGTGAGCAGCTGATTATGCCTTGGCTGTACTCTTTCGTCTATTGTGAGGTGAACATATTTGAGTGGATTGGGTAGCGGCAGATCGACGGGGCTGCCATGGTTTCTTCTGTTCGTAGTGCACTTCCTTGTGGTAATTTGGTTGGTAGCAGCTCATATTACAAGCATAGTCATATTACTGGCCCTGCTGGTGGCATAAGGTTTCCTGAAATTTTTGCCACTTTTGAGAAAATATTACCAAGACCATCCCCAGATTTGGTCGAATTTTGTGATGATAGTAGCGGAGATCTGGTCATGTTATCTGTCACTGTACCTTGGGACCCATGTGTGTGCATTGAGCTGAGTATAGAAGAGTTGAGATCTGGTTTTGCTGAACAACAAAGTGAGCACACTATTGAAATTTTTCTCTCTGAAGATGTAAAAGACATCAAGTCAAGAATGGCCAATGTGAGTGTCAGCGTTGCTCCATCAACCAAGTTGCTCTCTCTATGGTCAATGGTAACATGGTATTGTGCCTACAGTGGCAGTCGAGTCAGATTATCTATCAGTGTCACTGGGCCATGGGACCCAGGGTCTGCAACCAGCGGAGTAGAGAAGGGTTGCTATCAGAGTTAGTAGAACACACTAATGGCGAGATATGCAAAGAGGCATGGAAAGCTATGCAGCGCCATGTTATTTGTAAATCACAATTACAAAATGGTGATCGTGCCAAGAACACCTTGTTCGGGATTCATGAAGTAAAACGGCTGTCAGAATTGGTAGACCAACATACTAGTGGATCATCTTGGCAAGCATCATGGAGCTCCACAACACTATATTGCCGACACTTCCCATGCAAGAATTATATGCAGAATTGCCAACAACCATTGGAGCTATTGATTACTAGTGACCTGAGTGCAGCTGGTGCCCCTGGTGAGATTACATTGGAGATATACTGATTACACCTGGTGATTCTCTTGTTCATCGCCCATGCACTGGGTACTATACTGGAATCCGCCTGGCAAATATCTTGGAGCTCACCATAACTGTGCACTGATACATGAGGTAATTCTACCGATTGCATGCAAGCCCTTACCATGGGAGTATATTGGGGAACTAGAACATGGAAAAAACATGAAGTTGCAGTGGCTACGAGAACAGCTCACTGAAGTAGTTACCCCATGGAAACGTTTCCTCGAGCAACTCTGGCCAGCGCAACCACTTGGAGGAGCTGGTATTGCTGGTGAAAAAACAATGGTTACTCTGATTCTTCAAGAGTGTGATGGCAAGCTGCTGGTTATGGCGGTTAACAATAATGAGATTACTGTTAGCAAGCGCTTTGCACAAGTCGATGCTGATGTGAACCAGTACCTTCAGTCACTTCTTTCCTTGGAAGTGTATGCTTATCCAATGGGTGCTCAGCTGCTACAGCATGATGATCAAGTTGGCTATGTGCACAGTGCGTCAGTCACATTACAGTGGGATCCAGGCCAGTTTTTTTTTTTTTGAAGGGAAATACGTATATTAGGTCGTAGACAAATGTAGTACAACAGACGTACATACCCATGAGATACGGTCCAGAAGGAACCGTAGAGACATACAAATTGCAAGGAAACCCCTGAAGAAAAACAAAAATACAACCAGGTCCTTAGGGTTCACTGCAACAACCGGCCAACACCGCCGTCCGCCACCGACGCCGACGCTCGACGCAGAAGAAGGACGGCGACCAGCACATCCAAGATCGAGGGAGCCCCATCGCCCTAGGGCTTTATGAACCACCAGAAGGAGCAGAAGAGCCCACATATCGCTGTGGCGTGCGGGTCGGGGAACATCCCCAGGCTCGATCTCGATCTCCAGATCCAGCAGCTCCGGCCGCCGTCGGCGAGGAGCAGCGCAAGATCCGCCACCGTCGGACCACACTCCAAGTAAGGCCCGCCGAATCCTCCAGCCCGCCGCCAGCCCCAGAAGACCAGCAGCATCAGCTCCAGCACACCCATCTCCTTCATCCCGACGGCGCCGGAGAAGACACCGCCGCGGCGCGGTGAAGAAGAAGCACCAAAAGTCCACAGTGGGGCCGTCACCACGCCACCGACCACACCAAGACAACGTAGCTCTGCCACTCCTTGCCATCACACCACGGTGACGACGAGAGGAAGAAGTAGAGCACACCGGTCGCGACGGCGGCGTCAGTCGACCACCACCACCACGAAGACCTAATAGCATAGTAATAACTACTATCTATACACAGATCCGGCCGGCTATTCCACCCCCCTCCCCTCACCGCCGGCACCGGGGCCGACGAGAGAGAGGAGGGCGGCGAAATCGCCGGCGGAAAACGCCTTCGCCCTCCGGTCGCCTCTCTCTTCTACTGTAGAAAGGGATAGGGGAGGGGAAAGAGAGCTCCCCTTCTTCAAGAGATACAGTTGTGACCACCTAGAATAAGGAAAAATCTAAGCGATCCAGGCCAGTTCTGCCATCTCGAAATCTGGTTCGCACACCCTACTGGAAAACAACTCAGGCATTCACCTTACGATAGGCTGCAACAACTGTCAGATGATGTACGTCGATTGTGGGATCCTGGCAGTTCTTCTCATCGACCGGCTTGGGGGCAAGCCGGTTTTCAAGAGGTGGGGAATGTCACGGACTGGGCCATGGGCTATAGCGTACATGTGCTTGGCTGGGCTGGTGATGGGCCTGGGCTGCAAGTGAGTCCAAGCAACGTGAAGGAGTTAGGCGTGACCTGGATAAAAGGGAGCAGCTTCGATGCGGAAGGGACGAACAGAACTGATGTATGAGCTCTGATCTCCTTGATCCCCTTCGTCTCCTCCCGAATCCCTGTATCTCTGGATCCTACCGTGAGATTGCTTCTATCTACTCCTGAACCCTAGCTCCCCTCTCGAATCCCCCTTCCCTTGTATCACAACGATCTAGGATCGTGACACATACGCGCTTGGTGTTGGCCCGTCAAGAAGGCCGCCGCGGACAGCCGCGCGAAATCTCCACGCTGCACTCATCGTCGACCCGTGTTCGGACCCAGAAGCTCGCAGCGGAACCACGGCCATCCTCTTCTCCGGTTTGCTGCTGGTCCTCCCCAGACACCCTCGTGATTCCGGCCACCGACTTTCTCTTACCTGCTCGCGAAGAAATTTGGGGAAACAAGATACTCATCCACAAACAATGGCGACCGTGACGGCCGAATTGCCAGAGCTGCCTGAGGACATCCTGATTGATATACTTGCCCGCGTCGAGATCCCTGACCGCGCGCGTGCGAGCTCTGTGCGCCCCTCCTGGCGTTCGGCCTACACCAGCCTACTCAACCTCGGGAAGCACTACAAACAGCCTCAGACGCCGTACCTGATCTACACTTCTGAGCATGCCGGCGAGAACGTCGCATGCCTCTACAGTCTCGTGGAGAAGAGGGTTTACAAGCTAACTCCGACAGAGCCACCCCTCCGCAGTAGGTTCCTGATCGGATCGTCCCAGGGCTTGCTGGCTACAGTCGATGAGAGATCTGAGATGCAGCTCGTCAACCCGATCACTGGTGAGCAAATCGACCTCCCTTCGGTGATCATCGTAGATCAGGTGAAGCCCATCTATGACGACTCTGGTGCTGTCCACAAGTACGAGTACTCACGGCACACTGCGAAGAAGGTTCTCTGGCCCCCAGAAATCGTTGCTCTTGACCAGCTACGGGAGGTTCTCCAGCACAAGGCTTTCGTGCTCTCTGTTACATCCACAAAAGGGAGCTCGATTGTGGTGCTCATCCACAATCCGCATCGCCAGCTCTCGTTTGTGAGGATCGGGGATGATAGCTGGACCTGGCTGCCGCCGCACGCCTTCTTCGATGACTGCATCTACAAGGATGGACTACTGTATGCTGTGAACACGCATGGAGAAATTCATGCCTTCGATCTCACTGGCCCTCAGGTGGCATGCAAGATGATTCTGGGGGGGTCGGAGGTTGTGAAGTGGACCAGCATGTACATTGTGCAAGCTCCATGGGGCGGTCTTCTGCAAGTTGGGAGGTCCTTTGCCGATTACGAGTTACAACCTGAGAACGGAGCATTTGAATACTGGAACACCGGCAGGATTAGGATATATGAAGTTGACATTGCAGGGAACAGACGCAAGAAAGTCAGGTGCTTGGGTGACCATGTGTTGTTTCTTGGGCATAATCAGTCGCTGCTTCTCAGCGCCAAAGAATATCCGAGTCTCAGGGCAAATCATGCTTATTTCACTGACGATAGTTTTTTGTGGACGAAGGGATTTGCGAATAATCGCCGTGATATAGGAATTCTCAGCTTGTGTAATAACATCAGGGAGGAAATTGTGTCGCCTCAGCGTTGGTATGATCGTCCAGATCCCACGTGGATTACACCTGATCTTAGGATGACTCCAACGGGGCGACGCATCGAGTCCGCGCGGCTCCGTTCATGTCCGTGGAGGCCAAAAACACGGCCCAACGGGGCGACGCAAACGGACCGCGGTCCGTTTTTTGGTCCGCCGCGACCCATTCTTGGCCCAAATTTGGGCCACCGATGCGTCGGGCGCGGACGCGAGCGGAGCGCTAGCGTGTCCTGCCCTAGTCCGCCCCTGGCCCACGCTTGGCCCCCGTGTCAGTGTGATACAACGGTCACCTACCCCGCATTAACTGTCCCTAGGAGTCGCCGGAGTCGCTGCGCGCGCCGTTGCAGACGCGGCAGAGGAGGCCGAGATGGAGCAAACACGTCGCGCGGCGGAGACTGCCAAACGCGCAGCCAGACGCAAGCGGCAACGCGATGCCGAGGCCGGCGGTGCTACGTGTTTAGTAGCGACTAAAAAAGAGAGAGGAGGAGCCAGCTAGTCCGTCGCTGGCCCCGACCATGGCGAAGGAAGAGCCAGCAAGTCCGTGGCCAAACGGGCGGCTGGCTGGACGTTCCTCAAGGCCGAAGCCCTTGATCTCCCCCCTTATCGGCCATGGCGGCGGCCGGTTATTAATTAGGTTTAATGATAGTGTAGATTAATGTAGGGAGATGGATCGCCGGCCGGCGTTCACATTAGGCCGACGGCCCGGCTACTCCAAAACCGCGTACGGCCGGCTATATAGTTGCCTCGCCGCGGTCCGCTGCTCATCGTCGCACCGATGGCAAACCAGGAAGACGAAGCTGTGGCCGTGCAGGCGGCGCTTGCCGTGCCGAAGGAGGAGGAAGTCGTGCCCGAGGAGGACGCCGTGCCGAAGAAGGAGGAAGTCGTGCCCCAGGAGGACGCCGGGCCGAAGGAGGAGGAAGTCGTGCCGGCAACTCCACTGCGCCCACCTGCCCCGACGTACAATCCCTGGGAGCCCTGGTCTCCCTGGGAATCTCGGCTCGCCTTGGCAGACCCAAGGTGGTTCGCACCGCCGTGGGCTCCGGCCGCCGCGAAACCAGAAGCGGCAGTGGCGCCGGAGTACGTGCCGGGATCTCCACCGCCACCCCCGGCCATCGATGCACCGGCTACTCCACCACCACCACCGGAGGAGGACGACGACGAGGAGAAGGACTAGATTATAGGTCGTATTTTATTATAAATTCCCAATGTAATCTTCAAAATTCTATGTTTAATGAAATATTGGAAGAAAAAAAGTTGGCCGGACTGGATGCGTCGGGCCGTTGGGGGCAGTGGCCGGAAAGGGGCGGACATGGGCCGGACGCGCGTCCGTTTGCCGACCCAAACGGACCAAACGCGGACCAAACGCGCGTCCGTTTGGGTCGCCCCGTTGGAGTCATCCTTAGGAAGATGAATGTCAGGACCCTATCTGCTATCTGAAGAACAGGACAGCAACCCCATCGACAAGGCCAACGGCTGTTGACATAGGTATACATCTCGGGTACCCTACCATGAGGGTACCTGGTGCACGTAATGACTAAGGCCTAATGACGAAGGGCCTGCTCGAAGCCCAAGACAGGAGGCCCAAAGAAGATGGAGTACCCTCCAAGATTTATACATAGGCATAGTCGGTTAGGACTTTCCTTATATGTAAACCAGGTCGGTTACGTACTCCCGAGACCCAGCCTATTTAAAGGCTGGGAGGGGCGCCGATCTAGGGACAAGCCATACTCAAACCACCAAAACTCTAGCGAGATCGTCATCTCGCCGGAACCACCTTGTAACCTCATAATCTCACGCGATCAATAACAGACAAGCAGGAAGTAGGGTCTTTACCTCCACCCGAGGGGCCTGAACCTGGGTAAATCTTTGCCTCTGCTTGTCAGCCGACGAAACTACCAGTACTACCACGTTCTCTCCCCATAATCTCAACCCTAGGTCCTTAACCATGGGATTTGATGAGTACACCCTCGTCAATTGGCGCCGTCTGTGGGAAAGAATAGTGCTGGACTCACGGTTTCTTCGGTTCCATCGGAAAACGGCGACTCGCCGATCGGATCTACAAACGGCAACTCGCCGGCTGCATCAACAAACCAGAACTCGCCGACTCAGGCGGCACACGGCAACTCGCCGGCTCACTCGACAAACGGCAACACGCCAGCTTCACCCGCAAAAAGCGCATCGGATCCTCTGATGGATTTCGAGCCACACTCGCCAGGATTCCAGGAGGCCTTCTCCGATCTCGAGTCAGGTTTGGGTTTAACCGTTGGTTCGTTCAATTTTTTCGTCAACAAGCTTGGTGTGCAGGACTTGACGGATCCACGCCAACTCGCGACTTCCGCACCCGAGGCTCCATCGGTTGCGGTTCCTTCGACTGCGGATCCCTCAACTGCGTCCATACCATCGTCGATCCTCCAAGCTTGCTCGTCTGCAACAACCATGTCCACACGAGAGATGCACGAGCTCATCGAAGAACTTCAGGGCGAGGAGGCCGAATCAGCATACCGCACAAACGATCCCGAGCTCGATCTCTCACTCGAGGATAGTTTCGACTGCGGGATCTCCTTCAGCGACTTCGACGAACCGAAACTCATATCGACAACCACGTCGACTCCGAGATCTGCACCAACAACAACAACCTCGACTTCGAGATTCATAACAACTTCGTCGACGCCGAGATGAGCATAGGCGATGAAGGCATCGACAGCGAGATCCGTCCAGACGGACCACTCGACGGCATATCGACTCCGACATGAGCCTTGATGACGATGTCGAGTCCATGACGGGACTCGAAGACACACATACATACCCTCGGGTGATACCCCAGCAGGTCTACGTCGCCATCGCCGCAGAATCATCAGATGCTGCGGCCAGCCGCAGGCCTACAGAATTCCCGTGCACAGTTACTATGCCGGACGGAGTCACAACTCTCACAATCACTGCTGAGATGGCAGCAAAAGCAGATAAAGTCATCAAGGAGTGCACAATGATGCCAGCAGACGCAACACAAGAGGAGATGTTGACCTTCCAGTACTTCAACTGGCAGGAATCACTTCGACTGCGGCAGGTCAGAGCAACACTCGAAGAACGCAAAAAGCAAGCTAGCTTGTCGAGTGCGCGAAGAAGACAGCTCTCCCTGAGCTCCACCGGGCGAGCAGACACAAGACCCAGATCAAGGTTGTCACACCTCTCGCCAGACGAAAGGGCGGCACTCACCCGCAACTTAGGCAACTCTTTCATGACATACGACGAAGAGGGAGTGCCAGTACCCAAAACAGCTGCGGGTGCCCTCTTCACCGCTGCAGCATACCTAGAGGCAATCAAGCCTCCAGCTGATGACCCCAATGCAAAACTGCATCGCCAGCAGATCAAATCACTCGCCTTAGCGGCGAAGGCCATACGCCAAACTCCAAGAACTCCAGGTGGGAGTCGAGACCGTGCCCTAGTCGACACGCGTCGGGAAGAGCATAATCACAGTGGTCACCGCCACCACTCGAAGGAAAGAAGCGGCTCGCGTAGGCGCAGGTCCAGGAGCAGATCACGCAGATCTTACAGTAGCGACTCATACTCTGATCGAGAGCCTGAGCCACATGGAGCTCTGTGCTTCACTCGACGCGTCCGCGAGACACGGATGCCCAAAGGGTTCAAACTCACATCTGAACAGCCCAAGTACACGGGTCGACAGGAACCTTCGGGTGGCTGGAAGACTACAGGCTGGCTGTCGCGTGCCAGCGAGGCACAAACACCACAGCCATGCAATACATACGACTCATGCTCGAAGGCACAGCCCGCGACTGGCTCAAAGCTACCTCCATCAACATACGACTCGTGGGATCACTTCCGCATGACTTCATCAAAAACTTCGAGCCTCTATGTGAGCGCCCAAAAACGTTCGAGGAGCTGCGAGCTGCGTTCAACGTCAGACGAAACGTTGAGGTCATACATCAGACGATGGACTGAGATACGCAACTCAGTCGGAGTAATTTCAGAAGATATGGCCATGGACGCTTTCATAATGGGACTCGCCAGGCGGACTCAAAGAAGCACTTGGTCGCAAAAAGCCAACCTCTGTGGCTAACCTCTTGATGACCGCGACTGAGTGGGCAGACGGAGAAGACATGGCGCGCACCACACGCGGGTCCTCACCCCGTGACAATCATGAAAGCGGCAGTCGAAGCCGCAGAGACTCGTACAGAGACGACCGAAGGCGCAAGCGTTCAAAACGTCACTACGACGACAGACCCGAATTCATGGCGGCTGGGTTCTCCACACCCCGCAACGACCAAGACAGAAGCGACCGACGGTCAGAAGATCGGCGAGACAGTCGAGATGATCGCGGGACAGTCGAGATGATCGTCGGGACAGTCGAGACCGCGGCCAACGCAGTGATAGCTACAAGAGGAAGGACTGGCGCAAGTCACGATCCGGAGCACAATCTGAGCGATCATTCGAAGAAAAGATGGATGCTGATTGCAGATTCCACCTGTACAAGGGGGACGACGGAAAACTGCGCTCCAATCACTCGATGAGAAACTGCAGGGAGTTCGACCAAATGGCGACTGATTACGTAAATCTCAGAAAGGCAGCAGCCACACAAGCACCTGCACCCGTGCCTCAGCCAAACAATGTGCCTGTTCTGATGGCACCACCTCCACCACCACAGCCTGCCGCAGGCGGAAATCTCGCGGGTGCCATACAGCACATACCTCGGGTGGACGAACCACAGTACCCTCCGCCCCAAGGGCAGATGTACATGATACAGAAAGGTCGCCCTTCCAACAGGGAGCAAAAACTTCGCACTCGACAAGTAAACATGGCGGTCATGTCACCTCCCGCTGTAACTGAATTCTTGAAGGGTTCTGAAACCGCAATAAGCTTCAGCAGAGAGGACCACCCTCCATCGGTTGTTCGTCCGGGCACTCTGCTCTGGTACTCGACGCGCAAATTGGAGGCTACGCCATGTCCAAGGTATTCATGGATGGTGGCAGCGGCATAAACATCATCTTCGCAGATACGCTCCGCAAAATGAACAGGTCAGTCGAAAACCTGCCAAGGTCTTCAAATACCTTTCACGGTATCGTCCCAGGGAAAGCAATAAGCCCAGAAGGCACCATACAACTCGACGTAACGTTTGGGGACAAGAACCACTTCAGGACAGAATCGATTGAGTTCGAAGTTGTCGACTGGAAGTCACAATACCATGCTATACTTGGACGCCCGACGTTCGCTCGATTCATGGCGGTGCCACATTACGCATACCTCCAGCTGAAGATGCCTGGACCAAAAGGAGTAATCACAGTCAAGGGAACTTCCAAAAGTCTGACTCTTGCGACCGAGAATTCAGCAAAATCTCTGAGATGTTTGGCATGGAAGCAACACTCGCTGATCTAGCGGTCTCCAACGATCGAACACTTATGCCAGAACACAAAAAGGTGGCAGTCGACAGAGCATTCAATGCCACCAATGACACAAGATCGCATCAGGTGCACCCGACTGACCCGACCAAGACAGTCAATGTCTCGTCGAGTCTGCCTATCGCATAGGAAAGCGCGCTCGTCGAATTCCTCCGTGAGAACTGGGATATATTTGCATGGTGTCCAGCCGACATGCCAGGTATTCCCAGGGAATTCGCCGAGCACTCTCTCCAATTATTTCCAGATGCTAAACCAGTCAAGCAAACAATGCGCCGCATATCCGGCCCAAAAAGAACCGCAGTCGAAGCCGAAGTCGACAGGCTACTCGCAGCAGGTTTCATCAGAGAATCAAGAAATCACAATGGGTGGCCAACCCCGTACTCGTAGAGAAGAAGCACACAGATATCCTTCGGATGTGCGTAGATTTACAGCACTCAATAAATGTGTCCAAAGGATCACTTTCCACTACCTCGAATCGACCAGATCGTCGACTCCACCGCCGGGTGCGCTCGCTTGTCCTTCCTGGATGCTTACTCGGGTTACCACCAGATAAGGATGAAGGAAGAGGATGAAGAGAAAACGGCGTTCATAACCCCACTCGGGGTCTACTGCTACACCACAATGCCTTTCGGGCTCAAGAACGCAGGCGCAACCTACCAGCGCATGATGCAAGACTGCCTCAAGAAGCAAATTGGGCGAAACGTCCAGGTCTACGTAGATGACATCGTCATCACAACAAGGGAGGAAAACACACTACTCGATGACTTGCGAGAGACGTTCGCAAACCTCAAACGCTTCCACATCAAGCTCAACCCGAAGAAGTGCACGTTCGGCGTGCCAGCCGGGCAACTCCTCGGGTATCTAGTCTCAGCTCGAGGAATCGAGGCAGACCCGGAGAAAATACAGGCCATCTTGACGATGCAAAGGCCTTCAAAGCTCCATGACGTGCAAAATTGCGGGTCGAGTAGCAGCACTCAGTCGATTCATCAGCAAACTGGCGAAAAAGCACTCCCGTTCTATCGACTGATGAAGAAAGCAGACAAATTCGAGTGGACGCAAGAAGCCGAAGCAGCCTTCACGGACCTCAAGCGAGTCCTCACAAGCCCTCCAATCCTCGTCGCACCAAGGGAACGCGAGCCACTGTACCTATATGTCTCTGCAACTAACAGGGTGGTGAGCACCGTACTGGTAGTCGAACGAAGGGAGGAGGGACACACCCAAAGCATACAACGTCCAGTCTATTACTTGAGTGAAGTGCTCTCCATATCAAAGCAGCGGTACCCGCACTATCAAAAGCTGGCCTACGCCGTGTTCATGTCCTCAAGGAAGCTGACGCATTACTTCTCCGAGCACCCGATCACTGTAATCAGCACCTCAGGGATCGGGGACATCCTCACAAACCCCAACGCAACTGGGCGAGTCGCAAAATGGCTCATCGAGCTAGCACCACGAGACATCAAGTATGATTACCCGAAGGCCATCAAAGCACAAGTCTTACCTGACTTCCACACCGAGTGGATTGAAGCTCAGCTCCAGGAGCGCCAGATGTGTCCAACTCATGGACTATGTACTTTGACGGCTCGAAGAAAAACGAAGGCGCAGGCGCGGTGTCATCCTCATATCACCAAAAGGCGACAAGCTCGCTACATCCTGCAATGGGATTCGAGTTCCCATCAAACAACGAAGCGAGTATGAGGCCCTGATCCACGGCATGAGGATGGCCAAAGCCCTCGGATGCACTCGACTGATGATCTACGGTGACTCGAATCTTGTGGTGCAGCAAACAATGAAGGCCTGCGATGCAATCGCAGATAATATGATCGCCTACCGTGACTGTACAACATCATGGAGGGCAGCTTCGAAGGCTGCGAGTTGCGGCACATAGGGCGTGAAGCAATGAAGAAGCAGATAAGCTAGCCAACATTGGCGCGACCAAAGCACCAGTTCCACCTGGTGTCTTCTTCGAGCGCATCGAGCACAGGTCCATCAAGAAAAACGAGCATCTCCTACATCAGCCGCACCAGCCAAGAGCAAAACACCTAGCACAGAGGACCCGCCAGTCGAGGTACTCCTCATCGAGCCAACTTGGACTCAGCCTTTCCTCGCATACATACTCCGCGGCGAGGTACCTGAAGACATAACAGAGTCAAGACGTGTCACTCGACGATCTAAAGCATACACTGTCATCAACGGTGAACTGTACAAACGCAGCATATCAGGTATGTTCCAACGTTGCATAGCATTTGAAGATGGCCAAGCCATCCTTCGTGATATTCATGCAGGTACTTGCGGGCACCATGCCAGCAGTCGATCACTCGTAGCCAAAGCCTTTCGCGCAGGCTTCTACTGGCCCACAGCACTCAAAGACGCGGAGGACATAGTCAAAAGGTGCATCGGCTGTCAAAAATTCGCCACAAAGCCGCACGCACCCGCATCGGCGTTGAAGACAATACCATTGGCCTGGCCCTTCGCCCAGTGGGGGCTCGATATGGTTGGGCCACTCAAAAAATCCTCCCATGGAGGGCATACTCACCTTCTGGTGGCAGTCGACAAGTTCACCAAGTGGATTGAAGCAGTCCCTATCACAAGTTCGACTGCCACTACAGCAGTCAATTTCATAAAATCCATCATATACCGCTTTGGTGTGCCAAGTAGCATCATCACTGATAACGGTACAAACTTCACGGCTGAAGAATTCCGAACTTTCTGCAAAGAGCAAGATATCACGCTCAACTATGCATCCGTGGCACACCCGCAGTCAAATGGCCAAGTCGAAAAAGCCAATGGGCTTGTGACGAGTGGAATCAAGAAACGCCTCCTGGTCCCACTCAAAAGAGCAGCGGGTGCTTGGGTCGAAGAACTTCCATCTGTGCTATGGAGCTTACGCACAACTCCCAATGCCTCAACACAATTTACCCCATTCTTCATGGTCTACGGCGCAGAGGCAATCCTGCCATCAGACGTAAGGTTCAATGCACCAAGAGTCGAAGCATACAACGAAGAAGATGCAGATGAAGCACTCGAAGATGCAGTCGACTTGCTCGAAGAAGCACGCAACACGGCGCTAGCACGCACAGCTGTCTACCAGCAAGATCTACGCAACTATCACAGCCGTCGACTGCGTACCAGGTCCTTCGAGGTTGGTGACCTGGTGCTTCGACTGAAGCAAAAGAAGGTGCACAAACTTGCTTCGCCATGGGAGGACCTTTCATCATCACCGAGGTCATTGGCGGTGGAGCGTACAGACTGAAGCACGCGAAGACAGGCGAACTCTCACATAATCCTTGGAACGTTGCGCAGCTGCGCCGTTTCTATGCTTAGGTTGCTCAGTCGCATAATGTAATAGGCACATATGTCGGATGGCTGCAGGTTTCAGACGCGCTCTTTTCCTTACCAGGGTACCTAAGGGGACTGGAAGGTTTTTAATGAGGCGGCCTGCAGCTTAACATTCAAAAATGGAATATAATCAATGATTCCTCATATTTCTCTCTGTTTACTACTCGCATAATTTACTCGCACAACCTTAGCCTCAACTGAGCACTCGGGGGCTGTGTTACCTCAAACATGAGCTTTCGCTCCTTCTTCAAACATAATACTCCAGCCGCGCTCGAATACTCGGGGGCTGGGTCATAAAAATCATACAAACAAGTTGCTCAATGACATGAGTCGAAGCTCCAAACATCGCAAAAATTCACAGCCTCATTCGAACACTCGGGGCTGTAGGAGTCATATTATATATTAAGTGTTTGTCATAAACCCCGTTCGGTACACTCGGGGGCTGCACACACACAAGTACACAAATATACATTATCTACAAGTGGCAAAATTACACTCGGGGGCTGACCCCTACACATACAACCTTAATCTACAGGTTCTTCCTTTGGCTGGGTCCACTTCTCCTCTCCTTTAGCACATGATGGATTAGGACCAATGCGTCCACCCGTGTCTCTCGGTAGTGCTCCTCCATTGGCACAGGACCCCCACCTGGTACGGGTGCAGGCCCCATCGCAATCTTTTTTAAATCAAGGTGCGGAAAGTGCGACCGCACAAAGGCAAGAGCAACGTTAGCCCCGCTAATCAGTTGCTCGCGTACAAATTTCTTGATTGCCTTGCCCTTTCGAAATTTCTTTAGCAATGCAGCAAGGCCTTGTGGCTGCTCATTCAAAGGAAACAAAACCTCGTGGACTCGAAACAAGGCTAACCTGCAGCTCTCCAGTCGAATGGCAGTTCGCCACGCACGGTCCAGAAGCTTTACCAAAATGGCACTCCTCGCCCTGTCTGACCAAAAGGGGTGGGCAGCATATTCCGCGCTACTCGCTTGACCGTCGAGTCGGTCCTGTAGCCGCGCCTCCTCCTTCGACTGGTCAAAACAAACACCTATGGCAAAAATAATGCAAAACTGTTATCCCAGTCGACCTTTGAGTCGAGTCAGCAATTCAATTTCCATAAGAGCTTACATTCAAGCTGAAGGTTCACTTTCTCCAACTCTTCAAGCAAAAAGGCCTCCCGTTCCGTAGTTGGGGATGGCCTCGACTGCAACTCAGCATACGCCTCTTGTGTCTCCTTCAGCTCGTCGCTCACCTTCGAAAGCTTTTGCTGAAGGAAGTCCATAATTTTCTGGTCATTCACACTTCGCGACTTCGAGGAACCACCCACAACAGGGCCAGTTGATGCTTTAGAGGCTCGGTTCTACAGTCAGAATAATTAAGGGCATAAGGAAGCATGAAGAGCTCAAGCAAAAGGCTCGGGGGCTGCGCCTCCCGATTACTGAAGTTCATATTTCATAAAAAGACAGATACGATGTCTGATAATTTACATATAGCAAAAGCAAAATGACGAAATCCCTAGACTTAGTCAACAAAGGGATCACTCGCTAAGTCGTCGACTTCTTGGAGGAAGCCTTCTTCGCCTGGACCCTGGCTGCCCTATCTTCAACAGTTGTTACAAGCTGTTGGGCATACTTTTTGGCGGCTTCCATCCAAGTGCCGAGCCCGACGGTTCTGCCGTCAGAACCCCGTGGGAACTTCGTCGTAGCTTTGTCAAAATCTGCCTCGACTCCGTGCGCGAGCAACATGAGAAAAGTAGTCTGAGCACCACTTACCATTTGCTCGCGACAGAAATCGGTGACGGCAGTCCCTTCAGGCTTGAACAGCTCTACCAGTTCTGCAAAGGAAGATGGAAGCTCTTCACCAGGGAAGAAGCTGCCATGGAGGGCGCCCAAGGCACTCGCCGCCTGTGTCAGCATCTCCCCTGCTCTGCTACTGGTAACCTCTGAGACAGCCACACTTTCATCGAGTGAGGTGCCAAGGCTTTGCTTGCCAGGAGCAGTAGGGCCATCCATCACGCCTAGCGTAGCACGTGGATAGCATAATCAGCACCATATTGCAGAAACCTCAAACATCTAAGGAACACAGCAAAAATTCGTACCAGTCAAAGTGGTGCTGGCGGCAGAAAGTCGACCAATCGCCGACTCCTCTCTAACCTCGGCTGCTTTCAGCCTCTTCTCCAGGTCAGCCACTCGACGGGTGGCGTTGTTCATTTTCTGCCGCATCAGCGGGGCCTCTGCAAAACAAACATACATGGTCAACAGACTGCAAGAGGAATCAGCTTCAACAAGTGATACTAGCATAAAGAAACACGCACTCTTCGCAGCTTCGAGTTGCTGCTGCAGGGTGGCGGCTTCCGTCTCCTTCTGTACATACTTGGAGCCAGCATTCAGTAGCTCCAGCACAAATGGCTACAACGCAATACGCGAAAGTTCAGAACAGGTCTATCAGGTCCATGAACAGCTTACACCCGCTAGTGATTCAACTATTATACAAAAGCACAAGCTTACATGATTCAGGAAGGAGGAAGTCGAAGCAGGAACGCCTGTCGCTGCTGCCTCCTCTTTGTCAGCCGCAGCCTCAGGCGCAGGTGGTGTGGCTGTGGCGGCCGGAGTCGCAGGGGTTGGCGGCTGTTCTGGTGGCAAACTCCGAGCAGTCGATGCCGCACTGCTCTTCTCCATCTGAGGTGGTGGTGGCAAATCCTCATCCGAGGACACACTGTTTCACACATGCTAAGTTAACAACTTGGCAACATTCATAAACGGTCAAAAAAGCAAGGGCAAGTAATACTTACTCTTCAGTAAGATCGACCATTCGATCAGGTGCAAGCACACCCATGCTGGGGCGCGATTTCTTCGGGGGTCGTGGAGGAAGCGAGCGAATGGGAGGGATGTCGAGTGGCGCCATTGTCGACTCCGTCTCGTTCCCTCCTTTTCCTCTGAATCAGCGGTGTCTTCCTCCTCGCGTGCCCGCTTCTGCTTGGTTTGCACCTCAGCATCACCTTCTTCGCCGTCTGGCGTATGTGCGGTGGCGAGTGAGGCCATTTCATCATCAGAGCCCGCCTCGAGTGGCTCGTTGTCCGGCACTGGGCCGTTCTCAGGCAGAGGGGGCATCGACTCATACATTTTGTGTCCCTGCACACAGAAACAGCAAGGAATCATATCGCACATGCATAACATATAAACTGACATATAGTATCGACTGTTACCTCTGGTAGAGGGTTGCTGGTTTCATAAGGAGCCACAGGCGAGTTCATCTCGCAAGGCTCTTCATCAGTAAGCTTGGTAAGGCTTCTTACCAACTTCTCCGCTTCCGCATCAGACAGCTCCACTGCGCGTGAGCGGGTTGGATCAGAAACCCCACTGTATGCCCACAAAGCATGCGCTCGGGCTCGGAGAGGCTGCACTCGCCTCTTGGCCATAATGGCTAGCAAGTGGATGCCCGTAACCTCCCGACCAACAGTGGTTTGAAGCTTTAGCACCTTCTCCATCAGAATGTCAGCCTCTTCGGCTTCGACTCCGGTCGGCTGGGCGATCCAGGATGGCCTCTTCTTCACCAGAGCGTCTGCGTCAAAAGGAGGCAACCCGAACGCTTGGGTGCCTATGGTCACATCCTTGATGTAGAACCACTTCTGGCGCCATCCTTGCACAGACTCGAGGAAGCTGATCTTGAAGTACTCGACGTCAGATCGAGTCTGTACTCCAAAACCATCAGGTCCTTTGGCGCTGTGCTGGCGCTTGACGTTGAAGATACGGCGAAAAAGCCCGAAGTGGGGCGCAACGCCCAGAAAGCACTCGCAAAGAACGAAGAAACACGCAATGTGCAAAAGCCCATTGGGCGTAAAATCGTGCAATTGCACCCCATAAACGTGCATCAGTGCACGAAGAAAGTTGTGAACAGGGAAGGAGAATCCCCTGTTCACAAAATCCACAAAACAGACCCGCTCATTGGGGCCTGGGCGCGGGATTACCTCGGCGCCAGGGATGCGAACTTGCGAGGTGTCCTCAGGGATCAGCCCGTCGTTCCGCAGGCCGGTGAGCATCCTCTTGCTGCAGGAGGACTTGGTCCAGGCGCCCTTGTCCCTCTTCAAACCGCTGGCAGCGGCTCCAGCAGCGCTGTCCGCCGATGCGTTCGCGGCACTCCTGCCCTTCCGGGTGGCAGGCTTCGTCATCGCGGTGATGGGTTGCAAAAGCTTCGCTATGAGGCTATGGCGATGCGTGAGGAGGAAGAAGAAGCAGCGGCGGCGGAGAGCAAATGGCAAGTAAAAGTACTATTTACTCCGCCGCACCCTTTTAACCTCAACGCAAAAGAATCCGCACCGTGGATGCGAGATCGTGGGCAAAGAAGCAAATCCAGCCGTACATGTGGCAGCCATGGAGAGCAACCGTCGCCGGCCACTCCGCCCACTACGCACGGGAATCTAGGAACTGCCATCATAGCCCCAGAGAAATCGTGCTTGAACAGTCAAATCGAGTCCAAACGGCTGCACATTGGGCCCACATACGTGTCACGTCCCATCCATCGCAGCATAGCGCACGCCACCGCGTGTCAGGTGGCGCAGTCGCCATAAAACGTCATCCCTGACGTCATTGCAGCAGATTTGTTCAGAAAAGATTTCGGGTTCGCCCAATGCATATCAATGACTCGATTGTTTTTGGGTGTAAGGTCACTCGACATTCTCTTCGAGCAAAGACATGTTACTCCCATCGGGAGCGAAACAAAAATTTCTTCGACTAAGAGTGTATAGGATAAAAATGATTTGAGATTATCCTCCATTGCAAGCAATAAAGCACAATTCGGGGGCTACTCACATCGGGAGCGCTGTCGCGCACCCGATAGAATAACGTCAAAAGGTCAGTCGACAAAAGAATCGACTCAGTTCATATATAAAATCATACTCGAAACATTCCCGAGTTGCGTCTGTCGCAAATACCTCGGATGCTGCACGCATAGTGCAAAGGTAAGACCCGCCGAACTTTCGAGCTGGGCTAAGAACCGTTTCAGCAACGTCAATCCTTATACTTTCCGTGTCAGCAGACATGATGAAAAATCCTGAGGGACGCGTTGGGTAGAATTCGAATCTATACTGCAGATCGACTCAGTAAGACCTCCGCGGCCTAGTCGAATCTGACCAGTTTGTACCAGATTCGAGTCCGGGGACTCGAGTTTGATTGAAAGCTAGTAAGGTTTTACCCGAATGTGTAGTTAACCAGTCCCGATCCGTCGAGTGTACTGGGCCTGCTAAGCTATTATCTCTTGATCATCATAAGCAAAAACCACAGTCGATGAAATACTCGACATAGCCAACATGTGCTATTCATACAGGAATTCCAATTATAATATACAGAATACAAAGCATATAACGTGCACTTACGAACGAGTCCATGCCCGATTCTTCGAGTGAGACAAGTACTCGGGGGCTACTGACATAGGTATACATCTCGGGTACCCTACCATGAGGGTACCTGGTGCACGTAATGACTAAGGCCTAATCACGAAGGGCCTGCTCGAAGCCCAAGACAGGAGGCCTAAAGAAGATGGAGTACCCTCCAAGATTTAGACATAGGCATAGTCGGTTAGGGCTTTCCTTATATGTAAATCAGGTCGGTTACGTACTCCCGAGACCCAGCCTATTTAAAGGCTGGGAGGGGCGCCGATCTAGGGACAAGCCATACTCAAACCACCAAAGCTCTAGCGAGATCGTCATCTCGCCGGAACCACCTTGTAATCTCATAATCTCACGCGATCAATAACAGACAAGCAGGAAGTAGGGTCTTTACCTCCACCCGAGGGGCCTGAACCTGGGTAAATATTTGCCTCTGCTTGTTAGCCGACGAAACTAACAATACTACCACGTTCTCTCCCATAATCTCAACCCTAGGTTCTTAACCATGGGATTTGATGAGTACACCCTCGTCAGCTGTGATCAGAAGACAAGAGTTCACCTAGATCCAACGACATCCAATGCACCGTAGTTAATTACCATTTTGTACTTCAGACTATTTCCTAAATTCACTGACCGTACGTGGGCAATATTGTACTTGCTTGAACTTGCCTTTCGATATAAAGGACAGTTGGGGTGGAAGGGAGGATCAAGCAATCCAAAAAACCTAATTTTAGTTATCTTTACTGTTATTTATCAATTCCAGCAATTTATTTTCCTTAGTTATAATTCTGGACATCGAGCTCCAATTCCTCTCCCTTCCCCGTCGAATTGTAATGTCAGACGACCACGGGTCCTGACAATGAAGCTGGTCTTAAATCAACTTTGAGTTTTTCTATATTTATTACTGATGTCACCATGATGTATATCAGATGCAGTTCTCATGTTAATCCTTGAGTTGATATAGATGACATGTCCTTCAGCATCACTGAATTTGTGTGGAGTGTTTTGGATGTTTTTCATGGCTGGGTTTGGGAAATAATAAAATGAAGTACTGTATTGAAAAAGCGAGTTTCTCCAGAACCAAAAAAAAAGGGCTCAACGGGGACACATGAGCAGCATTTCCCTAAATACTACTCCCCCAGATCCATATTAGTGGGCATAGCTTTGTCTAAATTCATATGTATCTAGTTAAGTATTTAGACTAGATACATGTGTATCTAGACAAAGTTGTGCCCACTAATATGGATCGGAGGGAGTATCAAAAGGTTCACACCAGAAAAGTCGCGAGCTCCTCTCGTGCATTCAAAGAGGAAAGGTCGGGAGCACGTTGAGGCTGCTTCCCTCCATGTCGTCCGTCTGCCGCACGTGATGGATCGGACGAGCAAACCATCGAGAAAATATTATTAGCTCCCTCTCGCAAAAGCTAAACTTGCTGCTCCCTTTCGCTCTTTGCCCTCGCATCACATGCCGTCTCGTTCTTTAGGAGCTTTAGGATCCACGTTTATTTTTTGAAAGATCCAACAATTGTTAGCTTTCGATGTATTAGTTAAGGAAATTCAAAAAATCTATCAGTAAAGGCAAATTCATATAAAAGATCGTATACAGATGTCCGCCGGATGAAATTACGTACGGAAACGAACAAAAAAAGAGAAGAAATGATAAACTCAGAGTGACGACCCAGTCACCCTTTGTCACTGTCTCGTCACCCCAGTAAAATACAACCACCTCCCTGCCTCATAGGGCCATAGTCACAACGCGTTCTGATGTCGTCAACTCGGCGCACACCCACCGTCTGGGGCCGCCTCCCCTGCAAGCGCAGACCTCGCCGGTGAAGCTATGTTGTACGTCAACCGAGACTTCCACAAAGCACCAAGTACCTCAACTCGGTGTCTTCAAGCCTCGATATTCATTGTGAAAACTCTAGGTCTGGCCTTCAGTAGTTGTACATGGCAGTGATGATCCTTGTTGAAGTCATTATTTGGAGAGTTCAGATTTTCTCATACGTGAATGCTTATAATTTTTGATTGATGACGACGACGCTGGTGTACTGTTTACTTATTGGAGGCGTCGTTTTTGGAAACCTCTTATATTGTTTTGAATGTTGTATTGGGACCGTGAGACGTAGTTTTTAGAAAAGCGTTGTGTTGGTACCGGGTGATCGATCATTGTGGCGAAGTCTTTTATTTACTTCTCCTTTTTAGCTGTATCCATTCTTGCTATCTCCACGACAGTGCAATTTCTCTCTTTTAGATATTGATACCTGCGGTGACTTCATCAATCTAAGACCCGACCGTCGGCTCAGTCTTTCGTAGGTGTTCATAGGGTAGGATGTGCGTGCGTGCATTCATAGGGGTGAGTGTGTGCACGTGTATGTGAGCGTCTGCGTTATACCGTGTTTCGCAAAAAAAAGACAGTGATATATTTCATTTACCGAACAAAATAAATCGACGGAAATATGATAATCGGTGCCGTATGTGTGCGCACCGACGACCCAGCCGTGTCCGCATGACGTGCGCGTGGGCGGTGGGGGCATGGATTGGAGGACATGTGTTCGCACAGGGACGCATGTTGGATTGTTCGGTTGTTCCGATGCGAGCCGTGGCGAGTAGCGTTCCGCCGACTAGCAACACGCCAAGCCAAGGCCGGTGCCGTTTCTCTTCGTTGGGAAACCGCCGGTGACGCTTTCGGCAGAACGGGAAAAGCCATAAATAACATGGCAAAGACGCGTCGTGGTCGACCAACATGTACGCTGCTAATAGCTGGTCGCGATCTTAATTGTGCTAGCTGATTTTATCCATTTCTATTTACTTATTGTCTGACAAGCACAATACAGATTTTACAGAGGAAAGATGTCAAATACAGTACTCCCTCCGATCCATATTAGTGGGCATAGCTTTGTCTAAATTCATATGTATCTAGTTAAGTATTTAGACTAGATACATGTGTATCTAGACAAAGTTGTGCCCACTAATATGGATCGGAGGTAGTACAAAATATATTACCTGTCCAGACAATCGCTCCTTAGCACCAAAACCCGCTCGTGTGGCCGGAGAAATGTGCTTCATCTGTCCTTTTTATAACACGTTTTGGCAAAAAACGGAGGGAGTAGAAGATCCATCCGTTCATATATAAAAGATGTTTTAGATAGTGTACATGTTGACTAGGTGCAAAACAAAAAGAATGAACGTACACAATAAGATGTGTCTAGATACATGTAGATGCAAATGAATGTGTCAAAAGGCTAAAATATCTTATATATATGAACGGAGGGAGCAATTGACAATCCAAATTTACTTACTTACATGATGTTTGAGAAAACTTTGATCAGCGTATGCAGTTTTTAGGCTGTGTTTCGCTTTGCGTAAACTTTTTTTTGTCTATTCTAGTGCCCGTTTAATATATTATTGCATATTTTGCGGGTAATCTCGTATATGTTTATAACATACAATGAAATAAGAACAAACAATACAATTCAGCAAATAAGGACCGTGTTTTACTTTTTTTATTAACGACATTTTTATTAAACTTAATTTTTCGTATCAAGACAATAAAAATTACAGTAGTTCACATATGGACTCTACGTAGTTAGGATCCACATGAAAAAAGATGAAATAAAACGCATATACAAGTACATGTAACCTAGTCTTACTTAAATCATACTTGTGATGACAAGTGGTGATTAATGGTATCATAGATCAATGGGCCTTCCCTTTGCAAAAAAAAAAAAAAAAAAAAACACGCAAAAAACAAAACGTTCAAAACATATATTTTTGTTAATCCAACGAAATTATCCTTTAACTTTTCGCAATGTATTAGTCTCATTCACTCGAAATTGCATTTAAATATAGGAGAATAAATCTGTACATTGTTTATCCTACATGAGATTACTACTAAACAATGTCCTACAATACCTTAATGCCTGAATTATCGTACAACGGTTAACTTTTGAAATAAAATATGTTCCAAGTACTCACTCTATCAAAATGTAGTGCATATTAATTTTGTTTGAAGTGCAAATTTAGAAGTTTGACCAATGTCATAAGAAAAAAATCTATAGTGTCAAATAAATGCAATATGAAAAACAATCTAGTGATATTGGTTTGATATTAATTATCGATCTTAATATTTCTTCTATAAATTTGATCAAAGTTTAACCTAATATATGCATTTCATTTTCAACACGGCAGGAGCATTACTCCACAATTCTAAATATGCCCACAATTTTTTTCATGGCAAGAGTGTAAAACCATTTTTAAGCTAGAAAAGCAAACGCAGAAACAATCCTCCATTTCTCCAGGTTTTTTATATTGATCCCCCATTTGGCTTACCTTTTCCAATGTCTTCACCACGAGGAAACCTAAATCGAAGCCGAAAGAACGAATTAAACTAGAGAAAAACAGGCCCCACCCTTACCTCCTCTCCTCGTCTCCGCCACTTCCCCGCCCCCACGAAATCTGGAACTTCCCGGACGCCATTGCCAATCTTTTCCCCCGGGCACAAGGAAAGCGCGCCAAGGCGAGGAGGGGTGGTGGAATTACCGTGACCAATTCGGAAGGTATCTCCGTCCTCCCAACCTCTCCCCCCATCCATGCCGACGGCGCGAGCGATCTGTTTCCTTCTTCTTTCTTGGGTCCCGAGTCGCGACCTTCCTGATCTGAATTTTTGCTGCACCTGCGCCGTAGGCTTGTAGGATCGGGCCGTGGTGAGAGGAAATGTCCGGTTTCGTGGGGGTCGTCGTCTCCGATCCCTCCCTGCAGGGGCAGTTCACGCAGGTCGAGCTCCGATCGCTCAAGGCCAAGGTGACGCCCAAATCCATGTTTTTTTCGTTGCTCCTCTGCACGAGAAAACCACAATTGTTAGCGTTCCCCTGTCGCCTCCGCTCCAATTCGAGGTTTCTGTTTCGTTGGGTTGCAGTTCGTGTCTCTGAAGAGGGAGGCAGGCCATGTCACCACCAAGAACCTCCCCGGGCTGATGAAGAAGCTGAGGGGACTCAATGAAGTGGTCTCCGAGGAGGAGATCGCCGCTTTCTTGTTGGAGTCGTACCCCGACAGCGACCAGGAGATTGAGTTCGAGTCGTTCCTACATGTACATCTCGGCGATTCTCGAGTCCCTGGCTATTACTGTAGAGGGGAAGATTGTGTCATTTACTCATTGTCTTACAAATTTTTGTTCGAATGGGGCATTTAGTGTGGTGTTTTTGCAGGAGTACCTGAATCTGCAAGCAAGGGTGAGCGCCAAGGAAGGAAGCGCCGCTGCTGCCGGCGGAGCTGGCCGTGGCAAGAACTCGTCGGCCTTCCTCAAATCTACCATCACTACGCTGCTGCACAATCTCAACCAGGCGGAGAAATCTTCATATGTGGCGCATATTAACACTTACCTGGGTGATGACCCATTCCTGAAGAAGTACTTGCCAATCGACCCATCCGGCAACCAGCTATTTGATCTTATTAGGGATGGTGTTGTGCTCTGGTAAGATGCCTTTCTAGCTAGCTCCAGGGCACATGCCCATTTACTCTTCAAACAGAATTTGCCTGCTAGTCCTAGCTGATGTTAATTCATTGGTTGATCTTTTGTCAGTAAGTTGATCAATGTAGCTGTACCTGGGACCATTGACGAGAGGGCAATAAATAAGAAAAGAGTTCTTAACCCATGGGAGAGGAATGAAAACCACACACTGTGCCTCAACTCTGCCAAGGCCATTGGATGCACTGTTGTCAACATTGGTACCCAGGATTTGGTGGAAGGAAGGGTATGTCATGTATTCCATACTTGATATCTTTTTCTTGTAGCTCATGGTGCTGTGTCATTGATCAAAAAATGTTGCCGATATCTAAATTATCCTTTTCTCTTTTGCAACAAGCTGAATTATTCGTCTTTCTTGTATTCTCTCATGTCCTGTATGGTGATCAATAATTTTGTTTGATGAACTGATAGGTAATTTAGGTATATGCACTCTTTACCATTACTAAATGCTACTTATCCTTTGTCTTCTTCAGTATCACGTACTAGTATGCCCTTCTCGTACTTCTTTTCTCATTTGCTGATTGCTGTGTGTGCTCCTTTCATATACAGATGTTTTAGCCACCTTCCTTGGGGACAAAATGTTCTTAATTCCCATATTAGATTCTACAAATTCACTTAATAAAATCAATGGTGACTTACAAATACTTCTGTTGTTCTTTGGCAGCCGCATTTAATTCTTGGATTGATATCTCAAATCATAAAGGTAAATATTGAGTTGAATTTTTCATTTTTACGCAATTAAATAGACACACGATGGTTAAACTCCGGCTTCATCACATAAAGAGTTTCTTGCACTTGTTCATCAGATTCAACTTTTGGCTGATCTTAATTTCAAGAAGACACCACAGCTGGTTGAATTGTTTGATGACAGCAAGGTAAATAAAAGCATTCTACCTTTGCTTCATCTCCTAGTTTACACCTTTGCTCAAAACAAAATCTGCTTTAATGCATGTTGTGCAGGATATAGACGAGGTTTTGAGTTTGTCACCGGAAAAAATGCTACTTCGATGGATGAACCATCATCTGAAAAAAGCTGGCTACAAGAAAACTGTTAACAATTTCTCTTCAGATGTGAAGGTGCGTATGACAGCAAATGCCACAACACTTACTAATCACTTGATTATGTGCAATTTTGACACACCTTCAATGATACTAGGATCTGCCTAAACCCGTTCATAGAAGATCTTACTGTTCCTTTGAGTTTTGTCGGCAAAGCAACAGCCAGCTTTGCTGCATTATCTATAAACCATTTTGTCCACAGTTGAATGTTTTCTTCTTCATTTTTTTAATATAGGTTAATTTGTTGGCCTGCACTCGATCCACCATACTATTTCTATTCATGCTTCTCTTCTTGCTTTGTTCAACTTGGATGATCACATGAGTTTGTTCTGTACAGGATGGTGAAGCCTATGCTTATCTTCTGAAAGCTCTTGCTCCAGAGACCGCGCCTGAAACAACAGTGGAGACTAAGGATCCTGACGAGAGGGCAAAAATGGTACTAGAACAAGCAGAGAAGTTGGACTGCAAAAGATATCTTACACCAAAGGATATCACTGAGGGTTCTGCCAACTTGAATCTTGCATTTGTTGCACAAATATTCCAGCATCGGTAAGTGCTGACTCTCCTGTTCCTGAAAAGGTTTTAGAATTTTAATATGTGACTAAAAGCCCTATGTACTATTTTTTGCTGATGATCTTATTACTGTTAAACATTCATCACTTGAATCCTGTCATTCCATGATGTGCAGGAATGGTCTAACCAGTGACATTAAACCAGTTACACTCTCGCAAACAGCAACACGTGATGATATTTTAGTATCCAGAGAAGAAAGGGCCTTCAGGATGTGGATCAACAGCCTCGGGGTCGAATCATACGTGAATAATGTTTTTGAAGATGTTCGCAATGGGTAACAAGATTATTTTCATAGTGTCTTGTGTTTATCAATTAGCGAGTCAATAATTAAGTATATATTTTCTTGCAGATGGGTACTTCTTGAGGTACTTGACAAAGTTTCTCCAGGATCTGTCAATTGGAAGTTAGCATCAAAACCTCCAATTAAATTGCCATTTAGGAAACTGGAGAATTGCAATCAAGTTATAAAAATCGGGAAGGAGTTAAAATTCTCATTAGTCAACTTAGCTGGGAATGATATTGTTCAGGGAATTGTTCAGGGAAATAAGAAATTGATAGTTGGTGAGTTAATGCATGTAACTTTTGTAGTTGCTAATGCACTTTGTTTGATATATAATTTAACCTTCTTTGTTACGTCTTTCAGCACTTCTGTGGCAATTGATGAGATTTAATATCCTTCAACTGCTAAACAGACTGAGATCCCACTCCCAAGGATCCCAAGGAAAACAAATTACTGATGCGGATATACTGAACTGGGCCAACAACAAAGTGAAAGCATCTGGAAGAACATCTCGAATGGAAAGCTTCAAGGTGATTTTAATTTCTATAACCTTTACTTGAGCATATCAGAAACTGCAGCTGTTCATTTTTCCTTTATGTTTTTCCCTTCAGGATAAGAGCTTATCAAGTGGAGTGTTCTTCCTCGAACTTCTTAGTGCAGTTCAGCCAAGGGTTGTGAACTGGAAAGTAGTTACAAAGGGGGAAGCTGGTCTGTTCTTGGTCCATATGTGCTATTTCATGAATTGGTTCCTGATTAATCATATAAGCTTTCGTTAGACATAAAGAAGTGGCGTAGTACTGGCTGATAGACATATTCTTTTGATTTTGCAGACGAGGAAAAGAAGCTAAATTCTACGTACATCATCAGTGTTGCAAGAAAGCTCGGATGTTCTGTCTTCCTACTGCCAGAGGACATCATAGAGGTAAAGGGCTAAATGCTAGAGTATCTCCATCTCCGACTTCCATAAATCCTTATCTGAAGGCTGATGATGGTTGTTGCTATTTATATTGTTGGTTTCATATTCTTTCGCCCTTGTTGATCGAGAATGGAAACTGAGTTTGTTCCTGTTGTTTGAACAGGTGAACCAGAAGATGATCCTAACTCTCACTGCTAGCATTATGTATTGGAGCCTACAGAGAACGCCACTATCACAATCTGATATGTCTGAACCGTCGGAGCCATCTAGTATGGCTTCCGACGCTGCCTCTGATATTGGTTCGGAGGATGGCGCCTCAACAGCAGCACCATCTGAATCAGAAGAGGTGAACTCGCTGTCCGACGGTATGTCAAACCTGACCACAGATGATGCTGCTTCGAATGCTCCACCTGCAGAAAATGGAAACGATGCAGCAGGATCCTGATGATTATATGTTCGTCGTCGTCGTAGCACTGTCCATCATTAGTTCTACATACATGGATTGGTTGGTACTTTGCCTGATGTCCAAAGTTGCTGCTGCTACCAGAAGTGAATTTTTCTCCTGCTTTCCAGGTAGCATAATAGGTACAAATATATGTAGACGTAGCCGCCGTTTGTTCATTAAATTTTGATCATTAGTACTATACTATACGAGGGTAAGAAATACTACACAGAAAACCGTAGGCATGGGCCACCGGCCGGGTGGCCATTTCCTGTACACACTTTAGTACACTTTGATGTCAAAGCTCCTTTACCCAACCTTGTGTCTTATCGGTCCATGTGCTCGGTTTTTCTCAGTATGTACTGTCGTGGCCATTACCGTTTGTACTAAACTGTCGCTGCTGTGGACCATTTATGAGCTGTACATGACATCTTGAAGGAACTTGTGGAATGCCAAGGAATTATTGTACACATTGTAGTAGCATCTTTGTTCACTTGAGTGCAATGTGACATGTCGGATGTTCGCTCGCCATCTGTATGTCCGACACCGATAGGTATTACAAAAACCGGCAAAAAAACTACTCAGTATAATTTATCTTGTAAGATACAGAGTATATTATTTTTAGATCAGTATGAAACGCGGCTTGTGCGCATGATATGACGGAACTTCCACATGTACAATAGTAGCACTTGGAAATTAGTATCAGCAGTTCTCTTGGGTCCAAATATCACTAATATTAAAAGACAGAGTCTGACAAACCGGAGGATCTGAACCGTCCATCAGGCTTGATCCAACGTCTCAAATTTCTCCAATGATGTATGTTGTGCACTTTCTTTTTTTTCAAAAAGAAAAAACCCACTAAGGCACTAACCCGAAAAGGAAACCGCTCTCATCCACGTTTCCCCTCCCGAAACAGCCCACCCGCCCGAACAACCAGTCTTCATCGCCGCCGTTCTTCCTCGCGTCGCCGACAGACCGCACCGTTCCCCGCCCCGCCGCCGCAACGCCCGCTCCGACCATCCACACAAGCGCCGCCGACCACCCACCGACGAGCCGCCGCCTACCCATCTCCGCCCGCCGCCGCCCACCCATCTCCGCCTGCGTCGCCGCTGCCCTATCCCCGCGCCACCTTAAACGCCGTCAGGAACTGCCCCTCCCCATCGGCTCACCATCAACGCCGCTGGATCCCAGCCCAGACCCTCTACGCCGCGCTGCCGTCAACGACGCCGGAGCACCTACTGCTACACGCAGTCGGGCCGGATGTGCCTCGCGGACTCGCGGTGAGCAGCAGCCAGATCGATCCGCTACGTAAATTTTCTCTAAATCTGATTAATTTGGGTCCTATTTTCGCGCACGAGCGTGTGTAGATGGGCTACTACAACTTCAGATCCCACCCCTCAGGCATGTTGATTCGAACCGTATCTTCATGTTCGTAACCAGCTACCTGGCCTCCAACCTAGAGCATCCGAGAGGCTGAAGTGTCGCCTGCTCAACTTCGTCGGGCTCTATCTCCTGGACCCGACGATAAGGTATGATTTTATTTCTCTTTATTCCTTTGAAGTATTGCTTGATATCATGGCATAACTACTGAATCAATAAGGACGTGTGCGGCTGTGAATCTGTGATGCATTCATGCTTCTTTTTTCTAATTTACAATCATAATCTCTTGGCAATTTGCTTAAACTCAGAAGTTTGATATTCAGTTTATGGTCCAATTACGACCAAGTGGTAGTATAGTCGATTGGTTCCCATCCTGGGTTGCAATTTCGTAGACTCTGAGGTTGGGGTCAATGCGGAAAAGCAACCCTGGAAGAACGTGTTTTCTACCCTCTTCCAAACTAATCAAACAATCAGTTCAAATAGAGATATATTCAAACAAAAAATCAGTTAAACTATGGTTTGTCAAACAAATGTTCTTGATATGACACAGGAAGAACTAAATATTTTCTGCGGAGAATTTTCTTCAGTAGGTTAGCGACTTGTTTGCTGAATCTTCCGTTATTTTTCATGTAGGTGGTTGAGGGCTTGAGGCGAGTCAAAAACATTATTGATTATTTTACAAACAGTCAAAACAGAACGTCCTCCTGAGCTGCATGATGCTGGAGCGAACCAAATGATTAACCAGGTGCTTACGATTAAATTATTTTTCTGTGTACAAATTCTGTGACATTCAGTGGGTATTCCTAGCACGGTAGCTAGACATACTCAGCAACATGGTACACAAAAGAAGTACATGCTAAGCGTTGCTTCATATCTTGATTGTGAAATTAAAGAGCTTGATATGTGGGATTGGCTTTTGTATGGCAGGTCATGTATGGCTATTCCGAAGGATTGTTCCGGCAAAGGGAGAAATTGGTTTTATGTGTTACGGACAAAATTATGCAGGATGCGTATCTTCATTTTAAAATCTCCAATCAAGTATCAAGTCCACAAGGGATAAAGGTGTGTACAAGCTACATTGTTGATTAATATTTCAATTTCCACACTCCTGATCCTTCTTCCTTTCAGAAAAAATGAAACTGCTTATTAAGCTATAGTAGAGGAAATTGGCAGAGTTGTGTCGCTTCGAGCCGCAGCAGGCCGGTGCCGCTACTTTGACATTATACCTGCACACGAGCTGCATAATTCAGTCATCTATAAACTGAACTTCTATATCCGAGATGTGTGATTTGCTATTTAATGGTACAGTTCCTTGTGTTTTTCCTTTAGGTTTCATGCAAACATAAATGCCTATGCACTGTTACTGTTCCTTATTACAGTTCCAAGATGCAATATGATAGCCTTCAGGCAAAAATGTAACTCAATAGTTGAGCTGTTTTTGCAGAATATTAAGTTCAGATTTATGCAGAACTACAACTTTGCAGCAAATTAAATCTGAGGACCATAGATGGCATGTTCAGCATCATTCGAAAGGTTAGATTTTCCGAGGCAACAACAAAATTTCATTGCAAAGGTATGGTGTTGTACATTCGTTGTATACATCCATGAACATCGAGATAAAATAAGTTGTCATCTAAGAAGGGCTTTTCAGTGTCAGCCATGAAGGTCGTATGGATGGCCCAAGAACATAGTGCTGGAGATTGTATGGTCAAATAGACCATCGAACTACAGTATGTAATTTCGCTTGTTGTCAATATTACTTCTCTAGATTCCATGTAAACCAGACCCCTAAACATGCTATCATTAAATTCTTTCGATGTACTCCCTGTTTTGTATCTTTTGTACCCGTAAGCAAATCTGGATATTTTTCTCTATAGAAGCAAAATTATGTACTTTAATTGTTAGAGTAGCTTGGTGTGGTTTGAAGAAACAAAGTTGTGTGTATGATGTCTTTTTTGTGCTTGTGTTTCCCTTGTAAATCTTAGTCTTTTGTTTGCTCTATCTTGACTACCTTAGCCAATATGCTCAGATTGGAGTCCGTAAAGCTCCACCTTGACTCTCCCGACAGTACTCCCATATGTAATACACACCTAAGATTATACATCGGTTAATGCTATGCCCTGGATTTTCTCATACACCGCTAAATCTATGAAAAACAATGTTTTTGCTGTTTTACGCCCTCTTACTTAAAATGGTAGTAGTAATAACAATACCATAAATCAAATTATGCTTTCAATTTAGTCTCTTTGCGTTTAGAAATTTTAGGTTAGTCAACACGTGCATTGCACGGGCACGATTACTAGTACTACAAGGGAGCTGCGGAACATGACACCGAGATGACGAGTCGCGGGAACTGCGTGTTGCGTCTTCCAATGATCCTGCTGCACCTCGCAGGCATACAGGGGCAAAGCCAGCACCGGAGCGGAGAGCTGGGCTCCATGCCATTTCCTCTCCTCCTTAATACGCATTGCTCCCGGAAGTCAAGTATCAAGTAAAGGCAGCTGCTGCAAGCCACCACCACCACCACCCTCTCCTCCACCGCGCGTCTCCTCCCTCCTTGCAAACTCGCCGCTCTCCCCTGCATATGCAAGTCATGCTGGAACAACCTGATGCTTCATCCGTTCCTCGTCGTGAAGGTAGTAGCTTCCCGGCGGTGGTCTCCGTTCCCGGCTTCCGCCATTGCCGGCGATGGAGGATAGCTGACACGGCGACGTGGTAATTGGACCGGCCTTTACCATTCGTATCATCCATCAGCGACGGCGGCATACATGGGGCAGGCCAGGCATTTGATCTTTTTCTACCTTAGTATTTTCTAGCTAGCTAGTTAGTGATTTCCTGCTCTTCGTTTTAGCTTCTCTCTGAGTGCAGCCGACAATCCTACATGGTCGTCGGTGCAAATGTAGAGTGGTGTGAATAACCTTGGGTTATTGATCTGTATCTTTTTTCTTGGAAATGAAATTAATCAAGCGATGGTTAATTTCCTAGCGAACCTCAAGCTAGAAGTGTGATGATGTTTTCTTTTGTTTCTTCCCTCCTGTGCTCTGTTTGTTTTGCTCATGAAATATTTTCTTCTTTGCTTTTTAGCTGTACTTGCATTGCACATCGATCTAACGCAGGCCGGCGCACAGTAATTAAGCAGCTAGCAGCAAACTGAGTTCTCGTTCGCGTGCTGCCGAAACAATACGCCGCATGCATAGTGTTCGTCGCTGCGGCCATGCATCAGGCCGGCTACAGTGCGTGTTCTGGGTAGCAGGCAGCCATGATACAAGGGAGAATCGAGGAACATGTTTGCGGACAGAGAGAACCTTGCTCCTCCTCTGTCTCGCTCGACCTTAATTTATTTTTTATCACACAAAAAGAAAGACGTTATACGCACTGACATAGTAAGAACAAAGAGAATCGCATCTCGACGACCAAATTCAACAGTAGAATTATCTGTTTGCTATAGTACGAACGAGTTGATCACGCTTGATCGACCTGCGACGTGTCAAATCTGTAATGGAGACCGACGTTAGCTGTATCATATGAATCTCGTGGATCGGCCGTCTTGGCCTCTTCTTTTATGAAATTGATGCGTCTTCCAGGGCATATCTTTGAAAAATATGAATCTCGTGGGGAATCACGCTTGCTGCATGCCAAGGAAAACGGCAAGTTCATGTTCTGCCTGGCTCTGGCTCTTATGAGACTAGCTAAGCAGCAAGTTTTACGAGCAGTTTAACATGCTGATCGTCGATCGGGATGAGTCCAACACCAACCAGGCGCAAACGCAGTAGGCGTTGTCTTCTTCCCATCACACATAAATTAGGGCTGCCTTGCGCGGACAGGAGGCTAGGAGGACCAGCAGCGCCTCTGCACTGCATGCCATGCCGTGCCAATGCGATGCCCACAGTCAACAGTGCCCGCAGCAGCGGCAGCCTAGACAGGAGGAGACTCTACGGCCGGGGAGACGACGGGGAGCGCGCGCGCACAGCCTACGATGCCAGCAACATGGCCCTCGTGCCAAGTGCCGCATCTTGTCCGGATCCGCCTGCATTGCACCCTAAAATCATGTCGTTTCGTTAGGAGAAATAAGTTGTTTGTGTAGTACGTGCGGCGAATTCCCCGGATGCGGCCCTCTGTAGTCTCGAGTGCCCTACACCATTGACTCTGGAGAAATGAAACTCGGCTCGATTCGGTAAGCTCGCGAGTACCTCATTTGGCTTGTTATAAGTGTGGGAACAGATCATATATGAGGAAAACTAGTAATTCTCTTACAAATTTAGATCTAGAAAAATAATAGTCCTTCCATAATTCCACAGAGGCAAGATCATGAAAAAGATAGTAGCACACCATTACGGGTGCAAAAAACATTAGCAGGTTGGCACCCATCTATGAAAAATTCCGACTCGTTACTCGGCTCGATAAGCTTGGTCAACAAACGAGTTCAAATTCAAAACTCATCTTGACTCGTTAGACATCGAGTTCGAGTCGAGCCGAGTCACAAGCTACTCGTTTAGCTTGGTAGTTTCGAGTTTTAATCCCTGATTGTTCCTTCCCGAGCTACGCGTGTATGTGTCAGTTGGTGTTTCCTAGGGTATATGATTTGGTTGAGTGTGCCATATGTCTCGGATCTCTAAGAGAACACGGCATGCATCGCCCCAAGATAAGGGGCACGTATCTGGACCACCTAATTTAGCAATTACCTGAGGACGATATATGCGAGCACCTTAAGCTCCAGGATGACGTACCGATCCCTAGGTCCTAGCTAAGCCACTGCGTAGAACAAACTTATCCGAGTACTATACCGCAATTACCTGAGGACGATATATGCGAGCACCTTAAGCTCCAGGATGACGTACCGATCCCTAGGTCCTAGCTAAGCCACTGCGTAGAACAAACTTATCCGAGTACTATACAGGAAAAAAAACATACTACTACCACCAGTACAGATCCGTCAATCACACATGTTTAAACTGACCCATCGACTATTGCTCACAGTTAACGAATCGTCACTACGAGGACGTGCTGTGGCGCGGTGGTAGTGCCTGGCAGTGGCCGGCCTGCCCGTCCCAGGTTCGAGTCCCCGGGAGGACCGAATTTCTGGGATGTCTCACGGCACTGTTCAGGTGAACAGTGCCCGGCGTGGTACTGTTCATGTGAACAGTGTCCCCTGCTTCTGGGTCAATTTCACCGTGGTTCTGTCAGAGGTATTGTGGTGTGCCCACCACCGCAGGGGTTTCCCAGTAGTTCTAGGCTCACGGAGCTCAGAAGCTACAGTATAGTCTGGTTAGGTCTAGCTTGCGCACAGGTGGCGTGCGTGTGGTGTTGAGTGTGTGTGGTGTGAGTTGTGCGTGAGTTCAGATACTACAGCTGTACTGTAAAAAGGAATTCTCAAAAAAAAAAAAACGAATCGTCACTACGCGGGGTGGGTGATGATGTGATCACACAGATACTAAATCGTGTCCATCGCACAAAATTTTCGTATGAAAACCGTGCGCGCTGATGACATGGCGGATCAAGGATTTGAGCATGGGGAGGGGCAGGGTGAAGAGGACATAACCCCAAAAGTCACGAGACATATATGATAATACAATAATGCATAACACAACACTGATTCGATTGTGTCTTGTGGTGAATTTATTTTGGTACCTCGATATGTTAATTAGGAGTTTGCAAAGTACATGCAAATGCAATTTTTAGGTATTATGTGTGGTAGGTTGCTCCTCTCGAAGCGGAGAGACTTAAAAAACAAATAAACTATGTTGCCAAACTGAGCTAAAATTTTGTCTTGTGAATATACATGTTAGTGAGAGCATCTCCAACAGATGATGTAAAACAAATTTAACTTACTTTTACATCACCAAACGCCAAAAAACGGTATTCAACAGATGATGTATCTCTTTTTGTGATGCAAATTTTTACATCATGACCTAAAATTCTAGCTTTGGTGATGTAAAATTAGGGCACGAAATCCATGCCCAAAAACAAATTCCTTCGCACGTGCAGCCAAACCGCCCGTTTCAGCGTTTAGCCTCCTCCCGCGCGTGACCGAATCCCGCCACCGCCGGCCAAATTCCGGCCATGGAGGGCGCCTCCGACCCTGTCCCGACCACTTCCGCCCCTCCCGCTGCTGCCGCCGCGCATGATCGCGCACGCTCAAGCATCTTTGTCATGTTTGTTTTGAGTTTATCGTAAACGTTTGATTGAACACAATCGTATTTGTTAGTAGAACCATCACACATGTTACGTACATGCACCTATACTAGCAGTTCCTGCATTGTATATGCCATTTTTTGTTGCCCCAGTTGCACTTTGTTCAATAAAAACCCATATATCATGAACATTTCATCCCTATACTATAGAAAATCTCAATTATATTCAATTGCACATTTGATACACGATGCATTCAGGCATTGCGACAAAGATTCAATTGCTAGCTATACAAATGAGAAATATGGACAAAGTAAGCTTCTCTTGGTTACATCTTTGTCACCACGTGATAAGATACAAGATGAGGGTGGACATTTCTCCCTAGCCATGTCTTCGCAAGTTCGTCGTGTATATACAAAAATTCACTTATCTCTCACCATCGTGGTCCACCATGCTACAAAAGATAATGTCTTTTGCAAGGCACCACTGCGCAAAAGACGCTCGTTGTAGCACAAGCACCATTTGTAAGTATTGTTCAAAGGGTCTGCAAGTTTACAAAAAAAAAATCATCAATATCATAATGTAAACACAAGAAAAAATATTGGATAAATGTAGATATGTCACTTACCAGCAAGTACGACGATGAGACGAGAAAGGAAAGAAAGTCCCTGATCATCGCTGCAGCAGGTGCGTCTCTTAATTGTTACAGCTCTGTAACTATATGTATATAAAGTTTTCATCAATTTTACAATGTGAACAAAAAACGCTATTTAAATAATCACTAGACTTACCACGGCTGTCAGGTGTATATAAAGATATAGAAGATAAGTTTGCACGACGTCGCACACCTTCCTTCTCTTGTTTATTTTACAATGTGACCAAAATAAGGAGACTGGATTTTTGGAACTCGTGCTACATGGAGCTCGTTTTTTGAAAATTTGAAATCGACATTTTAAAGTTCTAAAAATCACGAAAAAATTCCCGGATGTAGATATTGTTAAGATCTACAATCGTGCAAAATTTCAGCTCCAAATTTGTTGTATGTTGGGTTGTATGAAAAAGACAAATCGTGGGAAATTTCAAATTTTTGAAATCGTGTATTCCTCACCACCCAAATCCACCCGTTTTCTTTTTTGTGTAGCCCAAAATAAAACGAATTTGGGTTTGAAAATGTGCATGATTGTATATCTCGACAATATCTACACCCAGGATTTTTTTCACGATTTTTTAAAACTTAAAAATGTCGATTTCGAATTTTCAAAAAAAAGGGCTCCATGTAGCCCGGGCTCTAAAATAGGTTTTCACCGAAATAAGACCTTATTATACAAGTATATAATGAATAACCATAATTAAAGACTGAAATAACATGTTCTAACAAATTCATCCGGCCAAGAAATTCAAATAGTCACACATGTTGGTTAACATATTAACTGTTCGGAGACATCGGTACTAATAAAAGTTTCTAACGATTGTCCGCATCTAACACATTCTTCGTAGTGCATAGGAAAATCTAACATAACCGGCCTAACAATATACTAACAAATCATGTCTTGCTAAAAACACTCTAACACTTATCAGATCTAGCCTATAAATATAAGTAAAATGCATGCATGGTTTTTAACAACCTTTCAAAGATTGAGGAGAAGCAAGCGCAAGGGAAACTCCAGCCTTCGACGTCACCCACGGGCTCGGGAGTGCGGATGCGCGAACGATGGCGGCCTCGTCGCAAGAGGCGGGCCCAGGGCCCAGGGGGAGGGGGTGAATAGCTGACACAATCGATGACCTTCTCCGATGCGTACATACATAGGATGCCATGCATATCCACATAGCCTACTCGTGGAGTAAACAGGGAACAAGCCATGCGGGAAGTCATCGGCCGGTTGTCCAATGCGGGAGGCCATGAGCTACAACGACTCGCCAACCAGGTGCGATTTTCAGGCGCAAATGTATGTCGATGAGGGGTGGCAGTGGAGTGTGTATGGGTGGAGCGCAGCTGGTGCTTATCTTAAAGTAGGTTTGCTCCTCTTTGGCCCTGATGGGGCCAGTAGATCGCACACGGTTCAAATACAACATACTATTTGCGTAAATATGGTTCTTCGCAAATGATTTTACAATGTTATCTTTGTGCGATGGTTTGTTTCTAGATTTTATTTGAAACATCCATGCAACTAAAATATCCATGTTAAATTAATTGGTTAAGCATTGTAAAAACTACTATTAGCTAGATGGCATATATAATTTATAGTCCATTCACAAACAACGGAAGTTCACAACAACATTAATTACTACGTCATAACAAACTAGGGCCAACAGTTCACAGCGGAAAATAAACCCACAAGTTTTTCACATAGAGTAACTACGAAACCAGACAAGTTTACATGCATCTTGTAAATTAACCCATGAACGTCACAAAGTGCGTATAGACACGTGAATGATATTATCTTCCACGACGAAGCAGAAGAAACAAATTTTGTGCTCCTTTAGCTAAAAGGTCTCCACAACATCAGGCCAACCAGTCACTAAGATCCCGCGCTTGTCAGTCTTGCCCTTCTTCAGACAAACTTCTCGTTGGACATCGAAAAAATTGCAGAAGGCGTATATTGGCAATCCTTATTCAATGCCAAAGTCTACAAGGTAATCCTTTGTGAACTTGGCTGAGAAGTACTAAAAACAGAAAAAATTGTGAATATATATATATATATATATATATATATATATATATATATATATATATATATATATTACTTGTTGCAATCTGCATCGTGCATAGGAAAATACAAGTACCAGTTGCTTACCATATTACTCTTGCTGGCGATAACATTTGACTTGATCATCTTGCAAATGTACAAAGTAATAGCTGTGGGCGTGTAACGGGGTTAGCCATACAGCTCGAGGTCGACGTCAACAGAAAGAGATGAGGGAATGGCAACTGTTGATCAGTCCTGATACGAGATTGACACGAGATTTACGCAGATTCGCCCCCAATATGAGGTGAAGATCTACTCATATTGGTTACTTTGCTATATAAATAGTCACTACTGGAACCCACATTTTACCGAGTATGTGAAATACTCGGCAGTAGCCAAACAAAACTCGGCATACGTTTTCCAATAGTGAGTGGTACTGACAAAATGTACCAACGTAACTAATCGGACTAGTTGATAATCTTAGTCTACATAACTAACCGATAACCTTGTAGAAAACTTAGGCCACTTTCACATTCCAAAGCATCACATGTGATCAAATTAACCTAAATCTGTCGTACATTTGCGTCGCATGGGACTTTCTAGCTACCACGAAGAGCTCCATGCTTAATGGCAGTACATGTGTACCGTCAATAGCTTCGATGCAACTCTAATTGGTGAAAAGTTTAAAAAAAAAGTCCTGGTAGGCCACGGTAGGCCTAAATCGTATCGTACATCAAGCTCAATATATAGAAGGAAGACATACAAAAGATCGTACGCAGACCCTTTAGCAAGTTTGATGGTCAAACTGAGCCTCAATAGTTAGGCCTACCGCATACAAGAAACTAGTTGCACTGGTGGCGAGGCTCTCATTAGTTAGGCCTATCACGCGCGCGACAAGTAGCAACTACTACTCACTCCGTCCCAAAATAAGTGTCTCAAAGTTGTACAAAAGTGAATGTATCTATACTTGTTTCATGTCTAGATACATCTACTTTTTGACAAATCTAAAACAGTTATTTTGGGACGGAGGGAGTATTACTGGAAAACCTATACTCTCTAAAAAACTATTACCGGAAAACCTTAGGAAACTTTGCTTCTGTGCGTGGACCGGTGACGACGTACGAGGAACAGAATATAGACTGCGTTTCTACGTGCTTCCGCCGGCGTTGGCTAACCATTGACGAGAACCAGTGATCACAGGAGGCCGAGTACCATTTGCTCGAAAACATGTTTTCTATCCTACCCGCAACCGTATTTTTTGAAGGAGGAACATGAGAAGAAAATCTTCACCGTGCAGCCAATATGCAGATATATGCAAAGAGTCCAAGAGATCAATTCAAGACCAACAAGCTGGCTAAGATTTTTCACACGGAACACACTACTATAGTACAGCTTCTGTTACACTGGATTGTTCACTTCACCTCTCAATGACTTATTCTTGCCTGATGGCCCGTAAAGTGACTTTAATTTTCAGCAAAGGGCAATGTGCCGTAGCCTATGCTCCCTTGTCTAAAGAACAATACATGCTCCTGCCAAATACCGCACCATGAAAGCATGAACACGGCAGAATGCCGTTTCTCAGCATATTTACAGCTGGACTATATTAGTGGACTTTAAAATGTCTAGTTGTTTTATGTTGTCATGTTTTGTCCGTTGATATATATCTCAACCTTATGTGATACGTGAGTTGTAACTTTGATATTTCATAAGCACTGTAGTAAAAGAGCTCTGTGAATCGATTGGTGCGGAGGCCGGTACCATGCCCCCATTTCGAAAGAAAAAAACGAAGATTGCATGTGTTGCCGTGGTAGGGCTTTGGATCACGTTTCCAAAATCTTAATTTTCTAGTCGTCACCGGTCAACGAACACGGCCACAGAGTAACATTCCTCGCCTGCGACATTTTAATTCTATTTCTGTATATATTCAACACTGGATTGTTAACCGCTCCAGTGACTTGTCCTTGCCTTATGGCTCTATAAATGAGAACCTCTGATCTCCACTACTTATAAAAGAGCAAACTTGAATTCCCCTAAAGCCACATAACTTATTGTACACGGGGTTACCAGAGGCCTCCGATCCAATCTGTCACTCCAATTAACGACTAAGATTTCATTTTCCTGCCTCGCAGAGAAACTCTGCCAAAATGTTTTCGCTTCGCGTCCCCCGCGATCCCACGATCTGATTCCAGAAATTACGGCAACAGTTACCAGAGGTCTCCGTCGAGAAGGAGAACCAGGGCGCCCACAATCTTGGCCCCGGGAAGGAAGAGAAGAAGCCAGCGACTGCTGCGAAGGCGGCGCCGCCACTGAAGACGTCGTCGCTGCAGGCCCGCATGGAGGGCGACGAGGCGGCGGAACCAGTGGCATCGGTGCCCGTGTTCATGGGGCCGAGGGGGAGGGAGCTGCTGCCACCTCCGCCGCCGACGCCGGCGGCATCGTCGTCCTACGAAGCGTGGGACCTCTCCGACAACGAGGCGGCGCCGGCCGCGTCCTGGGCCACCCTGCCCAACAGGGCGCTGCTGTGCCGCCCGCTGCCGCTGGACGTCGGGAGGTGCACCTGCGTCGTCGTCAGGGAGAAGGCCACCGGAGCCAGAGGCGTGTCGCTCTACTCGCTCTACACCATCGTGAGCTAATCCCGTCGTCCCTCTTTCGCTTGAGTCAATCTGTGTGCTTGAATTTCAAATCCAGCGGATTGTGGTATGGGTGCTTGATGTGATTACTTGCTGAGGTCGTCTATGTGTTGTGGAATGTTAGGAGGGGCAGGGGCGGCAGGACCCGAAGCTGGCGGTGGCACGGCACCGGAGGAGGAGGGGGATGTCGGAGTTCATCCTGGCGCAGAACCAGGACGGCGTCTTCTGCAGCTCCGACAAGAACTTCCTGGGGACTCTGGGTGCCAACATCGTTGGATCCAAGTACCAGATTTGGGGCCAGGTACATGAATTTTCCCTTGACGATTCTTGACCGCGCTCTCTATGATTTAAACACTGACTGTCATGGTGGATGTGAAACACTGACGAGTATTCATTGTTGTCCGTGTAGGGAAACCGGATCGATGAGCTCAAGAGCCAGTCGAAGCGGTTCCTCGACGTTATCTCGTAAGATTCAATCTCCGTGTGAGAGCTGTTTCAGGAATCATATGGCTTCTCTTGATCAATTTTTGGTTTCTGCAGGTTTGCCCATACCATCACTACGCTCACTGGTAGTTTCAGAAGCATGAGAGCATGGATTCCAAAGAACCAGTCAATGCAACTGAGGACCAGCAATTTTGCTCAGGTTAATTGGCTAAAGTCATTTGGCGCATTGTGAGATTCAGTGGAGCATGTGGTTCCTCATTGTGTAAATACTCTTGTAGATTCAGCACATTGGTGGGCTTCCAAAGGATTGGCAGGAGAAGGCGAGCAGAGCCGAGAAACTCTGCTCAAGATCCCCTTTCTACAACAATGTAAGCAAAAAAACTTGTGGAGTTTTTCACCCATGTTGTCTACAATCACAAGTGAAGCTTATGTTTTCTTTCCTGCATTCACAACAGATGACAAAGCGCTACGAACTAGACTTCAGAGAGAGGGTAGGAAGGATGGGATACAAGGTGCAGACATCAGTGAAGAACTTCCAGATGACTTTGGAGGTAAAGTTCAGCTTGTTATCATCAATACAAGATCATATGACTAAATAGTGTTAGCGTATCTTTTGATTAGTTCACTCATTTGACTTAAGTGTCCAAGAATTGGCATTTTATTTCGGTCAGGCTAAATGAATCTGTAAGCTAATAATTATGTATTGAACAATTGCATGGAATTTTCTAGCAATGTTTTCTTGATTGGAACATGGCAAACTAATTTTCAACATTTGCACTATGACCTATATGGTTTTTATCATGCCATTATATTTACTGTTCACAATGGTTGGTTCCGTGCAATGCACGTGCACGCTAACTATAATATTAGTTTAATGCCACTGATATCATTATGTAAGAGATATGTTTTTTATTTATTCTACCATGATTATTTTAATATTTTAATAAGAGTATTAAGATTTCTTGCATGATTGTTATTGAATATATTAAAATTTGTATCATACTTTTTTTGTAATTATGAAGGTCATGTGTGGTCTTTGGATGGTAAATTTTATGAAACTTTTCCTGTGGTTACAGAAAAAATCACTAAACTAGAAATCACATTTATACTTTGAATATGTGCGTTGCACGTTTATGGCTACTAGTGCTCCGAAACGGCAGCATACTACCATAATCTCTGCTGTCTTTGTCCTTGGAAAATACAGACTACTGTCAAATATTCAGTCCACCCTTGAAGCCATGAAAGCAGAGCGTGCGTTCCACACGAGCGGCGGCGACGGCGAGACCGGCTACGCCGCCAACTCCAAGATTCAAGTTTGTTCTTCTGCCTTTCCCCTCATCCCGTATATCATATCAAACTACTGTATCAATAAACTGCACCGACGCTGTTACAGTTTGCAGTAATCTGCACTGCTTTGCATCGATCTCCGTCAGGAAAAGGCCATACTGAAGGCAAGGCAACTGCTTCAAAGTGCCACGGAGCAAGCGCATGCGCGGCTCTCCTCCCGGCCGGGCACGATGGTCGTGGCCGACCTCGGCTGCTCGTCCGGTCCCAACACGCTCAACGTCGTCTCCGAGGTGCTCGGCGCGCTCGCCGGCCACTGTGAGAAGAAGCCACCGGTGCACGTCCAGTTCTTCCTCAACGACCTCCACGGGAACGACTTCAACCTGATCTTCCGGTCCCTGGAGCTCTTCAACGAGGTCGCCGGCAAGGACAAAGCCGGAGAGGCGCCGCTGCCTCCTTACTACATTGCTGGGCTGCCAGGCTCGTTCTACACGAGGCTCTTCCCTGACCACTGCGTCCACCTCTTCCACTCCTCCTACTGCCTCATGATGCGCTCCAAGGTGCCCGAGGATATCGCGAGCGGCGCGATCCTGAACGAAGGCAACATGTACATCTGGAAGACGACGCCGGCGTCGGTGGTGGAGGCGTACCAGGAACAGTTCCGGCAGGACTTCTCGCTGTTCCTGAAGCTGCGCCACACCGAACTCGTCGCCAACGGCCAGATGGTCCTGACGTTCCTGGGCAGGAAGAACAGCGACGTGCTGCGTGGCGAGATGAGCTACCTGTGGGGCCTGCTCTCCCAAGCTCTTCAGTCCCTAGTCCAACAGGTACGTTGAACACATAGCAACACTTGAAGAGTTGAACTGAACTGAATTCAACTCATGAGCTGAACTGCTAAACTGAAACCAGGGTCGTGTGGAGAAGGAGAAGATGGAGTCCTTCAACCTGCCGCTGTTCTCTTTCTAATAATGTATAGGCAGAGCTCTTGCTATTTACCGTCAAAAAAACATGCCGCTGTACGGGCCGTCGGTGGACGAGGTGAAGGCGGTGATCGACCAGAGCGAGATGTTCGACGTCGACCACGTACAGCTCTTCGAGACGAACTGGGATCCCGAGGACGACACGGACGGCGACGACCCGCTGCTCGACGGCACACGGAGCGGCGTGATCGTCGCCAGGTCCATGCGTGCGGTGATCGCGCTCCAGCTCGCGCAACATTTTGGGGAGGGCATACTCGACGACCTCTTCGAGATGTACGCGATGAACGTCGCGGAGCACCTCCAGAAGGTGAAGACCAAGTACGCCGTCATCCTCCTCTCGCTGAAGGCAAGGTGCGCGGGGAAGTAAGCCCCGAGGTTGGATTTGCCATCAGACCATTGGTAACAGTGTGTTGAGTGTCGCGTGCGTTTCGAAATAAGAGTGCGTTCGCGATCAGTGACGGCTGGCGTACGTAGACGGAAGCAACCATATTCATATGGCTGTAAGATCTGCTTTTCTTTGCGGGTTTATTTCTCTGAGTTGATGATTCATTTGTACTTATGTGTGATGTTATTTTTTAGATCATCTTTTGTGTGGACTTGGTGACCGCGGCTCGTGCTCTCCACTCTCGGCACTCGGATGCATTCGACCGACATGATATTTGTTGGATATCCAACTAGGTGTGGTATCGGCGCGTTGGCACTCCTGATACGGGGCTCACTAGCTCAGGTTGCCGACGGTTTGAATCGAGGTGGATTCCGTTGCATATGGTGCCGTGGTGGGGCTCCGGATCACGTTTCCGGACACTTCTTTTCGGCTGCCGTTGTTTTCCACCTTTCGGTGCATCGGGCCTACAGAAATTGCCGGTAATGCATTCGCCGAGCAAAAGCATATCTATGCATCGAGGCTAAAGCAGTGCAGTACAAAAAAGCTAATAGCATTCGGATTAGCACTATCGCCACCGAAAAAGAGACGACGCCCTGGCCCCAAAGAAACACGCCGCAGGCGTGGAAGTACCCAGAAGATTCGACATTATGTCCGGAGCAGCACACTGACCTTCGCTCCAGTTCCACTGACCCAAAAGGAGGGCTCGCCATGGGCTCCTACCACTACAGCTCCGCCTCGCAGCACTTCTTCTTCGCCGCCGGCGATCCCGACCCTAGCCCCACCACCCACAAGCCCGCCAGAACCGTGCGGATCCCCGTCACCTCGCCGCCGGACGCGGCGGCGGCAGCCAGGATCCAGGCGGCCTTCCGGAGCCACCTGGTCCGGAGGCACGCGGCGGCCGTGCGGTCCGCCGACGCCGAGGCGACGCGGCTCGAGGGGCTGCTCCGGCGGCAGGAGACCGTGGACGCGGTCCGCGGCGACGACCGCGAGCGCGCGCGCTTCTCGGAGGCGCTCATGGCCGTGCTGCTCCGCCTCGACGCCGTCCCGGGGTACGACCCGGCCGTGCGGGAGGCGCGGCGCGCCGTCAGCCGCCGCGTCGTCGGCCTCCAGGAGGTCTTCGACTCCGTGCTCGCAGCGCCCGACGCGGACACCTACGGCGTCCCAGCGAGCCTCGGGCAGGTCCTCGAAGGGATCTGGGGCGTTCGAGAGGCGCCGCTGCCGGCGGCGGCGGTGGTGGGGGAGGAGGAAGGGAGGCGAGGAGGAGCGGCACGTGCTGGGGCCGGTTCTTCGGGGTACTCTAGCGTGCGCCGCGTAGCGTGTAGCTCTGAGATCGTAGTATACCAAGTATAGATACATGTATTTCGTGGATGCATACCATGGTACAACGACATATGAACATGAAACGAATACCTATAGTTTAAGATAATTACTTTGGATTTTGCGATTCGGAATTCCTTGTAGCTGTAGAGGGGAAGTGGGGAACCCACTTGTTATTTCTTGCATTTTAACTGAATCCTGAATACTACCTATATAAAAGCCAACCCTTAAGGCCTCCCGGGCCTCCCATCGCGAGCCCACGTCGACGCGGGGGCACTGTAGACCGCTACAGTGCCGTGCATCTACAGTGCCCGCGTACTGTAGCATCTATTTTTTTATTTTTTTTCCTCTTTCGCGATAGTGCACATCGACTCATGCACTGTAAATAGCTACGGTGGCGCGCATATACAGTGCCCCGTGTACTGTAGCATTTTTTTTTTGTCTTTTTCGCGATAATGTGTACATGAAATATATGCGCACCGATCACCAGATTCCATTTCCGTGATCAGTTTTAATTTTGGTCGACCCTAACACCTTAATTTTGGATCCAAACAGTCATCCATTTAAATTTTCTTCGCACACGGTCATCCATTTAAATTTTCTTTTCACGAGTAGATGAATATCAACCTTCCGAACAACTTTCATGTTTTAACCTTTTGATTTTGACGGACATAAACATATTTCTCTCCAATCTTCAAATTCGTTGTATTTTTGGCTACGCAAAAAAAAAGACAAATTCTGACGAAATTCAAATATTTGAAACTTGAGATGGCCACGTCGCCCCGGCACTGTAGAAGCGCCGCCGCTTCGTCATCCGACGGTAAGCGTGGCATTTTTCCGCAAAGACCACTGCGTGTTTTGAAATTTGCTACAGTACGCACTGTATTTTTTTCCCCTTTTCGCAATAATATGCACATGAAATATATGCGCGCCGACAAGTAGATTCCATTCCGATGATCGGTTTCAAATTTGGTCGACTCTAACAGCTTAATTTTGGATCCAAACTCGCAAAAACATTTAACAAATTTTGTCAAATTCGTCGCACTCAGCCATCTGTTTAAATTTTTCTTTCACAAGTAGACGAATATCATCCTTCCAAACAACTTTCATGTTTTAACATTACAACACTTTACGTACCGTCATAAAATACACTTCAAACTACGCAGCAAAATTAACACCACGGGCGCGTCGGCGTCCTACCTATATAAAAGCCGACCCAGTTCGACCTCCAGTCGCTGCACCACGTCACCGCACAAACAGTATTCGCGTATCTACATTGCCGTTTACTGTTCACTCTAAAATATATCAACATGTTCACAAAAATATATGCTAACTACTTATGGCATAATGCAAACGTATTTGAACATTTCAATTTGGTGAACATTTGGACACAATCTAAATGAACTTTACTATCTAACTACGGATTTAAAATTAATAGATAATAGAAAAAGTTAGGTTTTTTTTACTCTTATTGAATATATGGTAAAGTATTCTAATTTAATAAGGATTTCGCGGGCGAATATTTACTCTTTCCTGTCTTATTTGTTAATTTATAACCTTACCAAATAAGACAATTTTTTTGGTTTGCTCCGCCATCCCACCCAATGAAGTATTAGGATTTTTTTGCAATAAAATCCTATAAATCATAGGTTCCGTCGTTCCCACTGCTTCTCCTTGAATGGTTAGGTCTTAATTCCACAATAAATGCTCACATCATGCATTATCTAACTATGAAGTTAAATTAAAAAATAATGTCGAAATACAAGCATATTTGAACATTTTAATTCACTAAATATTTAGACATACTCTATACGAAAAATTCCAAAAGATTTCAACATTTTCCGAATTACAACGGGTGCGGCGTGTCGCCGCACCAAATTCCACTAGTCATCCTTTGTGAGTACACTATTTCGGCGGCAAGGGCGAAATGCTGCATTCTTGCACTGTCTCTGCAGCAGCAGATCGGGAGAAACACGCGGGTGTGACCGAGACGGGGGCTACAAAGATTGGCGGCTTGGGACCTGAGAAGTTTTTCTACATGGGGCCTATGAAATGTAGGGAGCTTTCAGTCCAAAATTTGAGACAAAGGAGAACTTGCCTGTGGCAAGATGGTTAGGAGGGTGGTTGTACCCCCAGCCCACCAGAGTTCAAATCCTAGATTTGACATTGGTGTTTCTCATTTAGGCGGAATATTCTTCAGTGGGAGGCGACGTTCCCGTCGACAGCGAGGCGCCTATGATGACTTCGTCAATCTCAAGACCCGACCGCCGGTTCAGTCTTTCGGAGGTGCTCATAGGGGTAGGGTGTGCGTACGTGCGTTCATAGGGGTGAGTGTGTGCATGTATATGTGAGCGTCTGCGTTGTACTATGTTTCGCAAAATTTGAGACAGAGTGTTTTAGTCCAGAATAAGAAAACTTTTCCTTCGAAAGGCAAGCACGAGAACTGCCTAGAATTTGTCCGGTTAATAAGGGAAACCGGATCAAAAAATCTCACAAAACTTGGTTGATTAAGGGAAACTGAGTAAAAACCGTGACAACAAGCGAGCAGGAGCACTTCCCTTCCTCCATCGCACTCATGACCCGGGGATTTCGACTTCACAGCTACAAGCCATCTGGGAGTCCTACCCGAGTGACGCATCCAAACATCTCAACCGTGGTCACCAACCTCGCTGACACGAGAAGCCATGTCCATAGAGATAAACCTGGGTGCTCTAGCGTGGACGGGGCAATAACCACACATGTTCGGCACTTCTGTTTGCTGGCTGAGCCCTGCTTCCTGATGCCGCAACCTCCATCCCCGCACCAGCTACCCGTGAGCACCACGAAATGTAAGCCTGCAGCGATGGTCGATGTCTCCAAGACTACGCCTCCGAGGAGTAAAACGACGTCATGACACCATCGTCACTCGATCCGGCAAACTGGGTCAAAGGCTTTCGCCTGAAGAAACACGACCAGACTGGGCGATTTGATGTTGTGTTGTCTTACCCCAAAATTGGCAAGTAAACCGGTTTGACATGTGTAAACGGATAAAAGGATGAGTGGTGCAGATTGGTCGGTGTGACGTTCTGAATTTTTAGACCGAAGACATTACGTCCAGCTTTAGAAATTAATAAATACCCCCAAACGCCAGGTACAAGGCGTTGATAAACAGCTGGCTTTGCGGCGAGCAGCACGCGCTAGTGCTGGTCGTCCTCCTCGCCTGTCAGGGCGGCGAGGAGGCGATGAATGTTGGATGTGGTGCGGAGGTGCACATCGGTTCACCGTGCCAGATCTATAGGTCGGTGTCTAGTCTTCATCCTCCTAGCGTTCTCCACCCTATCAGATCTGGACTACGGTAGCCTCCGTCGCCAGATCTGATTCAGATCTAGATGTTGGAGGTGAGGGTGGGGAACCGAAGAAAAACATGGTTGGCCATGCCATCCATGACGGCGGCGACGCATGGGGTGTCGCCTTCTTCCTTTGAGGTGTTGTCAAGGTAAGGCCATCCATGACGGCGGCGACGCATGGGGTGTCACCTTCTTCCTTTGAGGTGTTGTCAAGGTAAGTCCCCCCTCCTTTTCCCGTCTCGCTAGGCGGGTGAATCCCAAATATCGTGAGGAAGCGGAGCGACGACTTCCTCATCACCACCTTCATCATCGATCAGGTGGCTACTCGTTGGCCTCCTCTTGTAGTGGCATGGGAAGGGCGATAGGGGAGGGATGCGGTTGCGCTAGGGCTAGATCGCTGCCCGAGTAGCCTGATGGGAACTTGGAGGGGGTAGCTCGAACCATTTTTTCTCGTTATTTCCTGCCCAAAGATCGAAAAGGAATTTGCTTCTATTCCTTAAGTGTCCGAAAATGACCAAATTTTGCAATGCAATATCTTGTCTCACTTGTTTAGGTGACTACTATTTACTATATTGAGATGCATTGACAAACTCAGCTCAATTCACGGTTAGCACTTGCCATAAATTCACCACGCCATTGTCGAAACATGGGCTTGCGAGCCTTTTGGAATTGGTGTGACCCACCAAGTAGGCTATGTTAAGCGGGTAAACAGATGACATGGTGACTATTCAACAAATAAGTACCTAATTCACATTATTTTTTGAAATACATATCGGAGCCTGCAGTTCAAAGTTATTAGAAAAGAAAAGGGAAATCAGAGCTTATAGTTTGATTAGGCCTTGGCCACAACAGCCCACCGCTAGCCCAGACCTCCAGCAGAGTTTCCTACCAGGCCCGAAAAAACCGAACCGGTGAGATCATCGGTCGGAAAGAAAGTCAAACCAACGTCAGCGATATGACCTCCCAACCCTCGCTCATCATCCAGGCCGTCCATCTACCCCGCACACCAACCCACAACTCCCACCTCTCAAAAAATCTCAACAGAAGCTGGGATAAAAAAGCTCCCGTCAGCCTGCTGTGTTCTACTCCGTACCATACCACTAGGGGAGAGAATCCTCTCTCTCTCATCGCCTTCCCCAAAACTTCTCCGCAAAACTTCGCCCATCTCACCGCCACGCCATCTCTAATTGAGCGCCAAACGGGGGAGCCCAGTTTGAATTGCCCGCGGCCGAAGCTTCCAGCGCCTTCTCGAACCTTCCCGGGAGTCCCCCTCTCGGCCGCTCTCCCGCCCGCCTAGGGTTTCGTGCGTCGTTCCCCTCTCGCGCAGCCATGGGGGACGCCGCGGTGGCGTCGGCGCCGCTGAAGCGCCGGCGCGGGGACGGGGCGGCGGGGATGCGGCGGGTGGCGGAGATCGTCATGGTGCTGGCCGCGGCCGGGGAGGTGCGCGGCGGGAGGGAGCCCACGGCGGCGGAGCGGGCGCTGGCCGCCGAGGCGCGGGAGCGGCTGGCGGCGGCAGTGGCCGAGGGGGCCGCGCGACCCAGGGATCTGTTCCCGGGAGAGGCGGTGCGCGCCGTCGTCGAGGATCTCGGCCTCAACAGGGCCAAGGACCCCGCCGCCATGGGGTTCCGCCCGCCCAGGGCCTCCATCGCCGACAGGCTCCTGCTCACTAAGCGCAAGGTTTGTCGATTCCTGATTCCTTCCACCGTTTTGTTGTTGGCCTTGTGGTGGTGAAGTCGTACTGGCGTGGCGGTGAGTTGCAGCGATTTGGTGATGTTGATGTGAGACTGATTCGAACTTCGTTAGTTAGTTGGATTACACTGCTGCTCGTAGAAGCACAACCTATAAATATTATACCATGTGAATGCTACTTTGTTTACTAGTTCATACCGATGAATATCTTGTAAACAGACCGATGTTTCGATATACTTCATGTACTCTTGTTGCACTGTAGTTTGATTAAGTTTGTTTGCCCTCATGAGCAGTCACAGAGCCAGGAATATAGTCATGGAGGTAAAACAGTCAATAGCTGCGTCACTGGCTTGATAGTTAGGAGGGTGTGGATTGGAGCGGATGTAGTAGTTGTGGGTGATCGGAGATTAAGCCAACCTATGGCTGGAGAGAGGGGCTGAGAAGGGAGCGTAGCAAGGAGATGAGATAATAGATTGATAATTTATGCTTGCTTTATTGATCAACGGCTCAACGCGGGGTGGACTTATATAGTCCAATTACAACTTGTAGTCTAAAGAAAGAAATTCTAAACATTTGGAATTAGTTGGAAAACCTTCTTCGGACGAACCTTTCAACTTTACAAATCCTGGCACTAATAATAATTAAAAGACAATACATATCTATATAGATCCTAGACTCCTGGTACAGCACGCCGTGGTGCTGCACCCTGTGGGTTTGGCGCATACCTCCTCCTGCGCTGGAACTTCTCCCCACACATCACAAGCCCGCAGTCCTCTGTCATACCTGATGTGTTCATTTTTTTGAAGACACTGTTCAATTACCGAAACACTGAAGAAAATCATGTGATATCATTAAAAGAGTAGCTTTGGAAAAAGAAAGCGTATAACGTTTGAGATTGTCAGCTGCAGAGCATAATAAATACAACAGCACAACAATTGCTTTTCTCAAGGCTTGAACACCGCTTGCAGCTGTTCATTGTAGTAACATCCTGTCCACTAGGCCATTGATGGTGTGCCTTGTGATTACAAACATACTTGGCACAGCCGCCCAGTTGTATTCCATGCATCATTGCAGGTCCGCCACTGCTCATGAATTGCTGCTGCTAAAATAGAGTTTTTTTAATGTGTGACGAGAAAGAGCGTAGGTCTTACTGGCTAGCGCATGAGGTGGTGGGCTAGCTAGCGAGGGTTCGAGCCTCACTCCCCTCTTAATGAAATACCACGGGGTTTTCCCCTGTTGGTATAGTTTTTTTTAATGCGCGACAAGAGTGCTGCCCATTTATTAGAAGGAGAAAACAAACCGAGGCCAGGAATGAAGTCTAAAGGAACAGCAAGGGGCCTGAAACACCTGAAAGATAACAAAAAGAGGAAAATGCCGAGCTAGGAATCTACTCCCTCCGTTCCACAATATATGACGTTTTAGCATGTGTGCATGTTCACATATATGTAGATGTATGTAGACATATTTTAGTGTGCATGTTCACTCATTGTAGCATGCATTTAGACAATATATGTGAGAGCTAAAACGCCTTATATTATGGAACGGAGGGAGTAGATCTTATCATCGTTTACCATCTTAAGCAAGGTGCCTAAGATGGACATCTTCCTGAATGTCATCTACAAACCGATTGCTCCAAATCCGAACCATAAGCCGGGTCGGAGATTCCACAATTCCTCTATTTCCAGACATTCTGGCATGCGAAGGTGACAATGCTGATATAGTTACCTCTGCCATTGCACATATGTTATGTAAATGTTTTGCTTTATATAAATGTTTTGTACTATTATATTTGTTATTGCGGTGTATATACTTTCTCATTTCAGGAGATATTTAACTTGGTTTTTTTTATATGGATTTTCCTTATTATGTAGTAATAATAATATCTAGCTTCTGAAATCACCCGAATTATCCATGGACCTTTGGTCTATGCTAAACTTATTTTATATTTCTCATGGACTATTTTGGCTATCTTCTTTCAATCTATAGATGGAAGAAGTTAAGGAACCTCCAGTGCAACAAACAACCATCACTCAAACAACTGTCTCGAGTGGAATGGCTGATTTCCAAGGTTCACATGGAGCTCCCATGTTTGGTGCTGGATCTCTTAGGACTCCACCCGCTGTTGCAGCCTTGCCTACTACAGCCCCAGCAAATTCTAACTCTGTAATGGCCTTGAAACAACATGGATCATCTCCTGTAAAGCCAGTTACTAACCCTTCAGTTGTTGCTCTATCCCATACCGCTCAACCACATGTTAAGTTGGAAAGAGGTGCTAATGGTCCTTTGAATTTAACACGAGGTACTGCTCCATCATCTTTTCTACCACAGTATACAATGCTTTCTATTTTTAGATCATGAACAACATTCTTTTGTTTTTAGACTAAATATTTGCTTTGTTCTGGAAGAATGTCTTGCTCCATATGATCTCACATGGAAATGTTTTTTTACTGTCAACTGCACAAATATTATGGACACAAATCTAAAGGCAATGCCAACATCTTTCGAGTTTATTGTCAGAGGTGCAAGAAAAAAACACTTAAAATGAACAGTTCTTATAACTGCAAGTATCTATAACTGAAACTGTCTAGATGTTTGTCATGTACGAGCATTTAATTTTTTATGCGAGAACTATTCCGTATGCTTAGTTGCTTATCTGTCACTTCCCATCGTGTCTAAAATTATTTTATTTTCGGCATGTATGGTTGTAAAAGAGATACAATAATCTTTGATTCGCCAAGCTCAGAAACTAATTTGCCTGTCTTGCCCATTGCTGCAGCGACCGTTGGCCACTTGAACAAATCGCTGCATGATACATCTGCTAGGTCAAATCTTAATGCAGTAGTAAGTACGAATCAGGTCATCAAAAGTCAGGACGCAAAGGTAGCAACAATTCAAGCTGCGACTGGAAACCCTGTTATGGGGCATCATGCTACACAAGGATCAACATCTGTTACTGCAAAACCTACTTTTGCCAACCACAATGCAATAGCGAAAAATGTTCAACACGTTCTGCAGCAGCCTGGGAATCATCCTAGCTGGACTCCACCATCAACTGAGTACATGCATGCTCGTTTGGACTGCCAGATATGCAAAGTTGCTATCATGGATGCAAACAGTTTGCTTGTTTGTGATGCTTGTGAGAGGGGAGCACACTTGAAATGCCTTCAGCATTATGGTAATAAAGGTGTTCCTATAGCTGACTGGCATTGTCCAACATGCGTAGCACAGAGTAAGGGTAAACCCCTGCCACCAAAATACGGAAAGGTAACAAGAACTGTTGTAGCATCACAGGCTGGTCCACCTGGTGGTGGAACACAGTTTTCTGTTCAGGGAGCGGGAGAAAATATGACTGCAAAGGAAAATTGCCAAAAGGTTGCTGTAAATGGAAATCTTCCCAAGCCAAATTCCATGCAAGCTAGTAGCACTGTGCACAATAGTACCGTGTTGGCTCTGAGTGCTCCCACTGACCATTCACAAGCACAAACACTTTCTATATCTGAACCTGCAAAAGCAAATGCTAATAATGCTGAAACCTCATCTAATGAAATGGAATGGAATGATCAACCTTGCAGTAGTACAGGATGTGAATTGACTGCTGGCAGTAGTTCTGGTACTCATTCTGGCAAATCTCCTAATGAAAAAGTAAGCAGCGCATTATCTTTGCACTCTGTCGATTCGGCCAACGATACCACTCATGGACAGCAACCTACAGTAACTTCCAGGGTAAATTGTTCTGATAGTTCTTTTGCTGTTGCCGATGAAGCAAAGGTCAAGTCCGAAGCAGAGTCTGAAGCTCTTCTGAGCGGAGATGTGGAAATGGTTGCTAATGATGAGACACCTGTGGATCAAGTGACTGATGGTGCTACTGAAGAAAATATCAGGACTCAAGCAACCTCGGCGCCAGATGCAGGCAATGTGGATATTACTAACAACACGGAAACACCAATAGATCATGCCAGCAATGTTGTTGCTGAAGAGAAGGTCCACACTGAAGCAGACTCTGAGGCACATACAACGAAAGATGTGGACATGACTACCAGCACTGGAACACCACTAGGGCAAAGCAGCAACACTGCTATGGAAGACAAGTTTCAGGCGGATACAACCTCTGAGCCACATTTGATCAAAGATATGGAAGTGACTGCCAATCCTGCAACAGCAGTGGATCAAAAGAGCAACCATGGTACTGAAGAAAAACCCTGGTCTGAACCAATATGTGCAGTCAAAGATGTGCAGATGACCACCGATCCTATTATATCAACAGATAATATGCCCCTTGCAAACGGTGCTGCTGAGAATGGAGTAAGAGAACCTCCGAGTCTAGAGGCGTGCATAGACAATTCTGACTTCGATGCAATGTCAGATCAGGTAATTCCAAATGGGGTGCTACATGTGAAGGATGAAGTTCTGTGCAGCCAGGAGGGTGAACTTGTGGGTTGCAGTGCAGCACCAAGAGAAGAAACCAACTAGATTCAGATATTAGAGATGCATCACATTTAGTTTTACAGGTGCGTTTCGAACCCAGCCAGTTGTTATAAACTTATTGTAATAGTCACACTGGTAAATTCAATCTAAAAGATAGTTATCTGTTTATATATTTGATTTAGGGTAATACTAACTTCAAGAGCAATATATTTGGTTCTTCTGGTGCAACTGTGACATTCATTAACTTAATGACAGCCTGTCTGAATCTTCAGGGTCCACTATATGTTCTTGAAATGTTATTACCCCACCCCCTCGTTCAAACTGTACTGTTAATCCTTTATACATGCCTTTTCAGATTTAGCAATTTGTACCTGACCTTACGTTTAATCTTAACAGATGGGGAGAATGAAGGATCTACCGGTACTTATCTAGAATCATTGATTAGCATGCTCTCCACATTCTTCTGGATCACTCTTTTATAGATTTATTAGTCATGGACAGCCATTTTCGTCAAGGTTTGTACTGCGTGCTACAGTTAAAACCCTTATTTCGCCCCTTGCATGATACACGCTCACCAGATTATTGTTTACTAATTTTATGAGTATCGCTCAGCTTATTCTTCTTCAGTTCTGCTGACATAAGGTTTCGTTTAATTTAATGCAGGTGTCTACTCCCTCTTGGTGCCTCATGAGGTTGTTGTACTTTATGTAGTTTGTTTAAGCTATCCTCCGTTTCTAGTTAGTTGATTCTTTTTCTTGCTTGATGTTCTGCGCTAATCTTTGAGGGCTGTAATTAGATAGGCTTTTCATTGTGAAGACTGAATTATTTAAGTCATAATAATGACATTTGCTGTCTCGGTCACCTTGTGCCAAGTGGTATGTCGTTTGACGGCACTGGAGAACGTTATCATCCATCAGTCCACCCAGTCGAGATTTCCAGGTAACATTTTGGCTTGCTGTGCCTGCGATAGCGTGAAACGCCGCTTTGAGATGTCTGTCCTGGGGACAGCCGGACAGGTCTGCTCGGGTTGCTGATCCGTTGCGACTTGCAACACGCCTAGTTCAGCCCTGTTGCAGTGTGCTTAATGCCCAGTTTGACTCTATAGTCATTTATGTTGCACGGATACGGAACCTTCCGTCCTTAAGGCCTTGTTTGGCTGAAGAGTTTTGAAGTGTTTTGCTGAGTATTATCCCACAGGGATTTGGTGAAAACACTTCTTTCAATCCCCTTTTTCATCCAATCCACTTCCCCATCAATCAAGTTTGGGTGTTTGGCACAGGGAGATATGATTCGGTTGCATTGTGTAAAGTACCGACAACCAGTTCATAGCGGTTACGTGTGCGACTAGTATCCAGGGCACGATGAGCGAGCTCCACCCCTTGGCCATCGCCATGGCTGCCACGGTGTTGTCCCGCTGACGTCGGTGTTTGATGCAATAAGAAGGGACTTCCTCTCCAGCCCCACAACCTTCGTGACCCAAAGCACCGCGGCGAGGTGCACGGCCACATGCACCGCCGCGAACGCGAACATGGTGAGCGCCTTGGTCACGGCGTCCACCACGCTCCCGTTGGTGCCGACCACCCTGAAGAACACCTGCATCAGCATCGGGATCAGCGCCAATTTCTCGCCGGACGGGCCGGACGGTGCCAGCGCGCGCAGCACTCCAGGTAGCACCGTTGCCAGGAGCAGCACCAGTGTCGTTACGCATGGCAGCGGGCGATGCCTAGCGTCGCCGCGAGTGCCGTGCCAGCCTTGCAGGTCACAAGCGAGAGCGCACGCGCAGCGCCACCGTGCAACACGGACATCCTGCCCCCGGTGATCGTCGCCATCGTCCTGAGACAACATCTTGAGCTCTAGTGGTATCTGTTAGAAGGAGATTCGGGAGGAATCGAGAGGGGAACAAATGATTCGAAGTGTGTCTTTCATTGATCATCAACTGGATATTTATACAGGGGTTCCCGTCCGTTCGGGATGACGGTTATAAGTAAAGGCGTCTCTACGATATATGTCGGTGCATGAGGAGGCGTCTCTTCGGGTGAAGAGACGGTTGCGCTTTGGGCATATTTGGCAACCGTATAAGACGGTTGACTCTATTTCTAACACTCCCCTTGCACAAAGCTACGTCTTGTATTTCTTGTATCCCTTTCATAATCTTGATAATATTCCATGTAGTCTTGATGATCTTTGAATTTGATGATATCTCCCCAAAAACCCTGTGGGAAAAATATGAGGAGAGTATTGTGTATGATATGTTGCTAAAACTCGTTTAACCCGGTGGGGAAATAAGGAGAAAAATGATGCAACATATAATGGTTATTGTCTCTTTAATAACTCATATGGGAAAACCTTAAAAGGGAAAAACCATAGCGAGTTTAGATAACAATAAATATGTCTTGTATACTTCCGTTAAAAACCTCGGTGGGGAAAACTGAAAGTATGACATATGATGTTTGAAGTTCTCCCCCAAAAACCCTTTGGGAAAAATGTGAGGAGAATTGTATTTGATATGTTGTTAAAACTCATTTAAAACCCAGTGGGAAAAGTAAGGAGCAAATGATACAACATATAATGATCATTGTCTCTGTTAACTCAATATGAATGAAATCCATAGAGTTTAGAGGACAATAAATATGTCGTGTATACTTTCCTAAAAACCCCGGTGGGGAAAACAGAAAGTATGACATATGATCTCATGTTGATACTACCTCATTAAAAACCTTGATGAGAACCTGAAAAGTAAACTCATAAAGGGAAAAAGAGTGTAATATGATGCTTTGAACAGGAATAGTTCAGGAAGATACTCCCCCTGACTCTTGCAAATCCCGAAGCCGTCGCATACCAATCCCATGAATCATTTCTGGAATGTTATAGTTGGTAGAGACTTGGTGAATAGATCAGCGAGAATATCGCATGATTTTGATTGCAAGATGTTTATTTCTGACTCGTCATGAGTTTATGGGGATAAAACATTAGCGCAATATGCTTAATGATATTGCTCTTTATGTAACCCTGTCTGCATCCGTGCAACATAAGCAACATTATCTTTGAAGATAATGATAGGTGATTCGAGAGAACCAACACCACATGACAAATGTATGTGGTTTATCATTCCGTGAAGCCACACGTGTTAAACATGTAGCATGCATTTTAGAACGATCGTGGTAGGTGTAGTCACCAGAGTCTATGTGGCAGACATAAATGGAGTGACAATTCTATCATGAATGTACACATTGTAGGATCATGTATGTAGCCAACACCAGTGTCTAAATTGGAGTTCAGATTTCTCCAAAACTGAAACAGTCGTCAAGATATTTGGTGCCTTGGAGATATCGAAAGATATTCTTGATTCCTAGCCAATTCTATTGGTAGGTCCAATGGCACTGAGATATGAAACTTTGCGTTCCAACATCTCTTCTCCATCTTCCCATGGATCTTTCTCTACGTCTAGAGATCGAACAATCCCTAGGAGATGGACATGACTTGTCTATATCAAGTTTCTCCAATTTCTGGATACAGGCATCTTGGTGTACCATAATACTTGAGTGAAGGTGCTCGAGTTATATTCCCAAGCAACATTTGGGTTTATCCAAATTCTTCATCTCAAATCCGTCTTTTAGATGATCACGTGGTTCGTCATTTCAGGAAATATCATTATGTATGACAAACACACATGGGTGATCATTATAGTAGGAGTAACCCTTGTGTATAAGGTACTCACTACGTCGGTTGAACCAAAATATATCGACAACAATAAGAATTGGAGTGACTTATTGATTTTTACACAATACATGTTGCATTTGCGTTTCGATTCGGACAGAGATTCCATCGGGAACCATACATGTCTGAATCTAGTGATCCACATGGATATGTTGTCACTACACCTATCAACTGCATAGATAGATGATTTTGTACTGCCAATGATTTATGTATCGGAACGAGATTTCACTCATGTCTGGAGAGTAGGTCTCGGATCTCTGCGGAAACCCGGCCTTATGCTACAAGCCTTGCTTTCTCACCACCTTGTATTTCTCATTCCGTTTCCGGAAGAAAACACATTGAATAATCTCATAGGGAATTCATTTGGAAGAGCGAGGCTAAATCTGCTTGGATTGCATCCTTTGATGAGTTCAGTCCCAGCAAGTGTGTTCACACTCTGCCATGGCCATGGTCTTTGGATCCTAATCATTGTGAAGGTTGTTTGCAATCATACAAGAGATGGTTGTCGACAGTTGTAGGCTTTTGGTTATATGATTCTCCAGAATCGATATAGTTGGAGAAAATATCATGCACCCATGACGACTCTTCGTGATTTCCCAATACGCGTGAGTCTGGGTGTTCCGATGTCCCAGCCAGTGTGTGCAAGCTGGAGCTGGGGTGGTGGAGGTTTCCCTTCCACTGGGTGTATACTACCCATTAGGTGTTCATCGACGCAAGGTCGACCTGCATTTACTGATTTAGAGGATTTATTCTCGATTTCCTTTGTTGCTTTGCGAAAAGCTGGATCCTGGTCAAAGGCCGTACTACTCCCCCTCTTTTTATAAAACAGGGAGTCGAGTGGTTTTTATTGGTACCTCCACTCTTTCGGGCGCATTTCTAACCGGATTGAAGGATTTTGTAACACCTTTGAGATCAGTAAATGAATCTGCAGGTGATACGTCTCCAACGTATCCATAATTTCTGCTGTTCCATGCTTATATTATACCATTTGCTACATGTTTTATATACACTTCGTATCACTTTTATGCATTTTCTGGGACTAACCTATTAACAAGATGCCACAGTGCCAGTTCCCTGTTTTCTGCTGTTTTTGGTTTCAGAAAGTTACTTCTGGAAATATTCTCGGAATTGCACGAAACAAAAGGCCAGGTCCCTATTTTTCCAGCACGTACATGGAGTCCGAAGGAGAGACGAAGATGAGCCAGGAGGTGGCCAAACCACACCTAGGCGCGGCTGGGCCCACAGCCGCGCCTGCAGGTGGTTTGGGCCCCTCGGGGTCCGCCGACATCGCCCCTTCGCCTATTTATCCCCCGAGACGCGAAAACCCTAAAACACCGAGCCATTCTTCCAGAACATATTCGCTGCCGCCGCCGTCGTCAACCCTAACTCGGGGGGTTCCTGAAGCTCTTCCCGGCACCCTGCCGGAGAGGGGAATCATCACCGGAGGGCTCTACATCGCCATGCCCGCCTCCGGAGTGATGCGTGAGTAGTTCATCCTTGGACTATGGGTCCATAGCAGTAGCTAGATGGTTGTCTTCTCCACTTGTGCCATCATGTTTAGATCTTGTGAGCTGCCTATCATGATCAACATCATCTTATTGTAATGCTACATGTTGTGTTTGCTGGGATCTGACTTATATTGATACCTATGTGGAGCTGAATATTATATTATCATGTCTATGTCATTTGTGATCTTGCATGCTCTCCGTTACTTGTTGAAGCCTTGGCCAAGTGAATACTTGTAACTCCAAGAGGGGGTATTTATGCATGATAGTTGGGTTCAACCTCTATTTAACCTGGGATAGTGACAGCGAGTTCTAAGGTTGTAGATGTGTTGTTGCCACTAGGGGTAAAACAGCAATGCTTTATTCAAGGATGAATGTATTGTTTACATTACGCACATTACTTAATGCAATTGTCTGTTGCTTGCAACTTAATACTGGAAGGGGTACGGATGTTAACCGGAAAGTGGACTATTTAGGCATAGATGCATGCTGGATAGCGGTCTATGTACTTTGTCGTAATGCCCAAATGAATCTCATAGTAGACACCACAACTCACACATGCATGTTATATGCACTTATCAATTGTCAATTGCCCAGCTGTAATTTGTTTACCCAGCATGTTAGTTATCTTATTGGAGAGACACCACTAGTGAACTGTGGACCCCGGTCCATTCTTTTACATCTGAAATACAATCTACAGCAATTATTGTTCTCTACTGTTTTATGCAAACAAACATCATCTTCCATTCGATACGTTTAACCCTTTGTTTTCAGCAAGCCGGTGAGATTGACAACCTCACTGTTAAGTTGGGGCAAAGTAATTTGGTTGTGTTGTGCAGGTTCCACGTTGCCACCGGAACCCTGGTGTTGCGCCGCACTACACTCCTCCACCAACACCTTCGAAGCAAACCTCGTTTTCCTACTGGTCCGATTAAACCTTGGTTTCATACTGAGGGAAAACTTACTGCTGCACTCATCATACCTTCCTCTTGGGGTTCCCAACTGACGTGTGACGTACAAGCATTGTTTCTGGCACTATTAACCTAGAGCCACCAACACGTTTTCTGGCGCCGTTGCCGGGGAAAACAGAATTGCTTCTGCAAGGGGAGTCTCTCACACCCAATCTCTTTACTTTGTTATTTGTCTTGCTTAGTTTATTTTTATTTTGTTTTGTTTGCTTTCTTTATATCAAAAACACAAAAAAAAATTAGTTACTTGTTTAATTCAGTTTAATTTTGTTTTTCAAAATGAATGCTCCTGAAGTTGAAGTTCGTTCTTTTAGGCAACTAGGAGGTGAAAATTTGAAAGATGCTTGGTATAGAATTAGTGATGCTCATCATAGATGTACTAAGAAACACTCTACCACTATCCTCCTTAGGAACTTTTATGTTGGTATCTCTAGTTGGTATAGGTATGTTCTAGACACTCTTACAGGTGGAAATTTTTTGGGTACTCCTGCTTTAGAAGCCTGTAATATTATTGAAAGTTTGGTAGGAGCACCACCCACTAAAGATATTAAAGTTGAGATCACCTTGGAGGATGTTATAAATAAGTTAGACTCTATGGAGAAATTTTTCCAAATTTTCTTGATTATATTGGTAAGACTAATGAATCAATAGCCACTATCAATGAAAAAATCACTGTTCTTGAGGATAATAATATCCATGACACCCAAAATCATAGAATTGATGAGTTAGAGGAAGCTATTGAAACCTTAAGTTCAACCTTTACTTCTCTTAAGTCTAAAAAGGAGAAAGTTTATGTGGGTAGAGAGCAAAAGTTTATGTATGTTCCTAAAGTGCCAAAACCAAAGACTCATTATGAGCTTAAAATTGATAAAACTTTTAGTACGGTTAAAGGTAATTCGAACAATGAAACACCTCCAGGAACATCTAAGATACCCATTGTTACAAGCTGTGTGTTGGAAGAAGCTTTTGATGATTTGAATGATTTGCCACTTGACAACACTTGATTTTCACTTTCCGCGCCTAGCTGAAAGGCGTTAAAGAAAAGCCCTAAGGTCCGATTAAACCTTGGTTTCATACTGAGAGAAAACTTACTGCTGCACTCATCATACCTTCCTCTTGGGGTTCCCAACTGACGTGTGACGTACAAGCATTGTTTCTGGCACTATTAACCTAGAGCCACCAGCAGGTTATTTGCATGTGTTGCAAATTTGTGAATCGAACGTAGAGTTCTGATTCTTGAGTACGTGGGTATGAGGAGGAACGTGAAGTCCCAATTGATTTCCTGGCATTCAATGTGGTACTTGAAATCTCCCCCTAATGCCTGGAAATAATCCTCCTTAAATATAAGCAATCAGCGTACTAGGCTATGAATACATCCCTTATGAGGGGTTTCAAGGTACTGGGTTATCGACGGATATCTGTACCCCACATAGATCCCTCATATGTGGGCCCATGATGTACGTTGCGGTGGTGAGATCGGTACGCGTGAAGCGCTTCCGAACTTACGCAGATGGGAAATGCTCGGAGGATTTCCACTTATCAATTGCAGAGGGGCAGTACTGCTATATGCAGTTAGTCAGTAGCAGCGTGTAAAACTGCATGACTCCAATGTAAAGTTGGTAAATTGCAATTCATTAACATGGGTCGTGCAATGAGAAAATCCTTTTGATCAGAGACGACACCAAAAACAATTGTGTATGGACACATAGGACATTGTGCTGAACTTCGATCCTCGGAGCCATGCGCTAAATAGTGGAGGCATGTGAAGAGAATTCTGCAACAATATTTGTCCATTCGAATTGCTTGAATTCGATCTTTAGTCCAAACAATGGTTGGTTGGGACCACAGATATCACCTTGAATGTGTTCAAGGGACTGAAATGATCCACTGGCACAATATGTGCAACTAAATCTCATGACTAGGAAAGTTTAGCTCATGCAAAACATGACCGATGGAATTGCATTATATGCAACATGTGCTACGAGTTGGATGTACGTGTAGTACAATCCAAACAATGGAGTGGGTATATTTTCATATACTTGTTCCACATCCATCAGATTGACACTCATAGAAATCTATATATGGAATTGAAGAAGTTCCAATATGGAAATCTTTATCAGATATATAGAATGTATACAATCTTATTTATATCAGAGTGCTGATACAATATATATGTTCTACTACAACAACACAAATGGACATTAATAAAGCGACCACCAAGGAGATAGTGGGACTAGACGAAGTCTCCAAACATGTAGGTTGAGGTGTACTCAACCATCATGTCCTCCATTCTGTAGGGTCCTCTGACGGCTAGAGAGTTACGGTGTTGCGAGGTCCAGAAGGAACGTCTCGCGAACTACCAGCTCCATCAGTGCCATCTGGATGAAGGTTGAAGTTGGCTGCAAACCTTTTCCCTCGAGGTGTGTTGCGTCCATGGGATTGCTGGTAGATAATGGCCAGATGCTTTGGGGTTGCACTTGTCAGTGGGGTGCGTGTAGCATCCACACTTGTCGCAAAGCTTAGTTTTGTCAAACTTCGGCTTTGCGGTGCCTTTCCCACGGTCTGAGTTTCTGGGCTTCCTGTTTCGGTTGCCCTTTCGCTTACCATTGAAGTTCGAGGGCTTGCCTTTGAAGTCAGCATCAAACTTTTGCCCGTTCGTGACATTCATATGAACTTCAGGTAAAGGTTGAGAACCAACCGGGCGTTGAGAGCCATTCTTAGCGAGCAGCTCATCATACTTTTCAACCTGAAGTAGGATATGAATAACGTCGCAATAGACTTGGTAGTCGCGAGCATGGTACTGTTGCTGGAGGATCCTGACAGATGGGAGCATAGTGGGTAGAGTTTTCTCTATCTTATCCGCATCAGTAGGTTCCTTCCCACAAAGGCGCAGTTTGGAACTGATCTTATAAACCTCGTATTGTACTCCCCGACAGACTTGAAGTCCTGAATCGGAGATGTGTACGTCCAATCATGGAGTGCTTCAGGCATGACAACTGCCTTCTGCGGTCCATACCGTTTTAAGGGCCTGAAACAAGGTACTGGGGAGTTCTTTCTCCAAGTAATCAGACTTGAGATCTGGATGAGCATGGTTCCTTATGATGTACAAAGCATCATATTTTTGCTCATCTGTCATCGGCGTGACTCCAGCCGGGAGTGAAACATCCGGAGCTTGGATTGCACGCACTAACCACGGGACGCAAGGGCGATCTTTATGTCCATGACCCATTTAGGATAGTTGTGGTTGTTGAGAGCAAGTGCATAAAACTCTCGAGCCATCGTTTATCTATATGGGTAAACCAGAGAATATTAATTTCCATTTGGTAAATTAAAATCCATCATGGTTATGTCGTAATGAACGATGCAAAATATAGAAGTTTCAAGAAGTGGACTTGAACTCATTAGTGTGAACCTCAAATTGTTAAGTATGACACGTTGTAGATAATCTCCAAAAGAATTTGGAGTAGATCTAGCAGCATTAGAGGAGTATAAGATATTCACGCTTCGAATGCCTTATGTCACAACTTAATTAAAATGTATGGGAGAGCACATTGGCAATCATAATGTCAAAAATGACAAAATGTAGGCTTAAACAGTAGTGGTAGATAAATCTACACACCACATCATGATCCCAAAACATCAATTTGAAGAAATCACTTTGGATTTGCATCTATATTTGCAAGAAATTTAAAAATCTCAATTGCAAATAGACGTATTTAATCTCGACATGTGGCGAACATGGAAATATATACATCTTTAGAAAATTCTGGAATACATCGTACTCGACAGAGAAACAGTACTATAGAGGTACTGAATTTTATATTTACAAGAAATTAAAAATCTCAATTGCAAATAGACATAATTAATCTCAACACGTGACAAACGTGGAAATATATTACATCAAATTAGGATCTGGAATACATCGGTACTCGACAGATTTACAGTACTAAAAATTAAAAATTTAGGTACTGCAATTTAAACCGAGTCTAAAACAGGAATTAAGTCACAGCTGGTACTACTGCTAAATGACTAATATGTTCTAAAATGTTGAACTAATACAGTGCTACGGTAAATAGTTACTGTAAATAACAAACAGCAAACATCAAGTGTGCTGGCGTTTGATTCCTCAAAACGCATGCACATGGGCACAAGGCAGCCATCGTCTAGTAGTACGAAACTACTAATTGCTCTGGTCAACGAACGAGGAGATAAGGAGAGCACGAGGAAAGAAAATCCCAGTTCGTTCGTTCCCCATTCTCCCGTCAGGACCGAGGAAGCAGAGCACGGCGACCGCGCCTCCACGCACTCGCGGCCGCAGCAGTTCACCGGCGGCGAGAGCTGCTCCCGCTGCGCTCATTCTCGGAGGAGGAACCGCCGGAAAGATGGGTGCCGGGCGTGACGCCGTTGGGGACGCCATTGTCTTGCTCGGCACAACGGCAAGGCCGAGGGGCCAACGCCGTTCGGCTGGTGGCGGCGAGGGCTGCGGAAGCCGCCTGGGCCGTGGCGGCGACCAAGGTAGCCTCCGGCACTGTGGCACCGATGGAGGGCCTCCGCCTCGGGCTGGTGCCGACTGCCGCTGCGGGCGTCGTCGCACGGCGCTGCGCCATGGCTGGACGAGGATGCTCCAGGGCTCTTGATATTGTACATGAATCCATGAACAAGAATTAGGTAAATATCACCTGATTGTTTCTTGTAGTAGTAGTTAGCCAAGAAGTTCAATCTGAATGCATTGATTTTAGGTCTTGCTACTCGTTTTCCCCTTCATCTCAAGGGAATTGCTCTTTCTTTCTTTTCTTGGCCGTACTCAGAGATCCGAGGTGCTCTGTTTTCATGGCCTGTGTGAATCGCTCGGCGGGAGCGAAACAGCGTCGGGGCCGTTGCACGCCGACGGGAGCCGAGGGCTCGCCCGCCGCCGCTCCGCGGTGAGGCCGTAGTCCACGGCACAGCATCCTCTCCGGCACGCTTTGGGTTTCCGCGCTCCGTTTTTCTCTTCTCGATCTGGCTCTTGGCTGAGTCTATGTGCTGATAACGTGTTAGAAGGAGATTCGGGAGGAATCGAGAGAGGAACAAATGATTCGAAGTGTGTCTTTCATTGATCATCAACTGGATATTTATACAAGGTTCCCGTCCGTTCGGGATGACGGTTATAAGTAAAGGCGTCTCTACGATATATGTCGGTGCATGAGGAGGCGTCTCTTCGGGTGAAGAGACGGTTGCGCTTTGGGCATATTTGGCAACCGTATAAGACGGTTGACTCTATATCTAAACAGTATCTTGGACGCCAGCGAGAAGAGGACCGTGAAGTAGAGTGCGGAGATGAGGTTGTCCGCGGCCACGCCAGGGGCGACCACCGACGGCAAATTCACCGCTGCCGCCATGAGTCAGAAGCTCGATCAGGTCGCAGTGTTCATCATACGTGTGATCAATCGAATCTATGCCATCGACGAGAAGCACATGCCAAAAGGGAAAACAATCGGCGTACGTGAGCAAGCTTTGCTTAAGAAAAATGGATCGGTTTCATGTGTACACGAGCTTTGATGCCCAAAACGGCACGTCCACGCCGCCGGCGTTCGCAAACAGCCGCGGGTCTCGCCCTCGTCGCCGCACCTTCTCTCCATGGCGGCGTCCTGGTCTGGTGGCTGGTCCACGCGAGCGGCGGCCGAGCATGTGTCAGACGCGAGGAGAAGAAAGAACGGAAGCAGCACCCTCGAGCAGCCGTCCAAAACGCGAGGGGAGGGGCGCGTTTATGTTACACTTCTACCCGACGAGTATTGTGGGGATCGCTCGGGCTGAGCCCACCCGAAACTCCCCTGCCAAACGACCTACTCGTGATTTATAGTGTCTTTGGATGGGCAGGGATAATACACAAATAACCACGTCAAAATACCTGTGCCAAACGAGGCCTAAAGCAATGGCGTGCGCTGTTATTCATGTGTCAAATGTGGGGTTGGTCTCTTGGCTGCCTCTGTATTGTGCGTGAGGTAGCACTCGCCCTTTCTGAAGAGATTGAGGGGGTGTTTGTTTCAGCTTTTGCTGGCTTTCCACAGAAATAAGGAGCCAAATCCAACCAAGCGGGGCTGCTTCGGCTTTGGGCTTTACAAAGCCATCGAAGGAATACACGGAGAGGAGAAAGGTGTTTTCCGCGGCTTCCCGCAAAGGGGCGCGAAGTGTTTTCTGAAGTAGACATGTCCTTCACTGTAATTACGAGCAAATGCCACCCGACCCCGACCCCGACTCCTTCCCCAGCCGCGACTCTTTTTTCTCGTGCTCGCTCCCCTCCCCGCCCCGACCCCAACTCCCAGCGCCGCCAGCTCCTCGCTGCCCTTCCGCCGGCGAGCGCCGCCGACGCCCTACCTCCTCTCCGCCCGAGCTCCTCGCTCCCTTCCCGCCATCTCCTCTCTCCCTCCCGCCGAGCGGCGCGCTGCCGACCCCATCCTCGCCTGACCTCGCCGCTCGACCTCCTCCCTGTCGCCGTCCCCACCGCCAAGCTCCTCCCTGCCGTCCTCGTCGTCCCCACCGCCCTACCTCCTCCAGCCGCCGGACCTCCCCGCCACGGAATCCTGATTCGCGCCGCCGGCAGTCCGCTCGACCCGTCCGCGGCAGCTCACCTCCTCCTCGACCTCTGGTGGGGACGCCTCCGTCGCCGCCCGCCGCCTAACCTCGCCATCCAGGGCCTCCGCCGCCGCCCGCCGCCCGACCATCCATGTGCTGTGATGTTGCTTGTTGCTACTGTTGTACATGTCGTTGCTTCAATTTTGTGTAATGGTATGCATATGTATTTTAGACAAATATATCTTATCAATTATTATTTTTGTTTAATTTTCTGTGTGTGATGGTACGAATAGTTAGAGATATGCTTGTTCAGTTGAATCAGTAATACAAATGTCTTCGAAATTGTGACCGGTATTTTATAGGGACATATACGATTATACAATTCAATCAGTAAATACATATGTACTCGGAACTTTGAGGGTATTTCAGACAAATCCTCAACCCACAGCTAGACAGCCAGCCAAGTCGCCAAACAGTGACATTCAGAAAAGCAGCTTTCCCTGCACAGCAGCTTTCCCTGCACAGCCACAGCCACAGCCACAGCCAGCCAGCCACAACCCAAACAAACAGGCCCTAGGTGAGCCGACGAAGCTTCAACGACTGCACGGTTACAATCACGGTAGAAAATTATAAAAAAAACCACACCCTGTCCTTAATCGTTCTGCTAATAATAGCTCTTCTTTCACTGGAAAAAGTTAAAACTTTACCACATCTATTCGAAGGTAATGAAGTGAACCATAGTTCAATCACAACATATTGCTACGCTCGTCTGACGTTGCGCTATGAAATAGAACAACTCGCCATCAACGTCCGTCGTCGGCGTCAAGAATTGTCCTGTTTCATTTGCCGAGAGGAAGAGTGTAGTTCACTACCGCCGTTCTTGTCCACTTCACACCGCAGAGCCGAACGGAACACGCTTTCCTCAGTTCAGTCCTCCTCACGCGCATCCGCCTCCGCCCCTCTCCTCCTCCTCCACCCCGTCGCCGATGTCCCGCCTCTGCCGCCGCTCCTCCACATCCTCCACCTCGCCACCCTCACGGTCCTGGTCTCCCCGCGCCGCCTTCGCTGCAGCCACACGCCGCACGCCCATCAGAACGGCCATGAAGAGGTATTTGTTCATCCTAAACCGCCGCCGGAATTCCCTGTCCCCGTGTGTGGGTTCGTCGGCGAAATAGTCTTGCCACAACGTCATATGTCCCTGCATCCGTCTGCGATCTTTGTTCATCCTCCTACCCGGCTTCGAACCTCCAATCTGAGGCGCAACGTTGATTTGCGCTAGCAAACCAACCATGCAAGTGATGATCGCCAAGTGTTCATCAACCACGGCGTTGGAGGCGGCTTGGTCGGTGAGCAATGCGCCGGCCAGCTCGAGTTCGTCGTCGCTATCCATCTATATTATTACAAGATTTAGCAAAAAAAGAAGTCCCGAATTAGGAGGAAAAAGAACTGAGCTGAGCAATGCGACGAACACCTTACTTGCGCGGAGGTTCTCGGACGGGGTGACGGAGAAGAGACTACATGCACTGCGACGGGAGATATTGTACGCCGTTCCTGCCACATGGGAGACGGGCATCCAGCCGGAGGGTGGGTGGTGGCGCCGGTGATTCAGTAGGGAGAGGGGCGATTCAGTAGGGAGGGGTTGAGTACAGGCCGCAAGGGACGCTGGGGGGGGGGGGGGGGGAAGAAATGGTCCGTGCGGCTGACGCATCGTCCCCACCCGCCAGGACTGGACGAGGCGCGCGTTGCCGCGGTTGCCGGCACGCCCGCTTGCGTCCCTAGAACCTGGGCACGAAGCGGGGTTGCCGGACGCTGTATTGGGGTGTGCCGGCAACATTTCGTCTATTGGGCGCGTCGCTGGGGGGAATTTAATGCCGGCACGCCCAAAACATCTTTGGGAGCGGAGTTGGGCACGCTGGTGGGAGATGCTCTAAGGACTTAATTTCTGAAATGATGAACAAAGGCATCCCTCGTCCTACCATTGTGTTCTTCAGTTCAATAATAAACAGTCTATGCATAGAAGGAAGGGTTTCGGATGCACATGATATCTTCAACTTGGTGATAGACATAGGTGAGAGGCCTAATGTCATTACATTTAATACCCTGATTGACGGATATTGCTTAGTCGGCAACATGGAGAAAGCAATCAGAGTGCTTGATACCATGGTATCTGTTGGCATTGAGCCTGATGTTGTTACATATAATACTCTTCTTGATGGCTATGTTAAAAGTCGAAGGATCGATGATGGGCTTATTTGTTTACCGAAATGTCGCGTAAGAAAGCTAAACCTACAACAGTTACATATAACATTATAGTGGATGGGTTATTTCGTGCTGGGAGACCTGTTCCCGCGAAAAACAAGTTCCATGAGATGATCGAAAGTGGAACAGCAGTGAGCATTTCCACATACGCTATAATTCTTGCAAGACTTTGTGCAAATAATTGCACCGGCGAGGCAATCGTCATGTTCCAGAAATTAGGCGCTATGAATATGAAGTTTGATATTGCAATGTTTAATACCATGATTAATGCAATGTACAAAGTCCGGAGAAGTGATGAAGCTAAGGATGTGTTTGCTGCAATACCAGGCAGTGGATTGGTACCTAATGCTTCTACGTACGGCACAATGGTACGAAATCTTCTAAAGAAGGCTCAGTGGAAGAGGGTGAAAATATGTTTTCATCAATGGAGAAGAGTGGTTGTGCTCCTAGCTCACGTATGTTAAATGATATCATCCGACTGTTATTGGAAAAAAGGGGAGATAGTCAAGGCCGGATATTATATGTCTAAAGTTGATGGCAAGGGAATCTCACTTGAAGCTTCGACTACTTCGTTGATGTTATCTCTCTTTTCAGGGAAAGGGAAATATCGGGAACAAATAAATTTGCTCCCTGCTAACTACCAATTTGTTGATGGAGTCATTTGATGCACTTGGCTCAGCTGATTAACCTTGGCATGGTTCAGATCTCACTCTCAATTATTCGGACGCGTATTTCTTCCGTGAGAGAGACATTTTGCTAGTCAGGGGTGTGTGTGCGCACCCCCCCCCCCCCCCATGCCTGACACGTGTAGCTTTGGTCAAAGGAGTTTAATCGAACAGAACCGCCCCACCTCCCGCTAATTGCTGCCAGGAGAGTGATTAAAGAGGTTTGAATTTGAATAGGGGACCCCACCACATACGGTCGCTTGCTATATAAGATACGATTCAAATATTCAAAGCACCGTGTCCTTCGTGGCTTGTTCTATCTATGATCTATCTATGAGTTCCGCATCTAGTTTTAAAAAAAAGTTGTACACATCACGTCTGCATGCATGCCCAGCCATGACGTCGTTTATAGTTTTTGTGTCTAGCGGAGCTTGCCACCATTATTTTATATTGGCCAGCATGCATGGAAAGTTGATTATCCAGATCCTGGTCATCCGAACGCACAGATGACATCATCTGGTAAAGGGCAAATGGATTGCTATCCGAAAAACATCATCTGGTAAAGGGCAAATGGATTGGCAGATAAGCTAGAAATTTGGCGCAGAAGATAAGGCGCGAAAAAGGAACCAAAAAACTACCGCCAAGGATAGCGCGGGTACAATGATTGCTTGCGAGCACATGACGTCTGCCACCAAAATTAAACGATAGCTTGGTCCCACAATTACTGTTCAAGATAAGAGTTAGCCGGGCTGGCGTGGGGGGCGGTCAAACTTCATCTCTGTCTATTTCTGAATCTGGACTGAGATCGTACGGAAGGCGGGGGGTGCGCACCCACCCTCCTGAGTGGCACATCATTTCCGTTTCTTCCGTCCACTCACCAGGATGGAGCTATGTGATGGTACAACCACGGTGTTCTGGTCCGGTGTGTGCCTGTTGGGCGTGGGTCCTCATCCTATGGACATTGATCCGTCTGCCCTCTATTTGCCCGGGCAAGGACTGCCCGGTGCTTACGCGGGGCCTCGAGCTCGACATTTTGGTGACTGTCCAGTAGATTCTGGAACTAGTAGAAGCCGCAGTATGTTGCTGCCAGCTTTTGAGATGTTTGTGCCCTCGGTGGCTGTGGTGCATGCAGATGCAGCGACATTTCTACTCTCACTTCATCCAGCTTGTGTGTGAGAGGACGGTGGATGGATGATGATGGATTGAATTTGGAATGTTGAGAGGGATTGAAAGGACATTGTCTCCTTATCTAGTTTTGTGTGTTTGTTAACAACATAAGAGATGATCTTACCGTGTGCCAAAGTACTACAGGTACAATAGATGATATGCACATGGTCTTGAGTGACCCCTCAAAACGATGAAGAAGGTTGAAGACGGTGGCCCGTATATTTAATTCTATTGAGTCGTAGGGAAGCCGTACTATCAAGAGGGGTTGCTCTTTGGAAAGTTTGGGGGAAATCATATTTTTGCATACACATACCAGATATACTCTCCTCAGTCTTCCTACAACCTTGGTGGAAAAATATGGAAATAGTTCCATCGAAAAACATGCCAAAGTGTACCTATTCCGGATGGGTTGTTTTTCGTCCGAAATTCCGGGTGATTCGGAATTTTCCGGACCATTCCGAACTGATTCCGGGACAGCTCGATTCGGTACTGCATCGGTCCAGAATCAGGTTGGTAGACATTCGGAATATTCCGGATGGTTCGGAATTCCGGTGAAAAACAGATCCATTCCGGATTGCATGTTTTCTGTCCAAAACAGCTAGTTTTTCGGTGGGCCTATTTATGGGGGTCCTTCTCCAAGAGAACTACCACGACCAGAAATATCTCACCCACCATTGTTGCAAGCTTGAAACTCCTAGATCTCTCTCCCTACCCACTCAAACACCTTGTCCTTCTAGGACTTGGGAGAGTTGACCTAGATCTACACTTCCACCAAAGCATTTGATTTCCCCATCCATTCCTTTGAGGAACTTGTTACTCTTGGGTTCGTTGGAACCCTAGATGGTCGTTGGTCGTTCTTGTGGCTTTGGGAGCCGCGGGGACTAGCCGGGAGCCTCCAATTGAGTTGTGGAGTCGTGCCCCGGCCTTGTGATTCTTGTGGCTTTGGGAGCCGTGGGAATTTGGTGAGAGCCTCCAATTCGGTTGTGGAGTGTGCCTCATCCTTGTAAAGGTTTGTTGCCGACCTCGAGGGCATCATATAGTGGCTCGTGGAACTCCTCATTGGAGGATAACACGAGGGAGATACGGTGTGCCATATCAAGGCTATTCGGGGCTCACTTGTGACCCCGCACCGCTCCAACGAAGACGTAGCTTCCATTGGGAAGTGAACTTCGGGAATCATCTCCGCGTCACCGTGTGGTTATCTCTTATCCTTCCTTTACTTGTATTGCTAGCTTAACTTGTTTAGAATATCTTGCTAGCTTGTTTATTGCTCATCATATAGGATTGTTCACCTAGTTGCATATCTAGAGAACTTATATTTGAGCAATTCCTCAATTTGATTAAAAGAAAAAGAAATTTGTAGTTGCCTATTCACCCCCCTCTAGTCAACCTACTCGATCCTTTCAATTGGTATCAGAGCAAGGTCTCTTTATTAAGGGCTTAACAGCCTAAAGAGGAGGATGACTACCGAGGAGGAAGTAAAACTTGCTAAAGAACAACAAGATAAAATTGATCAAGAACAACTTGAGAAAGAACTAAGTGAAGCGGGGATAACCCTACCCGATGATAATGCCCGGTCACCATGAAAGCCATGATTGAACTCTTTGGGTTCATGAGAGGCAAAATGGTGGACGATGTGTATACTCGGGTCACTAATAATCAAAATGCCTCATCAACCAATGCCTCTATTGGTGAGTCCTTGGTGATAAAGAGAAAGCTAAAAGTATGAAAAGCCCCCTCTTAACTTTGCTCCACCTAGTTCATATCTCACTCAAGTTCCACCCACCCAACCTCATATAAACAACCAAGTAGACCTCCTCCTAAGCTTGATAATACTCGTTATTTTTCTTGGAAGAAATCTATGGAGTCTTATTTTCGCAGCTGTTCAGTGCACCTTTGGAGGGTGGTTGTACGGTTACAATCCGGTTGATCCCAACAACTTGACAAAGCAAGAAGAGATTGATGAGCAACTTGATGCAAATGCCAAATACATCTCGAGAGTGCCATGTCCGCCAATGATGAAGATCATGTGCGGAATCTCAAAACCGCCAAGGAGGCTTGGGTTTACCTTGAATCTATATGAAGGCAATGAAGGCATTCAACGATCCAACATAGCTGTCCTTCAACATCAAGTGACAATTTCATAATGCTAGAAGATGAGACTCCCAATGATCTCTTTCGAAGACTCACGAAGCTTGTTGTGACCATGAGGGAGAATGGAAAGAAGGATATGGATGATGAATGGGTCAAGTCCAAGTTCCTCAAGACCATGGTTCCATACAATGAAAATATGGTGATGAATCTTCATGCTAGAGCTGACTACACAACAATGTCTTCCAATGACCTCTTGGCACAATTCATCACCTATGATACCTTGAAGGCCACTTCCAAGTCTTCCATCAACCAAATTCGTGGCACTAAGAACCTTGCCTTGAAGGCTCATGTGGGAGAACATCCAAGATATGAAGAAAGCACAAGTGTTATCATGAAGAAGATTTGAGGGTGAACTCAATGAGGTTCTTGCTCTTGCCGCCACCAAGTATTGGAACAAAAAGAATTCAAGAGCAACACCCCCCACCTGAAAAGAATGTGCTTTAATTGTGGAAAGGACAATCACCTTGTGAAGGATTGCCCTATGAGAGAAGAGAAGCTTATGGAGGCCAACTCATCTTAAAGAAGAACAAGTACGCCCAAGCCCAAGGCCTTCATCAAGAGAGCTCCTCAAAAGGCTCTTGTCATCGCAACACATGAAGAGTATGAGTCCGGTGGCGAGGAGGAGGATGATGATACAAGTGAGGAAGTGGGGATGGCGGCTCTTGCAATGGGCAACCTTCCTCCTTCATTGGCACCCTCTTCTCCGCTCCAAATGACAACAAGATCTCCAAGCCTATGTGCCTCATGGCCAAGGAAACCAAGGTGAATTCCCCACCTAAAATTACTATCTCCTCTAAACCATCTCTCTTGGATTGTGTTGAGGATGTAGGGAAAAATGAAGAGAAAGAGGATCAATTACCCTCTTTTAAACAAGCTCCAAGGTCCAACCAAGAAAATGGTTGAGGCTCTCATGTACCAATATGGAGAAGCCAAACACCTCCTTGAGGAGAAGGAGAATAGGATTTATGAGCTTGAGGGGCATGCACGTGATCATGCCGATAAAATTGGTGAGCTAGAAGATCAACTTGTTGAGGAACAAGTGTTCCGGGAGCAACTTGAGGAGACCCAAGCCAAGGATTTATCCAAGGCAAAAGAAACCCGTGAAACCTCTATTCAAGTTGCTAGTGATCTAAAAATTAAAAATGATGAGCTTGTAGAGAGTCATAACAAACTCCTTGAGAATTTTGAGCAACTTAGGGAAACCCACAAGGTGACCTCAAGTGAGCTCACCAAGCTCAAGGGTCACATGCTAAATTACAAGCTCAATTTATATATGCTAGCTTCACCACTCCTCATAATGATAAAGATGCAATGCTTGTGCTACTAACCCTTATGTCTTAAAGCATCTCTCATGGAGGAGAACACTAGGTTGAAGGCCCAACTTGAAAAGGGCCTAGCCACTTGCATCCAAGGGGAGAAGAACCTCAATGATCTTTTGACCAATCAAAAGGGAGTGGTTGGCAAGGAAGGGCTTGGGTTTGCTCCCAAGTCCAAGAAGGCAAACAAGAAGAAGATGCCTACTCCCCTTCAAAAGATATTATTTTGTGAAGGAGGGGGAGTTGGGCAAGAAGAATGTTGAACCCATTGTGTGGTAAGCCACAAGGGGCAATGCCACTCACAATGACTTTGCGGAAAATATAACCCCTCATATGTGCTTATGAAATCTAGAAATGGTTATGTTTTTGCTAAATATGTTGGTACTCATATGGAGATGATTATCACTATGCTATTTGGGTTCCAAAGACCCTTGTGACTAACAAAAGAGGACCCATTCCAAAATGGGTACCTAAATCAAAGACTTGATTTATTGTAGGGCTTTTCTTCCGGTGGATCTTCATGGCTCATTGATAGTGGGTGTTCATCTCATATGACCGGAAGCAAAGAAGTAGTAAAGGGCTTATTGAAACAATTACTCTCATTCTCTCATGTCACCATTGGGAACAATGCAAGACTTAAGGTATTGGGATATGGCAAGGGTGATCACTCCGGAGTTATCCATTGAGAAGGTCCTCCTTGTTGAATCCCTTTCATATAATCTACTTTCCGTTGGTCAATTATGCAATGCCGGTTACACCGTTATCTTTAATAAATACCACGTGACCATCCTTTTCACACAATCTCTTAAAGTAGCCTTTGTTGGATTTCGTGAGAACGGTTTGTATGTGGTCGATTTCTCGAAAGAGACCACTCAAATTGCCACGTGTCTAATGGCTAAATCCGACAAGGGTTGGCTTTGGCATCGCCGGCTAGGCCATGTCGGTATGAGAAATTTACAAACTCTTGTGAAGGGTGGACACGTGGTAGGACTAACCGATGTTAATTTTTCCAAAGATCGTCCTTGTAGTGCTTGCATAGCCGGAAAGATGCATGAAAAGAATCACCCCAAGAAGACCATTATCTCCACTAAGAGGCCTTTGGAGCTCCTTCATATGGATCTTTTTGGGCCTCCCACATATGATAGTCTTGGTGGCAAGAAATATTGTTTGGTGATTGTGGATGATTATTCAAGATATTGTTGGACTTTCTACATCAAGAGAAGAGTGAAACTCAAAAGATATTCATTGACTTTGCAACCCTAGTTCAACGCCAATATGACTCCAAGATTTTGGCAATTAGAAGTGACAATGGTACGGAGTTCAAGAATTACACTATGGATGATTTCCTAAGTGGGGAGGGCATTCAACACCAATATTCCGCTGCATATACTCCCCAACAAAATGGTGTCGCCGAAAGGAAGAACCGCACTCTTATTGATATGGCAAGAACTATGTTGGCCGAATTTCATTCCCCATACAACTTTTGGGCCGAAGCCATCAACACCGCTTGTCACTACTCAAACCGGCTCTTCTTCCGTCCTCTCATGGAAAAGACACCATATGAACTCCTCACCGGTAAAAAGCCAAATGTATCTTACTTTCGAGTCTTTGGTTGCAAATGCCATGTTTACATTAAAGGTTGCAAAATTGCTAAATTTGAATCTAGATCTTTTGATGGTATACTTGTTGGATATGCCGCAAAGTCTCATGCTTATAGGGTCTACAACATATCCACCGGGTGTGTTGAAGAATCTATGAATGTGGAGTTTGTCGAGGATAATGGCTCCCAAGCGGGCATATTGATCATGATGATGTAGGTGATGATGCTCCATCTCAAGCCATAAGAACTATGGGGATTGGAGAACTTATTCCTATTGAAGACCTATTGTGATACTCAAGAAGAAGGAACAAGTTCTACTCAAGTTGAGCCATCCACCTCAACAATTGATCAAGAAACTATCCAAGAACAAGAACATGATATTCATCACATGATCAAGATGGTCAAGAAGATGGTCAAGACCCACCCAACTCTAGTGGTGAACAAGAACATAATGAACCCACAACTCCAAGAACTCCACTTAGGGTTGACCATGAACAAGATGAAGGCAATGATGAAGATATTTGTGTTGGTGAAACAATTGGTCAAGCCATGGAACGCCGGGTCATCCGGCGTGCATCAAAATTGGATCATCAACCACTTCAAAGAAAATATCCTTGGGAGTATCGTAGGGGTGTGTCCACACGCAATCAATTATCTAACTTTTGTGGTCATGTCTCTTGTTTGTCTAGCTTAGAACCTCTCAAGGTATATGATGCTCTTGAAGATATGGATTGGGTTGCGGCTATGCATGAAGAGTTGAACAACTTCGAGCGCAACAAAGTGTGGTCATTAGTTGAAAACCCAAAGACACATGCCATAATGTCATTGGAACCAAGTGGATATTTAAGAACAAGCAAGACTCACATGGTCAAGTCATCCGCAACAAAGCAAGATTGGTTGCACAAGGCTACACCCAAATCGAAGGAGTCGACTACGGTGAAACCTATGCCCCCGTTGCTAGACTTGAATCCATTCGCTTACTAATTGCTTATGCATCTACTCATAAATTGTCTTATATCAAATGGATGTTAAAAGTGCTTTCTTAAATGGTCCACTAAATGAGTTGGTGTATGTTAAACAACCTCCGGGTTTCGAAGACCCTAAATTTCCTAACCACGTCTACTTACTACATAAGGCTCTTTATGGGCTCAAGCAAGCTCCACGTGCTTGGTATGATCATCTCAAGGAGTTCTTAGTAGACCGTGGCTTTGAAATTGGGGTAATAGATCCCACTCTTTTTACAAAAAGGGTAAATGGAGATTTTTCGTATGCCAAATATATGTTGATGATATTATCTTTGGTTCCACTAACCATGAATTTAGTGATCAATTTCAAGCTAATGACCAAGGAATTTGAGATGTCCATGATGGGAAAGTTGAATTATTTTCTTGGCTTTGAAATCCACCAATTTCGAGAAGGAACATTCTTATGTCAAGCCAAGTATATTAAGGACATGCTCAAGAAATTTGACATGACAATGCCAAGCCATATAAGTTTCCCATGGACTCCAAGGCGGATCTTCACTTAGATCCGGATGGTAAGGAAGTTGATCAAAAGCTTTATCGTTCTATGATTGGATCTTTGCTTTACCTTTGTGCATCTAGACCGGATATTATGTTTAGTGTGGGTATGTGTGCAAGATTCCAATCAAGTCCTAGGGAAAGTCATGAAACCGCGGTTAAAAGGATTCTAAGATACTTGATGGATACTCCTAACTTTGGTCTTTGGTATCCCCATGGCACAAGCTTTGATCTTGTAGGTTATTCGGATGCGGATTGGGCGGGTTGCAAAATGGATAGAAAATCAACTTCGGGTACTTGCCAATTCCTTGGTAGGTCCTTGTGAGTTGGTCTTCAAGAAGCAAAATTGTGTGGCCGTCCTCCACCGAAGCCGAATACATTGCCGCCGGAAGTTGTTGTGCACAATTATTATGGATGAGGCAAACTTTAAAGGATTATGGTGTCATTTGTGACAAAGTGCCTCTTTTATGTGACAATGAAAGTGCCATCAAAATTGCTCACAATCCGGTTCTTCATGGGAAGACCAAGCATATTGAGATCCGGTATCATTTTATTCGAGATCATGTTGAGAAGGGTGATATTGCAATCAAGTATGTCAACACCAAGCATCAACTCGCCGATATGTTCACAAAGCCTCTTGGTGAAGCAAGATTCAAGGAGTTGAGAGGAGAACTTAATGTGGTGGACATAAGCAATTGGATTTAGTGGACTTCTTGCATACCTACCCATATTAGACGATATTATTTGGTTTGGATGTAGGCATGGACATAGGGGGAGTGTAGCTCAATTCATGAGTAACACTTCTCTTATAATGCGCAAATAGACAAATCTTGCATCATAGTCACTTGTGTGACCAAATGTGCTTCAACGATGAGTTTTTTTTATTTTGATCCCAAGATATATCTTCGCGGCGTCAAGTCACATATACTCAAACATGGTGGCTACGACCACCGCCCTCCTCTTCTTGAGGAGTTGGATTTACTCGTGGAATTTGGGTAGTGTTAGATCTTTAACTCTGTTTCCTCAATTTTATCTTCTCATATTCGAATCATGCTTGTTGAAGCTCATCGTGTTCTCGTTCTTCATCCATTAGCATGTGTAGAAACCTTGTCTCATACCTTGTGTCCATGCTGTTATCTAATGTATCTGTTCATCTCTAAACATATGCCAATGTATTTGAAAACGGAATGCTGAGAAAATCTCAAAAATCCATTTTTCCTTCGCTCGGAATTGGTTCGGAACATGTCCGGAATTCCGGATGGCTCGGAAATTTCCGGCTATCTACTTACCTCATTCCGTCCGGGTCCAGTAGCGTTTTGTGTTTTTCCGGAATGGGTTCGGAATGCATTCAGAATTTTCCGAGTAACTTAGAATGCCAGATATATTCCGGATCTATTCCAGACGGTAAAATTTCCCCACTTACCTGTTCGTGCTGGGACTGGATGACTTTGCTCGGTTCACTTGCCCCCAACCTTCCTCTCTTTCCTCCACCACCGTCGCCGCCGCCGCCGCTCCGGGAGGCCTTCCGGCCGTTCCGAACTCCGGCCCTCTTCCGTATTGACTCCCCGTGGAGTTTTGAAGAGCTTCACTGACCGGTTTTGCTTTTCATCATGTCGTCGGGTACCTACTCGTGCTTTCCCTTGTCTTTCCTTCCAATCTAGATGGGTTCCGAGTTGATTAGGTCCATCTTGTCATTTAGAGGCTAACCAAGTCAAATCATAGTCTCCATTCCCTGTTTAGAGTTTTTAGGAAGTATTTTGAGCCTAGACTTTGCAAAATCGTGCGCAATCGGAATGGATCCGGAATGTCTCGGAAAACTCCGAACTACTCGGATTTTTCAGATCATTCCGAACCAAATCCGGCTGTTCCAGTTTTTCAAAACTTGCCTTCCTAAATTAAATAAATAAATAAAAACTTTGGCATGTGTTCTTATCTCCTGCTGCGTACCTATGCTCTATTCTCAAAGGTGATAGTGCTGACCGCAATGCCCGCCGTGAGACCTTGAGGAAGAAACCGCGCACCAAGGTTGTTCATGAAACCGCTCCGTCATCTCGTGGTCAATCTAACCGCCGTCCGGGTCGAGGCAGAGGAGGAAAACAGCCAGCAGTTGACGCTGTTGAGATGGAGGGAGAACAAGTTCCTATTGAAAACTTTGAGAAAATGTCACTCAAAATTGGAGGGAGGTGCACAAGCTCAATCCTTACCGTTTTAAAGAAAGAACATGTGAAGGTGATGAGAGGTTCTTGACTTGCACTCAGTTTAAGATGTGGAATGAGTTCTACATGACCCTTAAAAAGGACAAAGTGGTGAAGTCCAAGCAACTTGATGAAGAATATCTCAATGAACACAAAGAAGGTCATCTTGCTCACATCTATGACACATTCAAGAAGATGGATATCTTGAAGGTCGCATTGGTCTCTCAATCATATTGCCCCGAGCTCATTAGTCAATTTTATTGCACAGTCCACTTCAAGTGTGATAGCATGCGCACCATGACATGGATGTCCAGAACAACCAAATACACAAGCAACTTGTCTGTCTTTGCTACTGCTCTGGGTTATTTTTGGGAAAACACCTCTGGTGACTATGGTTTCAAGATTCACTCATCCCTTGAGTTTACCAAGGACATGCTTGCTGATTTCTACCCTCCAGAGTATGATGATATCGACCCTCCTTTCATTACTCTGATGTACCCCTTCTACAACATGCTTGCCAAGATTTTACGTGAAAACATTATGAGCAAGGCTGGTGATGTGTCTACGGTTCGAGGTTACATGACCAACCTCATGTACTACACCAAGCCTAACCGTCAGAGGAAGATTGATGTTATGGATTTCATCTACAATGAGATTGTGATGGGTGTCAAGGGTAAGCGGACTCCAGCATATGGCCCTCTCCTTCAGAAATTCATTATCCGTATGGCTGGAAAGAACATTATGCTTTGCCGTGAGATATTTGAGCCTGAATTGCTTGCTCCTGTATTCACCAAGGGCCCTGAGATTCCAGAGTATGCCAAGGACAAAAGACCTCTGGTTCAAGCTTGTGCCTCCACTTCTCATGCCTCCTCTTCTGCCTCCCAGAAGAAGGGCAGCAGCGCTGTCTCTCAGTTCTTCCAGACCATGTTTTCTGCTTGCCGTGATGCCCGTGCTTACAGCCACGATGCTAGAGAATTGGCCAAGGAGGCCCGTCGCATTCAGAATGACGATAGGAGGGCTGCAGGCCTGCCTCAAGATGCCGATGATGCTTCTTTGGCTCCCACTCCTTTCAAGGATATCACTATGCCACCCATTACAGATGGTGATTTCTTCTTTGGGGTCCCGTCGGCTTGCTATGATGATAAGGAGGATGATGAGGATGATGACGAGGACAAGGAGGAAGAGGCAGAGCAGAATTAGTTGGGTTGGTCGTTAGCATCTTTTTTTCCTTTTTGGCGTCTTGGTGCCAAAGGGGGAGAAATGAGATCTATTAGGGTTGTCTCCAGGGATTTGCAATGGTGGAGTACAAGCTTCTTGCCACTTTATTTGATCTTATAAGCTTGTACTCTTTAGCTTTATTTGTAGTTTGTGTTGAACTACCTATGGTGTGTGTGAACTATTTCTAGCATGTGGTAAGACATGCATTGCCCGGTATTGTGTGTGTTATGTTAAAAGACTATGTTGTTTATCACTATATCCTGTGTGTGATCTTTTACATTCATATTATCATGTCTTACCTCAATTTGTGCAACTTCATCATGATTATGCTTTATTGGTAAATGTTGCACATATTATTGGTTTATAAAATATAGGGGGAGTATTGATCCTTGTTGTGTGTACTCTATGTATTCAAATGCAACTCCTATTAGTGCACACATCAAGGGGAGCCTTCCTATATTTTGTAAATCTATTGCATTGCTCTTATTATATATATATATCTCTATGCAAATCCTTATGTTGTCATCAAACACCAAAAAGGGGGAGATTGAAAGGACATTGTCTCCTTATCTAGTTTTGTGTGTTTGTTAACAACATAAGTGATGATCTTACCGTGTGCCAAAGTACTACAGGTACAATAGATGATATGCACATGGTCTTGAGTGACCCCTCAAAACGATGAAGAAGGTTGAAGACGGTGGCCCGTAGATTTAATTCTATTGAGTCGTAGGGAAGCCGTACTATCAAGAGGGGTTGCTCTTTGGAAAGTTTGGGGGAAATCATATTTTTGCATACACATACCAGATATACTCTCCTCAGTCTTCCTACAACCTTGGTGGAAAAATATGGAAATAGTTCCATCGAAAAACATGCCAAAGTGTACCTATTCCGGATGGGTTGTTTTTCGTCCGGAATTCCGGGTGATTCGGAATTTTCCGGACCATTCCGAACTGATTCCGGCACAGCTCGATTCGGTACTGCATCGGTCCAGAATCAGGTTGGTAGACATTCGGAATATTCCGGATGGTTCGGAATTCCGGGTGAAAAACAGATCCATTCCGGAATGCACGTTTTCTGTCCAAAACGGCTAGTTTTTCGGTGGGCCTATTTATGGGGGTCCTTCTTCTCCAAGAGAACTACCACGACCAGAAATATCTCACCCACCATTGTTGCAAGCTTGAAACTCCTAGATCTCTCTCCCTACCCACTCAAACACCTTGTCCTTCTAGGACTGGGAGAGTTGACCTAGATCTACACTTCTACCAAAGCAATTTGATTTCCCCATCCATTCCTTTGAGGAACTTGTTACTCTTGGGTTCGTTGGAACCCTAGATGGTTGTTCTTATGGCTTTGGGAGCCGCGGGGACTAGCCGGGAGCCTCCAATTGAGTTGTGGAGTCATGCCCCGGCCTTGTGATTCTTGTGGCTTTGGGAGCTGTGGAATTCGGTGAGAGCCTCCAATTCGGTTGTGGAGTGTGCCTCATCCTTGTAAAGGTTTGTTGCCGACCTCGAGGGCATCATATAGTGGCTCGTGGAACTCCTCATTGGAGGATAACACGAGGGAGATACGGTGTGCCATATCAAGGCTATTCGGGGCTCACTTGTCACCCCGCACCGCTCCAACGAAGACGTAGCATCCATTGGGAAGTAAACTTCGGGAATCATCTCCGCGTCACCGTGTGGTTATCTCTTATCCTTCCTTTACTTGTATTGCTAGCTTAACTTGTTTAGAATATCTTGCTAGTTTGTTTATTGCTCATCATATAGGTTTGTTCACCTAGTTGCATATCTAGAGAACTTATATTTGAGCAATTCCTCAATATGATTAAAAGAAAAAGGAAATTTGTAGTTGCCTATTCACCCACCCCCCCCCCCCCCCCGTCTAGTCAACCTATTCGATCCTTTCAGGGATGAAAGTCCTTTGCTGGAGTGATGAATTTTACCCTGAAAAACATGGAAGTTTGTATGTCACAGCTATCCTTTTCCTCACGGTTGGCTTCATTTGGATATGTCCTAGATAAGTGGCAATACCATACGTATGCAGTCTATTAGCAGAAAAAAATGTGCTCACCGTTAATACCATTTTACTCACTAGCATGTACACGTTCGATCAGTTAACATACAGCTATCATGCCTTTATACCCAAAATTGATCTTCAATAATCATCTATGTACTTGCACTGATGGACTGTCATATATGGTTTCATGAATTCTGCTAGTTGTAACATTACTCAGATTTGGCAATGGACATGAAAAACTCTATGTTATCTCAGCAGCCCAACATCTCTGTCCTTGAGAATTACTTAAATGCTGATATGATCAAATTGAACATACACATGCATAGATCAGTTTGGTGAAATTGCAACATGCACCAGTGCACTTGATCAGTTTGTGACACCATGATCAGTTTTGCCCTGACTTTTAACCTTCTGCACCTTTTGTGCAACTCCATACTTGATTTAGTTTTTGCCTGTGCCGCAGTGATGTAGGTTTGCTAGAGGCGACAAAGAGATGTTTGTCGGTAGGGCTTATTGTTGTTATTGTTCAGTTTATGCAGAAATCTCACAGATCATCATCATTGTAAGAGCATCTCTAGTGGTGTCGGGGATGTAACCCCGGGTACCCAGAGTTGAGGGATTAACCGAGTTAGTCGAAGAGATTATGGAAAAGCAGGAAAAAGAATAAAGAAAAAGGAGCTCGGGCGGGCCGAGACCGAGATGGCCGCACCCCGGGCGTACTGATGCTGGCGCCCCGCCTCGCTTCCAACCTCGATCGAACCACGATCTCCACTCCTGGAACGAGCCACGCTCTCCAGCTTCGGTGGGCCGGCCCATCTGGCCTTGGAAGGCCGGCGGTCCCAGCACACTCGGATGGGCCTCACCAGCCAGCCTCGAATAGGCCTCACCAGCCAGCCTCGGCAGCTCCACTTACCCGGATGGGCCCTCCAGACCTCGGAGCAGGCCGCTGTCTCGGGCCGAGACACTCACCTCGGATGGGCCGAGGCATCTTCTACCTCGGAACGAACCGAAGCGACCTCGACCGCATCCGCAGCCTCGGCCGTAGCCCTCGGCTGCGCCTCCTCCAGCCCTCGCTGTGCGCCGGATCCGCCCCACCCCGGCCGCCTCCGGCACCTCACCTCCAGCACCACCGCGCCCTCGACCTCGGCTTCGTCTCTACCTCAACCGACGTCCCCTACCTCGGTTGACTCCACGCCTAGCCACCTCCGGCATCGCGGCCACGCCTCGTCACATCGACCTTGCCATCCTCAACCTCGGTGGCCACCGGCCCTTCCTCGACTTCGCCGGCATCGCACCTACCTCGGCCTCCGGCGCCGCCCGACTCAACTCCACCTCGGCAGCTCCTCGCCTCCAGCGCAGCCTCGGGCTCGACCGACACTTCCTCACCTCAGGGTGGGCCGAATCTCCAGCGGGCCGACATCTGCTAGCCTCGGAGCAGGCCGCCCACGCTGGCCTCGGTGGGCCGGGTTCTCCTACACCCCGGAGCAGGCCGCCTTCTCCCGCACCATGGTTGGGCCGAGGTATTCTGCATCTCGGCTGGGCCACGGCGGCCTCACCAGGCCGAGGTCCGCAGCAGCCAGGCCGAGATCGATCCCTGCGGAATCGTTGTTCGTGAGTTCTCTGCCGACATGCGATTTCATCTCCACCAACCGAGGCAACCGAGACAAATACCTGTCCGAGATCACCAGGGGTCAAGGCTGGGCATTGGATGCCCTGCCGTCCACAGAAGAAATATCTAAGAGGAGGACTAGAAGATTCAGGAGACAAGCGCTAGAAGACAAGATCCGTGACGCATGCAGTGACGCAGGTGGCATGGCTACAGTGGTATGGATGTGACTATAGTACAGCTCTACAGTGTAGTGCACAGTGCTCTTGGTCTGCTTGTTCCCTCGCGTGTCCCCTGGGCACCTATATAAAGGGCACCAGGGGGAAGAGGCACGGCAGCTCCCGCACGGGCTCTCTTGCCCCTTGGGCTCATTCTCCCCCCGCTATCTCTGCTGGCTCCCTGGAGCTCATCTCCATAGCTCGTTCCATACAGCTCGAGGAGCATTTGTACAGACCGTATGCAGAGAGGAGAAATACACAGAGTAGGCTAGATGCTGCAGTAGGGGTTTTATCTCTCACGAGAGCCCCGAAGCAGGGTAAATCCCGTGTTGATCTGTTCTTCGTATGCGCTTTTCAGTGCGCTATCCCTCCCCGAATCCTCTAGCGTCCATCGGCCCCAAACATAAGCCTACCCCTAGGCACCTGTTGTTTCATACGACGACAGTTGGCGCCCATCGTGGGGCCTCTAGTGGCGCTTGCTGGATCAATTCGGACGGGACCTTCGTCATCAACGCGGGGACTCGACATCGCCATTGTCCCCCGCGCTCTAGCTTGCCGTTGTGAGCAGAGGCTAGCGCTGCCTCCACCAACGGACATCATCGGCAGATCCCGGGTGAGAAAAGTGACTCGGGGACTCGACTCCGGCATCATTCCCGAGTTGACTTGGTCAAATCCGGGTTGGCATAGCCAAAACCGGCATAGGAATAGCCAAAACCGCCATTTCCATGTCCTGGAAACACTGTTCATCCGACATATCCATGTCTTGCCGACACTGGAAATCCGACATATCCATGTCCTGAGCACTGTTCATCCGACACTGTTCATCCGACATATCCATGTCTTGCCGACACTGGAAATCCGACATATCCATGTCCTGCCGACACTGTTCATCCGACACTGTTCATCCGACATATCCATGTCTTGCCGACACTGGAAATCCGACATATCCATGTCCTGCCGACACTGTTCATCCGACACTGTTCATCCGACATGTCTATGTCCTGGCGACACTGTCCATCGAGGTATCCTGAAATCCGACATATGCTGATATGCTGGAAATCTGAGTTGTGCTCGAAATCCGACATATGCTGATATGCTGGTAACTCCGACATATGCTGATATGCTGGTAAATCCGACATAGGCTGATATGCTGGTAAATCCGACATATGCTGGTATGCTGGAAATCCGAGATATGTTGGTATGCTGGTAAATCCGAGTTAAGTCTTGGAAATCTGAGTTAAGGCTTGGAAATCCGAGATAAGGTTGGGAAATCCGAGTTAAGGCTTGGAAATCCGAGATAAGGTTGGAAGATCCGAGTTAAGGCTTGGAAATCCGAGATAAGGTTGGGAGATCCGAGTTAAGGCTTGGAAATCCGAGATAAGGTTGGGAAATTCGAGTTAAGGCAGGAATCCGACATATGGTGGTCAAATCCAACATAAAGGTGGTCCGGGCCGAGATATTGGTGGCTCACGCCAGCATATTGATATCCAGGTCAGCAGCAGCGTCTTCCTCGACTTCTCCAACAACATTGCCTCGTGAGTATCATTTATATGTCTGCATCCCGCTTTTAAGTCATCTCAATAGTACTCGGGGACTGCCCCTTCCTGCCATGCTTAGTTGTTTCCCCCGGGACCAAGATGTCTTGACCCGGGGACTGGGCAGCCAGTTAAGTTTTGTTTGGTCTCCTAGACAAGAAAAGTGACTCGGGGACTCGGTTGAGTCCGAGTCTGTGTCCTGTTGCATAGTTCTGTTGCTAGATTTAATTGTTGTCATATGCTATAGTTAGTTTCCTCTGTTGAGTAGAGTTGTTGTTCCTTTAAATATTCATTACATATATGCCTGTACTAACGTTGAAAGGTGGCATCGGTTTTACCGAGACAATATTCATCTTCAAGATCGTGGTTATGTTGGTTATCTTGAATCACTCCGGATATCATGGTATTGTCGGTATTCTCCAGGTCGCCGTCTTATTCGGTTTGCCAACAAATCATGGCATTATTTATATCCCCGATTCGCTGTTTATTTCGGTTTGCAGTTATATCTTAACATCACCTCATATCTCAAATCGCCGTTTATTTCGGTTTGCCAAGATATCACGACATCTATCTCATATCATCGAGCGTTTCATAATTGCTATCTTTATCGACTTAATCAATTATCATGGTTCTTCAATTATCTGAGCTTACCAGAGTGTCATAGCATCATTATCTCGGCACAATGAGTCAAAAGGTATCTGATCTCACTGAGTGTTACATGTTGAGAAATGTCTCAGCACGTCTTCTGACAAATGCCCAAGAAGGCAAAATGTCAGATTTAGCCCATGCAGGCTTTATGCTGGTTCAGCTAAGGCTGCCAGCATATTTATGCGGTAAATGGCCAGAGTGGCTAAAAACCGACATATGAGATATGCTATGAGATATGCCTATAGACAGACCGAGGTATAGAGACATATGTGATATGCCTATAGAGGCCGAGGTACCGAGACATATGAGATCTGCCCAGGGTGGCCGAGATACCGAGACATTTGAGATATGTCCGTGCAGACATATGCTCCGAGACATTTGAGATATGTCCGTGCAGACATATGCTCCGAGACATTTTAGATATGTCCGTGCCAACATATGCTCCGAGACATATGAGATATGTCCGTGCTGACATATGCCTTCGATAATGCCCAGAGTAGCTGAAAACCGACATATAAGAGACACGTGAGATATGCTGGCGACATGCGCCTTCGGTAATGCCCGGAATGGCGAAAACCCGGGATGTGGCGATGCCCATGCAAGCAGCTTGAAATTATTTTTCTGATGATGGTTCTTGTTGGTTTCGACGATGTCTATATTGGCATCAACTCTGTGATACCTTGTTTTGGGAAGTCTGTGCGCGACTCTGCGAGTCCCCCGCAGCCTCGGGGACTAATGTCGGGGATGTAACCCCGGGTACCCCAGAGTTGAGGGATTAACCGAGTTAGTAGAAGAGTTTATGGAAAAGCAGGTAAAAGAATAAAGAAAAAGGAGCTCGGGCGGGCCGAGACAGAGCATCTCGGGTGGACCGAGATGGCCGCACCCCGGGCGTACTGATGCTGGCGCCCGCCTCGCTTCCAACCTCGATCGAAAGACGATCTCCACTCCTGGAACGAGCCACGCTCTCCAGCTTCGGTGGGCCGGCCCATCTGGCCTCGGAAGGCCGGCGGTCCCAGCACACTCGGATGGGCCTCACCAGCCAGCCTCGGCAGCTCCACTTACCCCGGATGGGCCCTCCAGACCTCGGAGCAGGCCGCTGTCTCGGGCCGAGACACTCACCTCGGATGGGCTGAGGCATCTTCTACCTCGGAACGAACCGAAGCGACCTCGACCGCATCCGCAGCCTCGGTCGTAGCCCTCGGCCGCGCCTCCTCCAGCCCTCGCCGTGCGCCGGATCCGCCCCGCCCCGGCCGCCTCCGGCACCTCACCTCCGGCACCACCGCGCCCTCGACCTCGGCTTCGTCTCTATCTCAACCGACGTCCCCTACCTCGGTTGACTCCGCGCCTCGCCACCTCCGGCATCGCGGCCACACCTCGTCACATCGACCTTGCCATCCTCAACCTCGGTGGCCACCGGCCCTTCCTCGACTTCGCCGGCATCGCACCTACCTCGGCCTCCGGCGCCGCCCGACTCAACTCCACCTCGGCAGCTCCTCGTCGCCTCCAGCGCAGCCTCGGGCTCGACCGACACTTCTCACCTCGGGGTGGGCCGAATCTCCAGCGGGCCGACATCTGCTAGCCTCGGAGCAGGCCGCCCACGCTGGCCTCGGTGGGCCGGGTTCTCCTACACCCGGAGCAGGCCGCCTTCTCCCGCACCATGGTTGGGCCGAGGTATTCTGCATCTCGGCTGGGCCACGGCAGCCTCACAAGGCCGAGGTCTGCAGCAGCCAGGCCGAGATCGATCCCTGCGGAATCGTTGTTCGTGAGTTCTCTGCCAACATGTGATCTCATCTCCACCAACCGAGGCAACCGAGACAAATACCTGTCCGAGATCACCAGGGGTCAAGGCTGGGCATTGGATGCCCTGCCGTCCACAGAAGAAATATCTAAGAGGAGGACTAGAAGATTCAGGAGACAAGCGCTAGAAGACAAGATCCGTGACGCATGCAGTGACGCAGGTGGCTTGGCTACAGTGGCATGGATGTGACTATAGTACAGCTCTACAGTGTAGTGCACAGTGCTCTTGGTCTGCTTGTTCCCTCGCGTGTCCCCTGGGCATCTATATAAAGGGCACCAGGGGGAAGAGGCACGGCAGCTCCCGCACGGGCTCTCTTGCCCCTTGGGCTCATTCTCCCCCCGCTATCTCTGCTGGCTCCCTGGAGCTCATCTCCACAGCTCGTTCCATACAGCTCGAGGAGCATTTGTACAGACCGTATGCAGAGAGGAGAAATACACAGAGTAGGCTAGATGCTGCAGTAGGGGTTTTATCTCTCACGAGAGCCCCGAAGCAGGGTAAATCCCCGTGTTGATCTGTTCGTCGTGTGCGCTCTTCAGTGCGCTATCCCTCCCCGAATCCTCTAGCGTCCATCGGCCCCAAACATAAGCCTACCCCTAGGCATCTGTTGTTTCATACGACGACAAGTGGCTAGTGTATATGGACATGTATGTCAAATATACACAACGTGAGGCCAAAAAAGAGCCCCAGTGGCTCGTGTATATGGCCGTGGAGTTTTACACCTCCTCTCCACGGTGCTACCTGAGGTGGAAATATACACCATCTATCCACGAGGTGGATACATATTTAATTGCTATTTGAAGCTGGTAGTGAGAGATTAACTGCTATTTATTTGCATATACTAATTTGGTAATACTTTAACGGCTAGAGGGAGATTAACTGCTATTTAATTGCTATTTTAAGCAATATTCCACTACATCGAGTTGTTCAAAAATCGCTACTGGAAATCTAGTTGGTGAAGATATAGCTGTTAGAAATATGGCCATTGTAAATATAGGCGTTAGAAAATATCGCTGTTGGAAAATAGAGTCGTTTGAAAAATCCCGGTTAAATGGTAACTATAAAAATAGTATTAAAATATAGGAGAGAGATTATAGATGGCCCAGATTACACCTTCCGCTGAAAAACTGGGATGTGTATAAACTAGAAAGGTGCAAATGGAGGTGTATACGGAGATATACACCTTCAAATTTACACTAGCCACTAGAGATGCTCTAATATGGTAATGTTAACGCTCAGCTTGGCTTCCTCTTGTGCTGGAGTTTTAGGGCGTGTTCGGCAACGCGTCGCTCCGCTAAATCGCTGCGTCGCAGGCGGAGCGCAGACGTCCTGCGTCACTGGCGGAGCGCAGTTCGGCGCGCTCCAGCCTAGTTGCTGGGCTGAAAGCCCATGTAGTGTACTCCAGCCTGCTGACTTGTAGCCCGTGCAGCGTTCGATTCTTTTTTTCCCTGCGATTTTGGATTATACAGAGGGTTACAGAGAGCAGTTCTGGCTGGTACAGATGCAAAAAAATTGCAGTTTTGGCTGTGCATATGTAAGGTGAACATATAAATATTTAGATAACCTGAACACAAATATAAGACAATATATATATTACAAATATCAAGTCCAAAAGCATCACGTGGTGGTATCAAGTCCAGCAGCATCACATGGACAAATATATATATTACATGCCACGATCATCACCATCCTAGAGCAATGGCGGTAGCTAGTTCATCCTTGAACGCATCCATGTCAGCACCGTTTGCTTCCGGAATTGACGTATCCGAAGCAGCAGCAGGAACAATGTACCGCTTGTATCGTTCCGGAATTTCAGGCACATAATCAGGATCTCTATCACACCGCTGAAAATGGATATCTTCTCTATCATGTGCACGAATAAAATTGTGCAATGCCATAGTCGCAGCGACAATCATCTTCTGGGTAGTCATGTCATACTTTGGCATCTTGAGAAAGATCTGAAATTTCATCTTCAATACCCCGAAAGATCTCTCAATTATATTGCGCTTGGACGAGTGAATTCTGTTGAACTTCTCGACAGGAGTATTTGGCTCTACACCTCTATGGAACTCAGGAACATGATACCTTTCTCCTTTATATGGTGCAAGATATCCATTTCTATTAGGATAGCCAGCATCAACAAGGTAGTACTTGCCTAAACAAAAGAAAGGAAATATTGCATATTAGTTGTGACATATATATATTGCATCATGCGAATAATTACACGGTAGTATATGTTAAATGCTCACCCTTTGGAGGATGGGGGAAGGTGAGCCTATCCTTGTCAAGTGCATGATAAAGGACACTTGTGTCATGCATAGCACCAGGTTGTCCAATTGAAGCATAAGTGAAATGCATATCAAAGTCACATACCGCCATCACATTCTGAGTTACTGCACCTGTTCTTCCAATGTATCTCACTTGTTGGGACGGAGAAATGACTGCCCTAATGTGAGTCCCATCTATTGCACCAATGCAGTTTTTAAAATGTGGGTACGCACGTCTATCATTCCTAATTCTAGGATGCAAGGTGCGGAAATTTGGATCCTTAGGCTTCAAGTAGTGAGAGGACATACGAACCACACAATTTAGAACCTCATGAAATTTCCGGTGCACGGTGTCGGCTGAATGTTTGAAACGGTTTTGTGTTCTCCTATTTGATTCACAGCCACCCAACGTCCAAAGAAACATAGCAAGAGACTCATAACTGCTAACAAAGGGGGAGTGTGAGAGCCCGTACCGATCGACCAACAAGTCGTGGAGGTCAAAGAATATCCTTGCACTCATTCTTAGCATTGTGTAGGTCTCTCCTGGTGTGTCACCGTACCAAACACATCTACATGGTAAGGTTTTCTCACCTGAAGGGGAACGGAGGTTGGGGACGGTTCCGGAGTTGACATCGCCGGAGGTGCTGGATCTGGAGGCACGGGCAACTCGGGGAAGCAGGGACGAGCGCGTCTGGTCGAAGAAGCTCCGTGCGGGGGCGAGTCAAGGAAGCAGTGCACGGCGGGGCTGCCGGAGTCGGGGGCGGCGGCGGCGGAGGCGGCTGTGTGGCGGCGCCGGGCTGCTAGGTCAGGTCGCGAGGGTGGAGAACGAGAAGAACGGGTGGAGTCGGGGGCGGCCGAGTCGAGACTCGTTTCTCTGCTCGCGCTCGGGAGAATAGAAGGGAGCGAACCGTGCAGTTTCACTTGGCGGTGGCAATTCCTTCGTAATTACCTACTGCTCCGCCAAATACAGATTCGCGAAACCAGGAAACTGCTGCTTCGAAAATTACACGGTGATTCCTGCTAGTTTCGCGGATCTGGCTTCGTGGAGCTGGTGTGTTCGGCACTGCTCCAGCGCGGAGCGACGAGAAGCTGGAAGCTGGCCTGCTGCCGAACACGCCTTAGTTGTTACATTGGTGCTTCGGCTCTTGAGTGGGTGTTTTGGCGAATAGGTTCTTATCACTCTTAACCAGCTTCTTCATGCAGGAGAATGGTTCTGTGCAGCTGACGTGTTGGACATGAGCGGCTGACCGAAGAGCGCGCTGTATCTCACAAAATTTCGCAGCAGCTATAACAATTTTCGCATTGTAATATGATGCCTGAGATGATGAAAGTGCTGCTGGCTTAGTTTCTGGCAGTTTCTGCCTCCAGTTTCTTGCCGGACATGTTTGTCAGTACATTTTGTGTGATCACCGGGCATCAAGTTGTTTGATGGGTGTCTGTTTCGGTCTCAGCTGAGATTCCATCATCTTATTTAAGGCTACATGATCCTGCTTGCTTAGGTTTCCTGCAAGAGGGCTGAGCTTCTGTTTACTATGCCAGATGAGGAGATCTATACCAGGGCAACGTAGTGGAAGTGAAGTGATGAGCAGATGAATGGGCACGCTGAAGGTGAAGTCATGGTTCGCACCATGAAGAGGGTTTAAATTATTTGCTGCGTTCAAAATATGGTTGGTTAGGGGTAAATTGTACTCCCTCCGTTCCAAATTAATTGACTTGGTTTTGTCCAAATAAAGATGTATCTATAATTGTTTGATGTCTAGATACATCCGTGTGTAACAAAATGTGTGTCAATTAAATCCGAACGGAGGGAGTATATGGTTGTACGACAATATAATTATTATTTGCATAATCCACACAAGGCAGCTTGGTGTTCATCAGGCTTTTTCCTTGGGGTAAATGATTCAATTGTGCGACCCATTCGTCTATTGGATGGACGGGCGCACGCGCACGAGCGACCAACATAGTTTGCTTACAGTATGTAGGCAACCTGACCAAACACACAACGAACTCCGGTTCACGCACCCAGGAACAGAAAGCACGACAGAGAGACCAAACACAACGCAGCGCGGCGCATCAGCGGCGGTGCCACCGCCACACCTGGGGCGCCGCTCGACGCCGACGGCGCGGGCGCCGTTGCGGCAGCTCCATCTCCCACGTCGGCGCGCCAGAAGAAGACGCTGCAGCCCGCACGTGGACCCGCAGCTTGAGCCCGCTCTTGCACTTGGCCGGGTCGGCGCTGAGAAAGTACCTCGCGCCTTCGTCGTCGAGGCGTACGCTGCTGAGCCCGTCCGTGTACATCCTGATGGAGTCACCGACCTCGCACGCCTCGAACTCCGCCTCGCCTCGCCTCCGACCTCCGCGACGCCACTACCGTCGGCAGCCTCGTACGCGAACCCTGAGATCACGGCTCAGACTTCGAACGAAGCTCGAGAGTACGTACGTGATGGCTACAGGTATAACGGGTGAGCTGGGCTGGACTTACAGAGGGAGTCCCCGACGGCGAAGTTCCTGTGGGCTGACCCAGGGGCGGAGGCAGGATTCAAGCACATGGGGGCCGGCCAAGGCAATTTTCACATAAGGGGGCCAGCTTAGCTAAATCTTCATTAGCATATGAGATTAACAAGGCTAAAACATGCATGCAAGCCTGCTGCACCGTGTCATAGGGGGGGCCATGGCCACTGCTGGTCCCCCCCTAGCTCCGCCACTGGGCTGACCAGGCAAGGACGTCGGAGGCTACGTCCCACCCCGGATCACCTCCGACGACATGCTGAGTAGTAGTTGTTAGAGATAGCTCTCTTGTAGCACAAGACATGTAATCTCTTGTAGTGCACGACAAGACATGTAAACGATCAGATCCAGAATATAAGGACTAGGAAAAATGCCCGTGCGTTGCAACGGGAGAAAAATCAGCGTCGTTCAAACTAATAATTGTCCTCTCCAACATTGGCGACACCTAGGACTCCGCCGACGAATTATCATGACCGATGTCGATTGGGTTTTATTGAGAAGACGCAGACTACAAAAGAAACTCGTTTGCTGCCACGCCTTTTTAATTCCTTTCTCTTTCACACGTAACACATTTTTTCAAATTAGAACCGTATAATACAATGTTCAATATTAATGCATTCTATAATTCATAATTTGGCAATCTATATTTATATTACGTGTAGCAATATGCAGTCTATTGATGCATCGAATAAGCATGGTGAATGCCGTTCTACCATGCATGAGGCCATGAGGCTCAGCCTCACATTTTCTGTAGCAGAACAACGCCATGTGAGAGAGGTGGCATCAGCAACCCGGGGAGCCGGCACATCGATCAGGCCGAGTACTGTGTGGCAGCGACGGCGTGCAGTCAGCGGACAGCGGACAGGAGGGACTACAAAACGCACGGGAGAGCAGAAGAATTTGTGGTCATGTGGTGTAGGAACGGTAAATCTGAGATGAATGAATCTGAGTAGCATGCCGACCTTCCCGTTCCCTCTTCCTCCAGTCTGCTTCTTGACCTGCGTTGCCCTGCTCCACCATAGCTGCGGCCCCCAAGTGCGCGCCTCACTGCTCCACCATGGCTGCGGCCTGGCGCCGCCCTGCCCGCCATGGCTGCAGTCCCCAAGTGTGCGCCGCCTTAATCCCCACCATGGCTGCAGCGCATCGTGCGCCCGAGCTCCTCAACGCGTCCACTGCACCAGCGGCGACGACGGCCGAAAGCCCTGCATCTGCCCTGTCACGACATGGCCGCAGCCCTCAAGTGCACGCCGCCTCAAGCCCACCATGGTAGCCGCCGCCGGCCTGGGAGAGAGGTCGGCCAGGGGTACCTCCTCGCAGCACGGCTGCCTCCGGCCTCGATTGGTCGGCCAGGGGAACCTCCTCGCACGTGGCCGCCGCCGGCCTCCTTGCGCGTGGCCGCCTATGTATTTTTCTAAAGTACCCTCTTATCGTGCAAACTTTATTTACTTATAGTAAACATGATCGTGCGTTGCAACGGAATGTGTAAAATTTCGGTTGGAGAGACCTAGAAGGATTTTTTTCTCACTTAAAGTAGCATCAGCTGTCATCAATCTCTCTGCGTGTGCTCTCCCTCTCAAACAATCCGTTGCTTCTCTTAATTAATCCTCCCACTTAAGCTCTCTAAATCCACTCAAATTTGGCATACAGCAGCCCAAATTCTCTCTGATTCAGTTCTCTCTAATCTCCTAGCTCTCACAGGAATCGAGAACATCAGCAGTTCAGCACATCTATCTGTCTCTCTCGGTGACGCCTTTTCAACAGGTGACCAGCGCCGTCCGCAAATTCACTGCCTCCTCGATCTCCCTCCAAAGTCCAAATCGAGGACCTGCGGCAACGTGGCGGTGGTGCAGAGGCAGAGCTAGGATGCTGGGACGCAGGGACAAAGGTGGTAGTGGCGGCCGCACATCGGAGGAAGAAGAGGAGAAAGCAACGCCGGTGTCGCCGCCGGCGAATACATCAATCAGTTCGGTTGTTGTACATCATGCGTACCGAGCGCGGGTCACGCTTTGCCACCTATTGACCGCGCATTGATTTGCGAAAAATAGGAGGGGAAAACGGCAACAATCCGACGGAAAGAAATCGAAACGTTTTTTCTGACTTACGGGTGACACAGGTGGGTAATTATTTAGTGTATGATAGGGGTACAATCGGAAATAAAAATGACGTACCACAAGAAATCTTAATGCTTTTATTATTAGGTACTAGCAAAATGCCCGTGCTTTGCAACGGGTGATGAGTATGTCATCACAAATGAATAAATGAATATGTCATCACAAACCTAGAAAGCTAATATGAATCGGTGTTAAGGAACCTTGATGATGGACCTTGATGCGCCTGACAGCGTGTCATGGCCGCCTGCCAGGAGCTTTTGGACGAACCCATCATGATGGAGTAGGTGGAGGCAATCGATGCCGCTCGATCCGGGCTGGCGAGCTCGTGGGGAAGAGCTCTGGAGAACCTGTGCCCAAGCAATGGATTCTAGAACTCCGGGGAGGAGGCCGGTGGCGTGGGGTGGGAGGGGCGTCAGCTGGAGTCGCGGGGCGGCCGTGCCGAGTCCCCGTGCACAAAGGAGAATTATGTTGTGCGCTCCACGGAAAAGAAGAGTTTGGAATATTCAAGAGATTGTGAGTTGATTACCCGATTTATGAGTGTCTAAAAAAAAAAAAAAAAGTAGGGACGTATGGTCGTTACCGACGATACTAATTCCGCTGACAAAGATCAAATTCTCAGCATTCACTAATCATCGGAAAGACAAAAAGGAACAATGTGTAATGCAAGAGTGTCAATTTCATCATCTAAGATAGAAATTAACACCCAAGTACCAGAACACAATCGAAAGCAGTTGGCGGCTGGACTTCCTTTGTGGAGGCCTCCACTTAATTATCTGAACCATTCGTAAGAGCCTCCAAAGAAATTCCAAATATGTTCTCTCTGGTTTCAGAGCTCTAGTTCAGAGAATCGAAAACTGTACTGAACAACAAAGCTATAAGATGCACTGTTATTGTACTCTTTGGGCTACTTATCAGTTGGGGACATAGGAACAAATTGCGAGGGACAAGAAGCTGACGGACCACCGGTGCTGCTGCTGTCTTCTCCTGAAAACTGACAGTATGTTGCCGTTCTTGAGCGTGAGGTCTCGAACATCTTGACGCTGCCGCCGGTACCGAGGTAGGACGGCTAGGCAATGACCCCAGGCCCAAGCGAGTTGAGCGAGTACACTGAGATGTCGCAGGTCTGGACGCCGTTGTTTCAGAAACATCCCCTAATCGGACCCGACGGCACTCAGATCGCGTCTGTCCAATCTCTGGCGACGGCATGGGGGTGGCAGTTGACCCAATTGAACAGCCTACCAGCGACGCTCGAGCCAAACCTGCGCGTGCTCTAGTCGGCCGGCGAGCAGAGAAGAGCTCCAGTTTGGAAGTTCGCCGGCGTTGTCTGGCACCAGGAAACAGCGGAGATTGGCAGCGCGCGTCGTCGCGTAAGGTCTGGGCAGGCTCCCCGGCGCGGGAGGTCGTCGACTGCAGGCAGGCGAGCGAAGGCGCCGGCGCCCGCGCGGGAGCCCGGCGAGTAGAGGCGCGTGGCGCTGGAGGTCGGGGACGGGAGCCGGCGAGCGGAGGTGCCCGATGCGGGTGGTCGGGAGGCCGACGCGAGGTGGAGGGAGGTCGTCGACGGCATGGCAGGTGGAGGGAGGGCGGGCGGCGGCAGCTCTATGGGAGGGAGGCCGGCGACGGCGTGCCATGGAGGTGCTCGAGGTGGAGAGAGTACGGCCGCCGGCGGCGCACCATGGAGGTGCTCGAGGTGGAGGGAGAACGGCCGGATTCGGCGCGCTGGAGGGTGGCCGGCGGCGGCGCGCCATGGAGGGGCTCGAGGTGGACGGAGCGCGGCCGGCGGCGGCTCGCCGTCGAGGCGCTCGGAGTGGATGGGGTCAACGAGCGTGGGGGTGGGGTTTTTTCTTCTGGTTTTTGTCAGTTCGTTTTTTTTTCACTTACCGATGGCAGGGGTGGGTAAAATCTCATAACACACAGGGGTAAAATCGGAAATTAGAAAAACGTACCAACCATCAACCATCACCTGTAGCCATATTATATAGTAGAGATTAGATCGATCTCCTTCCCTTTCTCTTCGATGGTTGTAATCTCCGTGTGTAACTCTGCCGCCTTATGGCCCTATATAAACACGCAACCGAGCCCGAGACAAAGGGCATCGTTAACCCAAACAATCGTGGTATTCTCCACATGCACTACTAGAAACGAGACCTTTAGTCTAGGGCCGATTTTGCCTCTAGTCCCGGGTGGCTTACGACCCGAGACTAGAGGGGGGCACTAGTCCCGGGTCAAAAGTTTTCTACTGGTCCCGGGTCGTGAGGGAGCTCTAGTCTGGGGTCGTATTACGACCCGGGACTAAAGGCGCGTGGCTGCCGCATGGGTTGTATTACAACCCGGGACTAGAGGTGGAGCTTTTGTCCCGGGTCGTGGTACAACCCGGGAACCAATGCTCTTCCCCCACGAGACCAGTCCTCTGCATATATATTGCATCGCCCCTGCTCGTTTAGCATGAAATAATTCATATCTTTAAATCTGTAAATCGAAATTGAACAAATAAAATGTCTAAATTGATTAGAAAAATGAGAGGAATCCAAATTTAACAATTATATCATCTTTTGCATCACAAGAACTCATTTAAATAGGATAAATTACTTTCGAAAAATCAGCACAAACTCATTTAACTAGACGAAATTATGTAGAAATCAAGAAATCCTAATAATTGAGGATATTCATAAATTGTGTATTACTCTTTGTGAAATTATATGGGTGTCATTTTGCACCATATCTTTTTTAGAGGTTTTTTTAATTTATTTGATTGTTTTCAAAAAGCGGTCAAAATGACCACCATGACTCTTATCGAAGAGGTCTAGGGTTTCACCGAAGCGGGGCTCCGGAGCGTTGGAAACCCCACCAAAAGCTAGCTGGTTCCATATCATATGTATATAATTGTTTGGGTGTTGTAAATGTCCAATATCCTACTCCGGTGTATGACCGGCTTCACCGGCTTCACATTCTCTCTAGTAAGTTGGTGGACTTATAGCTGAAAATTCCGACTTCGGGCGAAACAGAGGGAATCTCTGCAAGAGTTGGGTGGATCTTGGTTTTGTATGTTCATATTTCCTAACATAACACAACCAAGGAAAAAACTCCACTGGCCTACCCCTTTCGACTCCATTCAAAGGGGTATATTGGAATTTTGACTTTTTTTCCAACGGGTCCAAGGTTTCACCGAAGCGGGGCTCCGGAGCGTCGGAAACCCCACCAAAACCTAACTGATTTCATTCCATATGTATATAAGTGTGTTGGGTGGTGTACATGTCCAAGATCCTACTCCGTTGTGTGACCGGCTTCACCGGCTTTACTTTCTCTCTAGTAAGTTTGTGCACTTATAGCTGAAAATTCCCACTTCGGATAAACGGAGGGAATCTTTGCAAGATTTGGATGGATCTTAATTTTTTATGTTCCTATGTCCTAACCTAACACAACCATGCTAAAGGATACCTTTTTTAGGGGGTATTCACTTTATTTGATTTTGTTTGAAGAACGATCAAAATGGCCGCCATGACTATTCATCGAAAGAGGTCAAATTTTCTAACTATCAATATTTCTGTGATGCAAAAGATGATATGTATAGCATATTTGAATTCCTCTCATTTTTCTAATCAACTTAGACATTTTATTTGTCAATTTTTTTTGAGGCTTTCTATTTGTCAAATTTTGATTTCCGGATTTAAAGATATGAATTCTTCCATATTAAATGTAAAAACATAAAGTAAAAATCATTTTTTATTATTTATTCAAGATATACTATTACATAATCATTGTTACTTATTCAAACAAAGTTTTAAAATTTAAACAATAAAAAGGTGTAACATCGTAACCGAGGGGTTAATATGATTGATAAGATACTAGTATCAGTAAGTTATCATTTCTCATTTGGAAGCTAACATGAAAGGAACTCAAAAGTTAAGCGTGCTGGGACTAGAGCAGTCTGAGGATGGGTGACCCAATGGGAAGTTTGACCAGAGCAATTACTTTGACCTAAGATTAAGTGTATAATTCGAGATTGAATGAGTGGCTAAGTGAAAAGTTTCGAAATAGAATTAAAATAACATGAGAGTAAAAAAAAAAATCAGAATTCCTTTTTTCCGGGTTGGTAACACCACCCGGGACTAAAGGTCCTCCGGCCCAGCAGCTAGACGATAGCCACGTGAAGCACCTTTAGTCCCGGGTCGTAACCCACCCGGGACTAAAGGGTGGAGGCCTCTAGTCCCGGTTGGCATGTACCGGATGTCCATCCGGTCCCAGAGGCCTCTACCACCCGGGACTAAAGGCCCCGTTTCCACTAGTGATGGTATCAGAGCCCATCTCTTCCTAAAACACATCTAGATGAGTTCATCCTCTTCCCTCGCACCCACCATGTCCTATCCACTCCCAAGCCAGGGCACGGCGGAGAAGCTCACGAGGGACAACTTCCTACTATGGGAGACTCAAGTTCTTCCTACAGTTCGCGGTGCGCGCTTGATGGGCTTCCTCGATGGAACCAACAAAGCGCCAGCAGCAAAAATCACCGTCGACTCCAGCGACGGCAAGGGCAAGATCGAGGTGGCCAACCCCGCCCATGAAGCGTGGGTTCAGACTGACCAGCAGGTGCTGGACTACCTGCTTCACTCCCTCTCAAGGGAGATCATGGTCAGCTGCATCGGCATGAAGACGGCGGCTGCCGTCTGGACGGCGATCACGACGATGTTCGCCGCCACGTCCCGCCCGCATCGCCAATCTGCGAGTCAAACTCGCCAACACCAAGAAGGAGGGCAAGACCACAACGGCGTACTTCGCCCAGGTCAAGGCAATCGCCGACGAGCTCGCTGCTGCGGGCCGTCAGATCGAGGAGGACGAGCTGGTCGAGTACCTGCTCGCGGGGCTAGACGACCCCTACAACCCTCTCTTCGCCGCCATCGGAGCCAACCCCACCGCCAAGCTCACGGTGAGCGATCTGTATGCCCAAGTGACGGCGTACGACAATCACATGGCGCTGCTGCTCGGAGGGACGGCAGCGGTCCATCTGCAAACGCTGCCACGCGAGGACGCGGTGGACCACGCCGCGGTGGCCGAGGAGCACCTCGCGGACGTGGAGGAGGCGGCAGCTACGGTGGTGGTGGCCGCGGCGGCTACGGTGGTGGCCGTGGTCATCGAGGCGGTGGCAAAAAGGGCAACGGTGATCGCCCGGTCTGCCAAATCTGCCGGAAACCTGGTCATGCTGCGTGGAAGTGCTGGCACTGCTACGACGAAGATGAATTTGAAGAAGAAGAAGAAGAAGAAGAAGAAAGAGGTGTCAACGCTGCCTATGGAGTGGACACCAACTGGTACGGTGACACTGGTGGCACCGACCATATCACCGGTGAGCTCGACAAGCTCACCATGAAGGAGAAGTACAATGGCCACGAAAAGATCCACGCGGCCAATGGAACAGGTATGAGCATTAGTCATGTTGGTCATGCATTTGTTGATTCCCCATCCAAACAACTTCATCTTCATAATGTTCTCCATGTTCCTCAAGCTACAAAAAATCTTGTTTCCATTCACCGTCTCACTCGAGACAATAATGTGTTTGTTGAATTTCACCCGTGGCAATTTTATGTGAAGGATCAGGAAACGAAGAAGGTTCTTCTTAGAGGTAGATGCAAGCAAGGCCTTTATTCCTTGGTGTCCTCATCAAGCACGAATAAAAAGCAAGTCCTTAGTACCACCAAGCCTTCAGCAACACGGTGGCATGAACGTCTAGGTCATCCTTCAGTCAAAGTTGTTCAACGAGTTCTTAGGGTTTTTAATCTTCCTTATTCAAATATTTCTAGTATTGAGTCGGTTTGTGATTCATGTCAAAGAGCAAAAAGTCATCAACTCCCCTATACAAGATCTATTAGCATGTCCACTCTTCCTTTAGAACTTGTGTATTCTGATGTGTGGGGGCCGGCACCTACATCTGTTGGTCGCTATTCCTACTATGTAAGCTTTATTGATGACTTTAGTAAATTTTCATGGATCTATCTTTTGAAGAAAAATCTGAAGTCTTTCAAGTCTTTCAGAACTTTCAAAACCTCGTTGAACGCAAATTTGACCATAAAATTATTGCCATGCAAACAGATTGGGGTGGTGAGTATAAAAACTAAACCCCTTCTTCCAAAGAGTTGGCATATCTCATCATGTCTCTTGTCCACATGCTCCTCAGCAGAATGGTGCAGCGGAAAGAAAACATAGACACATTGTAGAAGTTGGACTTGCGCTCCTAGCTAATGCATACATGCCACTAAAACTTTGGGATGAAGCTTTCTTGACCGCTACACATCTTATCAATATGCTTCCTTCTTCAGTCATTGATAGTGAAATTCCCATGCAACGTCTCTTGCAAGAAATACATGACTATTCCTCTCTTCGTGTTTTTGGATGCGCATGCTGGCCTAATCTTCGGCCATACAGCAAACGCAAACTTGCTTTTAGATCAAAACAATGTGTTTTTCTTGGTTATAGTACCATGCACAAAGGTGTGAAATGCCTTGATATCTCCTCGGCCGTGTCTACATATCCAAGATGTTGTCTTTGATGAATTTGTTTTCCCATTTTCTGAACTTCATCCAAACGCTGGAGCACTCCTTCGCAAAGAAATTCTTCTTCTTCCAAAAGAGCTTCAAAATCCATCGGTCTTCGATCACGGGGAGCAACAATGTACTGATCTAACACCTAATGTTTCTCCTGTTTTTGTTCCCTCATCTAGTACTCAGGTACAGCAGCAGAAAATTTGACACAAAATGATGATCAAATGAGTGAAAATGAGACGGAAGAAGAAACTTCGCTACAAGACAACAGCGCTGAACACGGTACTGATTCACCTGTGCACTCCACCTCGGGATCGGCCGAAATCCCGACCGAATCTGCCTCGGGATCGCCCGCTTTGTCCTCTTCTGGTCGCGGGCCCGACGGACAGCCCAGCAGCGCTCCGAGCAGCCAACACGAAGGCGCCACGTCGCCTGCCTCCTCACGCGTCGAAGGGGCAACCTAGCCTGGTCCCAGCACGCACGACGCGCCAAGCGGGAGCGGGCCATCTGCGCACGCCCGGCCAATCAGGCGGAGAGGCGCAGCACCTGGAGGGCCAAGTGGCCCAATCACGGAACCTCCACGCGGTCGCCCAACCGGACGCGACGACACGACGCGACGTGGACGACAACAGAGGATCTCCGCGTCTCCCGATGATGGCCACGGATCTTCTGCGGCAAGGTCCTCTGCATCACCTTCTGCACCTGCCATACACCGAACCAGGTCAAAGACAGGAAACAGTAAGCCAAATTTTTTTACAGATGGAACAGTTCGAACTGATAAACCAAAAGTCCGAACTGCTTTATTAGCTGCACCAAGTGAACCTGAAAACTTGCAAGTAGCATTAAAAAATCCAAATTGGAAAAATGCCATGGATGATGAATATGATGCATTAGTGAAAAATAAAACTTGGCATTTAGTACCATATAGGCAAGGCATGAATCTCATAGATTGCAAATGGGTTTATAGAATTAAAAAGAAAGCTGATGGTACTATTGATAGATACAAAGCTAGATTAGTGGCAAAAGGCTTTAAGCAAAGATATGGTATAGACTATGAAGACACTTTTAGTCATGTTGTTAAAGCTGCTACCATTAGACTTGTTCTAGCCATTTCAGTTTCCAGAGGATGGAGTCTACGACAGCTAGATGTGAAGAATGCGTTTCTTCATGGTATTCTGAAAGAGGAAGTTTATATGAAGCAGCCACCAGGGTATGAAAACTCCAAAGAACCACATCATGTGTGTAAATTGGATAAATCTCTATATGGTCTCAAGCAAGCACCAAGAGCATGGTTTGCCAAGTTGAGCTCCAAACTTCAAGAACTTGGTTTCCTTCCATCCAAGGCAGATACATCACTATTTGTTTATAACAAGTCCGGTATCATGATGTTTGTTCTTGTTTATGTTGATGATATCATTGTCACTAGTTCATCAAGCAAAGCTATTACTGCACTTCTCCAAGATTTAGGTGCGGCTTTTGCATTAAAGGATCTAGGTGATCTACATTATTTCTTGGGAATTGAGGTTAAAAAATATAATAATGGTATTATGCTCACCCAAGAGAAATATGCCTCAGACTTGTTAGCCAAGGCTCGCATGAAGGATGCAAAATCAGCTCCAACACCATTATCAACTTTTGAAAAACTGTCAGCCACTAAGGGAGATGCACTCGGACCAGATGATGGAACAAGGTACAGAAGTATTGTTGGTGCACTCCAATATCTTACTCTTACTAGACCAGACATTGCATTTTCAGTTAATAAAGTATGTCAGTTTCTACATGCACCCACCACTGTTCATTGGACAACAGTCAAGAGGATAGAAGATCTACAGGTGGGTTTGCAGTTTATTTTGGACCTAATTTAATTTCTTGGAGTGCTAGAAAGCAAGCAACGGTCTCCAAGTCCAGCACAGAAGCAGAATATAAAGCACTGGCAAATGCTACAGCTGAGGTCATTTGGGTAGAATCTCTTTTAAAAGAACTTGGCATTGATAAAACAAAAGTTTCATGTTTATGGTGTGACAATATGGGAGCAACATATCTTTCAGCTAATCCTGTGTTTCACGCAAGAACAAAACACATTGAAATAGACTTTCACTTTGTAAGAGAAATAGTGGCAAACAAATTGCTTGAGATCAGATTTATTGCATCACAAGATCAGGTGGCAGATGGCTTCACGAAAGCCTTACCAGTAAGACAACTCGAGGAGTTCAAGCACAATCTCAACCTAGGAGAAGGTTGTTCTTGAGGAGGGGTGTTAGAGATAGCTCTCTTGTAGCACAAGACATGTAATCTCTTGTAGTGCACGACAAGACATGTAAACGATCAGATCCAGAATATAAGGATTAGATCGATCTCCTTCCCTTTCTCTTCGATGGTTGTAATCTCCGTGTGTAGCTCTGCCGCCTTATGGTCCTATATAAACACGTAACCGAGCCCGAGACAAAGGGCATCGTTAACCCAAACAGTAGTAACAGCAGCAATGGGTGCAGCTCCTGCGACGTGTTGATGCAGCATGGCGCTAACCAGAAACAGTAGGCCGGCGGCGGCGGCTGCAACCCGCTGGTTTGTAGCGGAGGCGACAGACATGTCGTGCTGCACGCCTGAATCGGAGCAGGAGGGGGGAGGAGATGGAATAATGGTACGGTGTGCTGTTCGTTTGTAGGAGTGTCAGGCGATGAAGTGAGTCGTTTGCTCTACGTTGGTTGGCTAAAGGAGACGAAGTCTGTCTCGCACAACCAGTCCTGCCACGAGAATGGTAGTCTCTCAAAGAAAGGTAGGTTATGATGCACACCTGGGTCCAATCGGTGCTGGGTGCACAGGTGTAAAGACGAGGGAGGGACTAGTGCAGCGGTTCCGCATGGCAGGTAATTTTCATGGAACTCGAGCTCGTAGCTCTTTATTTTAAAGAATTCGAAAAAATATTTGAGTTTCAAAAAGATCTGGAAAAAACATCATGGATGTAGATAATGTTATATTCTATCAACGTGTAAAATTTCAATTAGAAATATGTTGTATTTGGGCTGTGCAAACAATGACAAAATCTGAATTAATTTCAACTCTTCCAAATCCGTCATATTTTGTTATCTTTGTGTAGCCAAGAATATGAATTATTTTGAATTAAGATTTTACACGTTTGTAGAATGTACTATTGTCTACATTTGGGATTTTTTCCAGATTTTTGTGGAGCTTCGAAATATGATTTTCGTATTTTACAAAATAGAGGGCTATGTATAGCTCGGGCTCCATTTGTGATTTTCGTTACTTAAGTCATCTTAAAAATGAGAAAATGGTATAGCCAAAGTAGAGAGAAGTCTACTTTACCCTTTAAAATTTGTTATGGGTTTGAGATTTCAACTCTAACTTCAATTTGGTTCACTTTTAGATCCCGCCTCTAACTCTAAGAATGGTTGTCATCTTTATCACGCCCTGCCTAGGCCATGGTAGCCTTCTACCCCCCGCTCCGCTTTCACTGGGTTAAGTGCCACGCCACCGTTCGACGAAGAATTGTTGCTACCGACGGGTCACCCTGCTCCAGTCCCGCTCCGGGCCTACACTTGTCTGCAATTGATGGTGAAGCTATAGGGATGGAGGTGGCGGAGGATCGCTTTGAACACGAGCAAAGCAAGGGCCGGAGAAGCAGGGGACTAGAGTAGTGGTGAGGCGCCTTCCCTCACGCGTTCGGGTGGGAGTAAGAGGATGAGGGGACATGTGGGAGGGAGGGAGTTGGAGAAGGGCGAGGGGACATGTGGGAGGGAGGGACTGGGAGAAGGGCGAGGGGAAGAGCAGGAGTGAGAGGAGAGCCATGGGAGTGGAATTCAGAAGAATATGACGGCGCAGAGGCCTGGTCAACCTAAGTAGGATCCGTTTATATCCCACTTTTAAGACATCTGGTTCAAACATTTGTTTAATGTATGACTTGTGGATTTAAAAATGATTTAAAAGTGGAATAAGTGAGATCCCACTTGCGTCTTTATATGTGGCTTGGAAGACCAGAGTTGATCCTTGGTGAGATAGGTAGAAGGATTAACTTTTGACAAAAAGGTAGAAGAACCGAGAACGTTAACTAAGCATTGTTTATTGAGTGGCAGAGTGGGCACAAAGGAGTGGATTTTCTCTATCTGCTTAACATGCTATGGATCACTTTTAACCTCTTCTGCTTAGGTGTGAGTGCTATTTTGTAGCATTGGCTCCTCCTAAGTGTCCTCACAAGCTGCCTAAAAGTGACTCTTCTCATTCGAAGCATGGCCACACCCTGATATCAAGTTTTAAATCTAGTTCACATTCGCCATCCTAGCTTTAGGCTTTCCTCTTTTGAATTATGTAACTCGATACGACTTTTTTTAAATTCCACGACTCCAAAGTCCAAACTCCCCTAATTCAGGGTCAAATTCCGAGAACATTCTTTTATCATTTCAGTCATACTATTGTGGACGAGTGTTCCGGAACTTGAGCACAAATCGTTCTGTTATCTGGTCAGCGCGTCAAGGGACGACCGCCGCATGTTCCTTCATCCGGGGCCGCGCCGTCCGACGATCGTTCCGTCGACCGCCACGTCGGACTGACCCCACAAACGCACCCACTGCACTACAGACAACACTGCCGCACCAGCAGCAACAGTGCGACCACCACCACCTGGCGACGGTGACCCCTCCTCCTCCGCCATTCCCCTCTCCGCACACCGCTCAGCGACGGCCGGCTCTCGCCGCCTCACTGACTCCTCGTCCTGAGCCCCTGCACCCGTCAGCTGCTTTCTCCGTTGCGCGATCTGGTAAGCCTTCGTACTGTTCATACCGAGATCTGGTGAGGCGACGCTTAGACGCTTTGTGTGGATGAGCGGAAGGTTTCGTGTAAATGTGGGATCTAGGGGACGCTCTTAGCTTGGGCGACGGGATTGCCGCAGCGACGAATGATGCTGTTTCCTCCCCTGGTTCGGATAACCCGATTTTTCCAGTGGTTTTTTAGGTAGTGCTTCCGGTAGCGGACCGGGTGAAATCTGTGCCTTCTTTGTGGTTTGGATTGGTGTGTTCTACGCGCTTCGGTTGCTATGTTCTCAATAATACCACCAAGCTGGTTCCTCACGGATTTTGGCCGCATTGCACCTGTCGATTCTTTAGGTGTAAGACCCATATGGCATGTCAAGTGTCAACTCTCCCGAATGCCAAGCTGTTTTTTCTAGGGATATGCCTATCTGTTTTCCTGGTCTGCGGGGCAGTTGGTGACTACTTACTAACTACTTGTGTTTGGGCAACAATTAGCTTTTGGAGTAATTAGCATTTAACGGTATTTCTACCAATTGTTGGGGGGGGGGGGGGTGGGGGGGGGGGGGGGGGGGGGGGGGGGGGGGGGGGGGGGGGGGGGGGGGGATGTTAACTTGTGGAGAACTAGCTAGAATGCCATCTATGTGTGTCTTAGTTTCACCATATATTCCTATCTGATTCAAATACTCAACACGCAGATTCGGTTCGATTAAGAATTGTCGTTGGCAAGTTTCAAAATACACTCTGCCTTCGCCTTAGCCATAGGCTAAATCATATAGCCTCGAGCCTTCAACATAAGGATTCACCTATTCCGGAATGGATGCTTTGCACGGTCAAACCTCGTGTGGATCATTGCTGCAAAAACTGCAGGTACATGCTCAAACTGCTCCTTAGTTGTGCCATAAAATAGCTGATTCATTTTCTTGTGTTTCATTTGATGATAAGTGCGATCTTTTTTCCTTTCGGTCTTGGCTTTGTTAGCTAGTATGGGACGAAGTAGGTGAGAGCGACGAGGACCGCGACAAGGTTCTGTTTCAGCTGGATCAGGAATGCTTGGATGTCTACAAGAGGAAAGTTGACCAGGCACTGAAGTCGAGGGACCTGCTTCTCCAAGCACTGGACTACTCAAAGATGGAGCTTTCCAGGCTTGCTTCTGCTCTCGGACAGAAATCCATAGCAACAAGTGTAAGTAAAAAATGCGTCTGCTTTCAATAATCTTAGGTTAATTTCGGTCCGACTGTAACTCTGAATGAGAGTAAGGCATGCTTGATCCACTATACCTTTTTGGTAATCTCTGTGTCTTAAAAGAACGTTGCCAACGGGGGAATGATCCACTATACGTTGTTAGGTAGGTGAGACACCTGGTTTATTCGAGTATGCCTCAGCTGGGACTCGATTTTTCGGATTATGCCACAGCTGGGACTCGAACCCGGGCGGGCTGGCTCCACACCTGGAGCAGCAGCCACCAGGCCAGCGCCTGGTCCTCAGTAATCTCTTTGTCTTGTAGCTATGTTTTGTGTTTTCTGGGGCTAGACTTTTAGTTCCTGTCCGTCCACCTTGTTACTGGCTTACTGCATGCCAGATGAGAAAAATGATAATCTTACATGTTTTCCTAAAGATTACAAGGGTGTAAGTTCATGATGCTTCATTTATGCAGCCCGAGGAAACAACACGGACGATCAAGCAACAATTAGCTGCTTTAGCTCCAACACTTGAACTATTGGGCAAACAGAAAAAAGAGAGAATAAAGGAATTTGCTGATATAATGTCAAGAATCGAACAAATTCGGGGTGAGATGACTGGCAGTCTTGAGATTGGCCAGCAGGTGGCAATACCACAAATTAACGAGGACGACTTGACGGATGACAAGCTTCGGGACTTTCAGTCTCAGCTGCAAGAGCTCGAGAAAAAGAAGGTATGCATTTCTCTGCTTCATTTGCTTTGTAGTAATATTTTGTGCTTGGCGATGGTGTATCTTTGGTTTCATGGTGACGACTAAGATGTATTTTCCTTGACACTACAGCGAGAGAGGCTGAAGAAGGTATTTGAGCATGTAAGTACAGTACAGGATCTCTGTACTGTATTGGAGATGGAATATTTTAGCATAATAACTGAAGTTCATAACAGTCTAGACGACTCTGTCAGTAAGGACCGCAAAAGCATTAGCAATGATACACTGTCAAAACTCGATAGGACAATAGCCACTCTTAATGAGGATAAAAGGTTGAGGCTAAATAAGGTAAAGCGATATTCCACCTACTTGCCATCCAATAGCTATTATATTCTTACGTGCACAGCCTAATGAATATATTTGGAATATCATTTCCAGCTTCAAGAGCTTGTCACTCAGCTAAATGATCTATGGGATCTCATGGATACGCCAACCGAAGAAAGAAGCTTATTTGACCATGTTACCTGTAACAGAACAGCGACTGTTGAGGAAGTCACTGCACCTGGAGCACTTGCTCTGGACATAATTAATCAAGTGAGATGAAGCAATATCATGTTTTTATGCCCTTTAGTTTCTTGTCTGACCTTTTTTCCACAACATTCAGGTTGAGATTGAGGTTCAAAGATTGGATGAGCTAAAGTACAGCAAGATGAAAGAAATCGCTTTTAAGAAGCAAACCACATTGGAAGATATTTACGCCGGTGCTCACATAGTACTAGACACAGCAGCTGCCCATGATAAAATATTTGCGCTGATCGAGTCAGGCAGCATGGAACCTACAGAATTGATCGCTGATATGGATAATCAAATACTGAAAGCAAAGGAAGAAGCTCTGAGTAGAAAAGAAATATTAGATAAAGTTGAGAGATGGATATCGGCTTGTGAGGAGGAAAGCTGGCTTGAAGATTATAGCCGAGTATGCTAGTCATGCATTCTAGTAAATCATGTTATCGTACTTATGGTGTCACTTATTCCTATTTTTACTTACAGCAAGTTCCTTTTGCAGGATGACAACAGATATAATTCAGGCCGAGGTGCTCACCTGAATCTTAAACGCGCGAGAAGGCTCGAATTCAAGTTAACAAAATTCCAGGTACTTTAAGTTGTGCATAAGTAAATATCCATGTGGTGACACTGAATAATTCATACCTTCTACTTATGCATCCACTACTATCGAATTGTAGAAGAGCTGCTTTTTAGGAAAAAACGAAATAGGCTAGCGTTTTTCTTGTTGAAATATGTTTTCCTGTATCTTTGCTGACGTAAGCATTCTTTCTAGTCCTTGTCGAAACTCTGGTGGCCAAGACTAGGGCTTGGGAAGAAAATCATGGTCTGCCCTTCACATATGACGGTGTTCCTCTACTAGCTATGTTGGATGAGTATGTTATGCTTAGGCAAGAAAAGGAAGAAGAGAAGAAAAAAATGCGGGTCAGTCTGAATTCCCTTATTGTATTGTTTTGCATACCGATTTTTTTGTCAGTTATCAGTTTGCCATTGTGTTTGGTTCACGTATAAACCAATAAGGATGCTGTAGTGATACTTACTCATTCTTTGATTTGATCAAATCTTGCGCTCGCTCTCAGCTTTCATCGTTCTATTTCTTTCACATTCCAGGAACAAAAGCGCTACACTGAGCAGCTACTGAACATCGATCGTGAAGGGCCCTTCGGAACACGTGTCAGCCCCTATAGACTGGCTACTGCAAAGAAGGTAGCTAGCCCAAGGCCCAACAGTAGTGCAGCAAACGGGTCCCCTGGTAGAAGACTCTCAACCAGCACTCAGCAGAACGGGTCCCCTGGTAGAAGAGTCTCAACCAGCACTCAGCAGAACGAGACCAAGAGTTCCCGGTCTGCTGGTAAGGATGGCAAGAAAGATGCTGCTGCTGCTGCTGCCGCGACGAAAACATCAGCTGCCCTGGATGAAGCTGCAACAGCCAAGGAAGAAGACACATCCATTCACCAGTCTGACACTGATCCAATCCCTTCTTCCCCATGACCTGCTGTCTCCCTCTGTTTCCAATGCCCTGCAATGTTTTTGTAGTTATCTCTTGTTAGGTTGGTTTTAAAAGTTTTGTTATCTGACGTCAAATCTTGTGATAACTGGTTAGTGGTGTTCTAACGAGTTCGAATCTGTATCTTTAGAAGTAAAAGAGGCTCTTGCAGGTTTGCGTCGATATCAGCCTGTTTGCTGGATGCTGGTCTATTGCTACACTGAGGTCTCTTTTGTCTGCATTGTGCTACTATTTGTTTGGCCAGTGTGGTGAAGTGTCTGTTTCATGGTGTAAACACGAGAGTCATCCGATTTAGAGTGAACTCGCCATTTTAGGAACACACTGTGGAAACTCAAAATCCCTTCTAAATCAGGATTTTCATCTGGCTGATGATCAAGAACAGTAAAAAACTGATCCTCGGTGGAGGTGTTGGGGTTTGTTGGGTGATTCGGGAAACTGCAATGCAGCGTGCTTATGAAAAAAGATATCCTAGTGTTCATGTTACTGTAGTTTTCAGTTTTTGTAACTTGCTTAATGATTGGGCAATATTGCAGGAAGGTTGCTCAAGGTTTCATTTTTTTGATAAAGAGAATATATTCATAATTCAATACCAAAATGATATCAATTACGCCAACAACAACGTAACGACTAGATCAAATCTAAACATTAAGAACGCACATGCCGAAAAACAAAAGAAGGAAAGAAAAAGAAAACAAAGACCCGCCGAAATAATCCGAGCCTCGTTGCAGCAATAGCACCACAAGTGGGCTTCTCGACTCGATAGGAGCATGCAAGATGGAACCTCCAGAGCCTATCCGGTTTCTTCAAACACGAGCACCATGATTCCCCATCACCACCTTGGTAAGAAGAGCGCATCGCACTGCCTACCACAGATGTCCATTCAGCGCAAGAAGATTCAAGAAAGCATGGCCGCCTCCTGGGCGATTCGCCATGCACTTGCCCGGCCCGGAGCAGCTGGCGAGGAACCCGACCGGTGCCAGGACGTGGTGGCATAGGGGGCCGCGCCGATGCCAGAAACGCGCCGACACCTCCATCTCCCACGAAGGCATAAGTTCCCTAGCCACCATCACCATGGACGGTCGTGGATGGAGGGACACACGCCTCGCCGGGTGGTGCAGCCGTGCACCGCGGTCCCAGCCAAAATCCACGTCACAATCTTCGCTATGATCGCTCGTCGAACCGGCAGATCAGATCGGAGACTCACGTGTGAGTAGGAGAAGTTGCTAGGGTTAGGAGAAAAAAGAAAAAGGAGGACGCCATGCCGCCATCGTCCGACGTAGGACGACTTCCTCCAACGGTGGCGGGGTATGGGAAGAGTGGAAGGGGGCCGACGGTGGTGCAAGGTTTGGGTTCCCCCCGTGTCGCCTAGGAGGAGGACGACGTGGGGGCCTGTTACCGAAGACCACTGTTCAAGATATCTTCCGATATTCCGATAAATCGACCGATTTATCGCTTCTCGGTGTCTGACCGATAAGATAAATCGGCCGATATGCCGATAAACCTGCCGATTTACCCCTTATCTTATGTCGACCGATAAGTTCCCGATAAGCGATATCCCCAACATTGCCGAAGACTCATGGATGGTCTCCGTGGGTGGCAAGTCTGTCAAACTAATTGTTGTTGGGCCGCTTTTGGACGCTGAATGGTTTAAAAGTTTATTTCTTATTGCTTTTCTGATACCTTTATGTGCATGTTGTGCACCATAGCATGTAATATTCTGGGATTAAAAAACGTAGAAATAGGAAAAACAAAAGATTATGTCAGGTTTGCTAGTGTAAAATAGACGACTGTAAAACACATGATAACTACAGGGAAAATTGTTTAGATGGAACGTGAGAAAATAACATGAAAAGTGACTCGTCCTATGCAGCTGAGTTTTAAATAGAGTTTGCAGTGGATGCCCGAATTTCTGTGGGAACCGAGGCATAAAATCCAATCCATATGAATTTTGGCATCAACATTCCTTTGGTACAAATGCAATCCATAGTAAGAGAATCCTAAGGCACCTTGTTGGAGCCTAAATTAGTCTGATGTTAGGAAAGTATCGACACTCGAGAGAAGAGGCTCGGCTAACCAGACTTGGGCCGCCTTGTTGTAGCGTGAATTAGTCCATGTTTAGGAGAGTATCCAGAGAAGAGGCTCTCCTAACCAGACTTGGGCCGCCCTGAACTTCCCAAGTGTCATCTCTAGGTTCCCTCTTCCTCCATGTCGAGTTGAGTCATCATGGACTCCACACAATCGATGTAGAAAGTTCTCCGTCATGAATTTGAAGTTGTATCCCTATTAACATGAGTTGTAATCATGTAAAAACGAATGATTACTCACCCCATGGTGATATTATAGGCTAGGGGAGTTTTACATAACCAACAGTGCCCTCCTAGATGGTAGGTGGTAGGGTAGTAGTGTGATCCATGCGGACTTGATGACTTCATCTTGTGGGCTTCTTCCCTTGAGCCTTCATCTTTGACTTCTTCTCTCCTCCTCCATTTTTTAGCTCACTGACCATGACTTGAGACTTGATGACTTGGCTATGTTGACTATGGAAGTAGACTAGATAAGACCCCTAGATAGGATCTAGATATTACCATAACACCACTTTTTCACCTCTTGATTATAGATTTGTGACAATGTTTATCATATTTAAACTATTTTGACATACTTCATATTTAAGCTGTTACATCGGGTTTTGCCCCATGTAGCTGGGCCTGCTTCAAGACAACAACTTGCAACTGGGATGCAAACTCGGAGCATAAAACCAATTGTGCTTCTACTTTCTAGCTATATAACAATCATGATATGCTTGTGGTGTGAGTGGGACTCTTCGGTCTAGCTAAGTCAAGTCAAGGCTATATTTTTTCGAGTGCTTTCTTCATGCACCCTAAAAGACACTTAGAAACGACGCATCTTGTTAGATGAAGATTATTGCAACACCCTGGGATGAAGGGTCGGCGATTGGACCTGGATGGTGGCATCGTAGTGATGGAGATGTGCGTCTAATTCTTCAAAGATCCTACTTAATTAGGACCTCCTTTATTCACATGATTCTAAGAATGGAGTATAATAGAAAAACACAGGATTGCAATGTCACGCCAACTCCAATACTACATGCCAGAGTTTGTTGATTCGATAAAAAATATTTTAAAAAGAGGTTTGAGTGGATGTTAAATTTTCTATTAAATCTAGTGCAAATCATTCTTTAGAAATAAATTTTCAAGAACATGCAAGGATGCATGTCATGACATTAAGAAAGGAGTGTTACAATGTATGGATACACAGCAACACACACCACACCGGTAAAACCAGTCAGCTAGCCTCAGCTATACCTACTCCTCGCCACTACCCACTATCATGGGATTTCAATCAAACAACTATCATAACAAGTCAAAGACGCCCTTAGTCAGGAAAGAACATTATCCAGATCCAATCGCTCCTCCGTCGACTCCAGGGCGCTGGAGCAATCTCCACCGCACGAACCAGCATCAACGGGCCAGATGCTCGCCGGGCGACACGAAGGAACACAAACGTGACAGACCCCAGCACCAATTTGATCCGATCCAAAGTCCAAAGCCGTCAAAAATTTCGAAGAGAAGAAAAAAAAATCACATCGCCTTTCCTGACCCTCTCTGCTTGCTTCCTCCCAAGGGCAAGCACCCAGAGCCGCCGCGGCGATCCCACCGCCTCCCGTAGATCGAGCAGCGCGGCGGCGGAGGGCGATGAGGAAGCGGGAGAGGGAGAACCCGTGCGGGGTCTGCGGGCACTACCACAAGGTCGAGGAGGGGGAGATATGCGGGTCTGCGGCCACAGGCCGGCGGCGGCGGATGCGGTGGCCCCGCCGAGGCTGGACTCCGCCTTCCCCACCGAGGTGCTCCCGGGTTTCCTCTTCCTCGGCAGCTACGACAACGCCTCCCGCTCCGAAGTCCTCAAGACGCTCAACATCACCCACATCCTCAACGTGCGTAACGTGCCCCCTTCTCCCGATCCCCGTCCCCCCGTACTTTCGATTGTCCCCGCATGGTGAAGCAGTAGATGTGTGATATCATGAATTCGGGGATGTCCTTTTGCGCGACATTCGTTTTTGTGGCGTTTTTGCTCTAGGGTTTGTTAACTTGTAGGATTGCTTGAAGCGTGGCTGTACGGTCGTAAGTTTGCTTGGCTGTACCGGTTAGATGTCGAGAAGGTGAAAATATTATCCCCTACTCCTAATACCATTAGCCCACTCCCATTGCTCGTATAAATTTTGCGAGAAGGATGGTTTAATGTGAATATTGCACAGGGGTATTGCTTATTACCTACCTCTTTAGTTGTTAATTTATCATGCAATACACTTTCCTCAGAGGTTATTTTGGTAGGTTTTGATTGTGGTGTGAGTACTGCTTGTATTTTATTAACCAGTGCAATGAATTTTCTTTTAAAGATAGTTGTGATGAATGCAGAACTAATAATAATAATCCAGAAAAGGTACACTTAATGTATAAGAAATATTGAAGCAATTTGAAATATAAAGCTACCCTTAAGTGCAAGGGTAGACAGATATCATGAATGGGTTTGTTGAACTCTATATCGAATAGGAGGATCCGAGTGGGAAATTTTTAAGTGTAGCACTTGTTGGAGCTAAATCATTTAGCTCCCTTCTAATAAGGTTGTGCTTCACACACACTAACACATATGCATATATGACAGACACATATATGCTCTATATTTCATATATATGCTTGAGGCTACATCTTGGCTTACAATCTTTCCTTCTTCGTTACGTGGGAGGGGTGGTACCCCTATTTATACTTGTACATGACCCTTAAGATTGCTGCCATGTGGCACAATCCAAACCCTACACCATACTTCTAGAATACTCTACAAACTTTAGATATTTCATACTACTCCTAAATATCTTACTCTAGAACATTCCTAATTCTAGAGTTCTCCTACATACCCTGAATACTTCATGATTAAGCTAGAAACTTCTTCTTGCATATACATATGACAAGATTAGTTCTAACAGCACTTGTTTGAAACTTATATAGGAAAAAGATGCGTCTCACTGGTTATCTTTGATTTATTAGAATAAGGGTACATTGTCAAACATTGGAAGAAGAGGAATAACCTATGATGCTAATTACTAGTAGTTATGTAGTTATTATATTTCCTTACATGATAGCCATGAATTAAACAATCAATATTGCTGTTGTATGGATGATGTGTATCATATGCTCATCAATGTTTTTTGCTGGCCATTTTCTCTATAAGGCCACTGCAGGCCAGGCAGCCATATTGTTTTCTGTGCTTTTATTTTTTTAGAAGTGACTACACAATTATAATACATTTGTTTGTATTTTTTGCATTTACAAACAACTTTTCCACCATCCACTACTCACCCGCAAGTGGAAAACTGGAAGAGAAAGAAACTGACGAACTTGTTGTGCCTAAGAAGTTCCTATGTTTTATACATTCTCGTGATAAACTGCTGAAATCAATATTGCAGTCATCGCTATATTGTATTGTATCTGTCTTTTGCTGCTCAGGAGTTTAGCATGTCAGCATTATCTTTTGTTGTTTCCATGCTTCATTCGAAATTTAAGGGTTACTAACAGTGTATTGCTTAACAGACTGTGCCAGATTGCCATAATCTGTACCGGAATTCATTCACTTATCACTGCCTCCAAGATGATAAAACTTTGGATTTTGATGGTGCTACTCAGTTTCTAGGTATTGTCTATGTTATGCTTCAGCATTCTTGTCTGGAATAGATTGGCCGCTGCCTACTACTTACCTTTATTTGTAGCCCTGTTACTCTGACATCGTCGCTTTATTTTGTTCCAGCATATATTCCCTACATTCTACTCCCTCCGTTTTTTAATATAAGATGTTTTAGATGTTACACATGTTGTCTACATGCATACTAAAATGAGTGAACATATAAAGTAAATGTGTCTACATACATTTGTGTGCATGTGAATGTGGACAAAAGCTAAAACATCTTATATTAAAAAACGGAGGGTAATACTTAAATGCTGCATTTCAGTCCTTATTTTCTAGTATCTTGGCTTTTCCATAATTTGTTTAAACATGATCTTTGAAGCCGTAGTGCCCTTAAAATTTATTTATGCCTTTGTGGAGAAATAAATTTATATTTGTAATCTCTTATCCTCCTTGGCCTGTTTAATGCATTCCACTCTTTCCGCTGCTCATGTTCTTTATGAATATTGTTGAACAAATGGAGTACTGCAATAGAAACAGAGCATATTTTTGCCATGCTGAGCTAGGAGGGCTCCTTCTCCTTGCTCTCATACTATCTATGAAGATGCTTTTATCTCATCTCGTCCTTCTCTGCAATTGCAGAAGAATGTGAAAGAGGGCAATCACGCGTTCTAGTCCATTGCATGTCTGGGAAAAACAGGTGCTTGTTGTAGTTGTTAGTGTTGTGTTGATTCACTAATGATTACTTATCTGGAACACATTACTGATTGGTGAATACTTCACTGGGACATTTTTTAGGTCAGCTGCTGTGGTAACTGCCTTCTTGATGAAGTCTAGAAAATGGAGACTTTCACCGTCATTACCAGTGGGTAAAAGATAGGCGGCCACAGGTCCAACTAACAGAAGGTAACCCCATATCCTCTGTAGTTAGTTTAGTAGCAAACACCCCTCGTGTATTGAAAAATCTTTGCCAATCAACCATTCATAATTTTTGTTGTCCGCATCGTACATAGTTAAATTGGTGTGGTAAGATCAGTTTGACAATTATCTTTAGACAATCAACAGATATTGTTTGTCATTGAATTTATCATTAGCAGTGCTTATACAGTGAAATTACTGTGTTAAGAACCAACCTTCTTAGTTAATGTGCAGATACTGTTATCATTGAATGCATCAAATATTTCAGAACCTGTTATCCAGATTGATCATGTTTCCTTAATTTTTGCGCGTCTAAGAATAAACTTAGCCATCTTTTCTCTCATCAAGCCATTGCCATTCTTGTTAACAGAAAAATTACAATCAAGTTATCTGTTACTTAGTTAAGCAAATACAGCCAATAGTTATTTTTCTTGCATTTTCACACTGGATTGGATCCAAACGTGTTCTCGTAAGCTAACTGTAGCGTTTCTTTTGTACAGCTTCTCAGAGCCAGCTCGCTGAGTATGAACAGAAGCTCTTTGGCCCCAATGCCGGCACACTAGCTCAGACCACGGTTTTAACCGAGTCATTTCCTTCGCTCGGATTTGGTTTCCCGAAACCATCAGGTGACACCCAAGTGCCCGCGTTCAACCAGACTCCTGTGCCATCCATCTTCGAGCGAGCGGACCCAAACAATGTTCCCAGTAATTTCACTTTTGGAGCCGAGGTTCAATGGGAGGAGTCAATCCTGCAGGGAACAACAACGGCGGAGTCGTCCCAGCTTCGACTGACAACCAGATGGACAGCTCTTAAGATGACTTGACAGTTTACATACCATTTGTTACGGATGCATGTTACTGCTAGGTCTATCGAATATGTCGCTGGATGTTTTTGATTTCACCAATTGAGAAATGGTTCTGGATAATGACCTTGTGCATGTGGGGTCATTTGGCAGTAGACTCAGACACTCAGCAATTAGAGATCTCTGGTGGTTGGTGGCTTAAATGTTTTTACCTGCCTAACTCTTGCAACATATATGCGCTTTGCATTCCAGGCTTTCAGCCTCCCACCTCCACACGTCTGAAATTTTGCGTTGGCGACTCTGAAATTTGCTTGGCACAATTTATATTTTTACCAAATCTTTCATTTTTCCTACCAGGTGTCAACGGTGAATTCCACTGTCGTGACAGTGTCGTCTATGCCCTTTGCCTGCCCCTAATGTGTCTCTGAGCATCATAAGTTCATAAGCCTTGTTGTCACAGTTCTGCCCATCGCGATCCTTGCCTCTTTGCCTTCACCAAAAGCTACTCTGTAATTTTAGGGAATGAGAAAACATAAGCATGTTCTTTTCTTGAAAAAGTTGTGGGGTCACTTACCTTCGTCACCATCGTTCAGTTTGCAACTTGTTTTTTTTTTTGACAATTAATACCATATATTAAGAGATACATGAGTTGACTACAGTGATTACAAAATAAAGTGTAAAAGAAAAGAGCAAATCTTCCAACTCTTTCTTCTTTCATGACACAATTTTGAACTTTTCCTGAAGACAGCCATAGAACGACAAAGATAACAATCCACAGACCTGCGAATACCAATGAGGGTTCTCCCATAATTTTGAGCCGCAATGCCAAGGTTACGTGCACGCACGTAGCCATTAAGTTAATCAACCAACATTGGCAAGAATACCAACACCAATATTTCAGGAAATAACAACCAACAGCTTGGTCGACGTCGCTGGGAGCCGAGAGTACGAATCACCATTGTCGAGGACGTAGCAGCCGGGACAATATTGCGAGGACAATCCTCGCGGCAACCATAAGAAAAGATCCAAAATTGATCCGCGAAGCAAGATCTGAAGGACCAAACCTAGACAAATTTAATCTTACAACACCACCATTGACGTCGGGAAGAAGATCTCGTCGTCGAAGGAAAAACTGAAGATTGCTTATTGTAGATGACGAAAACCCATTGATGAAGAAGACGGCACCAAAACCCTAATCAAATCTATTGAAAACATTACTTTTATTAAGAACTCCAACCATAGATTGGGTTCCCCACCCCTCGCGACACCAGCGAGGCCATCCGAAGGAGGGGGAACCGATCTATGGTGGAGGCGGCGTTGTGGCTAGGTTTCCAGGAGAGCTACCAAACAAAACCCTGTCGGTCGTACTATTACTTGCGGCCATTTGCAACTTGCTGGTATACTCCAACTTTGCAACTTTATTTGATTTGGTATCACCAGGATCTTCTCAACTACTCTAGACAACTACTCCCTCAGTTCACTAAATAAGGTATTGGACCCACTTTCAATTTTGACTACGTAGTACGTATTAAAATAAGTGAATCTATGTATGAAATAAGTCTAGATACATTTGAATCAAGAAAATTAAAATTGTAGGTACAATGCTTTGTATCAGTGAACGGAGGGAGTACTGTACATGTAAAGAAAAAAAGGATCTTTTCAGCTACTACAACTTTTATCTTTAAATATTCATGTAAATATAGACAATTTAACGATAAATTCTAAGGTAGGTAGGGAGCTGTTTAGTTCGGAGTATTTCCAAAACAAATGAACAAGAAAAAGCATAGGAACAGAATATAATGACACGTTGAATCCTAAGGGAATTGAAAACACATGAATGTGTATTACACATTGTTCGTTGCGTTTTCAAGAAAAACGCATGGTTTTTCCGAATGATTGTTTGTATGCCGTAGTTGTTATAGAAATAAATGCAATTTTCATGAGGTTGGACCTAAAGGAAATTTTCCTATGGATTTTCATACGAAATACTAGATCGTAGGAAAAATTGATATGGATGAAATCCTACAAACCAACAAACTCTATAAGAACTTTTCTCAGTAATAGAATCCTCCAAATTTCTATGAAATTCATTAAACAAAAGAGGCTCTTAATTGGAATCGCAGATCTTAGGAACTCGGGCATCCGGTCAATATTTTAGACAATTCACTCTGTTTTCTTAGAATTTGTATAGAGCTAAATAATCATTTTTTAGTTCATTTTTTTTGCGAATCATTGATCTAGTTCATTGACCTGCTACTAACATAGTGTAGCATGCAAATATGTAATGGTGTATCTGGACGCCCAATGGACCTTAAGCTACTGCACTCTGCACTATTCCTTCCCCGTAAGCTTCCATAAGTGATAAGCAATCCGGGTGCGCGGTGCCCGATGCCCTGACCGTGAGAGTGCCCAACGCCAACACGGATACCGTGTGCATTCCAGATTCATTGCACCTGGACGTACAGGGCTTGGCGAGCGAACCTAGACGGACCCTGCGCGCTCGCCGAAACACGTATAAAAGGCAAGCCCGTGCAAAGGACACGTACGCTTAAAAATTGCAACTGCTTGCGAAAACCGGTCGCCGACTCTCGATCAGCCACAACGGCGGCGAGTCTCTCCAATCCATCATATACATGCTTGTTACGACGATGGGGTCGTCACCGATGTCGTACAAGAAGGCCACGGCGGCGCTGGACGAGGCGGCGAGGGCGCGGCTGCGGGGCCCCTTCTTCGGCAGCACCACGCCGCCCGACGGGCGCGAGGACGTCGACGACGGCCTGGTGGAGATGGTGGACGAGTTCTACAACGGATGCGACGAGAACTCCGTTGCCAATGAGTCTGCGGCGCCGCGGGCTGTGGCGTGGATCGACGCACTGTGCGCGGCGCTGGCAGATACGACGGCCGATGGGCGGCGTCGCGGATCCGCGCCGAAGTGGAGCGCGCTGTAATGGATGCACGGACCACCGTGGCCGGCGGCGGCGAAGGGATCAGGAAGCGCGTCGCGGAACGGCTCCGAGCGAGAGGGTTCGATGCCGGTAAGTGTTTTTTCTTCTACTTTTACCGCGTTTCCGTGCGCGTTCTAGATGCATATACACGGAAAACGAATGGAGCGTGCTAATTAAGCAACAATGTTTGACATTTTTTCCTCTGGTTTGGCTCAGGCGTCTGCCGATCGTCGTGGAGAGAAGCAGCAGCTCCCCGGCGGGCAGCCACGAGTACGTGGACGTGGTGCTGCCACTGGGTTTACTGACGTCTCGCTACATCGTCGAGGTGAACGTCCCGGGGAGTTTGAGACGGCGAGGCCCAGCGCCGAGTACCAGGAGCTCCTCCTCGCCCTCCCTCCCGTGTTCGTGGCGAGGCCGGACAGGTTCAAGGAGGTCGCCGCGGTAATGTGCGCGGCGGCGGCGGAGTCCATCCGAGGCGCGGGCATGCACGTGCCGCCGTGGAGGCGGGCGCGGTACGTACAGGCCAAGTGGTCCGGCAAGTACAAGAGGGGTGCGGTCCCCGTGGCCGCGCCGACGGGCGCCACGGGAAGGGGCGAGCAGCACTGCGGGCGGCTGATGCTCGCCGGCGCCGCGGCGTGCCGTCCGGCGGCCCAATGAATTGCGGAATGGAGATGGGGCGTAGGGAGTTGGGAGGGAAGGAAGGTCGGCACGAGGCCGTGATGTTCAGAGGATTGTGACACGGTGCTATATGCATGCATCGATCATGCAACCGTGCTCCGATCAGATGAGATGACGAGCCTGTCCGTTCTTTAGCCTCTTTGGCTTTCCAGCTGTCTATTCGTTTATTGATTTTTGTTGAGAGACTGTAGAGTGTGGTGTTCTTGCTGGTCAGTGTCCGTGGAAGTGTATGTTTTGGGGGGGAGGGTTGTCAGACCAATGAAAAATAACTGCAAGATACATATTCGAATTTCCTTAAAAAACTGTAAATTTATTAGATGCCTAACATTATGCGAAGTGTGAAAAATACTCCACTTCGGTTACAATTCTAATATACTAAAGGATTGTTCAGCGAAAACATGTTTTGGTGGCGGCATTTTATTGTATGTCCAGCTAACTCAAGAGTTGAATACTTTCACTGAAGCTTCATGTTTTGGGCTCTTTGTAAGGAATAACTATCACTTTCGCAGGAAATTTATTTGAAAGCTCAAGATGCCCTAAAGATCAAAATATTTATTTGGTACTATGTCGAGGGTAATCCTGCAATTGGAATTTACGTAAAAAAGTGTTGCTATTGAGTTTTAGCGCTACAATTTACCACCACAGACCAATAATGAAAAAAAAATGTTTTAGAACTGAATGCCAGTTGTTAGAGACAACTTAAGACCCAAATGTTGGGCTATCTGAAATTCTTATAATGATTTTTTTAATAGAAAAGCTATCGATTTTTTTCTGGCTATCCATTTCTCCATTTCATTGATTTGAACGAGGTCCACACTGCCCTGACATTAATTACTCTATGTGTGCAACTAGTTGGAGACGGTAGCACAAACTATTTGAGTGGCTGCCTAATAAGTAATAATAGAATTAATGATGCATAAGTGTGACATGGATTTCCTACTTACCTCTCTTCGTGAAAGACCTGTACTTGTTTTCCAAAGTCCCAAAGTAATTTTGACAAAGTGTGTATAAAAAAATTTAAAATTTAATATGTCATCATTACATACATGATGAAATATTATTTTTAGTTGGTATCTCATACTGTTATAACTATTGATAAATTTTTCTACGTATTTGGTTAAACTCTACATTGTTTGGTAGCTAGTATATGTTTATTTTCTTGTAAAGATTAAAACAATACAAATAAAATGGGGCGTGCATCGAGGACGTGTTTGGTTGCTGGCACAATGGTTGCTAAAGCGGTACGAAATTTGTTTTTGAAGCGAAGGGACCCCCCCCCCCCCCCCCCCCATATTTCAATAACAGAAACGATTATTACATTATCCTCCACAACACAGCCACCACCAGCGAAACACATACCCAGGAAGAAAAAACAACAAGGTCTGATAGTTCTCAGAAGTAACAAGCAAAGAAGAGCAACTACAAAAGCTAGACTTAGAACACATCAACATCCTATCCTTGCCTCCATGTCGCCCATCCTCTTGTGCTCTGAAGGCTTCATCAGCGACCCACACCAACATCTTTGCGCCCACCTGTAGTTCCATTTTTGCGTCCTCCGATACCTGCATTTTTGCCCACCAATCAATCCAATGTCCAATTCGATGTATCACTTCAACTGGTTCATTAGGCCATTTGTTTTCGAAACAAGCAAGGTTCCTAGTTTTCCATATTCCCCAAAACACTGCTGCAATACCTACTGACATTTTCCCTCTTTGTTTATCAACGAAACCATCAAGCCAGGTAGTCAGGCACTTGTGAATGTTAGCGAATCGGCAATTCATACCAGTGGCTACACTCACCACATTCCGACATATCTAGCTAGGGGGCAACTAAGGAAGAGGTGGTCAATGCTTTCATCCTTCCACAGAATAAACAGTTTTTTTGTGCATACCCCACCTCTTTTTAGCAAAACGTCTCTGGTGAGGATACTTCGTTTTAGTATCAACCAGAGAAACGTTTTTTATTCTCAAAGGAATTTTTTTCCACCAAAATTTATAAGGGACACTTTCCATTGATTGCATAGCCAAATAGAAAGATTTTACTGAGAATTGTTTCTAGTCAGATAACAGCCAAATGAGCTTGTCATCTTTTTCTAACAACCTCATATTGAGCAAATGTCCAAGAGATTCCTCCACTCTCTACCTGTTTATCCCCAGTTAAATTCCGTCTAAAAGAAAGAGAATTAATCCTGGATCTAAAAACCGTAGAGACAAGTATATTTTGGTCATTGAAATCGCATACAACAGTGGGAACTGAGCAGAGAAACATGTATCCGAGAGCCATAGGTCTCCCCAGAATCTAGTTTTCCTACCATTCCAACCTCAAATCTGCAACAAGCCAAGAATAACAGTTTTATCTCCATAAGCCCTTGCCAAAAATGTGAGTCTCCAGGTTTCGTCACACATTGGCCTAAGCTGGAGGTCCTCAAATACTTGGCATCAGAATGATTGTCGCATCCCTTTCTCGTTTATTAGTTTCCATAGCCATTTGCCTAATAGAGCAATATTCATAATTTCAAATTAAGACCCCCAGCCCTCCCTGATCTTTTGGGAGACAAACTGTTTTCCAATTAACCAAGTGATACTTCTTTTTTTCCATCTTATCACTCCACAAGAAACTGGATCTGATTTTATCAAACCCTTTTGTCGTGGTGGGATCACGGCAGATGCCATAGGTATGGCTAAGATGGGGCCGAATGGTCGTTGGGGGAATCCGGGGAGGGTTTATGCACTCAAGAAGTGCACACGCAAGAACACGCAAGAACACGAACAAAGAACCAAGAAAGCAAGAACACAAAACACACCACGATGTACCCTGCTTCGGGGCCCTCTTGCGGAGGTAACACCCCTACTGCAGCACTATCCTAGTCAGTGTATAGCTCAAAGTGACAAGTACAAGCTGCTCCTCGAGCTGTATGATGATACAATGGTGAGAACTCGTGTGGAAGATGATGCTACAAAGAGAGGAAAAGGCAGTCCGAGCCTGAACCGAGGTCTCTCCGAGGTATCCGAGCTTCCTCTCTATCTTTCTCTCTTTACCTTCGATCTCAATCGTCCGTCCTCCAGCAGGAGGGGTGAAGCCCACTATATAGGCCAGCCGGGTTACCATTGTGCCCCTCGCAGAACACTGTTGCCATGCCTCTGCAACGGTCACCACCGTACCACCGTACCTCGGTCGGGGACAAGACGTGGCTTGCCCATCTCCTGTAGCCTAACGGCAGAGCTAGCATGTCCCCTCTGACCGAGACAGGACGTGGCCTGGCAGAGCTACCTCGTAGCCTTTACCCAGACCTCGCGTGGTCAGCGGTCGGAGACGTGCAGGCCCGCCGAACCCGGAGCACGCCTCTGCCATGCTCCTTGACAGACGCTCCCGTGTCAGGCGCTCTAGTACCCGGCTGGAAGTGACAGGAGCATTGACTCCGGCCCGACCTACAGCCCATCACCTCGGTTAGCTCGGCACGTCCGTGCCGTACCTTGGGTCTTGCGCTTAATATCTTTTACTAGCTCGGATCTTACTTCCTTCCCACAGCTTCTCCTGCACCCACAACACAAACCACCGCACTGAGGTAGTTAGGTCGGCAGAACATAGCTCGGACTGTGAACCTCGGCCCTGGCCACAGTATACCTCGGACCCCTCTGGGCCAAAATAGGTCGGCCTGTATTCTCCAGGTCAAGATGAAGCTCGGACCTTCCCAGGCCCAAACAGGTCGGCCCTTTCCGTACCTCGGCACAACTTGGAACACCACCTTATGCCAAGCCTTGACCCTACCCGGGGATACTCCCCCGACATTAGTCCCCGAAGCTGGTGCGGTCCTACGACCTCGGAAGGAGGGCCGTAGCAGGTTCAAAACAAGCCTTACACCACCTCCTAAACCGACCTCCAACATAGTCATGCCGAGGTACCTCCCATACACCACCATCCAATCCGAGGTAGATATGCGAACTGAACTCTCCGAGCTATCTGACTCAGCACCAACTTGCCTCAAGATTTTCCGAGGTACGTGGCGAAGAATCTCTGCCCGGGCTTCGGAATCCGGACCTCTGCCAAGCAGATTCTGACCACACGCCGCCCTCGTCAGCCGGACCCACCGAACAGCGCACCTGCGCACTCAAGTACTTGACCGCCCACGACCCCTCGATTTTGTGCTGACCAGCGCAGGAAATCCGGGGTGGGCGGTTGCCACTCTGCGGCCCACGATGTGGCCGATCGTGCGGCCGCAGACCGCGTAACCGTGCGCCCACTCGCACACGATCCCGCGCCTCCCGATAACCGCGCGGTAGTGGCGCAGTTAATGCGGGCAGTTACCGCGCGCGGCTATAAGTAGGGCCCCACGGGTAACTTCGCCATCTTCTTCCTCCACTCGCCCTCTCGCCTCCATCGCCACCAGTGCCGCCGCTTCCGGTTGAGAAGAAACACGTTCCCGCCGCCGCCGACGAGCAGCTCCTTCGTCGCCGCTGCGACCGCGTCACCGGCGCCGCCCTTCAGCACCTCGTTTTCACGGTATGTACTCCCTTTCTGATACCCTAGGCATTGCCCTAGGTTTCTTCCTCTTTGCGCTTGGTTCTTCATATGTTCTTGAATAAAACTCTATTTACCTCCTCCGGTAGATCTTACTTGCATACTTTTTTGGGTAGTACGAGTTTCATACCTCGGATAGATGCTCGCCTAGCATAGATATGCCTCTATGTATATTAGATAGCCGTCCAACTCCTCCTGAGTTAGCCAGATATAGCCTTAGATTCCAGATTCACTTTTTCTTTGCTAAACTTCTGTGCACTCTTCTGCAGATTGATTCTGCCGAGATGTCTCCTCCTGAGACTTCGGAACAAACCGAGGTTCCAGACCTCGAACTGGAGGTCGGAGAACGAGCCGGCTGGGAAGGTTCGGATGTAACTCCGGACGAAATCCAGTGGCTCAGGGCGACTCGGCGGATTCCCGCCGGGGTAGAGTGTCGCCTGCCAGAGGGCGAACTCGAGCCTCAAGTCAAGGAAGGGGAACGGGTGGTCTTCGTCGCGCACTTCCAGCGCGGCTTCGGACTGCCCGTTAGTGATTTCTTCCGGAGCTTCCTCGACAAGTTCGACTCCAGGTTCATCACCTCCCCGCCAACGCCATCACCACTCTCTCCTGCATCGTTTCCTTCTCTGAGGGATACCTCGGCCTCAAAGCCACGGTAGACCTCTTTTCTCGCTACTTCCAACTTAAGCGGCAAGTGATCCCGGATCCGAAAAACAAGGATCTGCCCAAGCTACTAACCGCCTGCGGAGCAGCCATCATAGCTCCTCGCCGAAACTCCATCTTCCCACGTATCGCTACTCCGGACACCGTTCGCAAGTGGCTCCGGACGTGGTTTTACGTGAAGAACTCCGGCGAAGAGGACTTCCTCAATCTGCCGGTGTTTAACCTCAGCCCTCCTACCGAACCGCTCAACTGGGACTACACTCCCCCTCTCACCAGCGAAATCAAGTCCATCCATGGGTATGTTGCGAAATGGCAGGACCCGGAGGACCCTGCGAACGACGGGAAAGTCCTGACGGCTGACGATCTGGCCTGCACATTTGTGAAGCGCAGGGTCTCCCCTCTCCAGGCGAGGACTCACAAGATCTGCCACATGAGCGGTCTTTATGATCCAACCCGCCATACGCATGTTGCACTGGACAACGCCGCTGTAGCTCGGCGAGTCCGAGCTATCACCAAGTCCAAGATATCTGACGCTTGGACATGGGGAAGGGAACCCCACTACAGGACCAAGCCACCAAAACAGGTACGCTGTTCCGACGTTTTCTTCGGTACTCCTTTACCACCGAGGTCTTGCTACCGACGTTCATCTTGACCATTTTCTTCCTAACTCCTTTTCATATGTCTGCCATATAGCTGTTCTCCCGCCAGACCGCCGAGGATGGAGTCCATCCTGCGGACCACTTCGGCAAGGATCTTCCTGTCGAGGACCCACCATCCAACGAGGACCCTGACAACGAGGATTACATGCCCATTGCCTCGGCCCGCGTCACCACCGCGGGTAAGCCTCAAGCACAAGCTTCAGTTCAAGAGATTTCGGATGACGAGGAGGGATTTCTCGTCATGGAACCAATAAACGCGGTACCTATCTCCTGCCTTCCTCACCTTCCGAACTTTACTCCAGCAACCAGCCGGAAACGCGCTGGTGCCGCAACTTCGGCCGCCGAACCATCCGCCACTGGAGCCTCCGGACCCACTGCGGCTCCGGTCAAGAGACGTCGGCTGAAGAAGTCCGGAAATCCTCCTCATGCCCGAGGGGGCAAGAAGTTTCCTACTTCGGATGGGTAATGCTTTGCTTCTATAGCCAACAAAGTTTGTTGCTTAAACTTATCACCTCGGTACTAACACTTGACCATCTTCCTTCGTTGCAGTGACCCATAGAAGTGGATCAGGAGGTATCCTCCATGACTGCACCCGTTGGTGCCTCTGAAGCCACGACCACCCCGACGAACTCTCGCCCCGTATCTCCTCCACCGAGGTCTGGCCCGGCCTTGGAGAAATCTGCCCCCACCCGAGGCCAGAGTTCTCCGCGTCCTCAAACGGGTGCGGGGACCAATCGCGCCAGCACTCCGGCTACCGCCTTGCCGGAGCCTCGACTCTCCCCCCGCAGCCAGACTGCCCGCAACCAACAACAGCAACAGCAGAAGCTTCAGCAGAAGCAACAGCCCAAGCAGCAGCCCAAGCAGCAGCCCCAAAAACCAGTTCGCCAGACTACCTTGCCGTTGGAGAAAGGCAAGGAGAAAGAGAAAGAGATGGTGAAGTCTAAGGTCACCCCCAAACCAACATCTGGGTCTGGCACCCTGACTATCTCTTCTCCTCAAGGATGCAACCGAGGTCTCCTCCCCCGGTGTCACGCCGAATTCCTCCATTTGCCGCACCCGTTGATGAGACTGCTCCTCCGGCCGACGAATATGCTCGGAGGACATCTCTTATACTGGATAACCGGCCTGCTTCAAGCTCCGAGGCTGCTCAAGCCTTGGAGGCCTCGGTTAGGGGCATCGAGCAGGGCGGACCGTGGGGATATCCTCCTCTGCGCACTGACAGTGACCAGAGCCTCGGCTCCTTGGAACACTACAACGCAGACTGGAATTCTGCAGACGAGGTCTCCTCGGCCTCCCTAGCTGCTCCGGTAGGTGAGCACCCTGCGGGAAACAGCGCCTGCGGCCGAAGCGTCACGACCTACAAGTCGCTGCCCTGCGTGCTGCTCAAAACATCGACGTAAGTCCTATTCTCTTTACTTTCATGCAGTATCTCATCTAATATCCACCATTCCCAGTCCCCGAGATTCGAGGTAAACTATTGACGCTCCGCCGGAGTTAAAATTGTTTGGCTTGAATCTCAAACCATTTTACCTTACTTTATCATGCACCTCGGGTACGAGTCCCCGAGACTCCTGTCGAGGCATACCCCGGCAACATTTTTCCAATGATTTGACTCCGAGTCCCCGAGACTCTTGTCGAGGTATAGCCTTTCTAACCGAGCTATGTTTTTCTTCCTTGCAGAATACTATGAACGTCCGCACGGACATCTTCCATACCCTCCTGTTTGACCACAAGAAACTCCACGACGAGCACAAGGCCGTCCTTGCAGAAAAGAACTCTTTGGACGAAAAGCTCCAACTAGAGAAAGCCGAAGTAGCTCGTCTGGTAAAGGAACTGAAGCGCATCACCGAGCTGCGGACGTCGGAAACAGAGCAGCTGCAGGCGGAAAAGGCCAGTGTTGTTGAAACAGAGAAGAAACTTCGGGAGGATGCCGCCAAGGAACATGAGAATGCGCTCCAGTTAGCCGAGGCCCGCGCCACCTCGGCCACCGAGGCTTATGAAGCCCTTCAAGCTTCGGTTAACCAGCTCCTCCCGACGCTGGAACGTATCAACAAAGAAATGGACGGTAAGCTTCTTGCCCCCCTTATCCTTGCTTTGTCCTCAACAGTACTGGCTCTTTGCCGAACTGTTTCTTTCATTATTAACAGGCTATTCTTCTGCAGAGCACTTCACCTACACCCAAGTTTCGGCTCGCAATATCACTGATCAGCACAGGAAGAGGCGTAGCGAGACGAACCCCGCCTGGACCATTGAGGACCACATCGTGGCCATCAAAGCTCGGATCCATCCCTTGAAAACCATTGGGTCCGAACTCCTTGATGCAGGTGTGTCTGCTTTCCGAGCCTTGTGGCCTCTTGCCGATGCTCCCAATACTACGCCTGAGCTCGCCGCCAAGCTTCGTGAAGCCGAACAAAGACTTCGAGAGTGGCGCTCATCCTCGGCTCGCGCTGGAGCTGATGCCGCTCTCAAATTCATCATGACTTGGTGCGAGAAGCTCGACCTCGAAAAGATGGACACTCTTCGCCGAAATTCGCCCTGGTCCACGGACCCAATTCTCATCCAGCGGCGCGAAAAGATGGCTTCCTTCTTCGCTGGATATGCCAACACCAAGAACTTGAGCGAGGGAGACACCTACTCCGACGCCGAAGATGACGAGCCAGAAGAGGATGAATACGAAACAGAATCCGACGTCGAAGCCGAGCAAGGTGACGATGGTGACACCCGCGAAGCAGAAACCGAGGCTTCTCCACAAGCTGGTGCCGAGGTTACTGCCGACGTTGCCAGCACCTCCCAGGCTACCTCGGCTGCTGCCGACGTAATTCCTGATGCCTCGACCTGAACTCTGTTACTATCATGCTTGGCCAAAAAACTTCATTAAATCCCCGGTATGCCGGGACGCAGATGTAATCAAACTTAAGTAGTTCCTTTTGCTACCTCTGTTACTATCATGCTTATCCGAACCATGCTTTTCTAAGCTTTACGTCGAATCCTTTTGAATGATTGCTCGAGTTTACTTTCGTGTTTACTATGTTTGGCATTCTTTGCTCTTGACTACCTTTTAGGCAGATGCCAGTCGAGTCACAAGATTGTTGTTCATAGCATACAGTACTTGGTAAATTCCGAGGTATGTTTCAAAGTCATCCGACATAAACGAAAGGTAAAGACAGGGGTTAGTAAACGACACATGCCGAACTATAATTTTGGACCGAGTCCCCGAGTTCATTTTCATGTCTCCCACGTTTTTTCCTCTTTGCTCTTGACTACCTTTTAGGCAGATGCCAGTCGAGTCACAAGATTAGTTTCATAGCACACATTACTTGAAGTTTGAGACGAGGTTCAAAATAGTTCGGCATATGAACAAAACTGACAAACAGAGATAAAACATAAGCACAAGAGCGAGGCAGTCCCCGAGCTTTTACCTCGGAGTGCCGACATTTTTATTAAGGATTAACCGAGGTACATACATTGCGCCTTTCATGAGTAGAAAGGTCGGAGTAGAGCTACGTTCCATGGTCGCCTGACCTCTGACTCGGGGTTGTCCAGCCCATCTTCCCTTGGTTCCTGCGCATCTATAAGATAGTAGGAATCATTGAGCAGAGCTCGGCTCACAACGAACGGTCCCTCCCATGGAGGTGACAACTTGTGCCGGCCTTTCTTGCGCTGCACCAACCTCAGCACCAAATCTCCCTCGTGAAACACACGAGGGTTGATACTCCGGCTATGATAACGTCGGAGACCTTGCTGGTAAATTGCTGACCGAGATGAGGCCAATTCTCTCGCTTCCTCAAGCAGATCTACTGCATCCTCCCGAGCCTCTTTTGCCTCGGCTTCAGTGTACATTGCCACTCTGGGCGCATCATACTCGATGTCAGTGGGTAGCATAGCTTCTGCCCCATAGACCATAAAAAATGGCGTATAGCCAGTCGATCGATTTGGCGTGGTCCTTAGACCCCACAGTACTGCTGGTATCTCATCTATCCAACACCCCGGCGTTTTCAGCAGTGGTTCAATGAGCCGAGCCTTGATGCCGGCCAACACTAGAGCATTTGATCTTTCCACCTGTCCATTAGACTCCGGGTGTGCCACCGAGGCTATGTCCAGCCGGATTCCCTTGTTCATGCAAAACCGAGCGAACTCTCCAACAGCAAAGTTAGTGCCGTTGTCCGAGATAATGCTATGGGGGTAGCCATATCGCAGAATAATCTCCTTCAAGAAAGTCACTGCTGAATGACCATCCAACTTCCGGATTGGTTTCACCTCGATCCACTTGGTGAATTTGTCCACCATCACCAATATGTGTGTCATGTTACCTCGGGCTGGTTTGAACTCTCCCACCATATCCAAACACCATACCGCAAACGGCCAAGTGATAGGAATTGTTTTGAGCGCCGAAGCCGGCATATGCGTTTGCTTGGCAAATCTTTGGCATCCTTCACATCTCCGGACTATGGCCTCTGCATCAGCAAGAGCAGTGGGCCAATAGAACCCATGCCTAAACACCTTGGCACCAGAGCTCTTGTGCTGCAATGATGACCACATTCTCCTTGGTGGATCTCCAAAAGCATCTCCTTGCCTTCAGCTGGCTCAACACACCGTTGCAACACCTCGGTTACGCTTCTTTTATAGAGCTCCTTGTTGATGATGGTGTACGCCTTGGCCCTCCTTTGAATCCTCCTAGCCTCGGTTGTGTCACTTGGCGTGCTTCCCTCCGTTATGAACTTCATAATTTGCTCCGCCCACTCCGGCACCGGGTGCAAAGGAAAAAGTTCCTCATCCACCTCCATTGGCTCGGCCACCATAATCTCCTCCATTATTTCCTCCACCATCCTGCGACCAGTCCCCGAGTCTGGATGAGCAGTCCCCGAGGTTTGGTGTGCAGTCCCCGAGCTCTGCCACGCAGTCCCCGGGTCCGACCAAACGCATCCGACGTCTACCTCCATTGGAACAGGTCCGGGCTCTTGCTCCGCCGGGATGAAAATAGATTCGGATTCAGGAGAAGGTTTGATTGAAGGAGTTCTCAAGTGATTCAGGGCTACCCCTGGTGGTACTGCCTCTTTGATGAACCGAGCTTTGACAACACGTCGGCAGCATCATTTTCTGCCCGAGGTATATGCCTGTACTCACACCCTTCAAAGAACCCGGATATCTTTTGCACATGGAACCGATATAACGCCATGTTGGCATCCAGAGCATCCCAAGTTCCAGAAGATTGTTGCACCACCAGGTCGGAATCGCCGAAGCACTCTACACGCCGGATACCGATCTCCTTTGCCACCTTGAGGCCATGGATTAAGGCCTCATACTCCGCCACATTGTTTGATGCTGAGAAATGAATCTGCAGCACGTACTTCAGCTGATCTTGCTTTGGCGAGGTGAGGACTATACCAGCCCCCAGCCCGATCTTTGTTTTGGACCCATCAAAATGCATTTTCCAATAATTATAGTCCGGCCTGGGTGGCTCATACTGCATCTCGGCCCAATCACAAAAGAAGTCCGGCAACGCCTGGGATTTAATTGCGTCTCTTCTCTCGTAATGTGGTGCATATGGAGACACCTCAATCGCCCATTTGGCAACTCGGCCAGTTGCATCTTTGCACCCGATGATCTCCGAGATTGGAGCTTCGCACACCACCGTCATGGGATGCTCCTGGAAATAATGCTTCAACTTCTTGACCGCCAGGTAAACACCGTACGTCATCTTCTGGTAGTGAGGATAGTTCTGCTTCGAGGTAGAGATCACCTCGCTCAAGTAATACACCGGTCTCTGCACCGACCTGCCACCTTCTTCGCGCTCCACCACCACTGCCACACTTACAACTCGGTTTGTGGCCGCAATGTAAAGTAACATCGGCTCATTGTGCAATGGTGACGCTAACACCGGGGCAGTGGACAACATCTTTTTCAGCTCGCCAAACGCCACGTCGGCCTGCGGGGTCCATGTAAACCCGGTACTTTTCTTCATGAGCTGGTACAAAGGTAAGGCTTTTTCTCCTAGCCGAGCTACAAATCGGCTCAACGAGGCTAGGCACCCTGTGAACTTCTGCACATCTTTCAAACACTTCGGTAACTTCATGCTCTCAATAGCTCGGATTTTGGCCGGGTTAACCTCGATACCTCGGCTGGACACCAGGAATCCGAGCAACTTCCAGCCGGGACACCAAAGGTGCACTTGTCCGGGTTAAGCTTCAACCGATACTTTCTCAAATTCACAAATGTCTCCTCGAGGTCCTCGAGGAGAGTACTTTTTTCCTTAGTTTTGATGACGATATCATCGACATACACTTGCACATTTTTGCCCATCTGAGAGTGCAGGCATTTCTGCATACACCTCTGATAAGTTGCCCCGGCATTTCTCAGACCAAAACACATGACACGATAGCAATACGCCCCATACGGGGTAATAAAAGCGGTCTTTATTTGATCCTTTGGGTTCAGTGGTATCTGGTGAAAACCAGAGTACGCATCGATGAAAGATAACAGTTCACAACCAGCAGTGGAATCGATCACCTGATCAATCCGAGGTAATGGAAATGGATCTTTTGGGCACGCCTTGTTGAGGTTAGTAAAGTCAATGCACATGCGCCACACCTTGACCACGGCTGGCTCGTCTTTCTTCTTTTCCACCAGGACCGGATTGGATATCCAGTCCGGATGCAGTACCTCCATTATGAACCCGGCTGCAAGCAACTTAGCCAGCTCGTCCAGCACCACTTGTCTCCGGTCGTCTGAGAGACGACGGGTCGGTTGCCTCACCGGTTTCACCTCTGGCCTAACAAATAAAGAGTGCTCTGCCAACTCCCTCGGAACACCTGGCAGGTCCTTAGCCGACCATGCAAAGATATCCCGATTCTCACGGAGGAAGTGACAGAGCTCGCCTTCCTATTTCTCGCCTAGCCCGGTCCCAATGATGGCCACATGCTCTGGGTGCTCCGGGTCAATGGGGATCTTCTTGGTCTCCTTGGGTACCTCGAACGCCGCAGTTGAGTCCGGGCTCATCAGTCCGGACAGGCCGAGCTGTGTTGACTGCGCCATTGCCACCACTTGATGCAGCTTCTTCTTCTCGGCTGCGATCACCAAAGACTCGGCTAGGTTAGATCCCGCCGAGGCACACTGAATTGCTCGCTTGTAGTCACCCGAGATGGATATGATCCCATTAGGCCCTGGCATTTTCATCTTCAGGTATGCAACATGGGTGGAAATCATGAACTTGGCCAAAGCCGGCCTTCCAAGCAGTGCATGGTATGCACTCTCCAAGTCCACCACCTCGAACTCGATACTCTCAACTCGGCAATTTTCCTTGGTTCCAAATGCTACATCCACCCATATCTTGCCCATGGGTGCACAGGAAACGCCGGGCACAATCCCATGAAAAGTACAACTGCTTGGCATCAACTGATTAGGCGAGATGCCCAATTTCACCATTGTGTCTCGGTACATGATGTTGATGGCACTGCCATTGTCCACCAGAACTCGGGTGAACCTCACATTGTTGGTAGGCCCACACAACGTTGGATCTACCACCAGGGCATACTTTCCAGGACTCGGCATGATCCGAGGTGTGTCCTTTCTGCTCCAAGTGATCTCCTGCTCAGACCAGTTCATATAGGTCGGCACCACCGGCATTACTGCATTCACCTCCATGGCACGCCTCTGCACGCTCTTCTTGTCAGTTGGCTCGGTCACAAAGACCACATAGCTCGCATGAACCTCTCTATAGTCATTTCCGGGGTATTCATACTGCTGACTTGGTCCGGCACCATTGTTGTTGTTATTACCTCGGACATTCACCACATTCACGGGTCTTGCTGCTGCAGGCCTCGGAAGAGGTGCAGTGGTTACCGGGGTAACATTTGCTCCGGACAGATTAGGGTGGGACCTCGGCTGAAATCTCTGAGGTGGTGGTCCTGTTCTGATTCCTCCGGCCCTTGCCCCCTCTTCTCTGATTCTGCGGTTCCAGCTGCACTGCCGGGTTGAATGGTTGGCTGGCTTGCGCGGGTCAGTCGTATGGTAACAGCACGGACCATCTATCATTGATTCATAGGTCATGGGTGGCTCCTGGTTCGGACTAAATGCCGGACCATTGATTTTTGGCCTCTGGACACCTCCAGCTCCGGGCTGATCCGGGTTCACCGCTGCAACTTGGTTGGAGGTATGGATAGTCCGGCTCCCTCCTCTTCTGTCCGAACTCCTGACGGTCATTACACCTTGGTCCGAGCCGGTTGTTTATTGGCTCCCTCCTTCTGTTACGTGCTCCTGCCTCTGCTGCTGGCTGCATCGGATCACCCAGGGCATAAGAATCTGCAACCCGGATGTTTCTGCTAGGGATCTCGGCATATCTCTCTGGAGCCTCTGCCACAGCATGCTGCCATGTCGACAGCCATCTGCAAACCAGGAAATGGCCTGGGCCTCTACCACTCCTTCACAGGAATTCCGAACATTGCTCCACCGAGTTAAGAATTCTCGGTCAGTTTCATGATCATCTTGCTTACATGCCGCCAGGAGCTGAGGTCGGTTTGGCCTCTTGTATGTACTAGCAAAGTTGCTGTTAAACGCCAGCTCCAAGTCTATCCAGGAGTTGATACTATACTCCGGCAAATTATTCAGCCAGATCCGAGCTGGACCTTCCAACATGTGCGGGAGATACCGGACCGCCCATCGGCGATTGCCCCCCGCAATGTGCACCGAGGATACATAATCTGTCAGCCAATCTTGTGGCTTGGTGCTCCCATTGTATGGCTTGGTGTTCCGACCTAACTGGAACTGAGATACTGGTGGTGGTGGCTCCTTCATGATCCGAGGTCCAAAACATGCCGGACCAGGAGGGCCTTCCTCCTCCAGTTGCTCAGACAAGTAGAGTCTATCCAGCTTGTTACGGACATCGCCTGGAGCTAACATCCGACCTCCTATCCGAGGTCCCAACGCCCCATCCACTCTGTGGTATCCAGCTCGTGCCATGGCCGAGTCTCCATCATCATATCGGTCATCGCCTTGACCGACGTTCTGAGGTTGCTGAACATACTCCGGCTCTCGCTGATACTGCCCCTGCTGCCGAGGTTGTTGCTGATACCTCGGGGGCGGAGGTGGTTTACCTCGGCCAGCCGATGCCGCTTGACCGCCGTTCTGATTTCCCTGACCGGAGTTACCCTTAGCCCGGCTCGCATTGCCTGGGCCGGGGTTTCCCTTAGCTCGGCTAGCATTGCCCTGGCCCGCCTTCTGCTTTGCTGCTAGGACTGGATCATACATCTGCAGCTGCTGGTTCTGACCCGAGGTGACACTCCGGGCTCGATCGGCTCCTCCGACGAGTGGAGACGAGGCTTGCCCCTTGGACACCTGACTGACTGGCCTAGCTGAATAAACCATCTCTGAATCACCAGCCCCGGCATTTGCTCTGCGGAGAGCCTCATTCTGCTGGTTAGCCACATATACTAACTCATTGACTCGCTTCTGCTGCGCACGCCATGCATCTCCAGATAATCCGGATAGCTCGGCCCTGCCTGCCTCGGCAGCTCTGAGGTTCTTAGCAGGGGAACTATACACCGGCCTTCCAGTTGACACGCGACTCCCACTCCTAGCCGAGGTGGTAGGTCGAGCCTCCCTGTTTAGCTCATCGTTGAGCCCCTTGCCTCTCTGCCGCACCTCGGCTCCCCTATGTGTATCAACCGCTACCGGGGTGAAGCCATTCGCTGCATTGTACTCGCGCAGATCTCTATTGAACTCATCTCTAGCTGTTATCATTGCTACAGCCTCCTTCTGCAGCAGGACACGCTTTGCCTCTAGGTCGGCCACAGTCACTACTATGTCCACCCTGGATTTACTGGGTCTGCCAGCGTATCCACTATCTCTACCAGGGTCGCACCTCGGCCCCGCAGCTCTGGGGTGCCAGGCAAGTCCTTCTCTAGCCTGGGCTTTGCAGATCTCACCTTAGCAACCTCGGCTGCCTTGGACTGGCTGGCATCTACTTTGCCAGCGGCGTCAACCGGACCTGTCACCATCACCTCTACGCAGCTCTCGGGGCGAGTGATGCGCCGACCTAAAGCCGCGAGGAGAGGAGTTTCGTCGTCCACGAGCACCTGCTCCGGGTACCCGCGAACAACCTCGACAGCAACGTACGTGACGAAGCTGCCGAGCATCATGGTGAAGCCGTGCTCGGGGAAGGGCTTGCCGGCGAAACACCCCGCGTTGTCGCTGATGAAGGTGAACTCTCCGATCTTGGCGACAAGCCCGGAAAGAACACGCTCGCCTGAGCCCGTCCGGATGAAAACTCCCTCCAACGCCTCAATCTGCCCCACGGTGGGCGCCAACTGTCGTGGTGGGATCACGGCAGATGCCATAGGTATGGCTAAGATGGGGCCGAATGGTCGTTGGGGGAATCCGGGGAGGGTTTATGCACTCAAGAAGTGCACACGCAAGAACACGCAAGAACACGAACAAAGAACCAAGAAAGCAAGAACACAAAACACACCACGATGTACCCTGCTTCGGGGCCCTCTTGCGGAGGTAACACCCCTACTGCAGCACTATCCTAGTCAGTGTATAGCTCAAGTGACAAGTACAAGCTGCTCCTCGAGCTGTATGATGATACAATGGTGAGAACTCGTGGTGGAAGATGATGCTACAAAGAGAGGAAAAGGCAGTCCGAGCCTGAACCGAGGTCTCTCCGAGGTTCCGAGCTTCCTCTCTATCTTTCTCTCTTTCTTCGATCTCAATCGTCCGTCTCTCAGCAGGAGGGGTGAAGCCCACTATATAGGCCAGCCGGGTTACCATTGTGCCCCTCGCAGAACACTGTTGCCATGCCTCTGCAACGGTCACCACCGTACCACCGTACCTCGGTCGGGGACAAGACGTGGCTTGCCCATCTCCTGTAGCCTACGGCAGAGCTAGCATGTCCCCTCTGACCGAGACAGGACGTGGCCTGGCAGAGCTACCTCGTAGCCTTTACCCAGACCTCGCGTGGTCAGCGGTCGGAGACGTGCAGGCCCGCCGAACCCGGAGCACGCCTCTGCCATGCTCCTTGACAGACGCTCCCGTGTCAGGCGCTCTAGTACCCGGCTGGAAGTGACAGGAGCATTGACTCCGGCCCGACCTACAGCCCATCACCTCGGTTAGCTCGGCACGTCCGTGCCGTACCTTGGGTCTTGCGCTTAATATCTTTTACTAGCTCGGATCTTACTTCCTTCCCACAGCTTCTCCTGCACCCACAACACAAACCACCGCACTGAGGTAGTTAGGTCGGCAGAACATAGCTCGGACTGTGAACCTCGGCCCTGGCCACTAGTATACCTCGGACCCCTCTGGGCCAAAATAGGTCGGCCTGTATTCTCCAGGTCAAGATGAAGCTCGGACCTTCCCAGGCCCAAACAGGTCGGCCCTTTCCGTACCTCGGCACAACTTGGAACACCACCTTATGCCAAGCCTTGACCCTACCCGGGGATACTCCCCCGACACCTTTTCGTTTTCCAACAGGCATCATGTAGAAGGAGAGCATGTAAAGCAAGCTACTGGTGAGAGACGTGTTAATTAACAACGTACCCGCAATAGACAAGTTTTTTCCCGTTCCAACAGCCCAATTTCTTCATCAACTTTTCACCAACCGGGTCCCAATCACTATTTTTCAGTCTAGTTTCATCTATCGGAACCCCAAGGATTTCATCGGGAGTTTCCCCACACGACAGGTGAGAATTTCCTCGAATATATCTACCCTCTCCTGATCTATGCCCAAGCAGTAAACTTCACTTTTGTGAAAGTTTATTTTCAACCCAGACATCTGCTCAAAGAGACATAGAATGAACTTTAAGTTCCTAGCTTGCTCAAAGTCATCTTGTAGAAGAATAGTATCGTCTGCATACTGCAGAATCAAAACCTCTTTATCTAACAAATGACATGACAAGCCACTAATTAAGCCGCAATCAACCGCACGCTCCATCATAATTGCCAAAACATCACTTGCAAGATCAAAAAGTAAAGGAGAGAGGGATCTCCTTGTCTTAGCCCCTGGTGGGTGCAGAAGTAAGGTCCCACCTCTCCATTCACTTTTATACCAACTTTACCTCCAGAAACTATTTTCATCACCAAATCATTAAATTTGCTGGGAAAACCTTTCATTTCAAGTACTTGAAGAAGAAAAGGCCATTTGATTTTATCAAAGGCCTTTTCAAAATCAATTTTGAAAAGGAGCCCAGGCTTTTTATTGACATGTAGATCATTAAGCACCTCATGTAAAACTACTACACCTTCCATTATGAATCTATTTTTTAGGAAGGCAGTTTGCGTAATTTTAACCACTTTCTGTATAACTGGAGTTAAACGGTTCACCAGCATTTTTGTGATGATTTTAAAGACAACGTTCAGAAGACAGATAGGTCTGTACTTCTGAATCCTGTCTGCATCAGCACCTTTGGGAACCAAAGTAACTATCCCATAGTTTAATCTATTTATATTGATTTTTTGATCCACGAAATCGTTCACTAGACACAGCAGGTCAGTGTGAACCGTGGTCCAAAATTTCTGGTAAAAGTCTGCATTAAAACCGTCTGGTCCCGCCGCTTTACTTTTTCCCATTCCAAACACTACATTCTTCAGGTCATCTAAATTAAATTTGCCAATAAGGCTATCTGCATCCTCAGCCGAAATCCTGTCTACCTCCTCCGTATCCAGATGCATTAGGGAATTGTCAAACCTACCAAACAGTTTTTTATAGAAGTCAGTGATATACTTTTTCAAGTTATCCTGCCCCTCTATTACACCTTCATCTTGGTGGAGGCTGACAATCCTATTCTTGCGCCTCCTACCATTTGCTTTTGAATGGTAATACTTGGTGTTATTGTCCCCTTCCAAAAGCTCTTTTCACCTGAACGTTGTAACCATTTCGCCTCTTCTTCTTTAAGGATTTTATTAAGTAGCGTCTTGCACTGCTGCAGATGATCCCAGTCATCTGTAGACAGTCCTACAGACTCGCTTAATTTATCCAATCTATCAAATTCGCTGGCCAGCTCTTTTTTCTTTTTTCTAATATCACTTTCAAAATTAATATTCCATCCTTTTAGTTTCCTACGCATGTTTTGTATATTTTTAGCCAAATGTCTAAACTCGAACCATTTCCATAATCCTGTTTCCACACATCTTCTACAATGTTCTTTAAATCGTCCCTAAGAAACCAGGCATTTTCAGATTTGAAAAGTCTTTGTGTCTTAGCCACCTCCCCTGTCGAAATTAACAGTGGGGTGTGATCTGACAGCTCTCTTGTCATTGCGTAACCGTTACTAAAGGAAACTTTTCCTCCCAGGAAGGTGAGACTAACATCCTATCCAATAAAGCAAAAGTGGAATCCTTTTGATTATTGGACCAGGTGTATTGTCTTCCACTGAGTTGAATTTCTAAAAGTTCACCCTGCGAAATAATGGAGTTAAAAAGCAAACTCCAACGATTTAAACCACTGGGCTTATTTCTATCACTTATTCTCCTTGTAATGTTAAAATCTCCTGCAATCACCAGTGGGACTTGAGATCGTTTAATAACATGTACAAGCTCAACTAAGAATTTTGCTTTTCCCGCTGGCTGTGCATCTCCATAAACAACCACCAGGTTCCAAGTGAAATTCTCAATTTTACTATGAACCAAGAATCTAATAAAATATTCACCTAGTTCTTTCTCCAACACATCCATAGTATTAACATTAACACATAACAAAATGCCACCAGATCTGCCTTTTGCAGGTGTCCAAGCCCAATTAAACAAGGTATCCCCACCAATAGACAAGAGCATTGCCTCAGAGAAATCTTGCTTAATTGTTTCTTGGAGTCCTATAATCTAATCTGTGTGTGTCAGAAGTTTATTTAATAAAATCCCTTTTACACTTATCTCCAATACCTCTCGGGTTCCAAATAAAACCGTTTAACATTATTAATTCTTTTTTCCTCCTCCTTCTAACCAGCGTTCTCACATGCGTCTTAACAGCATAAACCTCATTCGAGCGTTTATCTGCTAAGAGCCTAAAGAGTACAGCCGTGTTGTCACTTAAGATATTCACCCCTTCTAATTCACCTTCCATTTCTTCCTGATTAAGTGCTAACAATTCTTTTAAAATGTTATCCACTTCCTCAGGTTGAAGATGAACGTTATCAACATCCGAAACCTCTACAGTTTTTGTTTTTCACTAAACATCACAACCCTAGCATCTTCTTGTAAACGTATCAAGTCTAGATTATGCTCAACCATGTCCAGAGAAATCCCCAGGTCCACACCAATTAATCTAGCTATGTTGATCAAAGCACTATTATCCGTATTGAGAACAGTAGGGAAGCTGACATTACCTTCCTCCTGGTCCAGTGTTTTTTGCTTTCATGGTTTTCGCCCTCTCCATCACTGGCATATCACTGGTGTTCTTTTCTACTAGTCGACCACTGTATCTTGGTCCCAGCTCCTCCTACGTTTCACTCTGCGAGTTGTTCTTGTCTTTGTCAACCAAGAAACCTTCTGTGTTGTAAGCTTTGACTTTCTCACTGAAGCTATCATTCTGAGAGGCAGCATATTCATCTAGATCAACATCAGACAGCTTCACCCTGTCATCAGACTTCTCTGATTCTCCTTGCCCCATATCAGTGTCTCTCGAATTTTCAACCAGAGATTGGTTAGGTTGGCTCTTCTCAGTCGGTGGGAACAGAATCTTCCCAGTTTTCGCTGCATTCATCCTGACGTCAGCCTCATCCTGTTCTCTCAAGCTTTCTTCTCTTGCCTCCAGTGCCAGCAAAGTTCTCGTGCTTGCAACCACATTTCCCCCAGACGTAACCAGCTGTCCTGATGGTGAAGGAGCAGCATGGTTATCAATTTTCTGCCTTTTCGGGTCTCTGCCATTTGTATCTCCCATCTGACTGTCCATCACGTCCTCAAAATTTTGCAGAAACTCCTCAGGCCTGTCCCAACCAAGTTCCACTATTTCCTCAAGTTGGAAGTAAATCCTGTAGAAGTAAAGTTTCTTTGTGGTGATCTGTGTCCATTTTGGAATCTTCAGGTGATTGACCACTCCGACTTTCAGTCTCACCTGTCCCGTCTTCTTCAGGTTTTCCATATATGCTTCCAAGTGCAAGCCCAGTGTAGAGCCTACCTCGCACAGTCCATGAAAAATCTTCAGAGTTTTTGGAACTCCCTTTGCTATCACCCAGACAGTGGTAAGCTTGCCAGCTGCTTGTGACTCATCTTTCCAGAGTTTTATGTTTACCATTGTGTTGATCTTCTTCAGAGGCACCCAGTCATATATCTCAGCTTCTGAAATTTTTGCTACAGATGGAAATTCCACTAGGAAAGCTCCAGTGGCAACTTCTTTAGCTTTCCAAGCCCACCTCCACGGGTATGTGCTGGCTAGACCTAGTTCAAGCTTCTCTGCAGTCACTTATCAACGTCATCTTTGATTTTTATCAGTGTAGTAGCCTTTCCTTTCTGACCTGATGTGGATTCATTCGCATGTTCAGCAACGAAGCATCCCAGTCCTTCTCCTCCAAAGCCCACAAAGGTCGCCACAGGTTTTCTCTGATGCAGCCAAGCACATCTGGAGGAGATGTGAGATTCCTTGTCGCAATTAACACACAGCACATCAGCCTTGCAATCTTTAGTAATATGTTCCCCATGTTCCTAGCAACGATGACATTGGAGCTTCGCACCACTTCCTTCCGCTCCTTTTTTAGTCCCAGCATCTTTATGAACCGCAGTTGAACCTCCACCTGGACCGGTTGCGGCTGTTTTGGCTACATATTGAAAATCTGCCTGCTTGTTCTGACCATCAGATTGTGGTATGCCAGACTCAGCTGACACTGAGCGATTTTTGTTGTTCTGTCCAACTAAACCTCTCGGGTCTCCATAGGAATTCCTGTTCTGATACTGGTAATTGGGGTTTTGTCCTCTATAATTGGGGTTCTGATTGTAGCCCTGACCTCTGTAATTGTTGTTCTGGAAGTTACCTTGATTGAACTGTCGTGGAGGAGGGTTGTTGCGGAAGTTCGGATTGAGGCCGTAGCCCGTAGCCACCTCCACCGCCATGGAAGCCTGTCCCTGACCACTGCTAGCACCGTCTCCTTGGAAGCCACCACCGCCGGCGCTGCCTCCACGAAAGCCAGGACCCTGACCGCCTCTAGGACCACCTCCACCTCCTCCCCCTTGCATCTTCTCCGTCTATCGCAGCGGAACGATCTCCTCTCGATCCAAGTCCCTCACAGGTGCCTCACTAACAATCGGTGGAGAACACCAGAGATGTGCGAATAGTGGAGAGAGAAAACGAGTCCTGGTTTGTGGATCCAGCTTGTGCGGCATGGAAACCCTAGCCAGAGTAGTTTCGCCTCCACCAACTCCATCCTGGGCTCCCGAACCGTGTTGACTCGGCCCAGTTCGGCCCAAGGTTTGAATTGAGATCCTGTTGCGGCCCGCACCAACTACCACATCGTCCCCTGAATTTCCTATCAGTCTCGCCAGTGATCGGGAAGGCAGGTTCGCCGACGGCGAGCCGAGGCTCCACCGCGACGACCTAGCATCATCCCGTCCCCTGTCCGACTCCAAGGAATCCATGCGAGGAACTCGAATAGGTCTACCATGAACGATTTGAAACCAATCGGAATCACCATCGGAATCTCGGTTCGAAGGATAACCGTCAACGATCGCTGGAGCCGCGGTCGCGCGTGCCAGTACGAAGGGGGGGGCGCCTCCGCCGAGAGCGCTGATCTCCTGCGCACCTCTGCCCGGAGCTTCCGCTCGATCCTCTGTAGCTCCTCCTTCCCCCCCTTCCTCTGTTTGCTCCGCCGCACCTTCGCGCAGAGAAGAGCATCAGCGAGAGTCGCGACCGGTGGGGTACGCTCCTCCTCGGCGAAGGCCTCGTCGGAGAGCTCGGCCTCATCCTCGCTCTGCTCACCGCTGATCGCCCAGAATCTCCCGCCAGGGCGATCGCCATCGCTATCGCCTCATCTCGTCATCTGGCTTTGTCCTCTAGCTGGCGGATTTGTGGCTCCTACGAAATTTGTTAGGAATGCATTTTTCAGTTTTCATGTTGGTCGGTTATATGCAAGGGCTCTGAGAGGCTCTCAGCCATGCTCACACCTAAAAACAGTGCTCAACCAAGCCCCAGAAGAATGGATAAATCAACATTTTCCAGCGAGCTAACCCAGCACACAACACGAAACCGAGAAGATTCCCTCAGTTTTTTCTGCTGGCGACCAAACTGAATTGACAACATGTTTTATTTTTTGCATCAGGCTATCCTGGCTCCCATGGGCCTGATTTAGAAACTAATGCAAATGCACGCGGATAACCAAATCGACCCAATTTATGCTGTTATGCAGAGTTAAACTCCCTTAGAAAAATGCTAATTGTGACGGCAAAATTTGTCATTGCCTTGGTGTTGTGGCCGGTGAATACCCCGAGCACTCTACATCGCTCCTTGCGAGTTGGAGTACTGCCTCACCCCCAACGGCATGCGCCATGGGTCGGCCCATTTTGGCTATTTTTTTTTCATTTTTCGTTTTTTCTTCTTTTCTTTTTCTTGTTTCGTTTTTCTGTCTTCTTTGTCTGCTTTTGTTTCTTTGTGTTTTACGTTTTTGTTTTCCTTTTTAGTTTTTGGTAATTTAAAAAAAGGTGTTTAAAGACTATATATATATATTAAAATCTGAACTTTTTATAAATCTGAACTTTTTTCAAATCTAAACCATTTTAAAAAATGAACATTTTTCAAACGCTGAACCATTTTCAAAAATGAATTTTTTTCATATATGAACCATTTTCAGAAATGAACATTTTTTAAGTATGAACTATTCTAAAAATGAACATTTTCCTAATGTGGACCATTTTAAAAAATGAATATTTTTAAAATGAAGAATTTTCAAAATCTAAACAATTTCAAAAGATAAACATTTTTAAAATCTGAATCATTTTCAAAAATCATCATTTTTCAAAAATAATTCATGTCTTCAAACAATTATTCATATATTTATCGAAAAACTTAAAATGAAATAAAATAACATCAAAACAAAAAGGAAAAAACAGGTAAAAATAAATGGGATGGCCCAGGTGGTGGAGCGTGCCGACGATTCGTGGGCGAGTCGAGCACAACGCTCGCTAAGAGCGATGCATAGACGACGACCTGAGATTCCAGGAAAATGCATTGGCTCTTGTGCCATGTGTAAAGCAGAAAAATATTGTGGTGCTCCTAACCCGGGACACACATTTGATGTTCAATCGAAAACACTACTTTATTGCTACTACACCTTTAAACTTCTAGTTGGTATACATTAGTAAACCGATCATATAGTTTGACTACTGTGCCTTTCGGTGACGACCCAACAAATTGCACAAAACCTGGGTGTGATCTCCACTGTAAGTTAGTAGCAGCTCGACATCTCGTGACCATGGCTTCCTAGTTGAATGGGATGGTGCATGCGAAAAAAAGAGGACACGGTAGTGCAATGCCAGATCAATCTTGGCAACATACCCCGTCCATTGGGTGTTTGGCAATGTACCACAACATCTATGCTGTCACGCATATATGCTCAGAGCATCTCTTGTAGTCCCCTTGTACTTTGAACCCCTAAAAGAGGTTAAAGGACTAGTGAGAGAAGATTTTTGAGAGTAAGGAGATGCCTTCTCTAGCAGAGTCCATAAATGGGCCACTAAAATCAGTTTGTACTCTTGCCCCTCCATCTAGTACTTTGGACATACATACCATATACATATTATATGATCACAAAAACAAATCTGATTTTTTTTTGCGAAAAAAAAATCTGATTTAACATAATACATACGTAACATAGTTCAACATCATCACAAAATTAGAAATCAAAATCAACTCTTACAAGTTTAAGCACTTCTTGAAGCTTTAGAAGAGGGAAGTCTATTGATAAATACGAAGACAAGGAAATATGTGCTGAAGGAGATCAACTACTACATATTGGATCCTGGCCAGGAGGATTTCCTGAATCTTCATGACCGTATGTCGGATATGTGGAGAGAAGACAAGAAAAAGATCAACAAACTTACTTCCGGAAGATTTGAAACATTTCCTCAAGAAGTTGAAAGCAGACTATTTGAATCTAAAGCTGCTATATATTCATCTTGTGTTTCTATCATGGCTCGATAGAGTGCTATTCTAGACTATGAGACGAGCACTTCCGGGTGAAGACCACAATCAGACTATGGAGTCAACTGTGGCAAATAACAAGACTCTTCTCATCAATACAGAGAGATGAGTTCAATAAATATAATTACACTTGACTTTATACTTTCTTAGTTCTTCCCACCATATTAGGGGTTTAACATATATATATTGTATATTAGTTACCATTGTTAACCATATAATATTTTTAAATTGACTCCCATTATCTATAGTTTTAATGTGTATCGTCAAAAATTTATCTAGGTTATGCAAAGGGTTTTATCTATTGTGACATATTTTCCTTCACAAGATACAAAATCATCTTAAATGTCAAAAAGGAAAAAAAACACGACTCCTTGATGTTTTTACAGTTGATGGATTCTTTAGCATATGTATATTATTGTGTTGATCTTCTTATCTATTTTTAGTTTTATTAAATATTTTGATAGAGATTCCAATGCATACAACCTAGAAAATATCTTAGTAGAAGTGTGTAGAGTATGGTTATGTAAGAAAATAATTAGAAACTTCTTAAATGTATGCTGAACAATTCAAATGATCATTTTTTACTTGGTCAAATGTGTCTTACAAGTTACCACAGATTTAGTAATAAGTTGATAATATGATGATGATTTATACTTGTTACTAAACTAGCATTGCTTATAGTAATTACTGACAAACATAAAATATTATGTGATTTACTATCGCGCACACATATTCAATTATTATATAGAATGTGTCTTTGAATAGAATTGATTCTGTAGTTTTTGAATAAAAAATTCTGCATGAATAAGCATTGAAAATATATCAAGCAAACCATTTAATATAGCATGTGTAAGGTATTCACGTGGGAGAATAGAAGCCAAGTTAAATTACCGTCGATGATATAATTTGTTTGTTCTTATGTGGTACTCCCTCCATTCCTGAATGTAGGGTGTATAGTTTTCTGCATGAATATTAAGATATGGGTATTTGGCATACGGTGTACTCATTTTTTTGGAAAAAATTGGGAGATATGAGTTCCTAATAGACACAAATTGAAAACAGTACACCCTATAAATTAGGATTCATTTTTGGATGGGTAAAATTATCCATACATCTCATTATACCATACATTTTGGATTTTTTCTGAAAAAACTATACACCTTACATCAAGGAACGGAGGGAGTATATCATATTGTATGTCGTGTCAATTGTTAATGTAAACAAAAGGTGATTTTTTGTTATTTATAGATGGTCAATAGTCTCTTATACATGAAAAATAGATAATAATATAATAGTCTCTCAGGGCCTAGGGCGGTCACCCTGTTTGCTTGCCCTATGGAACAGCCCTGGAGGGAGAATGAGAACAAGCAAAGGGAGGATGACAATAATAAGCTGACAGCCAGGACGAAGAGTCAATAAGAAAAAAACTTAAACTAGCAGCAACAACAACTCCTGGGGGAGGAGGATCAAAGGGAACATTGAAAGGACAAGGATGTCGCCTAGGGGGGGGGGGGGGGTGAATAGGCGATTAAGACTTTTCCGGTTTAGGCTCGATAATTGCGGAATAAAACTAGGTGTTTAAATTAACAAGCCAACAACCTAAATACACTAGGCTCACCTATGTGCACCAACAACTTATTCTAAGCAAGACAAGCAACAAAGATAGCAATAGAATACTTCAAGCACGAAGGCTATCACAATGTAAAGTGCATAAATAAAGAGCTCGGGTATAGAAATAACCGAGGCACGCGAAGACGATGATGTATTCCTGAGTTCCTCCTTTTTAGGGGAGTACGTCTCGTTGGAGAGGTGTGAGACCACCACAACAGGTTGGTCTCAACGCCACAACAGGCTCACCTTCTTCTCCGATGAACCGCACCACAAAGGATTGGTTCACCTTTCACTATCGGAATCCTTCAAGGCGGAATCTGGAGCCTTTACAACAACGATCCGGGGCACACACCCACAACTGAATTGGGGGCTCCCGAACAGCTACAATTGACCACAAGAGGTCTGAACCACCACAATGGCGTCTAGGGTCCAAATACCCAAGAGTAACAAGCTCACAAACATTCACTTCCACGAATCCTCTTGGAGAGCACAAACCGATGCACAAAAGCAATGGCAAGAGCACAAGTGCTCAAATCCTTCACTCTCAAATCCCACCAAAAGCAACTAATGGAACTCCAAGATCTAGATCGAAAGGCTTCCCTTCACTTAGAGGAGAGATGGATTGGTGGAAATGTAGATCTAGATCTCCTCTCACTTTTCTCTCAAAGATATGCAAGAATCATGGGAGGAATTGGGAGAGGGGCAAGATTTCCAAGGTCAACAATGGAGGTGAGAGAGGGGGAAATTTCGTGCTTGGAAGAGCTGGTCAATTTGGGGAAGAAGGGGGCCTTTTATAGGTCCCACGAAAAAAGAGCCGTTGCAGGAAAAATAACACCGGAGACTCCGGTCCGGGAGGCCGGAGACTCCGGCCCGGGTGGAGACTCCGGTCTGACCAGAGACGCTGAAGTCTCCGGGGCACTTCCGGCCCACTTCCGGCCTCTATACCGAGAGCGCCGTCCATGGGGGGGGGGGGGGGGGGGGGGTAAGAGCCAAAACCGGCAGGCCGGAAACTCCGGTACCCCTGAGTCCGGAGACTCCGGTGCGTTGTGAGCACACCCCATAAGGCACAGCTCGAAATAATCAGATTTCTGACCCAGACCGGAGACTCCGGTGTGTTTACACCGGATACTCCGCCCTAGAAAAACTGCAGAAACAACCAACACGAAAACGAACATAACAATTTCATCCGGACTCCGATTTCGATGATCTTGGGCTCGTTGGAATCTCAACGAAGAGATCTTGAAGATCATGCAGAGAAACATCATAGTACATCATGTGAGGAGGAGACCAAATGAGGAAAGTTAAGACCTCTCTATAAAAGACAAACCGGTAAAACCTCCAACATAAAAAACGACACAAGATATGCATATAAAATCCGTTTTTGATGAACTAGAGCTTGGTATGGAGATGAACACAAGCTCTAAATTCTCACATGGATAAAAGCCAAATAAGAACCAAGAAAGATGATATGCCAAGTATGCAAAGGTTTGAACTCTCCACAAAGATGCGATCAAGTTACTCACTTGAGAGCCCCTCTTGATAGTACGCCGTCTATCCTATAACCCGGTCTCTCACTAACACAATGAGACCGGTAAAAATAGAAACCCTATCAAGATCATACCTTTTCCTTGCGCAAACCACTTGAGCTAGATGATGACGATCTTAATCTCTTCAAGTGAACCACCTTTCTTGATTGCGCTTTGCTTGGTGAAGACTCACATATCGCTCCCCATACACCACTATGGGAGAGCCTCTCTTAGGCACATCTTCACTTGACCACTATCTCCAAATGGGTGACAAGCTTTAGGCATAGGATTTCTTCGATATGCTTCTCTTGAACTTGCACTTCATCTTCTTCTCTTAATCTTGATACCAACACATGGTGTTCAAGCATTGCAAATGGACAAGCCCTACAAGGATAGTTCAATGCAACCATTAGTCCATAGAGATTGTCATTAATTACCAAAACAACACACAAGGGCTCATGCACTTTCAAACAGATCGAGGAGGATATAAGTGAACACATAAGAGAACTGCAACAACAACTACTGTAGGAGGACCAAAGGATTAACAAGCTGCAGAAGCATATTTTCGACGTCTTTTTGGAAAAATAAGAGAGCTTTTGCAACAGAAGCTGTTGGAGGAGAAATTGAGGCAACACAATTTGCATGCTGGAGGAGCTGACGCAACACAAACTGCACAAGCTGCCACCCAAGGGTACCTCAGTTTGACGAGTAAAAGATAACCTAGGGCTATAGACTAATCGATGTAAACATAGATGGATCCAATCACTTACACCAAATAGTCAAGGTTTCTATCGAGAAGTAATGCGAAAAGGTCACCTCTTTAGAAAAGCTTGTGGAGAGGCTGCACTTTGAGTTTCAAGTTTATGAATTTAAACTGCTTGATCTGCTTTCGAGCAGAAGGAATATGGCATATTCATCACATGGCAAAGATGTTCAAGGTTTCAGCGTCAGCAAGGATACCATTCGTCTTGCTAGATACATGACAGAGCAAAAGGAGACGCGAGAAAGCAGACAAATCCAGACATCTCTTGAAGAGAAGTACTAGTTGTGAAGTAAACACAGGTGAGAGAGATGCTGCAAAGTGTTTTTTTTAGCGTTTTGCTACAAGTTGGTGTTTTTTTTTTGGATTTTTCGTTGTATGTATTTTCAAAAACTTAAACGCATTTTTTTTGCATTACTAGTTTAAAAATACTACTAATAGTTTTTTTCATGGTTTGGTAACACCATTATGAAAATTTTGTTGCTCAAGCATTGCTTTGTTGCATTACTTTCTGTGAAATGATGCGAAGCTTTTCACATGGTTGTAATATCTTTATGGAAAAAATCGTCGCAAAATATTGTTGGATAACCATATTTTGTTGCATATGGAACCACATGATCAGATTTATTTTTGACAATCAGGCCATCAATCAGGAGGAATTAATGTTTCAGATTTTTGTAAAGAAAATTTCGGTCTTATTAGGCACAGAGCTAAACCTAGGTTGAAGGAAGGCATGTCGCAATGACTGGATACTTTGTAAACTCTAGACTTTGAACCTCTTGTAAATATTTTACCCCATTTATAAAAATTGAAAACGACACAGTAGGGGTTTTCCCTACTGTTATTTGCGTAGAAAAAACATATTTTTGTTGCATTACATTTTGTGAAACATTGCGTAGTTTTTTCGCATGGTTGTAATATCTTTATGGAAAAATTCTCGTAAAGTATGATTTCATTACCATCTTTTTGTTGCATGAATTGTTCTCAATGTTGTCAAAAAATTTACATTATTATTTGTATTTTCTTCTAAAAGTTTTTTTGCGCCGATTTGGGGAACTAGTATATTTTGGAGATCAGACGGCCCGAAATGTAAGGGCAACGCGATCTAACGGCCAAACGCGTCGAGGTCGGGAGAGAGCTCCTTGTTCATTCAGTTATGATGCCTCTAATTATTTTTCCCATGGGGATGAGTATTTTTTTTTTTGACTGTAAGGATGAGTATTTTGTTACGAAAAACAGAACGAATCAGATCCGCCCTACATGGTTGATCAGACGGTGGGGGGAGACAACCGATTTTCTCGATCCGCAGCAAGCAACATATCCGCCAGAAAGTAGATAAATGTCCGAGTCAGGAAACAAGGCCCCCAAGTCCTGCAAGCAATGCGGCGCCATAGCTTTGCATTTCTTCTCGACTAAGAGTGTCATCAAAATGGAATCTGATGATGAGTTTGTTGCGAGCTTGCGCGGTTAAGCCATCGAAATCAGTAAAAAGGACATGGCACTTCAGGTTGACATTCCCTGCCTGCGAGGGCATCACTCTTTCAGCACAACACGTACATGCTACGAAAGCAAGCAACCATGGGCCGCAAGCTTGACGGCGTCGAAACCGGCGGCGAACCATGCTATCGGGGACGTCACGCCGATGCCAGACACCGCACTGCGATCCATCGACGCGCGTGCAGGAGCGAACCACCGCCTCATTCGTTGTTGGGATGGTACCGAAAGAAAGAAGACCCCGCCTACGTCGCGCTCAGAGCCGGCGTCTGTTTCGGTGGGGGAGAGGAAAAGACCAGGCACGATCACACACAAAGCAGCGACTTCTCCTACCCCCGCCACAGAACGCAAGAATTCCAAATTCCACGACATGATGGGTGGAATGAATTCGGCGCGGCGCCAATTAGTCCGCTTTATTTAGGCGCGTCCGGGCACGAGCCGACGCGTCGCGCCATGGCCGCCTTCTCCGTCGTCTCCCCCGTGCTGCCCCGCGTGCTCGTCCTGTCGTGGTTCCTCTGCGCCGCCGGAGTCCTCTGTTTCTTGCCCCGCCATGTTTCCGCGGCGAGGGCGGGGGTGGTGGGGAGCTACGTCACCGTCTCCACCGCCAGCTTCGCGGCGTCGGGCACCACCTGCGACGATGCCGGACCAGGTAGCGATCGGCTTTGCTTTTCTGGAGTTGTTCAACGACAGAGTTCGCTTGCTAGCCAGTAGCTTTCGGGAGAGTGGTTGAGTTTGTTGTTGACCCGAATTCTTTATGCTTTCAGTGATCGCGCCGCGGCAGCGGAACGGCACGTCGGCGGTGCTGCGGCTGGCGCACCGGCACGGGCCGTGCGCGCCGTCGAGATCGTCGGTACAGGCGGGCCCGTCGTTCACCGAGGTGCTACGCGCGGACCAGCGCCGCGCGGAGTACATCCAGAGGAGGGTGTCCGGGGCGGGCGCGTGGGGCCCGCAGCTGGTGGCGGCCGGTTCCAGCAGGTCCGCGACGGTGCCGGCCACCATGGGCTACTCCATCGGCACGCTGCAGTACGTGGTGACGCTGAGCCTGGGCACGCCGGGCGTGCAGCAGACGGTGGAGCTGGACACGGGCAGCGACGTGTCGTGGGTGCAGTGCAAGCCGTGCTCCTCGCCGGCGTGCTACAGCCAGAAGGACCCGTTCTTCGACCCGGCACAGTCGTCGACCTACTCCACCGTGCCGTGCACCGCCGACGCGTGCCTGGAGCTGGGGATCTTCAGCGACGGCTGCTTGGGGTCGCAGTGCCTGTACGTGGTCAGCTACGGCGACGGGTCCAACACCACCGGCGTCTACAGCTCCGATACGCTGGCGCTGACGCCGGGAACTTCGTCAGACAACGCGGTGGATCCGTTCTTCTTCGGGTGCGGCCACGCGCAGCTGGGGCTGTTCGCGGGCATCGACGGGCTCCTCGCCCTCGGCCGGCAGTCCATGTCCCTGAGGTCGCAGGCGTCGAACGCGTACGGCGGAGTCTTCTCTTACTGCCTCCCGGCGAAGGAGACCTCCACGGGGTACCTGACGCTAGGCGGGCCGAGCAGCGCGGCTGGGTTCGCGACCACGGGGCTGCTGACGGCGTGGAACGCGCCGACGTTCTACATGGTGATGCTCACGGGCATCAGCGTGGGCGGGCAGCCGGTGGGCGGCGTCACGTCGTCGGTGTTCGCGGGGGGCACGGTGGTGGACACGGGCACGGTGATCACGCGGCTGCCGCCGACGGCGTACGCGGCGCTGCGATCAGCGTTCCGCGCCGCCATGGCCCGCTACAGCTACCCGTCCGCGCCCGCCATGGGGATTCTGGACACGTGCTACGACTTCAGCCGGTACGACGTCGTGACGCTGCCGACGGTGGCGCTCACGTTCGCCGGCGGCGCGACGCTGGCGCTGGAGGCCCCGGGATCCTGTCGAGCGGGTGCCTCGCGTTCGCTCCCAACGGCGGGGACGGCGACGCGGCGATACTCGGGAACGTGCAGCAGCGGTCCTTCGCCGTGCGCTTCGACGGCAGCACCGTCGGGTTCATGCCCGGCGCATGCTGATCGATTCGCTGATTCATGACTACTTACAAGGAGTACTTTATACTAGAGTATAGACATACATACACACTCTGTGGTGTACGAATACGAATTGGTAGAGACGATGATGTAGCTAGGTTAACTTTGGTTGGTGGATACAGATGGGAGCACAGTATCGATTGGAATAATCGAGCTAACCAGAGCCGTGTTGACGCTGGAAACGATTCGTTTGATTTTTGGGTGTCGTGGTCAATCACTCGACGAGCAACTGATGATGAATGGTGGGGTTACATCAAAACCGGTGGAGAGTGTTAGGAGGGCGTGTAGTAATTTGACCTGACACCTGAGCGGCGCGCCATGGTCATCGTGGACTAGCAGCACCCGGAGAGAAAACTGGACGATTCTTTTGCTCCGCAGCACGGGCTCATTCGCTCGGTGGACAACGGTTGCTATCCCAGCACCATCGTCGAAAAGTCAAGAACCGTGCTCTTCGAATTTGGATAATAAAAAAGTATGGCGCTTTCCACTAAAAAATTGGTTATTTCTTTTCAAATACAGCTATAACTAGTATTTGATCCTTTGGATACTACGTAGTTCGTACTAATGCCTTATGTCGGAGAAAATGTAAATCTTCTTGGACTTCCATGGAACGATTCTATAATGATTGTTTGCTCAAAAATTATAATGATGTGATGAGAAGTACGAAATCACGGGTTAAGAGATGATATTCGTGAACACTGGAATCTACTGGATGAAGAGGATCAGGTATACATATGATTTGGTTTTAATTTTGCTCGATAGAATCCCGGAGGCTACGCGTGCTTGGCACTTGCGGAATGACAGTATTTTTGGAAAAGGAGACTGTCGAATTGATGTACATTCCCTGACAAAGCACCTAAGTACGCCGCAAAACATTAAGCTTGAAGCTACTAACCTGAACGAGGAAGGGAAGAACTTGCTTGTGCAGAAAATTACTCACTATTCACGGTCCGACACTACGAAGGAACCACCCCGGACTCCGCCTTGTTCAGGTTGCTGAAGCTAAACATCGATGTGGGCTTCATCACCGACACCAACAAGAGATCTTGCGGAGCAAGCTTATGTTACTAAAAGAGGCCATGTTGTCCTCTCAGCACGGGGTACGCATCAGTTCAGCGGAGGTGCTCATATCGTAAAAGTTTTGGCCTCTCTTCAATGACTGTAGTAAATTGTGACAAGCGTACTAATATGCATGTGCAGGATGAGTCTGCTTGTCTGTACCTTGTGAATGAGCTACATGTTACGCTCCCTCGAGATTAAATACCAATGACATTGTCCAGCTCACCGGGAAAATTAAACCTGTGGGTGAGCGTTTTCTAGGCATGGATTTTCAGACGATTAATTGAGAGCCAAATGTTTTGGTGTTCAGGTCAGTTATATGGCTCTACTCCAACCTGCATGCTGGAGGTGGCTATGTGGGATTGTAATCAGACTATGTTGACTAATTAATAAAACCTCAATGCAAATAAAAAAGATGTGGAAGAACGAAGAAGAGGCATCCCATATAAATTGTTCCCGTGAAGTGTGTCTGGCCTTTGGCCCGGGCCACATGTTTAGCAAGAAAAGGAGATAGTCAATCTCTGTTTGAACCCGGTTGCTTTCTGCGCAGAGATGTTTGCTCGTGTCTGTCTTCCGGGTCATCTATAGAGGCTTGTGTTTGGATATAAAAACAGACGTATTTCAATAAAAATACTTACTCCCGAGGCCAGCTCTTGGCTCACTAGAAAGGTATCTTTTTAGGAGGTGGAGAGCATTGTGGCCGGAATAAGTGCAAGATCCTGAACAAAATGGATTAAGGTGGGCTTCGGATTTTTCCTAATTTGTTTCTATCTTTTCCCAAGTTCTTGTTTGATCTGCTGATATTATCACAATATCCCTCCTTTTATGGTTAATGCTATCAATGGTGAATCGATCATTCGCTATCCTTTTTTTAAGAGCTTTTTTGAGTGGAAGAAAAGTAATGAAAACCTGTGATGGCTACTGTATATATATATTTAAAATAACGGGCTCCCCCTCGTCGAGTTCCATTTTAGAAGCCACCAGTCTTACAAAGTTTAAATAAGAAAACAAAACAAAAGTAAAAGCACATTCTGATTAAAAGCACCTCTCTAGTCTAACCAGGAGGCGTCAAATTCCAAGGCTCACATTGGAGCAGACCATTTACGACATATAGGCTAGGAACAATTCAAAAGAAGAACACCATTAGTTCGTAATTCTTGCCACCCATTGGAGCCCATCCATGTGTAGAAGATATTTTTTTCATCAACAATATCTTGATCTTCTCAACTCCATCTTCAAGGTTTTGCAATATTGCCCATGCGTTAATTATATTACAGGAGCAGGATCTGTAAGATTGATCTCTCCATGTGGGCCCAACGGCCCACCGGGCCCCTTTTGACCTGCGCCCTGATCGGGGGCGCCCAGCCCACTATGGCTGACGGGCCCCTGTCACCTGCGCTATATAAAGTGGTGGGGGCCGGCGGCACGCACTACGAGGTTCGTCGCGTGCCGCACACCCCACCGACACACCCACCGATTAGGGTTAGCGCAGTAGCAACGGGAAGCACCGCCACCGCCGCCACTACCCACTCTCGGCCATCGCCGCCGTCCTCCACCATGGACGGCACCACGGGTTCGTCCAGCCAAGGCGAAGGTACACCTCTTCCTCTCATCCCTCTCTGTTTCCCTCTCGATCACGAAATAGATTGATTCCTAGAGTCACTACCGTAGAAGTTTCTAGCCTAGATGTTCCTAAAGGATCTAACAATGGTATCAGAGCACTGCTAGGCTTAGAATTTTTGGGTAGAAAGAAAGGCAAATCACGATCTAAAATTCCTAGATCGATTACAGTAAAAGAAGAAGAAATCCTCCCCTTACCGTGTTCGGATCGAATACGAGCCGCAAAGAAGAGAACCCTTCGGGGCAAAGTGCACCGCCGCTGTGCCGCTTGACGGCGGCGCGCTCTCCTTTGGGAGCTCGCGCACGCCGGCAAGAGGGCCAGCGGGGACGCCGCCACCGCAGCTCCATTGGACGCAGGGGGGCAGAGGGGCGCTGCCGCGCCTCTCTCTCCTTTGCCAGCGGGCGGCGGTAGAAGGAAAGGAAGGGGAAGGGGGTCGCGCAACGCGGTTAAGCGCCGTCTCCGGCGGCCAGCGCCGTCTCCGGCGGCCCGGCGGCCGACCTAGCCCTAAAAGAATAGAACGCGCGGGGCAGAGAGGAAATGAGCAAGGGTTTTCGTTCGGTGGCCGGCGCGCTGGTATTGATCCAGCGAGGAGCACGGACGGCCGTCCGATTGAACGGATGGACATGATTAAAACCCTAGCTCGTTAACGGGCTTTTGGGCTGAAAGTGGAGGAGGCCGCATTAGCGGGCGAGCGCGCAAACGGGTCATGGGCCGGGCGGCGCAAAGCACAAGCCGCATTTTTTTCTTCCATTTTTATTTTTTCCAGAAGTATGTTTTGTTTGTTTTTGTCCATTTTTTGGGCAAATTTCATCAGTTTTTTCTATTCAAATTTGTCCAACGAAATTTTTGTTTAGAGAACTAAAAAGTGACAGAAATACTTCTGAAAAGTATAAAGTTCATGAATTTTTTATTCATGTTTTTCCGCTGCAAATAAATAAAAGTGCTCTTAAAAGGTAAATAGAACGAAAGAAAGAATTAATTTTAAGAGCATGTTAAAGTGATTATTGAAACAATTATGATTCTGTTATTTTTATGACCAACGTTGTTAATAACATAATCATGATTTATTGTTGTTATATGTGCATTATTGCTATTTTCTGCCCAACGGTGATATAGTTTTAATTGCACAAACAGTTGTATGTTTTAATTTTGACCAACGTTGGATTATTGCATGCAATTGTTGTTATGATCTCACTTCATTGTGGTTTTCAGGAGGGTACTACTTGATGAGCTGCATCAAGGATGTTCCAACCCTCAGAGGTGACAACTACACTGAATGGAGAAAGAAGGTTGATTGGCTTGTTTGTGCTGAGGTGGACTGGGTTGTGGACACTCCACAGCCAGTCAAACCTACAGAGCCAGTCAGAGATGCAAAAGATGATGATAGTGCTTGGGAAAAAGAAGAGGGATTATGCTCCATTGGAGATGTCATATACCCTCGACAACAAAAAGTGGCTCACCGCCAACAAAAAGTGCATGGCTTTCATAAAGAACACAATTGAGCACGCTATTGTGGGCTCAATTGCAGAGTGTGCTTCCGTAAGGGAGTTTCTTGAAAAGATAAAGAGCCAGTTCACTGGTTCTTCAAAGATATATGCTACCCAGCTGCTAAAGCAGCTGGTGACAGAAAAGTACACAGGAGGTGGACATGGCATAAGAGAGCACATCCTCAGGATGAGCAACATGGCAGCTAAGCTTAAGCCCATGGACGATGATTTGGAGCTCAAGCCTGCACTCCTTGTTCACCTGGTTATGGCTTCACTGCCAAAAGAGTTTGACACTTTTGTTGTCAACTATAACATGTCGCCTGAAAAATGGGACATTGAAAAGACAATAGCCATGTGTGTGCAAGAAGAGGAAAGACTTAAAGCCTCACATGGTGGTTCTCTGAACTATGTGAAGGATAATAAGAAAAAGAACTACAATCAAAGTAGCAATGGTTCCCCTTCAAAGCCACATGGAAAAGCTCCCACGCATATCAGCATCAGCAGAAGTCTCTTCCAGTGGACAAAGATACATGTCTCCACTGTAAGAAGACTGGGCATTACAAGAAAGATTGCCCTGTTGGCTAAAGTCCATAATGGCAAAGAGAGGTAACAACATTGTTTCCTTTGTAAATGAATCCTTGTATACACAGTTTTCGAAATCTACTTGGTGGATTGACTCAGGTGCAACTGTTCATGTTGCAAATTCATTACAGGGATTCCATTCGACGCGGACTACGCAAAGAGCGAAAGATGCATTGAAGTTGCAAATGGAGTTCAAGCAGACGTTGAAGCTGTCGGCGACATCTCCCTGGAGTTAGCTGATGGATTCACGATTCTGCTTAGAGATGTTTTATATGTTCCTTCATTACACAGAAACTTGATTAGTGTTTCATGTTTGGACAAAGATTGTTATGAATGTTATTTTGGACATGGCAAGTGTGCCATATGGTTTAATAATGTTATGTGGGTGTTGCTTTACTTCACAATGAGCTTTATTTATTATCCCTACGTGAAAAAGTGTATTCTGTGTGTAAAGTGAATGAGCATGTTTCCGCGCCGGATAAAGAACAAAAGAAAAGAAAGAGAACTCATGACTCATCGAAATTATGGCACTGTCGCTTGGGCCATATTTCGAGGGGGAGAATAGAAAGTCTAGTTAAAAATGAAATTCTTCCTCCATTAGAGTTCTCAGACTTAGAACAATGCATAGATTGCATTAAAGGAAAGTATAAAACAAATCAAAAAGGGTGCAAACCGAAGCACAGGAACACTAGAAATCATTCACACTGACATTTGTGGACCATTTCCTGTGAAAAGTGTGGATGGCTATGACTCGTTTATAACATTCACAGATGATTACTCCCGATATGGTTATATTTATCCAATCAAAGAAAAGTCTGAAGCGTTGGATAAATTTAAGATATTCAAAGCTGAAGTAGAAAATCAGCATGATAAAAGAATAAAGATAGTGAGATCTGACCGTGGGGGGAGTACTACGGTCGGCACACTCCATATGGCCAAGTCCCTGACCTTTTGCGAGGTTCTTACAGGAGACTGGCATAGTGGCCCAGTATACAATGCCGGGCGACCCTCAGCAAAATGGAGTAGCTGAAAGGCGTAACCGTACACTTATGGATATGGTGCGCAGCATGATGAGTTACTCCACCTTGCCATTGGGATTATGGATGGAGGCGCTTAAAACCGCCATTCACATTCTCAATAGAGTACCAAGCAAGTCGGTGCCCAAAACACCGTACGAGTTGTGGACAGGAAGAGTACCCTCTCTACAACACTTCAGGGTGTGGGGGAGCCCAGCTGAGGCCAAAGTATTTAATCCAAATATTGCAAAGTTAGATCCCAAAACAGTCAGTTGCCACTTCATTGGCTATCCTGATAGATCAAAAGGTTTTCGTTTCTACTGTCCAGACAGATACACAAAGTTTGTAGAAACGAGACATGCAGTCTTCTTAGAGGACGAAATGATGAGGGGGAGCATGGTAGCTCGGAAAATTGATCTTGAGGAGAAGAGGGTGTGTGCACCTTTTCCGATGATTCAGGAGCCATTTTTCACACTACCTGTTGTACCTGCACCACAATCCTGAGGTTGAGGTGCAAGCACCTGTTGTAACTCCACCCGTGACAACTGTGGGTGAAGATCCGGAACCTGTCCGTCAGGAGCCGACTGAACCCGTGTTGAGCATGAAAGGGAGGTGCAGCAGCCACCAGAAAATGAGACCCTTAGAAGGTCTAAAAGAGCTAAAAGATCAGCTATTTCTACTGATTATAAAGTTTATAACACAGAAATAGCTCATATGGAAGGTGATCCCACTTCATATGAAGAAGCCATGAGAAGCCCTCACTCATCGAAGTGGGTGGAGGCAATGGAAGACGAGATGAAATCGATGAGTTCCAACGATGTTTGGGACTTAGAAATATTCCTAAAGGAGCCAAAACAGTAGGCTGTAAATGGGTCTACAAAACTAAGTATGACTCAAAAGGAATGTAGAAAAGTATAAAGCACGACTTGTGGCAAAAGGATTTACACAAAGAGAAGGGGTAGATTACAATGAGACATTTTCCCAGTCTCATGTAAGGATTCCTTCAGAATCATAATGGCACTAGTTGCACATTTTGATTTAGAGCTACATCAAATGGATGTAAAGACGGCATTTCTAAACGGGGATTTAAAAGAAAATGTTTACATGAAACAACCCAAGGGTTTTATCATGGAAGGCAAGGAAGATATGGGATGCCGCCTGAAGAAATCCATTTATGGATTAAAGCAAGCCTCTAGACAGTGGTATCTAAAGTTTAATGAGACAATTAAAGATTTGGATTTAAAGAGAATGTTGAGGATAACTGCATTTATGCAAAGTTTAAAATGGGAAATATATTTTCCTAATCTTGTATGTGGATGATATCTTGCTTGCTAGCAGTGATGTTGTCTGCTACAAGAAACAAAGAAGTTCTTATCCTCAAATTTTGATATGAAAGATCTTGGTGAAGCATCATATGTTTTGGGCATAGAAATTCACCGAGATAGGAAAAATGGAGTTTTAGGACTATCGCAGAAGGCATATTTAGAAAAGGTTCTTAAAAAGTATAATATGCATAAGAGTAGTGCCACACCTGCTCCTATAGTCAAGGGCGACAGTTTTGGGAAATTCCAATGTCCCAAGAACCAGTACGAGATCGATCAAATGAAAGCAGTACCATATGCTTCGGCTGTTGGAAGCTTACAGTATGCACAAGTGTGCACTCGCCCTGACTTAGCTTTTATCACCGGGGTACTCGGTAGATATCAAGAGAATCCAGGCATGGAGCACTGAAAGATGGTAAAGAAAGCATTGCGTTATGCGCAAGGCACAAAGGACCTCATGCTAACATACAGAAGATCTGATTCCCTAGAGATAAGAGGGTATTCAGACGCAGATTTTGCGGGAGACAAAGATGATAGAAAATCCACGTCTGGATACGTGTTCACTCTCGCTGGAGGGGCTATTTCGTGGAGAAGCTGCAAACAGTCAATAGTTGTATCATCCACGATGTATGCAGAATTTATAGCATGTTATGAGGCCACGGGCAGATATGGTTAAAGAAATTTATACCCGACTTGAAAGTGGTAGATTGCATTGACAAACCACTAAAGATGTACTGTGACAACCAGCCCGCAGTATTCTATGCTCACAACAACAAGTCGAGTAATGCTACCAAACCAATAGAGATAAAGTATTATGTTGTGAAAGATAAAATCCAGGATCACACTATAAGTCTCGAGCATATAAGGACAAAGGATATGCTTGCGGATCCGCTTACGAAAGGCTTACCACCCAGTGTGTTCATGGAACACGTAGCCGGCATGGGTTTAATGGAAAGCCTATGATTCCTGTATCATGAGAGGCCCGAAAAGGAACAGATTTTGTTTCAAAACAGAGACGTATATTGTAGCTGTCTGATTCTATCGGCAATTGAGCTATGACGATGAAACATGCTCTATGTATCGATCTGTGATGAAACGAGTAAAGTAAAAAGTACATGGTTAAAAGTGAAAGTTGAGATCAAGGGGGAGAATGTTAGATTGATCTCTCCGTGTGGCCCAACGGCCCACCGGGCCCCTTTTGACCTGCGCCCTGATCGGGGGCGCCCAGCCCACTATGGCTGACGGGCCCCTGTCACCTGCGCTATATAAAGTGGTGGGAGCCGGCGGCACGCACTACGAGGTTCATCGCGTGCCGCACACCCCACCGACACACCCACCGATTAGGGTTAGCGCAGTAGTGACGGGAAGCACCGCCACTGCCCACTCTCGGCCATCGCCGCCGTCCTCCACCATGGACGGCACCACGGGTTCGTCCAGCCAAGGCGAAGGTACACCTCTTCCTCTCATCCCTCTCGGTTTCCCTCTCGATCACGAAATAGATTGATTCCTAGATTCACTACCGTAGAAGTTTCTAGCCTAGATGTTCCTAAAGGATGTAACAGGATCATCTAGTATCTTCCGGTTGATGCATGCATCACCACGGGTTTAGAGTTCAGCACACAACAACACCCCCATTCATCACCAATTGGGCTGAAATCTTGGGAGGGAATCAATCTATCTGCCCGCATGATTTTCAGCACATTCTGGTGGCCTAACAATACCCAAAGCACATATAACCACTTGCCATTTTAGTTAGCAAGAGAGTATTCAAACAGAGGATGATCAACTGTCTATTTCTTACTACAGAAAGGACATTGTTCATTCCCAAACCAGCCTCTCCTCAGAAGATTATCCTTTGTGAGGATGCAATTTTTCATCATCAGTCACACAAAATTTCACCTTGAGAGGAATTTCTTGGGGAACACCACATTTGAACTCAAATGCAGGTCTAACCCCTTAATTTGGAACTTCCGAGAGGAGCCAATCTTCCATAAAACCCTATCTGGATCATCATTCAGTTCAATAGGGTCAATCAAATTCTTGTGACACTCCAATAGCAAAGCAGTCTCACCAAAACGAGTTCTCCTAAATCTGAGACATCCCCATCCATTTACCTTTACTTTACTAACGGTGATTATATTAGTAAGATCAAAGTATAAAGTCTGGAACTGAGAGGCCAAGGATGAACCATTCACCCAGATATCCTCCTTGAAAAAAGTTTTCTCCACATTATTATTGTTTTTTGATAAAATGTTGAAAGGTATGGTTAACCTTCATCAAACCTTGCAAAAACTGTGAACTACCAAGCCCTGCATGAGCCTACGCAAGCATCTCATTCTGATTCTGCAGGTATTTTTTTGTCAATAATTCTTGTCATGTGCCTTCATTGTTCTCCAGCTTACAGAACCATTAGCAATGCAAATAAATATCCATAGTCTCCAGATTCAAGATTCCCAAACCTCCACAATCTTTTGGTAACCACGTGTTTATATGGGAAATGGTAAAGCCTTAAGGTGTTAACTTGTATCACATCGTTTAATATAACAAATGTATCATATGAGACCTTGTTTTTTTTGGCATTATTAGACAGAAGACATTGTTTTTTCTTTGACCTTGTTTTGATGCAAGGATGGTTGAAATTGACTGGAAGCACATCAATATTGTTGTTGCCTATGCAATAGATGCTCACTTTTGACATCACGAAGGGGCGAACTTGCTAGTTCCAGCACTACGAGGAAGACCACCATCGAATTGATGTTGACCTTAATCACAAAATATGTATGGAGTGAAAAACAAGATCATCCATAAATCTACCTTATTACAAGACAAACCAGCCAACCAACAAAGGCCAGAAACGAATACAAGTTCTTACAACAACTTAATTTGGCAAACTTGGAGGACTTGTCGGATGCATTCGAATAGACTCAGTTTGTCCGTCAATCCAAAAAGGATTAAAGTCAATTATTTGTAAATCCAAGGTAGCGAGCTGGTGACCCTAAACACGCAAGTTGGAAACTTGCAATCACAAACAAATAGAAGATGCAGTTACCGAAGAGGCATGATCAGCACGCGCGTGACCGGAACCCAACGACGCTCTGGCCGATGTCGAACAGCACCTCGAACGTCCGCTGTTGCACGTTGCCGATGACGCTAGGGACGCCGCTGGGGGTGGTGGCGGCGGCGAACGCAAGGCAGTTGGCGAAAAGGATCCCGCTACCGTCGAGGTCGATGGCCGCTCCGTTGCTGAACAACAGCGTAATGTTCGGTATTGTGATGATGTTAAGCCCTGTGAAATCGAAGCACGTGTCCAGTATGCTCCTGGGCTCCGACGGTGTGTACTTGGTCATGCTTTCCTTGAACGCCGTGGACAGCGCCGCGTACGCCGCCGGTGGCAGCCGTGTGATGAGGTCTCCGGAGTTCATCACCGACCCGTCGGAGAAGACGGAGGGCGGTATGCCGAGCAGCTTCCCGTCCACGGCTATGTCCTGGAGGAGCACGCCATAGAACGTCACGATGTTCCATCTGATCATCGGCGTGGACACGAAGCCCGACATGTCGGTCGGCGCGCCGAGGGTGAGAAACCCGGACGTGAGATTGGTCGGCGGGAGGCAGTACGAGAAGGCCTCCCCGTACGTGGCCGCCGTCTGCGACACGAGCGACTGCGCATCGCCGCCCAGCCCCATGAGCCCGTCGATTTTGCCGGCTATGACTCCCTCGTCCTGCCTGCAACCGAACTGAAAGTTGCTGACCGCTTGGGAGTCGCTCAGCGTCAGCGTGTCGGAGCCGTAAGTTCCCGTGTTGATCGAGCCCTTAAGGTACTCGACAATGTACTGGCACTCCGAGTTTGAGCAGCCGTTGCCTCGGGTGCCCAGCTGTGTGCACTCCGAGGCGCTGCAGGCGAACGGGGCGTAGGTGGTCGACTTGCTGGGATCGAAGAGCGTCGAGCCGGCCGGGGAGCGGCAGTACACCCACGAAACGTCGGTGCCTGTGTCGATCATCATGGTCTGGGTCACCACCGGGGAGCCGATGCCGACGGTGATCACGTACTGCTGCGTGCGCAGGGCGGATCCCAAAGTGGTCGGCACGGTGAGATCCGATGGCTGGATCCCGTCGGTGCCGTTGCTCCCAGCTGAGAACTTCCGCTGGATGTAATTAGCTCGGAGTTGGTCGCTCTGGAGCAGCTCCAACATGGTTGGCTCCTCAGTGGATGGCGCCGGAGAGCAGGGACCATACCGGTGGCTTAGCCGCACCGTGGCTCCCCTGGACGACGATGGAGTCACTGCAAATGACGACGATTATAACTTCAATAATAGAAACTGCATGTCGGCATGCGTGCGTGGATAATGATAATCCTGTGTAGACGTACCTTGTGGCTGGGCACAGACGGCTTCATCCCCTGCACGTGCTCCGATAGAATGGTAGCTGCACAGCAGGAGAAGCAGTAGCTGAGCAACAGACGACATGGCTGTTCGATGCTTGCTTCAGTGCTGCTCTCTCAGAGTCAATGTTGGATTGAGCTGGTTAACTGCAGCTCTAAAATCCTGACTTGTAGATTAGAGCCGTGGAACAAGAACATGCACGCAACCTGGAACGGGCCTTGTTTGACTCCGCACAAGTATATGACAACTTGGTAAGTGTTCGAACTGGCACTATCTGCATAGTTTTTTTTTAAGGGTCACTATCTGCATAGTTCGTACTGCATCATCTGCGTGAATAATGCTGCTAAATATACGCACGAATTGCTCAATGGCCGATTTCCTTCTTTTACGCTGATCCATGATGTCATTGAACTATTGATGGTTTCGTTGACACCACCGCGTTAATAAAAAGAACAAGCTAGAATATCGACCTGGACTAAATCCACACGTTATCGATCGAGACGACTCACGGATATTGTCTTTAACCAACATATATAGCCAGAGCCAACGATAATTATATACATTGTCGAAATGGATAACTGTCTTGATGTTATAACTTCATACTATTCTACTAATTCATTTCTTGAATTCTTCTTGGTCAAATTGTAAAAAAAAGGTCTAAACTTATTCAAGATGACTGTTGGATTTGGAATGAGCTACGCCTCAGTTCATACCTTAATGGTGCGCTGGATGTGGACAGAATGACAGATCGGGTTCTGCAATACTGGAACTTTTGTTGAGGCGACCGGTACAATCAATGATGAATTCACCACAAGTGGGTATACAGGAGGTTGTTGGGGTTACTTGTTGGTTTCCATGGTGGACGAGGAGGCATAAAACTCACGGTGAAACTTGTCCACCGGCGAATATTTGTGCAGCTTCTATTCTTGGACTAACGGCAAATTATATGAAATCTTATACCGCTATGACAGGTTTAGTTCGACATAAGTGGATACGCCCACTGTCAACTTATGTGAAGCTGAATGTAGATGCGGCATTTCATGGTGTCGATGCAAACAATAGGGAAAGTCAATTTTATTCATTGCCCAAGAGAGGCCAATGTACTTGTTCATACTCTAGGTAGTTTTTGTGTTGATTCGAAAAATTCTTGTAATTGGCCGGATGAGCCTCCTAGAATGCGTGTCTCTGTTGTAGCGGTTTTCGTCTGGTTTTCCGTCATTAACCGAGCAAATGTATTCTTCTTAATCAATGGAACGGGCAAACCTTGTGCCATGCATTTCAAAAAAAAAAAAAAAAAACAGCGGAAACTATGACACCATGTTATTGCAAAATAGTAGCCAATTTCCCGGTGGACCGCATGAGATCTATTTTGCAAAACATTATTCCGGAAACCAAAAGTGCTGCCGGTGACACTCGGCAAACGAAGTAGGGCCGCCTCCGTCCCTCCGATCGTCGCTACTTAGGAACATGTGTCCTCGGCGTTTGTCGAGAGCCCGTGTTTACTTTCCATATTTGCGAGTATGTCGTCTTTGTGAGTGTTGTTTGCCCCGCTTGTTGAATATCGTGTCTTTGTCGAGTGTTTGATTGATGGCGCTCGTCATATAGAAGATTTTCTCATAGCCCGATGAAAAGCACTCGGCAAACGGCCCGACGCTCGGTATACGGCCGGATTCCGGCAATGCATAGACCCGAGAACGAACTATGGAGTGAAAACCTGGCCGTTCACAAATCGTCTTATTACCACACAAGCTACCAAACATATGTCTGATGGAACACAAGCTCAAAAACGTTACGTAATCTCTGTGGCAATCCAACGGTATACCGTATGCATCATTCCGATAAACGGTTTAAAAATTGCGCCAAAAATAATATCCACAAAAAAGAGAATTCAGGACGTCTCTCCGGAATGTCACATTTATAGGAAGGGGAGTTCGTAACCGTGACACGAGAAGTTCAAAAAGGGTCGTATAATATATATTCTATAACTGTATGTAGAATGGCTGGAATATTGTGAATATTACTATGTTTTTTATAAAGTTGGCCAAGATTAAAATATTTGACCGAGGAAAAGCCTATAAGTACACATTTTTAGTGACAGAGGGAGTAGCATTAGCGATTGGGCAATACAAAAGCATTTGGCAACGTAATGGACGTGTGTTTTGCAACACTAGCCAGCAGTGTAACGAGGACATCCTGGCAGCAAGAGTTCTTGAAGATATGAAGCTTTGGAGTGTCGCCAGAAGAGGGAGTGGTGTTGGTGTTCATGATGTAGCGAGAGAGTACTTTCTCTCTTTTTCCTGTGTTTCGGAGTTTCGACTAATCTGGCTATTCCTATAGACAGTTTCAGTCTCTTGTAAACACTATTCTGCCTTCTATAAATAAAGGCAGGCAATTTGCGTGCTCTCAAAAAAAAAAAAGCATTTGGCAAACAACTCGACGCTCGGCGCTCTCGCCGGAGTCCAGCAATGCTTGACTCGAGCACGAACTATGGAGCGAAAACCTGCCCGTTCACAAACCATCTTATTACAAGCCACACAGGCTACCAACATAAATCTGATGGACTACAAGTTGAAAAACAATTGACGAGCAACACATAGCATCGTGTTGCTCTGCCACACACCAAACCCAATCAAACTGGTTGTAGCTGACAATTTGGCCCACTAAGAGCTTGTTTGGATGCACTCTAATTCGACCCAATTGTTTGGATTGGAAAGGATAATCTGAAATCCCCGTCAATCCAAAAGGATTGTTCCCAAATGTGCCCTTCGTATTCCATACCTTGCAATCACAATTCACAAACGAGTGGACCCATGCCCAAAGTTGTCAGCAGGCACCCGAACGGAACCCGAAGACGCCATTGCCGACGTCGTGCAGCACCTCGAACGTCTGCTGCTGCACGTTGCCGATGAGGCTGAGGCTGCTGGTGGCTGCAAATGCGAGGCAGCCGACGACGTCGGAGACGGGAACCATGATGCCGTCGAAGACGAGGTCGACGACCACGTCACCGTCGAACACCAGAGCCACAGAGGGTACCACGATGCTGTCTACCCCTGTGAAATCGAAGCACGTGTCGAAGGGACTGACGGGCGCTGCGCTCGGGTATTTCGTCATGCCCACGCTGAACGCTGACGAGAGCGCCGAGTACGCCCTTGTTGGCAGCCGCGTGATGATTGTGCCCGAGTCCATAACCGACCCTGCAGCGAAGACGGTGGGCGAAATGCCGAGCAGGTCCCCTCCCACGGCGATGTCCTGGAGGAGAATACCGTAGAACGTCGGCACCTTCTCGCTCCTAAGCATCGGCGTCTTCACGAAGCCCGACGTGCTATTCGGCGCGCCCAGTGTGAGGAAGCCGGAGTTGCGCGTGGTCGCCGGGAGGCAGTACGAGAAGGCCTTGCCGTACGTCGCCGCTGTCTGCGACACGAGCGACTGCTCGCCGCCACCGAGGCCCATGAGCCCATCGGTTTTGTCTTCGAACCCATCATCGTCGTGGCTGCACCCGAATTGGAAGCTAGCGACGGTTTCGGAGGCGGTCAGCGCCAGCGTGTCGGCGCCGTAGGTGCCAGTGGTGTTGGAGCCGTCGAGGTAGGTGACAATGTACTGGCACTGCGAGCTGGAGCAGCCATTGCCTTGCCCGCCAAGCTTCGTGCACGGCGCGGAGGTGCAGGGGAACGGGGCGTAGGTGCTGGACTTGAGGGGGTCGAAGAGGGCCGAGCCGTTCGGGGCGGTGCTGCAGTGCACCCACGCTACGTCGCTGCCGGTGTCGATTATCATGTTCTGGGTCACGGCCGGGGTGCCGATGCCGACGCTGATCACGTACTGCAGCGTCTCCAGGGCGATTCCCAGGTTGGTGGGCACGGTAATCTTGGATGAATTCAGCTCGTCGTTGCCGCTGTGGTACTTTTGCTGGACGTATTCAGCTCGGAGTTGGTCACGCTGGAGAAGCTCCACGATGGTTGGCTGGTGCGTGGATGGCGCCGGCGAGCACGGGCCATACCGGTGGCTTAACCGCACCGTGGCTCCACTGGACGACGATGGAGTCGCTGCAAACGACGGCGGCAAAATATCAGAAATTACACGTGGGCATGCATGCAGGGACAATCCTGTGTACACGTACCTTGTGGCTCGGCGCAGACGGCTTCAGACTTCTGTGAGCCGGTGGCGAACATCTTAAAGACGCTACCTGCATTCCCTGCATGAGCATATTGGCTGCACAGCAGGAGAAGTAGCACTGCCTTGGCTGTTCGTTCCTTCCTAGCTTCTCTGTCAGAGCCCATATTGTTGTTGGATGGAGATCGACAGATCGAGCTGGTTAATTTGCAGCTCTCAACTGAACTTTATATAGACGAGAGTCCAGGAAGGCAACAAGGCAAGTTGGAAGCCTTGGAACCGGCCTCGTAGTTGACTCTGCGCTTATGTGAAGTGCACTGGCACGGCATGCACTCGTACGTAGGACGACCAAATGCGTGCATGCGTAGGATGATCTATGGAGTTTTGCATAGCATATCTCGAATGCACACGGATCCAGTACGTAATTTATATATACCGTGCTACCGACTATACCGGCGTACATATTGCTTAGTCTTGGAGCATTCTTCTTCAATGCTGATCTGTGATGGTATTGATAGGTTAGTTGACACGCGATTTTCAAATTTTGTGGCACTATCGGCTGCGGTAACTTTATTAGCAGGTCGTGGCCCAGACCAAGTCCACACGGTGTCCATGAAGAGACGATGTTCATGAATCAACTTATCTTTAGCCAGACTTAACACAGAGACACAATAGGAGGTCAAATTAGTATTCCTGTCGGTGCTTAGCCACGTAGGTATACTCATCATTGTCAACGTATATTTCGCTGTCTTGCTATATATACATATATATGTGTATGTCCTCTAAATTTCTACTGTTTTATTAGTACTTGAATTCTTGTGAGAAATTCTATATGCAACCTGCACATAAATAAAAGATAAAATCCATTCGCAAGTGTGTCGCCAATCGTCATACCTATCCACTGAAATGGCCCGAATGGCACCAAACAACCATGTTCGCCGAATATGCGTGGAAAACACATTCATAATCATCTTTATTTTCTTGGATTCATGTATGTATATGAGCATTTCTGCCCTACGTATTTGGATGTACGGCGGAACCAGTGGCGTATCTAGTGGGGGTGCCATGGATGCCATGGCACCCCCTAAAAAATGCACTCTCTTTTATCTAATGATCAATTAGCCTTATTCCTTGTGTTTTAAATGTGTTAAAATAATTATACATGGCATATTTAATCTATGAACACTGAGTTGGCACCCACTGTGGTTTTGTCCTACATCCGCCACTGGGCGGAACTTCTCTAGATAAAAATGGTTTTGATGGCTTCACTTCTTCTATTGACCTTTTTTAGGGCAACTTCTTCTATTGACGATGGCGATGTTGTGGCGGATATAGCTATTACCGTAGTGGTTGGACCTTTGTTGGCCTTAGGCCCACGAAATGTTGCAATATTAATAAATAAATATTAAAATGAATGTTGATTTGACCATGGCGATGTTGTGGCGGATGTAGCTATTACCGTAGTGGTTGGACCTGTGTTGACCTTAGGCCCACGAAATGTTGCAATATTAATAAAAACTATTAAAATGAATGTTGATTGGTTTTCCTCAACTTCTAAGAATTTATTTCATCCTGAAAAACTTAAAGGATTTAATAAACCTAAAAAATAATTTTGAGGATTTATTGAAGGCCTATATGCATGTTTCCTCATAAAATGATTATATAAAATTAAACTTCGGTGGAAACAATTTTACTAAGCTTGTTGTAGTATTTTATTGTAGTTTTCGGAAAATTCTGTTAATTTATAAACCATGATCATTTCAAATTATTAAATACATGCAAAATGAAATAGAAATTTCGAAAAATCATTTGGGCCGATTTTAGCCCATCCTCTCAGGCCAGCGCATTCTCTTTTATTTATTCCCTTCTATTTTATTTTGGGCCTTACCAGTTTCTAGCCCATCTGACCGAGCAGCTCGCTCGTTTTCCTCCTCGTGGGCTCTTGGCTCGTGCTCGAGCACGAAATATTCTAGACCTCGAAAGCGAAGCCAGATTTCAGATTTTGGGTGTACATGGCACAAGAAAAAATAGTGAAACTTACTCTAAATTGTTAAAGTTCTATTGCACATGTAAGCTTTGCCTCTTAAATAAGGGTGTACATTTGTACACCCAAGTACCTACATGGCTCCGCCCATGCTGGTTGCCATAAACTAAAAAAACCTCTAGAGAACTCCTACTTTGGTGTTGATCGGGGACTTAGTTTCACACTTGGTTGTCATTGTCCAAACTGACTTTGTACCCTAAATGAAACATGTTAGTATTCGTTTCTCGCCTCGTCCTTAATATAGGAAGTTCTGAGTGAGCCATCTCATGCCCCTAATTCTCCTCCCTCATTTCGGTTCTCAGAGTTAGCCCCGAGGATCTTTCTATAGTTTGTGTTGTTGTTGTTGTTGTTGTTGTTGTTGTTGTTGTTGTTGTTGTTGTGTTGTTGTTGTCGAGTTCTTTGCTCGACTTTATTGCATATGGTTTCCACTGTTAGACTCTCCTTGATGCCGTCTACCTCCACGACAAGGTGGTGCATCATATCATTGTTATTTTCCTCGTTGTCGCCAAGCCATGCTATCGCCGCTGGAGCACACCGAGCAACAACGACCACACCATCCTCATAGCCGAGCCTTCCTCGACGCTGTCAACGACTTCCCGTAGGCCGTAGCCTAGGAGCGACTTTATTGTCACATTCCCCTACTCCGGTAACATCTCTGTTTCTCGCCGGTGCGCCTTCTGCCTATGTTTTTTTTTTGCTAGCCTATGTTCTAATATTAGCCATCCATTTCACTCAACGTCCTAGGTCACGAGACCTCACTTATATTTAAACGAGAGGGTACATTTCAATCTTGTCTCCCTATTTGCTCTTTTAAGATTAGGATTTATCTATTGTTGGATGTATGCCCAAAAGGCATACATCTAATTTGCTACTTTATCCGCGAACCATCTTCTTACAAGCCACGCATGCATGACATTGACAAGACTTACCGAAATACATGATTTAAAGCAACTTAACAAGCAAAACATAGCATCCTGTTGATGTCACCAAACTACCCAATCAAATTGGTCCTGTAAAAAAAAAGACCCATATCAAACTGTTAGCAGTGGGGAGGTGCGCCCGTAGTTTTAACTACCCCGCAGATGTAGGCGAGTTCGCCGAACTGCGTTAACAAATCTCGGTGTCGTCATCGTGCTGTGATTGCTTGGTTCTCGGTAGATCGATTATGCTCCTACGACGGTAACAAAAAGTTATATCTTGAAGACCATGTCAACATATAATACGTCATATTTTATGATACAGAGGGAGTTGCAGGCGTCAATCGATCCATAGACCGGAATCTTCTCCTTTTCTATAAACACATAAACTACAACACTCTTTTTTATTCCCTTGATAATAAGAACAACAGATGAGGACACATCACAGAAGGGTAAAACCAAAAAACTTATCGAATATTCTAGCTAGAAGGGTAAAACCAGAAACTACAACACACTTTTGTATTCCCTTGATAGAAAAAAAGAGAACAACAGACGAGGAGACATCACAGAAGCGGGAAGCCAGAAAACTCATCGAAGTTTGCTACTTCATGCATCCACGAACCATCTTCTCACAAGCCACGCATGACACTTAACCAGCAAAACATAAGCATCCTGTTGCTGTCACAAAACAACCCAATCAAATTGGTCCTGTAAAAAAAAAAGGACCCAATCAAACTGTTAGCAGTTGACACATTGGGCCCACTGAGAACTTGGATGCATGACTCAGTTAAGTTTGGATTGGAAGGTGAGCAATTTTAGTTCAAAGGCAAAAATTTACGTCAATCAAAAAGGATTAAGCAAATTATCTTGTAGCCTTACCTCGGAATCACATTTCACACAAGTAGACGATGTAGTTGCTTACAACGATCAGCACGCCCCCGAACGGAACCCGAAGACGCTCTGGCCGACATCGTGAAGCACCTCGAACGTCCGCTGCTGCACGTTGCCGATGAGGCTGAGTCTGCTGCTAGCAGCAAATGCGAGGCAGTCGGAGGCCATGATGCCTTCGAAGACGAGGTCGATGACCACGCCGCCGTTGAACACCAGATCGACCGCGGGTATCGAGATGTTGTCCAGCCCTGTGAAATCGTAGCACGTGTCGAAGAGGCTGAAGGGTGGTGCCCTGGTGTACTCCGTCATGCCCGCCCTGAAGGCGGACCTGAGCGCCGAGTACGCCCTCGGCGGCAGCCGAGTGATGATCGTGCCCGAGTCCATTATCGACCCATTCATGAAGACAGTGGGCGATATGCCAAGCGGCGTCCCGCCCACGACGATGTCCTGGAGGAGAATGCCGTACAACGTCGGCACCCTCTTGCTCCTGAACATGGGCGTCGTCACGAAGCCCGACGTGCTGGTCGGTGCGCCCAGCGTGAGGAACCCGGGGCTGCTCGAGGTGTTCGGGAGGCAGTACGAGAAGGCCTCGCCGTACGTCGCCCCCGTCTGCGACACAAGAGACATCACGTCGCCACCGAGCCCCATGAGCCCGTCGGTTCGGTCGTCGAACCCGTCCGCCCTCTGGCTGCAACCGAACTGGAAGCTGGGGACAGTATCGGAGGCGGTGAGCGCCAGCGTGTCGGAGCCGTACGTCCCGGTGGTGTTGGAGCCGTCGCCGTACATGACCATGTACTGGCACTGCGAGCTGGAGCAGCCATTGCCTTGGTCGCCGAGCTCCGTGCACGTCGTGGAGGTGCACGAGAACGGGACGTAGGTGCTGGACTTGACGGGTTCGAAGGGGACCGAGCCGTTCGAAGAGGTGCAGTGTACCCACGATATGTCGCTGCCGGTGTCGATCATCATGTTCTGGGTCACGGCCGGGGTGCCGATGGCGACGGTGATCACGTACTGCAGCGTGTCCAGGGTGTCCCCAAGGTTGGTCGGCACAGTAAGCTCAGTTGGCTTCACATCGCCAGTGCTGGCGCCGTAGTACCTCCGCTCGACGTATTCAGCTCGGAGTTGGTCGCGCCGGAGAAGCTCCGCGATGGTTGGCTCGTCCGCGGATGGCACCGGCGAGCACGGGCCATACCGGTGGCTTAACCGCACCGTGGCTCCACTGGACGACGATGGAGTCACTGCAAACGACGTACGGCAAAATATCAGAAATTGCATGTGGGCATACATGCATGGACAATCCTGTGTACACGTGCCTACCTTCTGGCTCGGCGCAGACGGCTGCAGCCTTCTGTGAGCCGGTGGCGGAAATCTTAAAGGAGGTACCCGAAACCGAAAATGCATGAGCAGTGATAGAATGGTAGCCGCACAGCAGGAGAAGCAGCACCGTCTTAGCAGACGTCCTGGCTGTTCGATCCTTTCTAGTTTCTCTGTCAGATCCCATGTTGCTGTTGGATCGATCGACAGACAGAGCTGCTTAATTGGCTGCTCTGAACTGAAGTTTATATAGATACTAGGTAACTGCCCGTGCGTTGCAACGGGTACATACACATTAATCATGTCAAGCATGTAATTTTGGAATTCATGTTTGCATCAAGCATCATTATCAAGTTTTGAGCAAAAAGTCACATGGTGTACCAAACATTAAGATTGCACTTCACTTAATGTGTAATTTGATAATAAAAAAACAATTCGAATTCAATAAAGCAAAACCCAACTAATCATCTTGTACTAAAGCCGATGAATAAAATTCTAGTAAGATGCAAGCTTCGATGCACTTCTTTTGGAGTAAGAACTGTAACATAAGAAAAGTAACTTGCTGACTCTCTCGCCGTGAGTGAAAACTGGACCGTGAGATCAATTTATTTCCGTCCAATGGAAGAGAATTTTTAATAACCATTGAACATACAGACTTTTAATGGAGTCGCAAACAAGATAAAAGAAGATAAATAAGTGATTTCGACAAATACATTGTTAAACATAGCATGACATTCTTAGTACGTATACCATTCAAGAACAAAATATAGCATCCTTTTCTCCACCCAAATGGACGAAGCTCTCCCTCGTGACACCAAACCTGGACGAAGCCCTCCATGGCACCACGTGCTTCACTCGTCTCCTTCGCTGACCAGCCGACACGCGGCCGGTGAGACCGAGTGCTGGTTGCCACCAGCGAGAAGGCATCAGGGATTTGGTAACCTTCTTTAAGGAACTATATATGAAGTTCTGAACATCCTCTTGCTGCAAAATAACTGTAGCGGATCAGTTAATTTGTCGATCTTAAAGCACTGCATAAAGCACTTACAACCAGAAAACTTGATAATCACATTTGCACATACTTATAGACATCTCTTAAAATACAACCCTGAGGATATTGAGAGCATTTATAGGTTCAAGTGAGGTACTGTACAAATGGGATATCCAACAAAACACTTCAGTGAGCCTTGCTAGCACCCGGGCATTCTATTCATACAGGATTGCATGAAAAATATATGACCATCTTATTTTAAAAGGTGCCATAAATCGATTGAAACTCACAGTTTCAAATGTGGAAAGTTATTTTTTCCAGAAAGAGACGTCAAAATAACAGGCTGCCAATGCCAGTATGCCGTTGTTCTAAATAGCAGTTACTGAACATTCACCAACCATTCAAGTGGGTGCACATGTGGTTGTAACATATGTATATTGTAGAGCACTGCTCAAATCATTGATAATATCTTTTAGATGGAGGCTAACCAAGACCGGTAGCACCAACTGCTGATCTCCTCTAGCTCTTGAGCGTGGCATCTGCTCAGACTGGCGAGTACAAAAAAGGTGAATTCTTAAATATCGACAAAATCTAGCTTGCAAAACAATTCCAAAGTAGTAGCTAGCTAGTTCAAATATGTAATCAGGTCCATGCAGCATAAGATAGATGATTTTTGTTCATGTTCTCATAATTTATTTGGTTCATGTTCTTCCACAGATAAATAGTCGGATTATTTAACACAAATGCATGCGTAATGATTTAACAGAAATGCATATGAGCACAACAAAAACCCAGTTTACCATATATGTATATCAGAAACATGTGGGTATTATTGCTGGTTCTTGTCCTCAATTGGATCATCGTTCTGGGTCAACTTCTCTTCAGGCTAACTCGATCTCTCTACAGAAAAAGAAAACAATTTTGTGTTAGGCCAGGACTACATTAAAAGTACAAATTACAGTGAGTTCACTGATTAGGATGCACAGATAACGCAAATGCATACAAAGTTTTGCGGGCATGCGCATTTTGTTGAATAGGCTGAATGTTGATCCGGGAAACAATGTAGTTAAGATGAACTTCAATCAATGAGTTTCTGATGGCATGGTCGCTACAGCATGGCTAATTCCCTAGTCCCCACAATCAAACTTGCAAAGCTCTAATATCAACTTAGTTTAAAGTTTAAGGAGCACGGATCTCTGAAATACACATTACACTAAGGAAAAAAACCTTTTCCATCTGATGAGCAATAGTATCGATACCTGAAGTTTTGGTCGAAGAGCTTCAAGGGGCCCTTTAGGCTTGATGACACTTCACCTTGCTGTGGCAAGCAAACAGCGAAATAAATAAATTGTTATTATGGCACTTTTTACTTACATTTTTTGAATGATACATATCACAAATTAGCTTCTCCAAATGAAGTCTTACCTTTCCTAAAGACCTTAATCACGATAGTCAAAGAAAGCTTCTTCCGTTGAAAATACTTTTAAGTCTACATCTTGTTCTTTTCTATAATTACACAAATTTGGTTCGAAAGTGGAAATGAAGACATTATAAGACCTTATTAAAAAATCATTATAAGACAACGGGCATTGACATGATATATAAGTGGTGACTTTTTGGGCATTCTTCTCCTTATTTTTTCTTAATTGCTGCCTTCTACGAATACTCATACAAACTCAGAGCTATATTAACATGTAACTGCCCATTATTTGAACCAACGACACATGAATGCTATACAGTATACACCCAAGACCGCAAAAAATGGTGTCCGGTAAAGACAGTACCTCCTCTTTTGGTGATGGCATCCCACTGCCTTGATTATGTCTTGAGTTTCTTTTACCTTATCAGTTATCACCAAAATCATGTCCTTCAAGCCTCACTTGACCACTAACAGATATGCTTTCAGTTTTGAACATTTGATCCACATTCATTGTACAAACCTTTTTTTTAAGATGCATACGATAGCTAACACCCTCAGCACAATCATCTTCTCCGGCCTCCACTTCCATGAACTCACCCACCCTACTTCCGATGGTCTCTCCCGTAAATCTGTTCATCATTCCCAGAGGCAAAGGGAAAACCCGTATCCAGATTGGAACTGAGTCAAAAACATACTCCTCAATCCTCTTCATTGGATCAAAATCCTGTAACACAATCAGGTCATTGTTTACCATCCACGGCCCACCTTCCAGAGCCTTTCTTTTGCCCGATTCTTGCAGAAAAGTAATCAGAAAAACACTCTCCTATAGTCTGCACATACACAAAAAGAAGAAAGAAGGGAACATGGCATAGCACCGCAGTATTGGGTGGCAAACTGGTAATGTAGGGGTTGAGATTTGATCTCACCACGGATGTTACTGATGTAGCCACCACTCGTCCTTGCCATCGTGGCCAGCAATGTCGTCCATGTCCGGCGCCGGCCTGCTCTTGGTGTGCTTCTCCGGGACCTCGACATATCCCCTGGTGAAGAGGTCCACCCTGATCTTCGCCACCACCGACGCTCCCAAGGCGCCATCGGCCTTCCGCTGGTCCAGCTGCAGGGAAGACGTCGACCTGGGGAAGGGGGCCGGCGGCTTGTGTGGCGGCGACCAGTCCCGCGGGGCAGTGGCGATTAGGCCAGCGCGGCGGCGCCTCGCATGCTCGGCGGCCAGGTCCGGGCGGTGACAGGCAGGCTGGTGGTGGGAGGCAACGGGGAACAACCGGCGGCGGTGGCATGTGTGGAGTCGGGAGCGACGAGGGTGACCAGGCCCCAGGAGTGAATATTTTATCTAGGTCTGAAGGCACGGGGTTGTGTTGGGCTTGGCCCATGTGCTGCTTGCGCGAGGAAGGGCGGGCTGACCGAGCGCTACGAAGCGAGGAGCGTAACGCGATACGGCGGACCGTGGTTCGCTCGGTTACACGAACGACCAACTCCCATTTCTCTACTACTATTAAACAAGCAAACATAATCTTTCCTAAGGGCACCCAGCTAACGTACACATAACAACACGGGGCAATTACAGCCTTATGATCAGTCCCACAAATTTGGATCTGACCGTCAAGATTACAACTAACCGTCACCACGAGTACGTTTAGCAATTTTCGGGAGCGGACGAAAACTCTGCCATCCGCTTCCGCACCGTTCAGCTACGGGAAAAAAAAGGCACAATAAATGGCCCCGCATTAGCATGCTAAATCAGCGGAAATCAAGTCAATTTGCCCCGTCGGCGTTCAGCGTTGCCGTCAGGCTGCCTTAGACGCCTTCGCCCAGACTGTCCTCCGCCATTGCTGCCCTGCGCAGCCGAGGATGTCCACGCAGACGAGCTCCTCGCCAACACAGGTACAAGCTCTTCTCTTCTGCTCAATATATTGCCAATTCCATTGGAACTAATCTGGATGACCTGCTTCATAGTCGTCGTCCAGACTCGTGAGGCTTTGAGACGGCGCAGCCCATAACGTCCTGCGCCATCGCCGCCTTGCGCAGCCAACGACGTCTGCATCAACGCAGGTGCAGGCTCTTCTCTTTTACGTAATATATGTGGCAAACTCCATTCCAATTAATTTGGATGTCTTTCTTCAGCGTCGCCGTCCAGACGCCATCCCTGCAGTGAGACGTCGCCACCGCCTAGCCTGTGCTGCGCCATCGCCGCCATGCGCAGCCGAAGAAGTCGGCGCCAACAAGCTCCTCGGCAACACAGGTGCCTGTACCAAAGGGACACAGTATGATGCCACACATATTAAAATAAATTGCTTCCCTTATCCCTGTCAGACGTGCATTTTATAACAATGATCTGATTGGTAGATGCATCATTTGTGATTTTTGTATAATACAGAATCAAGCATGCAAACATGAATTTGTAGGATCTACCTGTTGTGATTTTAATATCAATTTGATAATAAAAGAATGTGTAACCAATACATATGGTTTAACAGTACTATTTGAATCTGTAGGATTTAGCTTCAGCAAATTAACATGTAGAGATTTTACAGCCTGGAGAATTGTTCATTAATATCAAGAACTATATCAGTATACTAAAGAATCAATTGGTCATCGGTAGCAAAAATTATGTCAATATTCTACAGAATCAAAGCGTGTAAGCATATGATATGTAGTGAAACATCGCCGGTTCTACAGCTCATCTCAATCTGTAGTTCTATACTCACAAACTGAATGGAATGTTTAACCCTCTCCCATTGACAAAAGATGAATGTTGCAAAGCGCTAAAATACCAGAAGTAAGCTAACATTTTACATAAATGTGGCCCGATCGTTGGGTAAGTGCATTTGTGCTACCCTTTCCACTAAGAATTTGGAAACCTACAATGGTTGTAGCAGTTCAAAGATACACATTATTTAAAGTTAACAGATTTGAGTAAAAAATATCTTTATGTAAAGACCCATTCATATAATTGAGCTTTTCCCAACTATTGAATCATATTTCCTCTAACTGTAGGTCCAAGGTAAAATATATCGCTAGCATACCTCAATGTTCATGTCAATGCTCCTGCTGGCACCCCACTCACCAGACGCTTGTCCTGCAAAATACTGACCCGGTGCTTCATCGCCTACATGCACAAAATCGATCAGTATAATAAACAGATGAGCCTAAGCTGAATCAGAAAATCAGCCACCAGAACCAAATCAAGAACATAACCAAAATCAAGCAGATAGTCATAATAATCATCTACATGCACGGGCATGAAATTCACAGTTTTCGGAAAAAAAAAGTCAGGCACAATCTGCGAACCAAAGAATCCTGTACATCCTCCTTTAATACTATTGCAAGAAAAGAAAAAGATACAGAGAATGAATGAAAGATTTTACCTTCGCTTGAGAGGATGAACCGGCCCAGATGTAGTCGCTGGAGAGTAGGCGTGGAGCAGGGGTTCCGACCGGAGAGAGTCGTCGCTGGCCGTGGGTAGTCGGAGGATGCAGCAATCACAAGAGGTCGGTGTGGAGATTGGTGTGTAGGCGGTGTGCGGCGCCAGAGGAGTTGCATGTCGTTGGTGGGATGTTCGTCCTCTCGGCCGTGGGTCACCGGTCGCCAGAGGTCCATCTGGCAATCGCCCGAGAGGCGAGATGGGGGAGAACTGCAGCCGTGGGTCACAGGGAGGAGGGATGGGGGAGGAGGAGCACGGCGGCTGCTGGTCTCCGGTCAACATGGCCGAAGGAGCGGACGCGACAGGTCGAGGCAGCAAGAGTCAGTGCTGTCGGTCGAGGCGGCAACGGAGGACGGCGAGAGAACTTGGATGAGAGCAGAGAAGAAGGTGCTGGGTAGGGTGGGGCGTGGGGAAAGCGGGGATGAAGAGACTGGACAGTAATGCGAGTGATGGAAGGAGGAGGTGCAGCCAGGTGTGTGTGTCTGAGCCACTTTTTACAGCCGTCCTCCCTTGGTAAACTTTAGCTACAGTATATAATTATAATCTAATTACTTCTCAAACAATAAACATTATCATATTGCTTTTGTTAGGGATTGACAAATCTTTTCTTATTATTTTCAGAAACACTTGTTTTCTTACAGTTTTCATCATTTTTGTTAGGACACTAACCAATGAGCTTTCTTGCCTAGATTGATTGGTGGAGATGAGGGCTTAGTGCAGTTTATAGCAACAAAAGCAGAAATGTGGTTGATTAGTATGAACTGGAGCTTGCTTATGCACAACCCTGTAGCTAGAGGCGTAACTTTGATTAAATAAGCATAATAAGTTGTGATGCTAATTGACATATATGAACACATGAAAGGATTTTAGTTTTAAGCCATTGATCTTGGAATAAACTGTTGTTTATTAGATAAATATTTGAATGAAAGGATTTTCTGCTGAAATGCGGAAGTTCGAATGACTTTTATATTACGCCATTCCCTTTAATGTTATTTATAGATTTACATTTATTTATTGATATTTCATTCCCTCTAATTGCAATTTATAGTAGTTGGTGTAGCCACATTCTTTCTTTTTTAATAGACAATGCACGTAAGTAGCTACAAAATTTGTGTATTGTCATATTTTATATCATTTTCTATAAGTTGTCTTCCCGTTGCTATGCTGCATTTTGGTCAACATTCAAAATAAATAAAAAATAACTCATTAAAAAGAGAAAATTCCATTCAAAATAACGCATATCGTGTTATATTTTGTAGACGTGCGTTGCACGTGCAAAGCAACTAGTAATAGTAAAGATAAGAGTCCAGGAAGGCAACCTGCAGGCAAGTTAGAAATCTTGGAGCCGGGCGGCCGGCCTCGTAGTTGACTCTGAGCAGATGTACGTGAAGTGCACCGGCACGCCATGCGTTCGTACGTACTATGACCAAATTGCGGGAATGCGTAGGATGATGATCTATGGAGTTTTGCATAGGATATACTCCGTATTACCTTCCGCGTAATTTACACCGTGCTACTGCATGCGTGTACGGGCGTACGTGTATTGCTTAGCGTTCGAGCATTTTTCTTCAGTGCTGATCTGTGATGGTATTGATAGGTTGGTTGACTCGAAATTTTCAAGTTTTGTGGCACTATCGGCTGCGGTAACCTAATTAGCAGGTCGTGGCCCAGACCAAGTCCCACACGTTGTCGACGGAGAGACGATAATCATGAATAAGGAAACTTAACACACAGATACACATATATAGAGTCAAATTAGTATTCCTGTAAGTGCTTAGCCACACGTAGGTACCTCTTCATTGTCAAGGTATATATCGCTGTCTTGCTATATATACAACACACATATATGTGTGTGCTCTCTAAATTTGTACTGTTTTTTTAGATGGAAACTAACCACGGTGCACGGCTAAATCGCTGGCAACCACATCCGACAGAAAGTCAGGAGCTACACCCTTCCAGCCCGAGCATTCGACATCGGCACGCAGGTCATGCTGGGCTAGAGTATGTGCCACTGCATTACAGTTACGAGGAGTGAAAACAAAGAAATTATGTATACAACTTCCACATATATAACCTGCAAAAAGAAACTTCCACATAAATGAAAGACAAAATACATTCGATACTGGACCAAAAGGTTATCCTAAAAACTGTCCTCTCCCCTCTCCTCCCCTCGCGTCGCCCCCCCCCCCCCCCCCCCGGCGGCGCTAGGGGCTTTTTCTTCGGCGCCGCTAGTCCCCCTCCCGTAGGAACCGCACTGCCGCTGCCGTCGCCGGTCTCGTCCGCGGCGGTGGCGGCACCCTCCCGCTGCCACAAAGGTGGTCGGGTGACCGGCCCGTGGGGGCAAGCGCTGGCGCGGAGGCAGGGTGTGGCCGATGACGCGCAGGACGGCCACGGAGGCAAGTCGGGGCGGCGCCCCCGGACCTGTTGTTGTTTCAGCGGAGCTGACGCAGCGGGCATGGCTACTGCCGTGGAGGGAGGTGCCGCGGCGGCTGCTTCATGCGGTGGAGCTCGGTGGTTGACGACATGTCCAGGATGCCATCATGCGGCTCCCGAAGCTTTGCGGTCGGGTTGAACTCCGGGCGAAAGCTCGCAAGGACTTCGGTCGATGCCGACGACGGCGGTGCCCTCGGGCGTCATTCCCCTTCTTGATGGCGTCGTTGTGGAGCTTTTCGATCTCGACTAACACGTGGTGGTTCCAAGATTTCCGGGTGAAAACCTATGCTCCTTGGGAGCGGGCGGCGGTGACGGTCTCGTCATTACCTTGTTGGAGGCGCCGCATTGGAGCCCTTTGCTAGCGCGGTGCAACGGTTTCGCGGCGGATGTGCAGAATGGCGTGTGGTCACGGGCGGTGGACGTCGGGGCCGTGCCTCCGGAAGGTTGTGGTGCGTCGTGGCGGCGGCCTCGATTTCCGTTGCAGTGGCGATCCTACGGGGCAGGACCGTGACCTTGCACGGGTTTGGGTGATAACCTTGGGCAGGGCAGCGGATTCGTCGACTCGGCTGGATCACCTCCGGGCAATGCGAAGGTTGATCTTGTTGCTACGTCGGGGCGGCGGCCCCGGATTTGGCGTGACGTTGAGGTCTGCGGGCGGTCGTATTTAGAGAGGGTAGCGAGCGCTACGAGACGGCTGGTCGTGCAGCGTTGTGGCTCGTGTTCGGCTTTAGTGTCGAGTGGTGTAAGTCGGGGCGGCGACCCCGGAGATGGTGGTGTGTTTTGTGGCATTTGGTGGGCTAGCGTCGTGTGGGCGATGGCCCCCTCGCTTGTGCGGTTTTCGGCTCCGTTTTTCTCATAAACAAGACGTTGTACAATGTATAGTTGTATGGTTTTTCGAGCCCAACTAACGCAAACGAGTGCCGATTCGCTGGACGACCGCTTGCTCCAGCGCGCTTCTATGCTTCTTTCTCCTCCACCCTAGCACGGCGCCGCACGCGCTGCTGCCACACCCGTGGAGCCTTTAGTATGTCATGGCAGCGAGCATGCGAGGTGGACTCCCTAGATCATTGACGTGCTGGCCTGTGAGGAAGATAAACTGTCAGCCGATTGAGGAGGCCAAGAGAGCAGCATAAGCAACAATATAACATCAGAAAGTTACACATGGCAAACATGTAATTCTACATGTGTTGAAAAACAATTAAATAACTAACGATGTATTATTTAGCTCAGTTTGAACAGTAACCGACTTATTATGCTGACAACACATTCTCATTAAGAAGTTGCATACATAAGAACCATAACAATCTCAATGGGGCATGTCCAGCTTCTGCTTGTATCCCAGCTTTACTTTCCCCCAAGAATAAATATTGAGTAAAGGAAACACGCTAATATAGTAGATCTCTGCGAATTTCCAAAACTTAAATAAGTCTGGCATCATGTTATTTTCTACCGAGTCGTTGGTTGCAGCAGAAAATTACACAAGGGCCAACTTTTAATAAATCAAGCTTCACTGCCTGCTAAGTTCAGAAACACTAATAGCCTGGATGTCGAAACCTCTGAAATAGTAAGTGGAAGCTATAAGGTTGTGCCATGCAACAATCAGAACAGTGGATATTTTTCTGCCCTTATGATGGTGACGATATAGGTTAAGTAATATCATGGCCTATAAATTCGTAGTTGTACTCAGTATAGATGAGGTAACTACCAATGAAACAAAATGAGTTAAGTACTTCTCAACTGAACAAATAATTTTACAAAGTACATGAGACAATTAGTGAATTATACCTCACAAACAAAGCATCCCAACCACCATGTATTTTGATTAGAGCACAGTGAAACATATGCTGAACCTTGGTAATTACAGGTTATTTGTTCAGTACTGGAAAAACAGTTAAAACTTTAGTATTTATCAGATAGTTATAACCATTAGGAGAATGTGCAGAAGAGCAAACAAACAAGGTAATCTATAATTGTGAAAGTTGAATGTTGAACTCCAGCAACTGAACTCACAGCTGCCAGTTCAAGTTTATTACGGGCAGTAAGCCTACTCTCTGTATATATATATATATCAATCAACTGACCAAGATTGACTACACGTTGGGATCAAGTAGAGCACAGGATGTAGCGGCACAGAAATCACGCACGCCGAGCAGCCGTGCAATTGCAACGGACGAGAGGGCGGACGGGAGGGCGTTACCGTGGCCGACGCGGCGGGCGCTCGACTCCGTGCGCAGGGGCCTCATCGTGCGACAAGCGATCCTTTGGCCGGCGATGGGGCGGATCACTCGCCCGAGATGGGGACGGTGCTCTCCGTTCCCGCAGGGGAGGAGAGAGGTGGCCGCCAGATCCAATCGCGCAGGGAGATGACGGCGGCTCCGATCCAGCTGTCCTCGAGGGCATGGCGGCGCCGCTTGCGGAGCTCTTTGACGACGACCTCGAGCTCCACTGGGCGGGGATGGAGAGTAGCGGCGACGGCGCTGTTTCGCTAGACAACGGGAGTAGCGGGACGGCGCTCAGCGGGTCGACGGAGCAAGACGCGAAACAGATCGTGGACTAATGACCATCATACCCCCAACTGATTATACTAAATTATCTGCTTAATGATTGGACGGCTGTAATCATTTAGGAGGGACATATTGAAATCCGACGGCTCAAATAATTTACGATGAGAGCTACCTGAAACTACCCGCGGTGAGCAGAAGTGCTCGTACATATTTGGATGTGCGGCAGCACTTTAGAGAAAAATGGTTCTGATGGCTTCACTTCTTGTATTGATCTTTTTTTACGGCAACTTCTATTGATGTTGTGGTGGATGTAGGAGTGGAGATTTCTTACTCCCGAGGTTTAGTGCTCCCTGTGTTTTAAAATATTCAAAAATCATGTATCAAAGTTTCAAAAAAATGTGAAACAAATCATGGATATTTTCAATGATGTATTCTAATAACGGGCAAAATTTCAGTAAGAAATTATTTGTATTTTGAGTTACACAAAAAAGACAAATGTACAGATATGAGTATAGTGTTTCAAATCTCCAAAAAAATTAAGATTTTGTCGTTTTTGTGTAGACCATAATATAAAGAATTTTGTGTTGTGATTTTGCACGTTTGTAGGATACCATGGACTGCATCCATGATTATTTTCAAATTATTTTATAACTTATTTAAAAAAAAGGAAGCACTGGAACTCGGGAGCTAAAATGACTTTCCGCGGATGTAGCTATTACGTAGTGGTTGGACCTCTGTTGGTCTTAGGCCCACGAATTGTTGCAATATTAATTAAAAATCAGTAAAATGAATGTTGATTGGTTTGCTTTAACTCGGTTGAATTTTTTGAGTAAAGTAAACTTTCAAGAATTTATTTCATCCCAAAAAACATAAAGGATTTAAGAAAACTAAAAAATAATTTCGTGGATTTATTAAAGGCCTATATGCATGTTTCCTAACAAAATGATTATATAAAACTAAACTTTGGTTGGAAACAATTTTACTAATCTTATTACGGTATTTTATTTGGAGTTTTCAGGTAATTTATAAACCACGATCATTTTTAAATGATTAAATAAATAGAAAAGGAATTTGAAATTTCGGAAATCATCTGGGCCAATTTTAGCCCATCCTCTCAGGCCAGCGCATTCTCTTTTCTTTTTTCCATTTTATTTTCTCTTGGGCCGCACCTGTTTCTATCCCGTCTGCCAAGTTGACAGACCTGAGTAGCTCGCTCGTCTGGAAATCACTAGAAAAAGGGTTCCCTTTGCAAAGGGAACTTCACGCTCACTCTCGTCGCGACAAGTGTCGTCTTCTCCTCGCTCGTTCCCATGTGGTTGTTTGCATGTCCGCCAAGTGTCATCACCATATTAAACGTGGGAGGATGAGAGAGAAAAGGATACGGGAGGTGGGCGGCTAGTTTTCCCTTTTATTTTTCAAAACCGAAATTTCAGAACGAAATATCTTTAGAACCGCTAATTCGAATGACGAACCGTTATCATTTTTGAGCTCCTCGCGTCGAGGTCTTCAAAACTAGATCTCATGTTGATAGGTTTTGACAAACTTTTTTTTTGTACATATGGTTATTTAGAATTTGTACATCCGGTAGCAGTGTGGATGTACATCCAATATTAAAGTGGGTGTACATCCCGTAGCAGCAATGTGGGGAGGATGAGAGAGAAGGTGGGAGGGCAGCTTTTTCCCTTTTATTTTTCTAAACCGAATTTTTGAAATGAAATATCTCGAGAACCGTTTATCTAAATTACGAACCGTTTTCATTTTTGAGCTACTCGCGTCGAGATCTTCAAAACTAGATCCCATATTGATAGGTTTCGACGAACTTTTTTTTTGTACTTCCGGTTATGTATAGTTGTACAACCTGTTTCTGTATAGTTGTACAATCTGTGGTCTGTACAAGCTATGTCTACGTAGTTGTACAATTTGTGTTTGTACAATCTGTGTCTGCATAGTTGTACAACATGTGTCTATATAGTTGTACAACCTGTGTCTGTACAACATGTGTCTGTCTAGTTGTACAACCTGTGTCTGTACAACATGTGTCTGTCTAGTTGTACAAACTGTGTTGTTTAGTTGTACAACATGTGTTATTTAGTTGTACAACATAGTTTATACACCGTGATCCGTGTATTTCATACTTCTAGTTATGTGTATTGTGTACATCATATTTATATATAGTTGGTACTCCTTTATTTCGTGTACACCTTTCTCTATATAATCTGTACATTGTGCTCTGTTTTCGTGTACATGTGTTGCGTTCAAATTTGTATGCCGTACAGACGAGCAACGGAAACACGCGGGTTGTACGCTCGCACGGCCGAGTGTACACGGGGTGCTTCGGCCGGCCGGGACGCGTACGTGTACGCGCGCCGGTGTGTGTACGCGCAGCACAGGATCTTCGCTCCAGCCGCACGGGGCTTCGATCGGCCTTGCGTGCGCTGATCGTTGCGTGTGCTGATCGATTGTAGAAAGCAAATTCGATTTTTCCACTCCCACGGCACCACCATGTGGCATGCTTGCGAGGCTAGAGTGCCCTTTAGAAAGGGAACACTTTTCTTAGTCGTACCCCGCTCGTCTTCCTCCTCGTGGGTTGTGCTCGAGCACGAATGCACGCTATATTCTAGACCTCGAAACGGGTTGCCATAAACTAAGGGTATGTTTGGATCCTAGGCAAAATCAGTTATAGTCTTGTCAGGCTAGGCCATACGTTTGGTACTCGTAAAAATATATTGCTTTTAAAGGCCAGCTAGCCTCAAAGGGCCAGAAAAACCTTGTCCCGCAGGGAGAGCCGATTTGGCTCGCTTCCAACGGCAAACTGGTCCACGCGAAAAAAAGCCTCACGCCCGCATGTTCCACTGTTCAGTTGTTAGCTTGCCTCCAAAAGCAACTGCAGCACTCTATCCAAACGACTAGCCCGATTGATCTAGCCAGCAAAAGCAAGCAGCAGAACCAAACGTATAGCCAAGGCAGGCTTAGCTAAGCCGAGCTGATCTAGCTGGCTAGCTAGGCTATCAGCCTATGTAGGCAACGGAACCAAACGTTCCCTAAAAAGCCTCTAGAGATCTCCTACTTGGTCTCGATCGGGGAATTAATTTACACTGAATATTCGTCTCTCGCTCTCTCTCTCTCCTCGTCCTAATATAGGGAGTCTAAGTGAGTTATCTCATGGCCCTAATTTTCCTCCCTCATTTCGGTTCTCAGTGTTTGTTCCGAGGATCTCCCTGTAGTTTGTATCGTTGTCGTCTTCATCAACCCTAAATTTGAGTTCTTTGCTCGACTTTATTGCATATGGTGTCCCTTCCACGATAGAGTACTCCCCTCGATGTCTTCTACATCCACGACAAGGTGGTGCATAATGTCATTGTTGTTTTCCTCGTTGTGGCCAAGCCATGCTATGGCCGCATGAGCACACCGAGCAGCAACGACCACACCATCATCATCGCCGAGCCTTCCTCGACGTCGTTAACGACTTCCCGTAGTCTAGGAGACAACTTCAACTACACTGAGCCATGACGACGTCACATTCCCCTACTCCGGTAACATTTCCGTTTCTCGCCGGCACGACCTTCTAATCTTAGCCATCCATTTCATTCAACGGCTTAGGTCATGCCACCTCACTTATGTTTAAACGAGAGGGTATCTTTCAATTCCCTATTTCCTATCTTATGGTTAGGATTTATCCATGTCTTCAAGTTATCACCCGAATTGTTCTCTTGAATGCTAGCTTTAGTATACGAAAATTCCAAACTCCAAATTTAATTCAAAATAAAATTTAAATCGAAATGTTCTTTCAAACCATAATTCATTTCAAATCATTATATCACCAAATTCCTTGGGATCTGATCCTTTAGCATATTACAGTACTTGGTAAACTTTGTGTTATGGGGTAATGGAATTTCCATTTGGATCTTCATTTGATGTTTACTCCGATTGCGACTGTTTTCACATCAACGAGATTTAATAAAACCGATTATTTTATGGTTTCTCTGTTCCATATTAATTGTCGCCGACAAACAGAAGGAGTAGGAATTGATACAGCCGAAAATCAGAACACTAGTTGAAGATGATTTTGGGCCACTTCGTGTCCCTTACATCGCAACGAATGAGCGATAAACAACTATACAAAGCACACGAGAGCAGCATAGCTAGCTACCCTTTTTCTTTCCGTGTGCCGTGTCGTGTGCTCGTACGCGTACGCCGTTGCGCCGCTGATTAGCACGCGTTGGAACGGAACCCCAAGACGCTCCGGCCAACGTCGTACAGTACCTCGAACGTCCTCTGCTGCACGTTGCCGATGATGCCGGTAGTGCCGTCGTCGTCCGTGGCCGTGAACGCGAGGCAGCTGCCAAACATGATCCCGTCCGCGTCCAGGTCGACGACCGCGCCGCCGCGGAACACCAGCGCGACGGACGGTATCGTGACGCTGCTCTGGCCGTCGAAGTCGAAGCACGTGTCCAGGATGCTCCGGGCCGGCGCCGACGGGTACTGTTTCATGCCGTCCTTGAACGCCGACTTGAGCGCCGCGTACGCCGTCGGCGGCAGCCGCGTGATGATCGTGCCGGAGTCCATCACCGACCCAGCAGAGAAGACCGAGGGCGACACTCCCAGCGTCTTCCCGCCCACGCTGATGCCCTGGAGAAGCGCACCGTAGAACGTCGGGACCTGTTCGCTTCTGAGCATCCCCGTCGTCGCGAAGCCCGACGTGCCGCTGGGTGGCGCGCCGAGCGTGAGGAAACCGGGGTGGCTCGTTGTCGGCGGGAGGCAGTAAGAAAAGGCCTTGCCGTACGTCGCCGCCGTCTGCGACACGAGCGACTGCGCGCCGCCCCCCAGCCCCATGAGCCCGTCCGTCTTGTCGCCGAACCCGTTCTCGGCGCGGCTGCAGCCGAACTGGAAGTCCGTGACCGTGTCGGAGCCGGTCAGCGCCAGCGCGTCGGCGCCGTACGTCCCGGTGGTGTTGGAGCCGTCGCCGTACATCACAATGTACTGGCACTGCGAGCTGGAGCAGCCGTTACCTTCCTTTCCTAGCTGCGCGCACGCCGCGGCGCCGCATGAGAAGGGGGCGTACGTGCTCGACTTGCTGGGATCGAAGGGCGAACCGGACGAGCAGTGAACCCACGACACGTCGCTGCCGGAGTCGATGAGCATGTGCTGGGTCACGGCCGGGGAGCCGATGCCGACGGTGATCACGTACTCCAGCGTGTCGAACGCGGTCCCCAGGTTGGTCGGCACCTTAACCTCCGATGATTGGAGCCCACTGGCGCGGTGGTTCTTGGAGAACTTTCGTTGGACATAGTCTGCCCGGAGTTTGTCACGGCGGAGCACCTCGGCGAAGGTAGACTTCTTCTCCGACGGCACCGGCGCGCACGGGCCTTGACGGTGGTTCAGTGGCACGCTCGACGAAGGTGGACTCGCTGCAAAAGTAACGCGGGAGGATGATTCAAAATGACGTTCCTTAATTACTACCGCGAATAACAGAGACGAATTGCGCATGTAACTGATGTACCTCTGGGCTCAGAGCAGACGACTTGAGGCTTCTGGGAGCTGGATGCGAGAATCTTGTAGCTCTGCTCGTAGCCTGCACTAGCAATCAGAGCGTGGTAACCACACACGAGGAGGAGCAACAGCTGCGACACGGACGCCATTGCTGTTCCTTGCTTCACCGGGAATGTTGAGTAAAGCTAGCATCTCAAATCTTAACTTATATAGATAAGAATCGAGAAACGCAACCACAGAATCTTGGAACTAATTGGACTCGTACTTGACTGGGTATATGGCAAGCGTAGGATGACCAAATGGAAGGCTTGCAGTCTTCTCCAAACGAAATAGTGCCGCATGACCACGACGGCAAGTCTCTTCCAAAAAGGAGAAGGGGAAATCATGGCGCAAAGTGCCAGTTTTTAGAGTTCGGCCGTCGCTGTAGACAGAGGCACACGATTAGAAGTTGTTCGTCTTTTTTTTAATAATAACAGTGGTCCTTTCAAGCAATAAATTGTCGTGGAAAAAAAAACGATTTGATTTCAGGAAACCATTTTGTCTGGCAGCCTCGCAGGACGGCAGGAGAGATGAGTAGGAATTTCCATATTTGCAATCAAGGAAAAATACAAAAAAAAAAGTTTGGCAGATTAAATGACCAGTTACATGATTTTTTTTTAGAAACACCTATTATAACATAGTGCAAACACTCACATATTGACATATAGCCTTTCAAAAAAAATGCTAGAGTTGCGAAGCATCAAGATCGACATAATCACCATTGGCGTCTCACTATAGATGAGTATGTTACATATCAGTGAAATGGGCCTTTATGACACACACACACACATGATATATCAAACCTATGGTTTAATCATTTCGAGGAATGTATTTTCATTGATCAAAAGTATGATTTTGCTTGCGAATCAGTTGATATTATTGGTTTCATTTGAGTAATAAAACGGAGCGGAACAAGACTACCTGTTGTCAAAAAGATATATGATTTATGTAGAACTTTTGTACCATAGGAAAGATGAGTAGGAATTTAGACCCCATTTGAAACTAAGGAAAACATATAAATATTGGCGGTTGAACTCCCATATAGTCCTAGCAAACGAGCTCTCGGAATTTGGTATTAGGGGCGTCCTATGAAGGATTTAGATAGTAGTAGTAGGAGGAAGAGGAAGCAGTAGGAGGCCAAGGAAGAAGGGGGTGAGTAAGAACAGTGACGGAGGCAGCAATTACTCTTAGAGGGTGCGTAACCATGTTAGAGGGGGTATACTGGCTTAAAATCAGTCAGTATAAGCATGAGGAATGGGGTGTTTATGAAGAAAATCAAAATGTTGGGGGTGGCTCAGCCCCTGCTCACCCCCGTCGTCCGTCCATGAGTAAGAAGTTGGCCATCATTATCGTTGGGCTAACCATTAATAGGAATAGGGAATGAACAACCATTAAGGCTTGGAGAACAATTCGTTCGGGGTGCATTGACAAACGGTGTTGAAACCACCAGGCACCGACAACAATGGTGGTGGTGGACAAAAGTGGACAAAGAAATGATAAGGCGGTTGGAGCAGCAAGAGGAGTGGAAGCCAACATTTGCACTACTTGCGGGTAGCCGAGCGTAGTCAATTAAGTTGTATTTTTAGATGGCTGATACATGTATTGACCCTTTGTGATCCGTGAGCCGTAAACTTTGTTGCACTTTGAACTCCAATAATGAAATAAAAGGCCGTATGCATCATCAATTTGATGCGGATGCCGGGGTGCTATCCCCTTTTTCGAAAAAATTGATTGTTTGTGTGGTCATGCACAACATGATCGTCGGAAATCTATGATCAACTTCAAAATGATCTAGTGTAGCATTTGTGGGTTCTCAAAGGAAACGCCGCCACGAACTAGTTGAACTTGATTTTATTTTAATTTTATTTCTATTTTTAATTATTGAAGAACAAATTTTTATGTGTTGAAAACTATGAAACATACAAATGTTGATTTGCATTTGCGAAATCTTTATAGCAACAAAATAAACTATTGTATCGACCCTTTGTGTGATCCTGATCCGTAAACTTTAATTTGTTGCACTTTGAACTCCAATAATGAAATAAAAGGCCGTATGGGTCATCAATTTGAAGCGGAGGCCGGGGTGCTATCCCCTTTTCTGAAAAAAAATGATTGTTTGTGTGGTCATGCACAACATGATCATCGGAAATCCAATGAATGATTCTCATCTGTGCGAGCACCAGGATCCTCTCGCCACCGCTGATCATCGGGTGCCGACGGATTTTGCTGATTATCCGGTCCGTGCCGCTGAAGTTGTCTATGCTCAACGTCAAAATGATCTAGTGTAGCATTTGTGGATTCTCAAAGGAAACGCCGCCGCAAACTAGTTGAACTTGATTTTATTTTAATTTTATTTCTATTTTTAATTATTGAAGAACAATTTTTTATGTGTTGAAAACTATGAAACATACAAATGTTGATTTGCATTTGCGAAATCTTTATGGCAACAAAATAAACTATTGTATCGACCCTTTGTGGTCCTGAGCCGTAAACTTTAATTTGTTGCACTTTGAACTCCAATAATGAAATAAAAGGCCGTATGCATCATCAATTTGATGCGGAGGCCGGGCTGCTATCCCCTTTTTTGAAAAAAAATGATTGTTTGTGTGGTCATGCACAACATGATCATCGGAAATCCAGTGAATGATTCTCATTTGCGCGAACACCAGGATCCTCTCGCCACCGCTGATCATCGGGTGCCGACGGATTTAGTTGATTATTCTTATCGTGCTACTGAAGTTGTCTATGATCAATTTCAGAATGATCTAGTGTAACATTTGTGGGTGCTCAAAGGAAACGCCATCGTGAACTAGTTGAACTTGATTTTATTTCTATTTTTAATTATTGTAGAACAATTTTTATGTGTTGAAAACTATGAAACATACGAATGTTTGATTTGTATTTGTGACAATATTTATGGCAACAAAATAAACTATTGGGAGGGACGTATTGTGAGGCCGTTGGGAAGAGGACTTTTCAATAATCAGACACATCCTGCGGCTGACAGGATATGGGGTGCGCGAGTGGAAATGCTCTTAGATCATTGTATTCTCGTTCAGTGTGTAGAATTCTTGCGTTTTCCTCCAAGTGATGTATTTTTTATTTTGTGAAGTTTTTTTTCTTGTGAAGGGTGTATTGTTTTTTTATTGTCATCCAAATAGTATCGTACTTTTTTTTTTTTTGAGAACACAGTACAACACAGACGCTCACAAATACGCACGTACACTCACCCCTATGAACGCACACACGCACACCCTACCCCTATGAGCACCTCTGAAGGACTGAGCCGGCAAATCTTGAGGTTGACGAAGTCACTACAGGCGCCTCGCTGTTGACGGGCACGCCACCTACCACTGAAAGAATAGCGCCGGATAAATCTGGAATAAATCCAGGTAAATGCAAACGCCCATGCCAAGTCTAGGACTTGAACCTAGGTGGACTGGTTCCACTACAGGGAACCCAACCATCAGAGCCAAGCTCCGTTTGCAAATAGTATCGTACTATTGTTGCGCCTAACTCGTGAGAAGGCCGAGAGATTGGCCAACGCGCCACGGTGCAATCAGTGGTACATAAAGAAATCATAGCAAGCTATTTCAACCGATAATCAGTTAACACTGGAGCCCCCTCATCTTGAGAAAGACGTGAACAAATCATGGGTTTCTTGACTACTACCAATGCTCGTCCGCCTGCGCGTTACCCGCCAACGAAGGCAGCCGAACATTTCCCGGGTACGTAGAAAACCATCTGATATTGTTCTCTCCTGCCTTTGGCTCCTTGCCCCGGTCTTGGCGGCTTGCTGCGCACTGAACTTTCGCCTCAGCTGGCGCTCTTGTCCTGGACGAGTTTCCGTGGGAATGGCTTGCCGTCCTGTTCGGCGAGGTGTCTTCGTCTCGCATGCACCCGCTGGGGCCTCGGCGCCTTGGCGCGTACGTACCAACAGAGGCGACATCGCGTGCGTCGTCGGGAACAAGACGCTTCTACGCAGCTTCCTGTTTCGTCGTTTCCCGGCTGTGATTTGTGAGGCTATGGAAGTATGGAATTGACTTGGATAATCAGAAAGGAACGCCAGTCGCGCTTGCTGGGGCATAGGTGGAATGGAACTCGGCCGACACCCGATAGTATCGGGAATTCCACGGCGAATGCGCTGGGTGGTGGCGTCCGGCCGAACCAACTCGAGCCTGCCGAGATATTGTGCCGGTACGGACCGCAGACCAGCCAGATTAAGAACATCTCCACCCGCAGTCTGAGAATTTTATCCGACATCCCTTCAAGTTAAGCCCGCTTTGGCATGTCGGACACATGCCCGTCACAATAGGAGCAAACGAAATCAAAGGAAAAAAATTATAATCAAATCGAAACAAAGATTTAAATTTCATTCAATTAATATTTTGAATGAAAATTAAATCTAAACCCTAATTAGCCATAGTTCTCCTCGGCCGCGAGTTCGTCCTAGTCGATGTCGTCGTTGCCGCCGTCGTAAAGGTAGACGACCATGAAGGAGGAGGCAACACGGCCCGACACGCAGAGCGAGGTGGAGGCACCGCCACCGGAGGAGGAGGTGGAGGAGGTCGCCTGCGACGCCAATAGCTTGATGGTTCTCATGAAACCATGCGACTCCTCCTCGATCTCGATGGCCGACGCCACGAGAGACCAGCTGATGCCGGGGAATTTGTCATCGTGTGCGTCTTCGCGCAGTGGCGACGACACCTGGGAGCCCGCGAGGACCACCACCAGCGGCTCCTCCACCTCCTGCTTCGGTCGGTGAAGGTATAGACGACCACGCGGTAGGGAACGTCGTGCCGGGAAGTCGCGGATCACCAGGTCACCTCGTGGCACGCAACGATCCTACACGTCACTGATGATGACGCCACCTTCGCCTCTCGACGCGCTGGCGAGCGCGGCTCCTCCTTCGCCATGCGGCATGCGCTGCCACCGATGTTGCCGCCTCCACGGCGAACCAGTGGTAGCAGCCGCAATGGGATGGCGCTCCCTGTTGTGGCATGCTAGTGGGCAACCTCAATGGCGCTCGCCACCGTGTGGCCAGTCGCACGCCACCACTCGTGCTGCGCAGCGGCGTTGTAGCGCATGGGCCGCCACCAGGGCCGGCCCTGAGCATGTGCGGGAGGTGCAATACCACAGGGCCCATAATTCCTAAGGGCCCCATCCATACGCCAGCTTAAGGAAAAGGAAAAAATATACTTATCACCCTGAAATCTATCCCTCGGGATACATTTCATCCCAAACTTTAAAACCGGGTAATTTGTACCCTGAAATAGTACAAACCGGACAAATCACACCCTGGTAATGGTTTTGCTCGATTTGAGGCGGTTTTCAGTCAATTTTGACATTTTTTTGGGATGACGTGGCGCTGATGTGGCGCAAACAAAAAAAAGAAAAATTCCCATCAGCCGCCGCCGGCCCGCTCGGCTCCTGCCTCCCCGCATGCGCTGCCAGGCCTCGCCGGAGCTCGCCGGAGATGCAGCGCCGAACGGCGCCTCTCCTCTCCATTCTCCCTCACAGCTCCACCACCACGCTGCCCAAACGCGCCATCCTCCTCCGTCCACTCAGAGCCTCCGCTGGCAGCTTCCCCGGCATGTCGCCGCTACAACCTGGCGGGGTCGGCGAGGGGCATGACGACGGACTTGGTCTGGAGGTAGTTGCGGAGGCTGTAAGCGCCCTTCTCCCTCCCGATGCCGCTCATCTTGTAGCCGCCGAAGGGGATGGCGGCGTCGAACACGTCGTAGCAGTTGACCCACACCGTGCCCACCCTGAGCGCCCGCGCCAGCGTGTTGGCCGTGTCCAGGCTCGTCGTGAACACCCCCGCCGCCAGCCCGTAGTGCGACGCGTTCGCCCTTCTCACCACCTCCTCCAACTCCCTGCACCAAAACAGCATGTCAGTCAGTGGTGGCCACAAATTTGGTTCTTACTGGACTAGCAGCTAGTGGTACCTGAACTTGAGGATGGACTGGATCGGCCCGAATATCTCCTCCTGAGAGATCTTTATCTCATCCTACGAGAACCAGATGGGGGACACACTCGACGTCGGCGTCGTCCATGACGATGAACGGAGACTTGCCCCCGAGCTCCAGCCAGTGTCACGGCTTCAGGTTGCTCCTCGCTGACAGTTCAAGAATGATCTTGCCCGTTCCTGTCGATCCGGTGAACGCCAGCTATATATAAGCTAAAAAAATGCCCATTTATTTGGTAGTTATCGCATCACGAAGAGGATCGATCTGTTGCAAGCGCGCGCGGTTTATATAATTACCTTGTCGACATCGATGTGGCTGGACAGAGCGGCGCCGGCCGTGGCCCCAAAGCTGGAGACGACATTCAGGACACCCTCCGGGAGCCCGGCCTCATGGAGGAGGTTTGCGACGTAGAGCGCGGAGAGCGGCGTCTGCTCGGCGGTCTTGAGCACGACGGCGTTGCCGCAGGCGAGCGCCGGGCCGACCTTCCAGGCGAACATGAGAAGCGGGAAGTTCCAGGGGATGATCTGCCCCGCGACGCCGATGGGCTCGTGCAGCACCTGGACGTGGTGCGGGCCGTCGGCCGGCACGACGAGGCCGTGGATCTTGTCCGCCCACCCGGCGTAGTACCGCATACACCGCGTCGCCATCGGCACCTCGGCGCGCGCCGTCTGCTCCAGCGGCTTCCCGCCGTCCCACGACTCCAGCGCCGCGATCTCGTCGGTGTGCCGCTCCATCAGGTCCGCGAACCGCAGCAGCACCCGGCACCGCTCCTGCACACGCGAGTACCATTCCGTAGGGGAGGCGCTGCGTCTCCGGCGAGCAATCCCGACGGCGAGCTCCAGCGAGCCCTGGCGGCGCATGCGGGGAGGCAGGAGCTGAGCGGGCCGGCGGCGGCTGATGGGGATTTTTTTTTTGCGCCACATCAGCGCCACGTCATTCCAAGAAAATGTCAAAATTGACTGAAAACCGCCCCAAATCGAGCAAAACCACTACCATGGTGTGGTTTGTCCGGTTTGTACTATTTCAGGGTACAAATTACCCGGTTTTAGAGTTTGGGGTGAAATGTATCCCGAGGGATAGATTTCAAGGTGAAAAGTATACTTTTTCCTAAGGGTTTAGGGTTTAGGTAAATATTTTTCATGTCCTAACTCATGTAGTGTTTGTGCCTACTCTTGTGCGCTAAGATCACATCTAGAAACTCGTGGGACAAAGAAAAACATTATTTGTTTATAGGGCCCCCATTTTTTTTCCTTGCACCGGGCCCCTGACGTTTCAGGGCTGGCCCTGGCCGCCACGCACTGTCTTAGGCGGCGATGGCGTCCGTCCGCTCGACCCAACGGGCCTAGTTGTGGTCGTCGTTCCTTGGGAGGGCTCGCTCTCTGGCGCCGGGCGATGGAGAGTTGGATCTGCTCGGACGTTTCAGGAACGGACGACACAGTGAGGCCACCGGCGGAGGCAACCCGCCCCTTGGGCAAGCGGAATTCTGGCAGGACGAACAGCCCATACCGATGGAACTCCCACGCCTGCTCTAGAGTCGGGCTGCGCCCACCGCAGTAAGCCGATCTGCCCGTCCCATAGTTGTTCGACATGCATGGTAGCCGGCGAAGGAAGGGAAGGTTGGGGAGAGACTGCGGCGAATGGGCGAGAAAGATGCATGGCGAGCAATTAGGCGGTGAGGCATATATCGGCAGGGTAGGCCGAAAAAACGGTGCGCCAGCGTTAATGAAAAAGGTGGGGAAGTGCCAACGCCGGCGTGTGGGGAAGGCGTTGCGTCGTCGCGTCCCGTCGTCTGGGAAACCACCCGGTAAAGTGGCCACCATTAGGCGTGTGAAACGACCATGCACGACACCATTAATCGTGGTTGATCTGACGCGTGTGAGGCCTTGTTCGGATGTTTTCCGGAGTCCCTGACCGAGTCTCCAAATTTGAGGTTGTGGTTGATCTGACGCGTGTGAGGCCTTGTTTGGATGTTTTCCGGAGTCCCTGACCGAGTCTCCAAATTTGAGGTTGCCATAGATGCCGGACAGAATTTGGGTCAGCCCAAACAAATGGTTTTTCTGCCCGGACTTCGTTCGTTACATCGTGCGGGTGGAGATGCTCTAACACAGCCGAGCGACTGGGATGGGACAGAGGCTAACCCTCGAGGACCCACTTCTTTTTAGTGTCCGGCTACGGAGGGCGTCAAGTGCGTCGGCTTCACCCCCGTGCGGTGGGCTGCCGCGCGCGATGGGGAAGCAGGCTGCCATCCGCATCGTTGCACACCTCACAGACAGGGCAAATGCGATTATGCAGCGACGTCCATGTACATGTAAAGCTTAATGCGACAGCCTTCAGTTCCAGATACACACCGTCTTCATAAAGATGAGACAATGAAGAGACGCTAACAATGGATGTTACAAGCCATGTGGTGTTACAAATTAGCCTTCCCAAAGTTGCTACACTGCACATATATTCTACACAGCTGTTTCCTCGTGTTATCACCCCTCCCATGCTGATCGCTGTAGCACAAGCTGCATGCTCCTGCTAGAGAAGGCTATTACAGATACAAAGTGCACAACTATACTATACACCGCAATATCGCCTTGCTACTCTACATGCATACTCCACCCACTTTTGGCGTGAAGTAAACGGGTCGCCTCGCACCAAGAAATGACTGGTTCAAAGAATACATCCAGGGAATGCAAAGGTTGTTGATAAACCGCCAGGGGAAATTTTGTCAGGCTTTTCCTTCGAGTACATGGCCTCAGATGACACATCAGGTTCAAATAATGGAGGATAGACTCCAAGCCGTGCAGGTCCACTTAGGTACTTACTGTTGTGGTATATCATAGGTCACTGTAATGTGTGCCCGTTTGCTAAAATATGGAAATCTTCTTTCCTTTGATATATCGTCTTCCAGTTCTCAATCTCCTCCCTATCAAAGCAAATGGACCAGCATGTTAGCATATATTCAAACCAATTCAATAACCTTACATAGGATAAATAACCAGGAAAATACAATTGGTGAGAGAGAACACATAAGATTTGGCAAAGAGGATATTATCATATAAGCGTACTAACCGTAAGCAGTGACCAATAGAGTCATAACAGAGAAGGGCAATAAGCTTGCGCTTTCCTTCAGTTCTATGCCCAACGCCCCGTTTGACAACAGGAAGCTGTTTTATTCCTCTGGCCTCCATAAGGTTTTTTGCAGTAGTCAAATCAGTATCTGGAAAGCATGTTAGCAATCCACGCTCACTCCCCTGGTACTGGAATCCTCGAGTGAGACATGACGAACAGGCTTCCTGCAAATCTCCTTTGAATTATACATTTTTCCCGGCACATCAAAATTCTATCTCTATCGTGACCTTTCAGAAATCAAGTGCATGCACATTAAAATTGTTACTAGATGTAAGATCTTGAGTTTCTTTTAAGCTGGTGCCCTAGATGTGAATGGTTTGAAAATCAGTATTCAATCTATTTCATGTCAAAATGGCATACACTAATTACTTGTTACACATATGCATGTTATTGGAAAGATAGGTTCTTCAACACGTACATCAGACTTGAGCTGGTCTCCACTGATGCAACTTTCCCCGGGCAATTCAAATCCCATACGGCGAATATCCCCTAATGTAATAAGTCCCTCAATAAAATCTTCATGGTCCACAACAATGGCACACGTTTGCTGCTTATCATTCATCAGTTTGAGAGCCTCCATCACTGTGGCAGAGGATGGAACTTTAACATATCTCTTTGACATGGCCTGGGAGACCTAGTAAAAAAGTTCAAATGGCAAACAAAAATAAATAACAACAACACAACTACGAAGTGGTTTTCTAGAATTAAGTGCCCATACAAGTTTAACATGCAATTATATAGGCTAACTAGAATCAATGAGCCTCGCAAAAATAATAACTAAAATTAAAGAGCCCCAACCTTCAAATCATCTAGAAGCATTTCCTCTTTGTAGGTATAGTTACGAAGATCACTTGGTGAAATAGTGAGCTCAAGTTCGTCTACCCCATCACTTCGCGTCAAGATACTACTTCTTTTATCTCGTGGTGAAACTAAAGAGTAACCACGCATGGGTGCTCCAAACAAAGAAGATTCACCATCATTTGGTTGGTTTACCACAGAAGGAACCCATATTGCCAGTCCAACTGCTCCCTGTTAGATAGAACCAAACAACAGAATGTGCATTAGTTTAGAAAATGCCAGAAAACATAACATGAACATCCTCTGCATAAAATGGAGAAAGAATACTAGATCCAAACAAATAGTAGGGAGGACAGCACTGAGAATCATACTTACCATGAGCGGTAGCAAAATCCTGTAATCCTTTGTCAGCTCAAAAAGAAGCAATACTGAAGTCAACGGGACTGAACAGACTGAAGCCAATGTAGCAGCCATCCCAACCTGCAGTCCAGACAGTTCCATGTGACACTAATGCTTCAAGCACTAACGAACGTAGAATCGTTGATTCAGAGCAACTTACTAGAGCATAAGCTTGTGGCTGTGCAACAGCAGCACTACCAGGTATAGCTACATTTATTAAGTATGAAGCTGACCCTCCAAAAACAGCTCCAACAGCAGCACCGATCATCAGGCTTGGAGCATATAGCCCACCCACAAGACCAGACCCTTTGCAAAGGGCGGTTGCCACTACCTTCGCAGCTGCAAGTTGAGTTAACAACCAGATACCGGGAGCAGAAGCACTTTTCCCAGTATGCAATATTTCTTCAACATTCGTGAAACCCCAGTATAAAATCCCTGGATATTTAAGAGCTATGAGGCCAGCTCCAAGCCCACCCAAAGCAGGGTACACCACAATAGGAAAATCAAACCTTTCTTTCATGTACGCAAAAAATCTTGAAAACCATACTACCAACCGTCCAAATACCACACTGACTGCTCCGCAAAGCATTCCTAAGATGAGATATAGCGGTAGCTCTGCAAAACAAAAATGGGAGACAATGATAACCTTCAAAACACCTATATTTAGAGATGGCAAAATTGTGGTGTACCCTATAGAATAGTCCAAACAAAAATGAGCGAAGAAACCATCAATGAGCCTTCTGTGAGGAACTCGAAGTCCATATAGAATAGTCCAAATTAAACTTTTTCAAAAACGTTGGATGTCGACCATGTAACCAAAGTCTCGACAAAAAGGCAAAATTGTGTATTTTGGTTGAATGGATTGCAATAAATGGCACACTCAATTATGCAACATGTGCCCACAACATGATAAACAAGATGGCTATAGTAAATATATCCAAACTGCAATCAATAGATGAATCTCCACTCTTACAATTAAAGATAAAAAGGATCAAGGAATGTACCAGCAGCAGATTTTAGCTCATATGCTGGCACTATAAAAGCCGGTCTTTCTCCCAGCAAAACATGTGATACAGTAGATGATATAACTGATGCCAATATTATCATAGCAGTCGTGAAAGGAGGTGCATTTTCTGCTTTCAGGGGCCTCAATACAGTCTCAATGGCAAAGAAACACCCAGCAACTGCTGCGTTAAAGCCTGAAAACCGACACATAAGAAACGCTTTATTAGCAAAAGCCACATCAAAAGGATAACAGCATAGCTTTAGAAATCAAAACTAGGGCCACAGGGCAGCATCGTGATAGTTAATACTTATGACATTTCAGATTATTTTAGAAATATATGCAGATTAATTCTTCAAATACTAAACAGTATATCCTGTTATCGAAAGCTGTGATGTAGACATGTCAACAAAATATGACTCTAATCCCATATTGAACTAACATGGTGTTGTTATTTTTTGATTTGTTACTGAATAAATATGTTCAGTGCTTTCCTTCGGAATAAAGGAGCTAACTGCCCCCAACTTCATGTGATAAAAGATGATTAAAAAAATTGTTCAATGCTACAGAAACAGAAGATTAAATAATAACCAATGTGAAACCTGAAGCAATTCCAGCAGCAGCCCCAGCGGCTACAAGAGCGATCCGTCTTTCTCGGTTATTCTCCATCATTTCTGAGCACCCAAGTGCACATGATTTACCAATATCCACACTAGGACCTTCGGGCCCCAATGAGCAACCAGTCCCCAGAGTCACGGCGGCTTGGATAGCCTTTACGGCTGGAAAGATGGCTGCAAGTAAACTGGTTCCTTGGCCCTGCGGTAGTTTTGCAAGTTTGAGTTGCTCAAATATCTCGAGCAATCCATGCATCATTCCTACAATTACACCCCCTGTCACAGGGATCAACAGTATCCTGTGCCAAGTATCAGATAGCCTCTGCACGCGGAGCCAAGCTGCACCTTCATTGGGGGTACCTGCCCATGCCCAATCATGGATGACATGAACCTAGCAAATCAATAACAGGAGCGTATATAAGATCAGTCATGCAGGATGAAAGCACATAATTTATGCTTTCATTTTAAATTCCACTGTTAGAGTTAAAAGTACCAAAGCACCAATAAAAACTCTACACTATGTCCATTTTAAAAACAGGATTAGCATAATGTGGCACGTTTGAATGAAACTTGTTGTGCTTTGGCATTGCCACTTAATCTTCACATGATATACGCACTTAATTTTAGAGTTTTTGCTCAGCTGTCTATGATTTTCATACATCTTAGTCACCCCAAATTGCACAGTACAATTCCTAACAATGCAGTCAAAAAAGTGCCCAAGAGCAATTTTGGTAATCTTTACTGCAATTCTTACTCTAGGTTATGATATACATTTAGAGTGAATTGTGGATGAGGATGGTGGGATGATCATCCATAGGCTTAGAAAGATGACTAAGATTTAAGAAAGTCTCAGCCTATTTAGGAATAGACCATTTTTACAGTTCCTGGATATGCAAAAACCAGTAACCCAATGTAGTGAGATGTCTGTAACTGTAAGGTAATGCTGTCGAGCAGAAAATGGAACAATTTGCAGCATACCACAAAATTCACCCGTCGTGTTTTGTTCTTTCGTAGCCTTGTGTACGCTTTTGGATTCACGTTTCCCAGAAAGCGTTTTATACATGCCAAAATAGGCTTGCATCCAATAGAACGATTGCACATCTTAACGTCAATGCCAGTCAGATACTCAAATATAACACAATGCAGCAAGCAAAGCCGCTTGAACTACAGTCGCGTCTCAGATTTCGAACAAGCACACTCACCCCGCGGTTGAAGGCGGCGACGCAGATGCCGGTGGCGAGGCCGAGGAGGCAGCCAATGAGCAGGAGCGCCCACTCGGGGGGCGCCCCGTCCCCGAGCTCCTCCCCGGCCCTCTCCCTCTGCTGCGACGGCGCCGCGGACGGCTGCTCCGGAGCGCGATCGAGCTGGTGGTGGCGACGGGCAGATCCGCGGGCGGTGATGCGGCGGTCAAGGTGGCGCAGGAGGCCGCGCACGCCCCCGACGCGCCTCGGGGAGGCGACGGCAGACTCTTCGGCCGCCTCGACGTCGGCGTGGCGGTGGGTGGCGGCCGCGCGCGGCGAGGGGCAGGACAGCGACGGCGACGAGCCGGGGTGGGATCTGAGGAGCGAGGCGCGGTCGTCGTCGGAGGAGGACATGGCGGCGTCGGGTGTCACTGTCAGGGAGGCGGCCGCATCGAGATCTGGAGGCGGGATGGGACGGGGCGGAATGCGAGCGAGGGCGGCAAAGCGGCGAGGTTGACGAGCGGAGACGGGACGGCAGGAGGCGACGCGGGAAGCAGGTGAGAGGGAGGGAGACCCGGGTGCACGACAGTAGGAGGAGGAGCGAGTCGGTGACGACAGGTTGCGCACTCGCGGAGCAGTGTGCGAATCTGGTCATGACGATGGGACCGACCGGATCTCCTCAGGTTCCGGACGAGCTGTACAGTGTACACGACCAATTTGAAATGAGGGGTGTCTTATTTTCCCGCATTTGCTAACGCTCATGGACACGTTCGACGTTCTCCGCTCGCGGGACAATAGGGCTCCCAATTACTAACTATATTAAGGGAGCCCAAAATGACGCTCCCTCAGGCCCCCTACTTACTGTATCTACTGTTCAAAATGAACAGTACTACAGTGCTTTCATCGCGGACGTCCAGCGACGATCGGACGGCCCAGACGGACCCACGCGCGTCGTCTTACGAAAAGGCCCCTCGCGGCCGAGCAATTGCACCGCGCCCCTCCACTTTCCGTGCGGAAGGCCCTCTACGCAAATTTCCACAATCAACAGGGACTTTTTTGTAAAACCATCCGCCCAGCTCGCCCCCGTCCTCTTCTTCTCTCCCTCTCGCCCGAGGCCGCCGGCGCCGCCGACACGGCGCGCCGCCGCTACGCGCTGCTTCCTTCAGATCGACGGGCACACGCCGCTCTGCCGTCGTCCGCTCCACCTCCTGCCCTAAGGACGCTTGCCGGGATGGCCGGATTCCACGGCGCCGTGCTCCGTTTCCTCGCCTCCGGCCGCCGGCTGCCGCCGTCGATCCCGCCGTCTCCGGCAACCATTTCGACCCAGCGCCGCCACTATGTGGCTCAGCGCGCTCGCGCGCGTCGAACGCGTCCGCTCCCGCACCCTACGCCGCACGGACGCGCCGCCGGCGAGATAAACGCCGCCGCGGCGGCGGCCCTAGCCACCCAAACGATGACGTCATCGCCGACGTCACCTACGACCCCACCAGTCAGAATTCAACAAATTTTTTAAAAAAAAAACTGTACGGCCCACGCGTAAGAAATTTCGCAATTACAATAAACCTGCTCAAAAAAAAAAAACCACCCAAACTACAATTCAAAATAACGATTATAAAAGTACTGTAATTCAAAAAATTCACGTCTTCAAAACTACAATGAATTCAACCAATTTCAGGGAAAAAAAAATAGGGCCCACGCGTCAGAAATTTCGCATTTATAATAAACATTCTAAAATCCAAAAAAAAAACCATACCATCCAACCTATAATTCAAATTAACGATTATAAAAATACTGAAACTCAAAAAATTCACGTCTTCAAAACTGCAATTCGACATAACTTTTTGTTAAAATTTAGATAAAAAAATATAGGGCCCACGCGTCAGAAATTTCGCATTTACAATAAACATTCTAAAATCCAAAAAAAAACCATACCATCCAACCTATAATTCAAATTAACGATTATAAAAATACTGAAACTCAAAAAATTCACGTCTTCAAAACTGCAATTCGACATAACTTTTTGTTAAAATTTAGATATTCTAATTTGCAATTCAGAATAACGATTATAAAAACCCCTAAAAATCGAAAAAAAAAAAACATATCTCCAAATCTCGAATTCAAAAAAAAAAAAAACTCCAATTCAATATAATATAAATAACCTTCCAATTTTTTATAAATTCTCCGAAATATCGAACTTCCAGCAAAAAAAACTTTCTAAAAATTTTCTAAAAAAAAATACCAAATTACAATTCAGCATGACAATTACAAATAAAAAGTGCTAGAATCCAAAAAAAAACATATCTTCGAAACTAAACTTCGAAATAGCGCAAACAATATATCAACAACTACAAAAAAAAATATTAACATTTATGTATTCCAATCTATAATTCAGAATAACAACTGAAAAAATACTAAAATTAAACAAATTCTTATCTTTAACACTATGATTCACAACAGTGTGAACAACCCACCGAAATTTTATAAATTTCCCAAACTAACAAACTTTTAGCACACAAAACATTACAAAATTAAAAAAAAAACATATAACGCTACTTTACAATTTCCGATGCCTTCCAAATCCGAGCATTCGAAAACCATTTTCAAATTCAAATTTCGCCCACATATTCACAAAAATATTCACCAACGGCGTACTAAGCAATGTCGCGGTTGGCCCCACCTATCTAACCATAATTCAACATTCCAACTCAAATTACAAATCGAAATACTCCAAAAAAATTAATGTCCTCCAAACCTAACCACAAATTTGCATATATTCCAACCCAGACAATTTCCAAAATCTCAACATCCTTCGACCTGCAAATTTTCTCAGATCCACATAATATTCGTAATTCAACAATTTCTTAAAAAAAAAAAACTTAAGCAACAAAAACAAAAACCAAACCTACAAAAAAAAATTCCTACATCAAAAAATAAATAAAAAATAAACACAAACTTTTCCGGATTTCACAAATATTAAAACCCACACAATTTTTAAATACACACGTTACCAAATTTAAGTTACATTTATTCTCAAAGAACTACTCTGATGATAAAAACCAACAAAAAAACAAGGGCCACATGGCTACGTTGCTTACATTCTGTAGACACTATTTCCCCATTGAGTGGGAGACCTTTTATGTTTTCTCTTTACCAGCTTTTGTCCAAAATAACCAGTTTATTTCATTTTCCAGCGATTTTCAGCACTTTTTTAATGTATAACACTTTTAAGATAAGACACAGAGATAACCCACCAAAACAACTAGGTCAACATTTACAAATAATGTAAACAAATTCCCTCCATTTATGCAATCAAATTTACTAAATGCTCAAATTAAATTTAACTCTCCCTAACTATGAAATTAAATTTCAATAATGATTTGGTACATGTATATCTTAGGAAATCTCAAATTCTTTTCCTCAAAAGATGTATTAAACTTAATAGCTGATAATGCAATATATTACATCTAATCAAAGATCTAAATTACATACTTACAGCGAAATACATACAAAAAATTTAGTCACAAACATGATATCTTCCCTCTAAATGTAATGCTACATAACAAAATTATGAAAAAATGTAACTACATTCCACCACTACAATTTAACTACCATATTTACAAGTAATAAAACTTAAATCTACCTAATAAATAATACTTATTAATGCCAAAATACAAACTTATTTAGACAACTCAAAATTTTTTAAAAAAAATCACACAAGCGCGGCGTGACGACGCGCAAAATACCACTAGTAATACGTATGGATGCGCCGAACGAAAAAATTAGCCCACTCGCGACTGCAATATACCCCGTTTTCGTCTGGCGCGTCCAGCCCACGCCCCTCCCGTTGGGAGCCGTTTGGACGCGCCACCACGTCGGATACCGACAGGCAGGCCAGTGCTGTCATTGAGAGCGGGGTCAACTTACTTAATACTGCACCCCGCCCGTTGGTCGTTCGAAATGAATGCGGCGACGGTTTCCCACGCGATGCAGGGAGGCGTCCCGGCGAGCTCGCAGTTCGCACGCGTCGGCATTAATGCATCCACCGCTTTCCCGTGTCGTTAAAAGATGCGCCTCACATTCTTCCTTGCCGCACCTCTACTTTCGTTTCTTCCCCGCCGCGAAAACCTAGACACACCCCGAGACATGGCTGGCAGCTGGCGGCGCACGTGCAAAGCCCTGGCCAATGGCTTCGGGCCGTATACGGTGCTTCTCGACGAGACGACGGCGCTGCGCGACAAGGGCTACACGGCGCCGCCCGACATATGCCCTCCCAACAAGTGGGCACTCTCCGGGTGGTCCGCCATTCGCGGGGGGGAGGGGGGGGGGGGGGCGGCGGTTTAAAGCGAACAATCTCTTCATATGTTACGTAACATAACCTATGTGTGAACTATAATCATGGCCTCATGCATAGAAGTATTAGATGGGTACATGAGTACGCGGGTACGGGTTATACTATCCTATACCCTTACCCTCTCTACCCGATGGGTATGATATTTTCTCATTTACATACCATGGGTAAGTTGTTGTCCCATACACTTATCCTAATAGGGTCTTTAGTTTTTTACCCGCAGGCGCAGGGTACGCGGTTAATGGGTACCCGTTGCCATCAAGGTCGATACTCCAAAACAAAACTTAGTGATTTAGCATTTTCGATGTTGCGTCTGCTTGTTTGACATGTTGCAAGATCGTTTTCTTTGTTTGCATCAAACACTCGGGGTTTAATGTCGAAGAGAAGAAAGGTATGTAAAAGCGGACGTATAAGTCGCTTCTTCTCGGCTTATCCATCGCAGGTGTTTTCACTATCGCAAGTTTCACCCTCGCCAATTTCGCAACAAAAAAAAAGGTTTCGCCCTCGCAAGTTCCGCTTGGGGCTCCAATTGATTCCTCCTTATGAGCGCTCCGGTGAAAATCAGTCTTCCATCGTGCGAGCGAAAAATAAGCTGTGAGTGGATGTCTGTAAGCTTGGGAAATTCCTTTGAAATCAAAGGAAGTGGAGTTAAATCGTATGGCTATTCCTACGTTCCAAATGACTCAAATGTTTTGCATTCTATAGAAATCACGAACCTACCCTTTTCAGGCGTAAATCCTGTAAACCAAACGAGGCCTAACCCATGGGCCCAACCCTGCGACCCATGTATATGTGAGCTACGTGGATTTGCATCGGTTAAACCCAGACCCTCCTCAAAATCCTAGATCGATAGCGCCGCCTCCGCGGATCCACCATGAAAGGTCGAGGGCGTGGCCGGAACCTCAAAGAAGGATGAGAGCAGGTAAGATCCTCCCGCCTTTGGTCAGGGAGCAGTAATCTCTATGACAGTCCAGCGGTTCAACTTATGTGCGGCTGTTGTTGCAGTCTCAAGGCCGTCGTCGGCGCCGGCAGCCACAAGAAAAAAGTGAGGGGCGCCTGGAACGCCTTCGTGTGAGCCCTCACTCTTTTTGCACTCTCAATTTTGTGCTAATTTGTTTTTTGCTGGGATGTATAACTTTGCTTGCATTTCCTGTTGAAGGTCTGAGTTCAGAACAGCCTACCGTACTCAGCACCCAATGCGAGCTCAGCAGATGTGAGCAACCTCACACCTTTTTTTGGGCGTGTCTCTTATGTGTATCTTATTGTCACGACCCTGACTAGCAACACCAGGCCAGGGCCCAGCGGACCGAGCCCAAGGACGGCCCAGGCAAAGCAAGACACGGCGTCGTCTCCAGCTACTTAGGCATGTCGAGCACGGCGTTGCGTGGTTGAACAGATTAGAACCTTGTTCCATGTTCCTTGCACGGAACCTCAGGATCGATTGATCCTTGTATCCAGTTTCCTCTGTAATCCGCTACCGAGACTCTGAATCCCTGCCATATATCGTAGTCTGTCCGTAACAGTTGGTATCAGTAGCCACCCTCTTCCCTGCCCGATTTTTTTCTGATCCTTAATTCCGAAACGAGGTGGGCAGCGGATCTCGATCTGCCGCCGTTATTCGAGGACCGGTGAGATCGGTGGATCTCGACCAGGCGAGCTGGCACCCAAGCGGCCTACTGCGGCGGAACGACAGTTCGCCGAATCCATGGCGACCGCCAACGAGCAAGCTCAAGCCACAAACGAGAAGCTCGATTCGCTCGTGTCCAAGTTCGACAAGCTCTCCGGCTGGATGGATATGGTGGAGACCGCCGTCACTGGCCTCGCCGCCACGACGGCGACTCTCAAGCTCCACGCCGAGGACACGGCGGCACGGTTGGGCGCCATCGAGTCGCGACCGCCTCCCCAACCCGATTCGCCCGCGACGCTCTCTACAACGTCGCACATGGGCGCGGTGGCGCGACGGCCCGAGGGCCTCGGCATCGACAACACCTCACAGGGGCCAGTCAATGAGATCCCTGCACCTCAACGATTACCTCCGGCTAATGGTACGTTGATCCCGCTCAACTATACCCGCAACTATGGTGATGATGATCCGTATGATAGACCAGTGCATCACCATCGCTACCGGTCCACGCCGAAGATGGATTTCCCCAAATTCGATGGCACGGATCCATCAGTTTGGAAGGATAATTGTGAGATGGACTTCGAGATTTATGGCATCTCTGAAATCATGAAAGTAAAATTTGCTATGCTCAACTTTGTGGGGGACGCAGCACTCTGGCTGAAAACCCTGCAAGCGAAGCACCAAATTGTGCTCTGGCATTATTTGTCTCTGCCAGTGGAGGCTTACTGGGGAAAGAACAAATTTAATCTCTACATGCAACAGATCCTACCTCTTAAGCAACTAGATACTGTAGAAGTTTACACTGCCAAATTTAAACACCTGCAACACCAAATTCTGATGCATGATCCTAGCACTAGTGATGTGTTCTTCGTAGAACGATATGTAGCTGGATTATCTGATGAGTTGCGTTCTTCTGTAATGCTACATTTACTAGAGATGTGGATACTGCTAGTCTTCTCGCCCAAATGCAGGAAACGGAGCAGGAAGCTATGCGGTCATCTCGCTTGCAGTCGCGCTCAACTTATCTCGCGTACACTGCACCAGACAAGGCCAAGCCGGCAAATCGTATTGAGGACACTAAGAAGGGTGACACTCCTCGCTGGGATGCTAAGCTCGAGGAACTTCGTGCTTTCCGCAAGGCCAAGGGCTTGTGTTTCACATGCGGAGACAAATGGAACCGCACACACAAATGTCCACCCCAGGTGCCTCTACATGTGCTCTAAGAATTATTGGATGTGCTTCCAATGACAGATGAAAAAGGGGGTGACCAGTCGGGTGATGCCAGTTCCGATGAAGACTTGCTGTGTGTTGATCTAGCTGCAGTGTCTTCATCCTCCCCGGCACGCCGTCGCACTATACGCCTACACGGCAAGGTGGGAGCACATGAGGTTCTTATTTTGGTGGATTCTGGTAGTGGAGCAACATTGGTGGCCAAGCTAAATGCACCAACAGAGCCGTGTGAGCCGTCTCGTTTTGTTGTTGCCAATGGCGAGATCATGACCAGTGATACACAAGTGAGTCAGCTGTCCTGGAGTGTGCAGGAACATACATTTGTTCAAGATATGAAGATTCTTCCTCTGACCACATATATGACATCATTTTGGGTGCGGACTGGTTAGAGGATCACAGTTCGATGTGGGTGCATTGGCGTCAGCGCCGTATGCGTTTCCGTCATGAAGGAAAAGAGATTACACTTCACGGAATCCAAGATGGTGCCTCAGTTGCAAAACCAATGACACCTGGTGAATTTCGTGGATTACTTCACAAAGGGGTTGTGGCACAATGTGTTCAAGTCTTACCTGTTCATCAAGGTGGTAGCCTTCACAGTATAGATCCCTTGCCAGAAAACAAATTACCTTATGAATTAGAAGAACTATTGCAGGAGTTCGAGCCACTGTTTGGGCCAGTCGAGACATTACCACCCCTGCGTCCGCAGGACCATAAAATTCCTTTGGTTCCAGGTGCTCAACCTGTCAATGTCAGGCCTTACAGATATGCACCATATCAGAAGGATGAAATTGAGCGTCAGATATACAAAATGCTTGACCAAGGCATTATTCGAGAAAGCACAAGTCCATTTGCATCACCTGTACTGTTGGTCCGCAAGAAAGATGGGGAGTGGCGTTTCTGCATTGATTATCGACATCTCAATTCTCTCACTGTCAAGCATAAACAACCAATGCCGGTGGTAGAGGAACTCCTGGATGAACTAGCTGGCGGCCGATGGTTTACTAAATTGGATCTGTCTTTTGGTTATCACCAACCGTGTGTGGCTGAAGGGGAAAAGTACAAGACAGCGTTTTGTACACATCAAGGGCTCTATGAATTCTTAGTCATGCCCTTTGGGCTCACAGATGCTCCGGCCACATTCCAGAATGTCATGAACACAATTTTTGCTGATTTGCTAAGGAAAGGTGTGCTGGTCTTCATGGATGATATCCTCATCTACACTGAAACACTGCAGCAGCATTCCAAGCTTCTCAAGGAGGTTTTCCAAATCCTAGCAGACAACAAATTCACACTCAAGAAGTCGAAATGTCTGTTTGCACAGTAGAACCTCGAATATCTGGGTCACATTATTGGCACAGCAGGTGTGGCCACAGATCCCTCCAAAATAAAAGCAGTACAAGACTGGCCCAAACCACTGTCACTCAAGGAATTGAGAGGAATTCTTGGGCTGACAGGCTATTATCGGCGCTTCATTGAAAATTACGGCATTATGTGTCGTCCCTTGACACAATTGCTACGTAAGGGAGTGGTGTTTCAATGGACTCCTGCTGCTGAGGAAGCATTCCAGACATTGAAGAAGGCACTCACTACAGCCCCAGTGCTAGCCCTGCCAGATTTTGCTCAACCATTTGTCATTGAAACTGACGCTTGTCAGTATGGGGTGGGTGCAGTTTTGATGCAGCAAGGCCATCCAATTGCCTACCTCAGCAAGGCCCTTAGTCCTCGCAACCAAACACTATGAACGTATGAGAAGGAGTGTTTGGCCATTCTTATGGCGGTGGATAAGTGGCGTCCGTATTTGCAACAACAACAGTTCACTATTCACACTGACCAGAAGAGTCTGCTGCATTTAACTGAACAACGCCTTGGTACAGGCATTCAGCATAAAGCGTTTGTCAAACTTATGGGTCTGCGATATACCATTCAGTACAAAAAGGGTATAACCAATGCTGCCGCTGATGCGCTGTCTTGAAAGACACCTGACCCAGACCTTATGGCCATCTCATCTGCAGTTCCTTCTTGGTTAGACAAGCTGGTGTCAGGTTACACAGATGATGCTGATACAAAACAGTTGTGGACTGAATTAAGTGTGTCAGGCACCAACACACGGATGGATTTTCCTTGGACAAAGGTGTGATTCGAAAGCATGGCAGAATTTGGGTAGGTGGTAACAACTTAGCTCAGCAACACATCTTGCAAGCTCTGCACGACAGTGGTATAGGAGGCCACTCAGGTGTTCTTGCTACCTATCAACGCATCAAGAAGCTGTTTGCCTAGCCACATCTCAAACAGACAGTTGAAAGTTTTGTTCAGCAATATGTGACACTTGTCAACGAGCAAAATCCAAGCACACCATACTGCCAGGGTTGTTGCAACCTCTCCCAGTTCCACCAGAGGCATGTCACACGATTAGTCTTGATTTTGTTGAAGGCCTACCCAAGTCAAATGGATATGATGTGATCCTTGTGGTGGTGGATAAATTGACAAATATGGTCATTTTATTCCACTAAAGCACCCCTTCACCGCACTCCAAGTGGCTGAGAGCTTTGTTAATAACATCTACAAGTTGCACAGCTTGCCTCAGTGCATCATTTCTGATCGAGACAAGATCTTCACCAGTAACTTTTGGCAAGAGCTCTTCCGCCTCACTGACACTCAACTGCTGATGAGTTCTGCCTATCACCCTGAGACAGATGGCCAGACAGAGCGCTTAAATCAATGTCTTGAGGCTTTCTTGCGATGCACGGTTCATGCCTGCCCTACGAAATGGTTTAAATGGCTTCCCTTGGCGGAATTTTGGTATAACACCTCTTTTCACTCAGTTATTGGACGTGCCCCATTTGAAGCACTGAATGGACATCCGCCTAGGCACTTTGGCATCTCTGCTGCTGCTGCTGCTTGTGCCGTACCTGACCTGGATCACTGGTTACAAGAAAGGGAGCTCATGACTTCGTTGCTGCGCCAACATTTGCTGCGTGCTCAGCAGCGTATGAAAAAACAGGCTGACAAGCATCGTTCTGAACGCAGTTTCTCTGTCGGTGATCAAGTGTTTCTGAAACTGCAGCCGTATGTGCAGACTTTGCTAGCACCACGCAGCAGTCAGAAGCTGGCATTCAAGTTCTTTGGCCCCTATACAATCCTTGCTCGAGTCAGAGTGGTTGCATACAAGCTGGATTTACCACCAAACAGCAAAATCCACAATGTTATCCATGTTTCCCAATTGAAACAACGCCTGCCCGCAACACAAAAGGTGAGTGATGACATAGCTCTTCTCTGTCTTGACGATTTTGCTGTCCTACAACCAGCCAAAGTGGTGGATCGCCGATGCATTTGGCGGGGAGGTGCTCAGGTGCGTCGTGTCTTGGTGCAATGGCACGGTCTTCCGGCTTCATCTGTCACCTGGGAAGATGTTGTGACAATGGAACATCATTTTCCTGGAACACTGGCTTGGGGTCAAGCCAGCTCTGAAGGAGGGAGGGATGTCACGACCCTGACTAGCAACACCAGGCTAGGGCCCAGCGGACCGAGCCCAAGGACGGCCCAGGCGAAGCAAGACACGGCGTCGTCTCCAGCTACTTAGGCATGTCGAGCACGGCGTTGCGTGGTTGAACAGATTAGAACCTTGTTCCATGTTCCTTGCACAGAACCTCAGGATCGATTGATCCTTGTATCCAGTTTCCTCTATAATCCGCCACCGAGACTCTGAATCCCTGCCATATATCGTAGTCTGTCCGTAACACTTATTTCCTCCCCCCTGTTCCTTCTTTAGGTGATGATGGCTGGAGGGGTGGAGTGGAGAAATATGTTTGAAGAAGTGAGTACTTGTTTGCATTGCACACACTATATTGTTTTTCCCTACGGTAGTAAATTTTCTTCAAGATTATAGATCACATCTGAATGTCGAGATAAAATATGATTACTGCATCCAAGGAACCACGTGTACACATATGCTTGACATTGGTAATTGTTGGCGAGCATTCAATCGTTTATTGAATTAAATCTGTTCCTTCTTAAGGTGATGAGGGATGTAGAGGAGGAAGAGTGGAGAAATGTGCCTGAAGAAGTGAGTACTTAATTGCAGTGCGTAGACTATATTGTTTTTTCTTCCTTAATTCATGAAAATGGCAAATCTTTTGCCTTATTTCAAAAATATTGTTTTTTCTTCCTACCATACTAAATTTTCTCGAAAAATATAAAATTACACCTGAATATGTAGATGAAACCATCGTAAACATCAGATATGCATCGAAGGGACCACACGCACACATGCTTGCCATGGGTAATTATTGCTGTATCGTTTATTGACTTAAATCTGCTAGGAGAAGGCCCCTTATAATTTGAAAAGGGCTGGGCAAGCCCAGAGCCACCTCTGATACGGTAATAGTGGCATCATGGTGCATGATCAGTTATAGTGCTTTCAAAGTTCTAAGCATTTGATATGATTCTCTGGTTCCTTCAGGGCTCAACTAAGGCTGTCAATAAGGACGCCGAGAAAATCAAAACCACCTTTAGAGCATCTCTAGCAGACCCCTCAAAACGCGGAAGCTCAAAACAGTTTTGAGGGTCGTGTTTTTCGTGTTTTTGCTCAAGAAAACGTGCGGCGCAGAACAGAGCCCTCAAAATCAAACTACAAATGCAAAATTTTAGATTTCACGGGAACAAACCGAGTTGAACATTTCGATGTTCTTCGCTACAGATGATCGCTCTTGCGATTTTTACACAAAATACTAGTTAAACTAACTACAGATCGCCGCCGAACTAACCCTAGAAGACAAAATTTGGCTCACCGGAGCCACGGGCGCGGCGGCGACCTAGCGGCAGAGCAGCTTCACTCCTCGTCAGATTCCTCGTCGGAGACGAGGTCGATGACGGGTGGCAGGGTGCTGAGGACGAGGCCCTGCTGCAGGAGGATGTCGTCGATCTCCTCGTCGCGCTTGACCTGGGCGACGAGCTCCTTCGCCTCGTGCTCAGACCGCAGCTTCGTCACGGTGATGGCGCGCTCGAGGTCCTCATCGGCGACGAAATCCTCCGGACGGAGAGGGGTGCCGAACCGGGCGGCATCGTAGCCCTCGGGCGGAGGAAGTGCTGGCGCCCGCGGAGGAGCTGGTGGCGCCCGCGGAGGCGCTGACCTCGCCGCGGAGGAGCTGCCCTCGCCGCGGAGTAGCTGCCCGGCGCTTCTGTACGCCCTCGCTGCGGACGACCAACGCCCGGCTCGGCCCTGGTTCCTCTTCGGCGCCATGGAGGCTCGCCGGTGCCGGATCTGTGGAAGAAGAGAGGGAATCGCTCGTCGGAGACGGCGGAGGGGTAGAGGAATCGCTCGCCGGCGGCGGGGAGGGGAGAGGATTGTGCCCTGCAAATCGCGATGAAATCGGTATAAATGGGGGCTGGCGGTGGAGATTCATGGGCCCCCTCAAAACGTTTACGGGCTGGGTCAAATTTGCAGGCGCTGCTCTGGCCTAAAAACGGCCCCTAACCTGTAAACTCGCCGGAATTTTGAGTGTTTGCGCGTTTTGAGGGGACTGATAGAGATGCTCTTAGGGAGGTAACAGTGGCATCATGTCGCATTCACAGTTATAGCGTTTTCAAAATTCTTGTATTAATCTGCTTATCTGTGGGCTGTGGCTGAGATCACCGAAACTACATCCGATGAGGTAATAGTGGCGCTGGTGCATGCCAGTTACAGTGTTCTGAAACTTCTAGGTATTTATTTTACTCTGGTTGAGCAGGCTTATATTAACAGGGTTGGCCTCCGGATATCTCTTTTATCAAGGAGGTATGTACCCGAGGTCCTCAAGAGGGCTCAGCCCATGAAACTAACCTGATGTCGCTACACTAGGAGGGCGGTCTGGTATAGAAATTAAGCATATTCTTGTTCACGATTTCTATTTGAGTGTTTGTCAGATTTTCTTGGTAACCGTTATGAATAAGTTTGCAATTGCTATTTTTTTAAACAAGGAATGGCCCAAAAAGGGCCTAACTGCATTAAAACTGTCGGTAGGGGTACATATTACAGAGGAAACAACAGAAAAGAAAATTACAGAGCAGTCCTCGTTTTTGCAGGGAACACCCTAGAAAGCATTGAAGAAACGCGATCGGGTCCTCCGACTCCACCACCGGACACAGAACTCGACCGCCGGCCATCCCTACCGCCACCGGGGACGCAACCACTTGGAGCAGTAAGGACTTGGAACACCGACTCGAATCCTTCGCAGGGCCTCACAACTGGAGGTAGAAGAAGCGCCACCTTTGGCGCTTGGAGAGGCTGCTTCATCAGCCACGGATCACGATGGCAATTCATGTCCACCGTGTGATGTTCTCCGGTCTGCAGCTTCAAACTTCCTTGCGGCCGGCCGGATCCGGCAGCAGCAGCAGTGGCCAGCTCGTCCCTCCTGTTGACACCATGCCAACGAAGAGGACGGGGGGAAAACCTCCACCACCGCCCGAATCCAGACGGCCACCACGAACAGAGACCTTATTCAAGGAGTCCATGATGGTGCTAGCCTCCAACACCCTCAGCTCCGACCACCGGAGCACCGCAGCGAGAAGACCAACCCCAGGCAGCGCGCCGGAGGTGAGAGAGGAGTGGTCCGGGAATCCGAAGGCGACTCTCAACGAGAGACCGGGAGAACGGGGGGAAATAAGCAATTGCTATTTCAGGAACTGGATAGTTGAGTAGTGGTGTGTCCAACCATCAAATGAGGTGCCTGGTTGTATTACTATCTTGGTATCTCTTTAATGTCAGGAAGTTTGATATCTTCAATGTCGGAAGGTAGGTGCTTATTCAGGGGAATGTATTAGAATTCTGAACTCATGGTTTGAGTTTGTATCTCTTCCTCATGGTAATATAGAAAAATCTGAACGGTGCTAGCTGCAGATCTGTTGTTTTTTTTGAACCGAGGCAAAAGACTTGCCATTTTCATTAATTAAAAAGAAGTGGGAATTGGCTGGTTAATTAGCGGGAAACCGGCCTAAAACCGAAACAACACCCTCGACGACCGTCATGGAACACGACCGTCGCGAGGGCACACACAGCCACCCTGGCTACCCACACAAGCTACACGCACACCACCGAAACAAGAGTCGTCGTCGCGGTTGCCTTTCGTGTCATCGTCATCAAGCTGCACACCCTGCAGCGACTCCGACTTCACAAGAAGACCACCAAGGAGACCATTGCCGAAGGAGCGTCGAGAAGCCCACGTCGGCCTATGCCAAACAGATGACTCATCGCGCAGAGGTAGACAGCTCCGATTCTGATGATGAGTTCCGGAGAGGAGATGCACAAGACCTGCGCCGAAGAAGATCTTCACGACCGGACCGTCCCATGCAGGTCATCGTACACCGCTCAAATAGCAGCTTCGACTCCACCGCCTGGGGAGACCAGCACGAAGACTCTCGAACACGCCGATGATGGCCCTTCACGTAGTTACCCCACAACGGCGCCAGAAAACGGTCTTGACGGCCCTTCGTGTGGTTACCTGCGTGAAAAGTAAATGGGTTAGGTTGAGACTCCAAGTGCAGAGTGTATGTAGTAGTGGAAGACAGTTTTCCCCACGAGGGGTGACTCGAGGGTTTAATATCGAACTCTCGGGGAACCAGTATTTCAGGTGTTATCTCCTTATCCTTCTCTTGAGAACCTGCAACAAAATAAATTGTTTTGTGCCCTCAACCTTATCAAGTGGTTGTCAAGCACAAGGTGTGAGAATGATAATAAAATAAATATGCAAACAGTAGTAAATATGCAACGATGGTAAAATAAATATGCAAGGATGATGGTAGTAATGATAAATGATATTTTTGGATTTTTTATGATTAATGCAAGATGTAAAAGTGTTTTTGTATTTTCGGATTTAATAATGGCAGCAAACAAAAGTGATGATAAAAGTGTTGGAAAGGTGTTTCTTATGATTAAAAATGGACCGGGGTTCATGGTTTCACAAATGCACTCTCTCTTGATAACGTGGTAGACAATGGAACACTAAAATTAACATGTAGGATGGCAAGACATGGTTTGACAAGTTATTAATAATATGGGCATCACATCCTAACATAGAGATCTCAAGTATAAGTTGTTCTCTCTCTTATGCTCCACCAAGATGCGAACTAAATCATAACACCTTAGTAATTAAGATAAATCATAGCATAGCAATAAGTTCAATGACATGACGTTAAATAAGAACATGTTAGATCTAGTCATGGAGGTAGTGGTCAAGGTCACATCCACTCTCCGGTAGCATGGTATTTTTGTTTATCCCTAGTGAGGCAACAAAGTAAGGTAGAAAACTGATACGTCTCAAACGTATCTATAATTTTTGATGTTCCATGCTTGTTTTATACCAATTGCTACATGTTTTGCATCTACTTTATATCACTTTTATACATTTTTTGGGACTAACCTATTAACAAGATGCCGAAGTGCAGTTCCTGTTTTCTGCTGTTTTTGTATTCCAGAAAAGCTAGTCTGGAAATATTCTCGGAATTGGACGAAACTACACGGGGGTGCCTATTTTTCCAGAACACACCTGACGGAGCGAAGGAGCAGCAGAGGAGGGCCACCAGGAGGCCACACGCACCTAGGGCGCGGGCCCCCCTCTGCCGCGCCCTAGGGTGGTGTGGGCCCCTCGGGGGTCCGCAGCCGCCGCCCTTTCGCCTACTTATTCCCCCGACGCGAAAACCCTAAGTACCTGAGCAAATATCCACGAAAAGATCCAGAGACGCCGCCGTCGTCAACCCTAGCTCGGGAGGGTTCAGAACCTCTTCCCGGCACCCTGCCGGAGAGGGGAATCGTCACCGGAGGCTTCTACATCGCCATGCCTGCCTCCGGAGTGATGCGTGAGTAGTTCATCCTTGGACTACGGGTCCATAGCAGTAGCTAGATGGTTGTCTCTCCACTTTGTGCCATCATGTTTAGATCTTGTGAGCTGCCCTACATGATCAAGATCATATTATTGTAATGCTACATGTTGTGTTTGCTGGGATCCGATGAATATTGAATATTATGTCAAGTTGATTATCAATCTATCTATATGTTATTTAAGATCTTGCATGCTTTCCGTTACTCGTAGATGCTTTGGCCAAGTAGATGCTTGTAACTCCAAGAGAGAGTATTTATGCTAGATAGTGGGTTCATGTCTCCGTTTAACCTGGGACAGTGACAGAAAGTTCTAAGGTTGTGGATGTGCTGTTGCCACTAGGGATAACCTAACGATGCTATGTCCACGGGCATATGTGTTTGTTTACATTACGCACTTTACTTAATGCAATTATCCGTTGCTTGCAACTTAATACCAACGGGGGACTCGGATGACAACCCGGCGGTGGATTATTAGTCATAGATGCTGTTGGATAACGTCTATGTATTATGTCGTAATGCCCAATTAAATATCATAGTAGTCAACATGTCATGTATATGCATTGTCATGCGCTCACTATTCGTCAATTGCCCAGCTGTAATTTGTTCACCCAACATGTTAGTTATCTTTTATGGAGAGACACCACTAGTGAACTGTGGACCCCGGTCCATTCTTTTACACTGATTAAACAACCACAAACTGCAAACTGTTCCTTTTTCATTCTCTGCAATTTAATACTCATTTTCCACACCATACGTTTAATCCTTTGTTTTCAGCAAGCCAGTGAGATTGACAACCTCACTGTTTCGTTGGGGCAAAGTAGTTTGATTGTGTTGTGTGCAGATTCCACGTCAACAGTCCAGACTCCCTGCGACAGCTATTTTTCTGGCGCCGTTGACAACCTTCTGAAGAGTTGCTGCTCCTACTGGTTCGATAACCTTGGTTTCTTTCTGAGGGAAAACTTGCTGCTGACTACATCATACCTTCCTCTTGGGGTCTCCCAACGAACGTGTGTTTCACGTCATCAAGCTATTTTTCTGGCGCCGTTGCCGGGGAGTAGAAGCGCTTCAGCAGACTGCCACTGTTTCTCCCGTCAACAGCTATTTTTCTGGCGCCGTTGCCGGGGAGACAGCAGTCTTCTGCAAGGGGAGTTTCACGCTTCCAATCTCTTTACTTTGTTTTTGTCTTGCTTAGTTTATTTTATTTTATCTTGTTTGCTTTCAATTATCAAAAACACAAAAAAATTAGTTACTTGCATCTAGTTTATTTTCTGTTTGGTTTTTATTATTTCATCATGCTTCTCCCTAAGTATACTTTAAAAGAAATATCTGTGGGTAGTGGGTCTATCATTGGAAGAGATAACATTGAGGAATTCTTAATCATGTTAGTATGGTTAAAGATTTTGAAGATAGATCCTTGGTAGAACTTGCTCCAAATTATGAAATTGCTACAGCTTCTCTAGTTCACATGTTGGAAGCTCGGTTTGTCAACCTTAGTCCCATAATGCAGCACATGTTTCTAAAACTCCATGATACGGAAGATGGTGAAAAGAAAGATTTTGTTTTAGAAACCCTACTTAAAGAATTTGGTGATGTTGCTAGGGAAGCTAGAAAAGTTTTTATTAAATACAAGATGCTTGGTTATTGTATTGACGTTGTTAATACACTTGAAAAACTTGAAAAAGAGAGGCTCAAGTACACTAAGGAAACTAATGGTGAGGGGGAAGTTAAAATACCAATACCTTTTAAGCTTATAGGAATGCAGGAGGCACTAGAAAAGAATTTTGATTGGATTGTTCCTGAGAACCCATTTGATGAAAATGATGAGCCTAGAGGTATTGAGAAAGGGAATTCCGAAACCTACATAGATAAGATAAATTGCATTGTTGAGAAAACTTCCGACCTCTCTTTGATGCTTCTTCACTTGGTAATACTTGATGCATGCTTTGTGCCTAGCTAAAAGGCGTTAAAGAAAAGCGCTTATGGGAGGCAACCCATTTTATTTTTCTGCAATTTTTCTTTTATTGAGTCAAGGAGTTTGTTTACTTCTGTAGCAACTCCTTTGTATCTTTATTTTCTCGCATTGTTGTGCCAAGAGTAGCCTCTAATGATAAGATGATGCTTAATTTTGATTGCTGCGCAGAAACAGATTTTTGCTGTTCACTGTACGAAATTCCTAAAATCACCAGATTGTTAATTAAATCTGAAATTTTTGTGCGTAATCTTTATGAATGTCTGAAACTTTCATTAGTTCAGAGTTTCTCGATCTGAGCGTCGTAAGTGCCTCGAAAAAATTCGTCTTTGCGGACTGTTCTGTTTTAGACAGATTATGCCTTTTTATTTTTGCATTCTCTCTTTTACTAGTGTTGAGTGAAATTCTTTTTTGGGTGGAAGAGCTTCACATAACATCAGTGGCTGTAGCTAATGTTTAAAGTAACAAATCATATTGCGTCTTTATAGAACATGTGAATTTTTGATTATGCACTAACCCTCTAATGAGATCTACTTTGAGTTTGGTGTGACGGAAGTTTTCAAGGGTCAAGAGAGAAGGATGATATAATAGGATCAAGAAGAGTGAAGAGCTTAAGCTTGGGGAGGCTCCCATGGATCTCCCCAGCATATTTCAAGAAGACTCAAGCGTCTAAGCTTGGGGATGCCCAAGGCATCCCCTTCTTCATCGTCAAAATTATCAGGTCATCTCTAGTGAAACTATATTTTAATTCTTTCACATCATATGTGCTTTTCTTGGAGCGTCTGTGTGCTTTTTATTTTCAGTATTGCACTTTTATTTTCAATAAAGCTTGACTGGACCCTAGCATTCTTGATTGGGAGAGAGACACGCTCCGCTTTTTCATGAGAATACTCCTATTCTTCACTTATATTTGTTGAGTATTCATATCTAGCGCTGTTCAGCTTTTAGCTCTTGTTTTCATGTATCTCTTGTCAGAGCTATTAGCTTTCTTTTGTAGAAAGTACTCTCTTGCTTCACTTATATTTGTTTGGAGAGTTGATGAAATAAATTGATTGGTGTTTGGTTGGTTCAGAAAATGTTGCATGTGGTAATTGGTATAAGGAAAAACTTGCTTAATCTTGTAGATCACTAAAATGGATAACTTGATGCTTGTCAATTGTTTTGAGTTAACAAGTAGATCATGATTAAATTGTGCATCACATGAGTTAAGCCTATTAGTGAAGAACTACCGTAAAGCTTGTTGAAAATTTGGTTTGCATCGGTGGTACCTCTAAGGTCTAGATATTTTCTAATAACAGGGTTTGGTTAACAAGGAAGACGGTATGAAGTCTTATAACGTTTGCAATATGTTTGTCATATAAAACTTGGTGTACGGGTTGATATTCTTGTTTGCTTACATAACCTTGCTAGCCTAAACTCTGTACTGAGAGGGAATGCTTCTCGTGCATCCAAATCCTTGAGCCAAAATCCATGCCATTTGTGTCCACCATAACTACCTATATGTGGTATTTCCTTGCCACTCCAAGTAAATTTTTCATGTGCTACCTTTAAATTATTCAAAATGTTATTATTCCCTTTTTGTGTCAATGTTTACTAGCTCATGAGGAATTAGTGTGGTTATTCTTTATTCTATTTGTCGAGTGGACTTTTACACCTGGACTAGTGGCATATACATCCGCTTATCCAATAACTTGCAAAAAGAGCTGGCAACGGGGTGCCCAGTCCCAATTAATTACAACTTTAACCAATTAATTCTCTTCACACTTTTGCCCTGATTCATCAGTAAGCAATGACAAACAGTGAAATACCTGAATGTGTGTAAACCAAAGAGAAAGAGGGATGATCTGCCTTGCTGGTAGAAATAACGTCCTTCATGGGAGCCGCTCTTAAAAGTCCGTTCGACAGGTAGAATACTGTTCTCACCCGCTACCATTCGTTGACAATTAACAAACACCTCTCAAAAATAGATACTCCTCCATGGTATGTGATTGATGGAAGGCACCCGAGGATTCGGTTAGCCATGGCTTGTGTTAGCAAGGTTGGGAGGAGTATCAAATATTTTATGCAATCTCTATATGCTTTCAAAAACCTAAAAGCTCTAGCACATGATTTAATCCCTGCTTCCCTCTGCGAAGGGCCTTTCTTTTACTTTTATGTTGAGTCAGTTTTCCTATTCTTTCTGTCTTCCACAAGCAAACACTAGTGTCAACTTTGTTACAACATGCGTTATATGCAATGTATTGGACTTGTTATACTACTTTGTGTTGACAATATCCATGAGATAAATATGTTGAAAGTTGAAGCAAATGCTGAAACTAAATTCTTCCTTTGTGTTGATTAAATACCTTTTGTTAGAAACTATTGCTTTATGAGTTAACACTTATGCAAAACTGTTTGATGCTTGTCTCGAAAGTACTATTCATGAAAACGTTTAGCTTGTGTGATTCATTGTTTACTCATTATCTATTTGGTAGCAAATTATAGACCATTGACTTGGATCACTTCATTCATTTACATGTGCCTTGCAATATTATATGATCAAGATTATGATAGTAGCATGTCACCTCAAAAATTATTTTGTTTTTATCGTTTACCTACTCGAGGACGAGTAGGAACTAAGCTTGGGGATGCTGATACGTCTCAAACGTATCTATAATTTTTGATGTTCCATGCTTGTTTTATACCAATTGCTACATGTTTTGCATCTACTTTATATCACTTTTATACATTTTTTGGGACTAACCTATTAACAAGATGCCGAAGTGCCAGTTCCTGTTTTCTGCTGTTTTTGTATTCCAGAAAAGCTAGTCTGGAAATATTCTCGGAATTGGACGAAACTACACGGGGGTGCCTATTTTTCCAGAACACACCTGACGGAGCGAAGGAGCAGCAGAGGAGGGCCACCAGGAGGCCACACGCACCTAGGGCGCGGGCCCCCCTCTGCCGCGCCCTAGGGTGGTGTGGGCCCCTCGGGGGTCCGCAGCCGCCGCCCTTTCGCCTACTTATTCCCCCCGACGCGAAAACCCTAAGTACCTGAGCAAATATCCACGAAAAGTTCCAGAGACGCCGCCGTCGTCAACCCTAGCTCGGGAGGGTTCAGAACCTCTTCCCGGCACCCTGCCGGAGAGGGGAATCGTCACCGGAGGCTTCTACATCGCCATGCCTGCCTCCGGAGTGATGCGTGAGTAGTTCATCCTTGGACTACGGGTCCATAGCAGTAGCTAGATGGTTGTCTCTCCACTTTGTGCCATCATGTTTAGATCTTGTGAGCTGCCCTACATGATCAAGATCATATTATTGTAATGCTACATGTTGTGTTTGCTGGGATCCGATGAATATTGAATATTATGTCAAGTTGATTATCAATCTATCTTATATGTTATTTAAGATCTTGCATGCTTTCCGTTACTCGTAGATGCTTTGGCCAAGTAGATGCTTGTAACTCCAAGAGAGAGTATTTATGCTAGATAGTGGGTTCATGTCTCCGTTTAACCTGGGACAGTGACAGAAAGTTCTAAGGTTGTGGATGTGCTGTTGCCACTAGGGATAACCTAACGATGCTATGTCCACGGGCATATGTGTTTGTTTACATTACGCACTTTACTTAATGCAATTATCCGTTGCTTGCAACTTAATACCAACGGGGACTCGGATGACAACCCGGCGGTGGATTATTAGTCATAGATGCTGTTGGATAACGGTCTATGTATTATGTCGTAATGCCCAATTAAATATCATAGTAGTCAACATGTCATGTATATGCATTGTCATGCGCTCACTATTCGTCAATTGCCCAGCTGTAATTTGTTCACCCAACATGTTAGTTATCTTTTATGGAGAGACACCACTAGTGAACTGTGGACCCCGGTCCATTCTTTTACACTGATTAAACAACCACAAACTGCAAACTGTTCCTTTTTCATTCTCTGCAATTTAATACTCATTTTCCACACCATACGTTTAATCCTTTGTTTTCAGCAAGCCAGTGAGATTGACAACCTCACTGTTTCGTTGGGGCAAAGTAGTTTGATTGTGTTGTGTGCAGATTCCACGTCAACAGTCCAGACTCCCTGCGACAGCTATTTTTCTGGCGCCGTTGACAACCTTCTGAAGAGTTGCTGCTCCTACTGGTTCGATAACCTTGGTTTCTTTCTGGGAAAACTTGCTGCTGACTACATCATACCTTCCTCTTGGGGTCTCCCAACGAACGTGTGTTTCACGTCATCAAAAACCCAAGTGGATCGCAGAACTTTCTCTCACGTTCACTGCACTAGCCACCCCCGTTACTCCAACTAATGCGCACGTTCCCCCTCACATGCTCTCATAAACATGCTTGATCATGACAAGTAAATAAGAACGGGGTACATAATATGCATCTACTTTCATATCTGAAACAAAACCATTGCAATCTCAAACACGTATTAAGTCATAATAAAGATCCACCACAAAGGAATTACATAGATGACCGTAATCATGTTCAGCAGCTCATACGGTACTAATTAGTGAAGCTCATAGAGAGGTGATAACCCCCAAGAGCAGGGGATCACTGTAGCACCTCTCAATGTGGAAGTAAGGTATCGATCCGCAGGAGCAAGAAGGAAAAGTTATCTATTACCTACAACTAAAGTGTCACAAGTTTTAGTTGATTATGCACTAAACAAGTTTAAAGAACAAGGTGGTTGATTTAATGGATGGAAGTTTGATGTAACAAAACAAGAATGTAAAAGTGTCCCAATCCTCTTCAATGCAAGAGGACAAGACAAAGGTTTTCTCTTATAGGAATAATGGACATGGGTTCATGGGTTCACTTAATCATCTCTCTCTCTCATCTACGATGATTATCATGTTATAGATAAAGTACACACAATTGTCATGTTTTAATGGTAGCTTTTATTGACGGTTATATGTCCTAAAACACATAGTTGAAAGAAATACTCATTTGTGTGCTATGTCACCCCCGCAAGGCTAGCATGGCTGCTGTCACTCCCACATCATACTCTTTCTTTTTACCCCAGATAAAGGATGTTGGGCTGTATTTCACATGTCACTCAATACATATGCCGTGTCACATCGGCCATCCCGTACCTACATACATCATACTTCATAATGGACAATATTCTAAACACTAGTGCAATGATTTATAATTCGTGTGCATGACCACATCTCTCTCATCTATCCACACTTGGTGGTGTCAATCACCTCATGACAAGGATAAACAAGGCATTATGCATAAATCAAACCATCACATGCATCATAGAATATCTCCAAAGTATGACAAATCATAAAAGCTCCAACACAACGGTAAATGCATAACAAATCATCTCATACCACAATATCCACCATAGGAATTACATAGATGACCGTAATCATGTTCAGCAGCTTATACGATACTAATTAGTGAAGCTCAAAGAGAGGAGAGATACATAAGTTACCACCACAAATCCAAGTCCAGGGGTGGACTACTCCCCCTTCATCATGGAGACGGTGGAGAAGTCGTTGGAGAAGATGGAGACCACCCCAGCAGCGCCTCGCCGGAGTTTTCCCCTCCAATCTGCAGCTCCAGGTCTCTGTTTCGTGGTTTCTGTGTTTCGGCGGCGCTTCCCTTCGCGAAAGCCCTGGGGGGGTCTATATATAGTCGTTTTTAGGTCAAGACGAAGCTTCGGGAAGAAAGATCGACGGCAGCGGAGACCTGAGGGCCAGGATGGGGGACCCCACGCGGTCAGGGAATCTGGCCGCGTGGGCCCACCCCTTTTGGCCTTCTGGTCTCCGTTTCTTCGATTCCTTTGCGCCTACGTTTCGTTCCTTCCAAAAAAGTGATCCCCGTAAAGTTTCAGGTCATTTGGACGTCGTTTGGGTCCCTGAAACATCAAAATATAGAAAAGGGGGTTTTCTGACAGCGCAGGGTTAATTCCAGAAAAATGGGGAAGTTGTTAATTATCCCCAAAACTCAATATAAATCATGAATATAACCCTTATATGATGCAAATAACATGGAATAACATGTAATAAAATGTAAAGTTCATGTATGCATTTTACATGCATCAACATCCCCAAGCTTAACCCATGCTCATCCCGAGTATAAAGGTGATAAAACCAACATGGACTTTGCATTTTAATACTATCAAAGGTGATTACTATTGCTACATAAAGTCAAATGATTCATTCTTCAAAGGAATAACAATATGCAAGATAAATTATGAAGTGATATCAAATACTCAATGTAAAGATGTTCAATGATAAATTCACAAAGTGTAACATAGAAGAAAGTACTATGGACCAAATGTATGCATAATGAAAAGTAAAAACATCCTATGGTGGTCATAGAGTACTTCTTATGAAAACTGAATATAAAAGGTGGACACTTTGGATAGATAAATAAGTAGAGGTAAAGTATGAATAAGTTTCATCTAACTACAAACACTTCTACTTAAGTTAATGCTTGCAATGTGGTAGTCATTGGTGTGGAGCTCTCATTACCCCTATCATAGCATCTTGAATGATTAATGTTTAAAGTGAAAGCGAATATGAGTGGCGTGCTTGACAATGTATTGGTTGAATGTCTCATGTCCCTTGAATACAAGTACCTACACCATGTGTTACTCACTTTGGTCCACAAAGTAAATTCAAATAAAGGTCATTGCAAGTAATAATAGTATCATCAAGAACTGCACTGGGGTACCTCTTGCCCCTTGACATGAACAAGCCCATGTCAAAACAACAAGACAAACAGACAATGAACAATCTCAGCACTCTTTTATTTACTATGGGTATAGCTTTTTATTATGAGGTGCATCACTGAATGAACATTATGGTTATGCTATAAATTTCCACCATGAATGATGCATGGCTTAGATTAGCGGTCCAGACATTTCTCTAACCATTTATACAAACTATTTGAACTTACTAAGTATCCACATTTATTTCACCCATGATAGGCATCCATAAACAAAAGTACATGACATCAACTAAATATAAATAAGTGCAATGTTGAAAGCTTGCCATGTGACAGCACATATGGGCCAACTCCCAACCAAAACAATTGTCAAGCCCACAACTTCATAATTTTAATCACAATGGTTCATGCTTATTAAATACAATAAAAGTAAATTGTGCATCAAGTTCGTGAGAACTTTTAACCAATTTTTCCCATGACAATCAATAACATAAGAATTTAAATTCAGAAATGTAGATAACACAATATAACATGATAAACATACTTGGAATAGCATAAAGCTAATAGGTAGATATGGTGGACTCACTGGAAAAACTTGGTTGAAGGTGTTGGGAAACAAGCTTTTTACTTGTTATAATTTTCGGGCTAGCAATAGGGAGAAAGTTGACCATCTAAATGCATGCATAAGTGTTCATAGAACTAATCAATCCATGTCAAACCTAGTAAAGTTAAAATTTAACATCTAAACATGGCATAATATAGCTCTTGACAACACTCTTGCAAATTAACATTCATTCAAAGCACATGAATTATGCAACTATATGTATCTTTTAAAATCAACTCAAACATCCCTATCCCAATGTATTTAATAGCATCCAACATAATTCAACCCAAACTTCCAGTAGCTCTCTCATATATAAATGATAGTGGTGGTCTTAAGAAAATAAAAATCAAACCGAAATAACAAAAGCAAAAGAAAACAGACGCTCCAAGTTTATACGATAAAGTGCTTTGATCGAAAAACAGAAGTTAGACGTGTGCAAACCGAGAGTGTGTTGGTCCAGTGGGGTTGTCTTGACATCCCCAAGCTTATGGTCTTCATCATCCTTGGATAGCTCTTGGTGCAGCTCCTCTAATCCCTGTGAAAAAACTTCAAAACACCGTTTCTCCCATTTCTTTTCTGTGGGGAGATATTAGTAGTGATAAACAAATAGGTTCCTTGCTGCATAAAATTCTTAGGCAATAATTCATATGAATGTCCAGAGAGTATATAATGTTGTGTGCCTACTCATAAATTCAATTGAATCAAAAAGATTCAAGCAAAAAGCTCAAAGAATGCATCAAACAATATCAAGACAAAATCTGTCCAAAAAACAGCAGCAGCAAAACGCATTTTTCTACCCTACTTAAACTCGTCGAAAATTGTGAAAAACATCACGTATACAGATGATGAAAAGTTGAAGCTACAGTTCAAATTACAGCTCAATCGGAGTTACAGATAAAAAAATGAAAAATCAAACCGTGCACAGACTTCGTGCAGGCTGAAAACTCTCCGAAAATGAATAGCAACTTTTCAAACCCAAAATAGGTAAAACTTGATTCTTTATTAAAAATCACAGAAACAAAACTTGCAAACTACTCTCTTGTTACAGCAAGAGGACTCAAAGAAAATCTCAAACAAAAACAACCGGGTTGCCTCCCGTAAAGCGCTTTCTTTATAGCCATATAGTTAGGCTTCTTACTTGATGTTCATGAAGGTTGAACCTCATGAGGGAACTTATACTTTGATGTGTCCCTCTTCCTTGGAAAGTGTTCATGCATAATACCAGGATCCCATGATGTTCTCAAACCAATCAAAATAGTAGTCAAGTTGAACCCTAGTTGAGAGAAAAACAAAACATAAAGGGATTGTCTTGGGACTATTACTCCTGTGCCCCTGGATCCTTAGTTGTGCTCACTTTTCCCACCGATGTTAACTTTTGCTCACTTTTCCCCACTGCGTTAGTTGAAACTCTCATGAATGCCACAGACGGACGTATCCGTCGAGTCCGTTAACTCTGACTAGTGGGGCCGCGTGGGACTCATTCTGACTGACGCTCGTTTGACCTGACAGGTGGGGCTGCGTTTCTGTGGCTTTGCTTGTTGGACCGTGGTGGGCTTTTTTACGTTGTAGAACGGGCCCATTTCTTGATAATTAAATTAGCGAGGCCAGCCTTTATGCATGCGTCCGACTCAGCCTACTAGGGTGGCATCGATTCAGCCTGCTATGCATGGGAAGAGCAGCGTTGACGCCACGGGTCGGCACGCATGCCAGCGTTGTAGAACGTGCTCGCATGCCAGCGTTGACGCCACGGATCGGCACGCACGCCACGGATCGGCACGCCAGCGTTGTAGAACGGCTCGCATGCATGCGCGCCGCCACGCACGCAACCAGACGCACAGCTGCGTCCCTGCCCTGCCGCTCGATTCAGTCGCGACGCACGCAACTATGGACGTGTAACCTAGGCAGGGCGGCACGGCAGGCTCGATTGAAGCATCGGTTCAGTCGATCATCGGTTCACGCGACGGTGGAGGCATCTATTCATGCATTTGATTCAATGTGAAAATGGTCGAAAGAAGGCTAGCCTAGGCCACGGATCGGCACCACGCCTCCTAGATCCAATTTGAAAACCAGCCGTTCCGTCTACACGGTTTACCACCCATCTCTTCCTCTTCGTCTCCCGGCTCCTATTTAAACCAACCATCTCTTCGTGTACACTTCCATCTGTGCCTCGCCCCTTCTCTCCACCGAAATCCAAAGCAAACTCCTCGACGCGAAGATGCAGTACAACGCCCCCACGTTCCACATGCCGCCAACCGTACCGGAGGAACGCTACCCTGCCGGCGTCGTCGTCGAGAACGCGCTCCGCGTGTGGGCATTCTCACGCTGGAGGGGTGCTCGGGACCTTGCGTATGGGTTCCTCCGTGCGGGCTTTGCCCACCTCCCGGCGGGCTCGCCGGTCATGTTCCGCCTCGACGAACATCGTCCCACGCCAACGCTCCGGTGATAGGGCTCGTCGCCCACTTCACCAACAGGTTCGATGCGTACTACCTGCTCGGCCAGGTGTTTTGGTGTGGGTGCGAGTTCATCGCATTCACCACCTACAACATCTTCACCGACATGGAAAGCATCTTCCCACCCCCAACCGCATGCACAGCCCCCCGTACTACCTCGGCGAGAACGGCCAGGTCGAGGAGCAGTGAAGATGGTGGTGAAGACGGCGGTGAAGCCAAGCCAAGCAGTGAAGACGGTGCCCTAGCTAGGCCCTAGCTATTGTGTTAGGGCATCTTTTATCTATGTTGCGTTTGTGTGCGTTGTATGTGTGTGTTGCCCTTCTATGTAGGGTTATCTATCTAGGGATCCCATGTATCCCATCTATCTATCTAGTGTTATATGTAAGAAATTGTATGTCGCTTGATTTATCTAAGATATGAGTGTTATAATGGTGTGTTATATTTGTTTTATTTTAGTCATGTATTTGATTGGTGTCAAAAATGAGATTAAGGTCTCAAAAGTAGTTAGGGAACTGTTGGTGATTGTTGAGATAAGCAACATAATCAAAACCAAAAACATGAAAAAGAAAAGAGAAAAAGCACATACGGTTGAGGGAAATCAAATAAACTCAAATTTTGTTTCAAATTCAAATGTTGCTTCAAAGTCAACTTCTGTTTCAAATTTTGAATTCTGCCTCAAATATGATACATTATTACAACTTATTTGGTGAGCAACCGAACCAAAATATTTGTTTGCCCGTGCACACGGCAACTAGTTATTTTGTGCATTTTGTAAGCCCTTGTATTTTACTATCAGAAAATATAAGAGCTTGGGCAATCAAATTGAATCGTAGAAAGAAAATAAATTGAAAGGAAAAAAGAAACAAAGGTTTACAAAAAAAAAAGACAGAGACATCGCGTGTTTGTGGGCCTATCAGACAAAGTCATGGCACGGCCCAACCAAAGCTTGATTCTGTTTGGGCCCAACACGACTTTTTTTTTCAGCACTGTCTGTAACTGATGAACTCAACTAAGCTGACTGTCCATTGCATTAAACTTCCATGACATGTTACCATCAACCACATTAAAATGTTTTCAACTACTAGTACAACAACCATACTGAAATACAACCACTACTTGTTCAGATAAGCAATAACTATTACAACACATGATGAAGCCAATGATTCTACTCATCACATATATCTTTGATCTTCTGCAACTTAGCCCCCAAGTTGGATTTCTGTTTCAGAAGATCGGCAACCATACACTCCAACTTCCTCTTCTCTTGCTTAATCAAATCCTATCCTTCTCTGCCTTCTGCCTCAAAAACTTGTGCATGTTGGAAGTTGATGCTTCCAGTTTGTTCTTCTCCTCTAGTTCAGCTCTTGCATCAACAAGTGCTTGTTCTGCTTTGGCCTTTAGGGCTAGTGCAACCTGCTTTTCCTCAACCTCCTTCTTGAGCTCATCCTGGGAATTCTTCAAGTCAAGGTGAAGCTTTGTAATCTCATCTTGGTACTTCCACCTTATTTCAAGAACGTCTAAGGCGTCACGAACTCTAGCATCTTTGATTTCCCCATGCATTTCCCACAGTTTTGTCAGGATTTGGACAACGTAGGTGGCCACACGTCATCAACCCAGTGCACAAAGTCACAAGTTTCTCCAGACTACATACATGTATCAAACAAGTTTCTGTTACTAATTTACACAAAAGAAAACATCTCAAGTTGTACTCCGATTTTTTTTCAGTTTTTTCATGTACCATCCCTGCGCAGGCCAAGAACCTCCTGCCAGTCCAACATCCTTCGAAAGCAACACATTTCTGGACCGTGGAATTGCAATGACAACAGATCTTGGTCTCGTCTTCATCGTCTAATCCGCAATAATCGGAATCGTACATGGTATTTGGGCCCTAAGAAATTTTCAGCGCAAGACCTCGGATTCGTGCTCAGATAAGAAATCCCCAAATCCTAACCCTAAACCTAAATTCTAGAATCCCAAATACACGAGATTGGAACACTTACGTTGGTGCCAAGTGAGCTCAGATTGGTGGAATCTTCGTCGCCGTCGCTCCACGAAACCATGGCGTCGTTGGGCGGCGATCTACAGCTCTGCGGCGGCGGGAGTCGAGAACGAACCAGAGCAATGACAGAACGAACCAGAGCGAGCAATGGTGTCGTGGGTTTGTCACGTCAGGTGTCATGGATGACTTCGTAGGTGTGGGATTACGCGAGTCGAACGTCTCCGAGCTTTAGATCGCAGGGCACGAAGAAGACAATGTTTTTTACCCAGGTTCGGCCCCTCAATGTGAGGTAAAGACCTACATCCTGCCTATCCTAGATTGGTATTGATATGAATATGGTGTTACAAGGGGTTGGCGATCGAGGTATCGAGTCGCCTCTCTCTGGATGTATGAGAGCTTATTTTGCTTGGGGTTCTAGGTCCTTGGAGTCCACCTTATAAAGACGGTGGCTCGCAAGGTTACAAGGAAACTTCTCTCCCAAGGAAAGTATGAGCCATAGTCCTACTTGGAGACTAATTATATATCTTGTCTTCCAAGTCAAGTTATCTTCGAGCTTCTGGATCCTTCCTCATGATCTGGAGTATGCCCATATTTGTGCAAGCCCAATAGTGGTGCAATTGTGAATAAGTCGCGCCTTGCTTGAATAAGTCGCGCCTTGCTTGAATAAGTCGCGGGATAATTATTCCCCCGACATTAGCCCCCAAGCTTCCGGGTGATTCGTAGAATCAGGCGGAAGATTCTGTCTTGATGATGATCTTGCGGGCTTGCGTATGTAGTTCTTGCCGACTTGTCGATGTTGTACTTGGCGACTCGCTGATGGTGAGTCGCGCGCGTTGCGGCTTATTGAGCCGCTGATGTAGAAGCGATGAGCCGCTGTGTAACATCCCAATTTTCACAAAAATTTAAAACTTTTCTTTTGCATCATGCATCATGTCATTGCATCTTTGTTGCATTGTGTTTGTTTTCAAATTACGAAATTTAGAGAAAATTGTCTCAAAAACAATAATAGCATTTTATCTGCAAATGCTTTTCAAACCTAATTCAAATTTTAAATAAAGTTTTGAATATTTTATCCCCAATACATGCTAAACATGTGGGGCATGTTTTTACAAAAGTATAAAAATTGGGTTGAGTGGATTTGGTGTTATAAATTAAAAGTTATTTGAATTTGGTGAAAAACAGAAAAGAAAAAGGGTCTCTGGAAAAAAATGTACGTCTCCTAGCTAACTGGGCCGAGCCCATTTCTTCCTTCCGCGCGCGCGCACAGCAAGCGGCCCACGAGCCCACCTTTCCTCTCTCTCGCTGACGTGCAGGACCCACAGGTGACGCAGGCAATGACGTCACCGATTCCCTTTCCTCTCGCGCACGGAAACAAGTCCGGGACGAACACGAATCCTCTCCGATTTCCTCCCCGATTCTTGCGGTTGTTTTCAATCTCTTCCGCCCATATAAACCTCCTGACCCTCCTCTCTTTTTCGCCCCAGAAACCCTAGCTTGATCGCCACCAGGCTGCGCGCATTGATCCGCCGCCGTCCGCCATTGCCGCCGCCTTATTTCGCAAATTCCGGTGAGCATCGTCGATCTCGAGCCCTATCTCCTGTTCCAATCTCTTTGTTGCGTCCTTCTGCAGCCAAGTGATTTTTAGCGTGATTTGTTTGTGCTCCAGCGCGACGCGAGCTTCCTCGACAACCAGCACCGGCCGCGGGAACAACTTCGGCAAGCAACTGGAGACCACCCGGAGCTTCCCCGACATCCTCGACCACACCATCGTCTCCGCCTCGACGCTCCGCTTCTTCTGGTATGAGCCGTCCATCCCCGCAAGCTTCGTAGTGTAGAGGAGCAGATCTCCGGCGATGGCGCCACCGTAGTAGTTAGGGTTCCGGCGAAACTCCGGCGGAAGCGCCGATGACCATCTGGTCTTGTAGATCTAGGCCGTTAGATCGTAGATGGACGCTCCAGATCAGTTTCACGTCGCGAAGCGGTACCAGCCAATGGGAAGAAGCCACGTCGTCTCATCGTCCGCGAAGCCGCGCCGCCTCTGCCCGCGTCCGTCCGCACCCGTCCGCGTCCGCATCTGCCCGCAAAGAAGACGCGCTCCAATCGGAAGACGCCACGTCAACCAGGGACTTCAGCGCGAGGATCTTTCTGTTTTCTTTACGTTTTAGCCCCTGCGCATCACAGATTAGTCCCTGGATTTTAGATTCATTATTAATTTTTATTCCTTTAGCCAAAATTTATGAAATTTATATTTTTGGAAAGCTAATAATGTGTAGAAACTTTCTGTATGCTTAATTGAGGTTTGGACGAAATTAATTTAGATAAATTTTAAAAATGGTTTAATTGATATTTTGGCTATAATTTAATTATAAAAATTGATAATTAATCAAAATATTTTGCTATATTTTTGTTTGCATAAGTAATGGCCGTAGTATTGCTCTAGTATTTTTGTATAAGTGTTTTCCTATGTTTTTGCATGTATTTTGTTTTTATTGCTTTTAGGTGTTATTTTAATAAGTAAATTATATTAAAATTGTTCTTCACATTAATTTTTCGAATAGAAAATTTAGCTAAGTAATTATGACCATGTTATATGCAAAATAACTTAGAAATATTTCACCCCACCGAAATATTTCTTCCTTAGAAAATTTTGGGTAATAAAATGTTGAGAACACTTAGAATTTTTCCTTAGAAATTTTCAACACATTAAAAATGCTAAACTTGTCCTTAGAAATTTTTAGTATCTAGAAAACTTAGTTATTTCCTTAGAAATTATTCTAAGTACTTGCTATAACAAATGTTGGTCCTTAGAAAAATTCATCAACTATTGCTATCATACCTTTTTCCTTAGAAAATTTTAGCACTTCTTATTTTGTTTACTTTCCTTAGAAATTATTTTGGACTTGATGTGTTAGTTTTAGTCCTTAGTTAAATTTCGACCCAAGTGTTAGGATCTTGGTCCTTAGTCATTTTTGGACCTTCTTGATTGTCTTGTTTTAACTTAGAATTATTTCATGGCATGGCATGCATGCATCTCTAGTCCTTAGAAATTTTGCACATCATGCATGACATATTTTTCCTTAGAAGTTTTATGAAACTTGTTTGTTCATTATGTATTGTTTGTTGTGTTAGAATCTCCGGAGGGAAACGAAGACTGTTGCAATTGCTGTTGCTATTCTGCTTGTTGCCAAGGCAAGTGGCACACCCCATAAATTTCCTAAGTATTTTTCTATGCATGACTTAGTGTATTTCTTTATATGCATGTGTAGGATAGTATTGCTATGCTAAAACTACTATCTCCTTTACACTAGTTGTGTCTAGAATCCTATTGATAACTTGGTAGAATTATTGATGCTATGCAAATTGTTTTATTCAAAGCTTAAATTCTACTAAGTTAATTTATCACCTGGGTGGATTTGGGATTGCATGGCTGCCAGAGTTGAGTGTTTATTCACTTGTGGATTGCCACCCAGGATTAAAGGGACCAATGTTTCTCTAAGTGAAGTTGCTTACCGTGCAGCCATTAGTCATATGGGCTCTGGCTAGATGGATTAAGTTGCGTGGACTCGTCCCGACTTGACAGGTGGTGGTAGAATGGTTAGAATGGGAGCGCGTCAAGTCGGTATGGGATGGGAAAATGCTTCTGAAAAGTCTCGTCTCAACTCTCTCCTTTTCCTTAGCACAAATTGAGTGCTTGAGGATAGTTTGGGTTTGTTGGGTCTAATGGTGAAAGTGCACAACCTCTGCAGAGTTAAAACTAAGTACTTAGCCGTGTCCCCGGTTACGGACAATTGAAGCAGCTGATCAAGGATGGCAACGGAGGCTCCCAACATCTTATTTCTCTAAGTAAAATTTTGATGGGTGAACAAGGGTAGAGAGACTATGGATTTCATGCCATATTGTCTCAAACTTTGAAGAAAATGTTTTACAAAGTGTTAGGCAAAATTGGCTTTTATGCAAAATAGCCTTGAACTCCACCAGCCAAATATGCATATAGGCTATAGAGTTATTCCATTAAGTGTCCACATAGTGTCACTTGCCAGATCCATTTTTAATGGTATCTGACCCACTCTGTTGCAAATATTATTTTGTTGCAGACTTTTCTGACGATGAGTAAGGTCACGTTTGGGTTTCGAGTCTACAACCAACATGTTTTCGCCTGTGGCGCATCATGAAGATGGAGGCTCTTTGAAGATTTATTTCCGCTGCTTTATTTGTTTTGAGCTAGCTATAAGCTATGCAAAGATGTATCGAACCATTTATTTTTCCAAGTCTGGATCATTCGTGTAATAATTGATACAATGTTGTGATATTCATCTTAAACTGTGTGTGCAAATGAAACGATCCAGGGGTTTGCACTATACACAGGTACCTTGCCATTTTCTAAGTGCAGGTACATTACAGATGGTATCAGAGCATAGTGTTGCCTGTAGGATCGAAACCCTAGGTTTGGTTAGAAATAAGTTGGCCAAAAACTTAATTTTTACTAAGTATAAAATGCTTCTATGATATATTCTTGCTTTTTCTTCTAAGTACTCGTAATTCTTTACTTATGCATTTATCTCATACTTGTTTCTTCCTAAACTAAAGGATGACGAAGAGGTTCGAGTACATTGACGAGGAGGACTACCCGGTGACCCGCTTCGGCAGCATCATGTTCGACATCCTCAAGCACCTGAAGCTACCTACACCCATGATCAAGGGATGCATCTTGAAGAAGTTCAAAAGAGAAGGCCTTTGGGGAATCAGGGTGTTTCAACAAGGACGTGAAGGCGAAGCACCCATTGAGTACAGAGTAATGGGAGTCTCCATGGAGAGAGGAATCGACATCATCATGCAACACGTGATAGCTTGCCTTTGTGGACGCTACTCCAATGAATTGGAGGGGCACTACTCCTTCCCTTTTGGAAGGCGTGACGATGAAGGATCACCCTTCTGCTATGGCACCGAGAACATGGGCAAAGATGAGTTCGTGAGCGACTATTTCCAAGGCTTAGAACTCTTAGTCCATGATCTTTACTTTGATACCAGTGAGGAACTCCACAAGAATGATGAGCTTTGCGCCCAAGTCCAAGTGAATGATGAGAAGATAAAAGAGCAAGAAGAGAAGACCAAGGAGCTAGAAGAGAAGTTCAAGGCCCAAGAGAAGAAATTCATAAGTCAAGAGAAGAGAGTCAAGCAAAGAAACAAGCAAATAAGGGACTTGAAGGAAGAACTTCCACCAATGATGTGGAGCTTGAAGCTGATTGTGACTTGATCAAGCGACTTCGTGCTGAGAAGAAGGAACTCCAAGAGAGAAACGCAGAATTGGAGAAGGAAGTGAAGGATCTCAGAAGCGTGCTCATTCAGGAAGGCTTTGAAATCCAAGAATTTGAAGAAGAAGTAGATGAAGGCACCATGATTGAGGACTAGGATAGTTAGTGAGACTACCATTTTACCTTACGCACCATTTTACCTTACGCCTTTTAAATTTTCGAATTTTAGTTTGGAACTACCAACTTGTGGTAGGACAATACCTAGTACCCTTTGATGTTTAGTGCGAATTGAGAATTTTGGAGTTGAAGTTTTGCTTGATGTGTTGTTTGATTGCTTTCTATGTGATGCTTGTATGGGTAGAATTATTTCTCATAGACCTGTCTATCTTTTACTCACCTATGCTAAAACCACAGATGCCTCCCCGTCGTGACAACACCAACAACAACAACAACAACAACGAAGCTATGATGCAACAGATGATGGCAGCCCAGACTCAGCTGATGACCATGATGGCACAATTCATGGCAAATCAACATGGACCTCCACCACCACCTCCTCCCCAAGTGGACAGACTTGCCAGGTTCCTTAGGCTTAGGCCAAACAAGTTCTCAACTACAACTGACCCAATTGTGGCTGATGACTGGCTGCGTTCTGTGCAAAAGGATCTGGTGACAGCTGAATGTGAAGATGCTGAGAAAATTAGGTTCACCGCACATCTGCTTGAAGGACCTGCAGCCCAATGGTGGGAAACTTATCAGATTACTCACCCATTGGACACTTTGACTTGGGAGGAATTCAAGGAAGGATTTCGTAATGCTCATATCTCCACAGGCATTATGAATCTGAAACAGGAAGAGTTCCGCAATCTGCGTCAGGGGAACAGAAGTCTTAAGGAGTACATGGATGACTTTCATGCCTTGTCTCGATATGCTCCAGAGGACGTTGACACAGATGTAAAGAGGAAGGCTAAATTTCTCAAGGGACTAAGTGATGAGCTGAAGATACCTTTGACTGTGGCCTATGCTCCAACTTATCAGACACTTCTTGATCAGGCAATCACCCTTGAGGATAGCATGAAGAAAGCTGAAAACAGGAAGAGGAAGATGAATTCAAACAAGCACCACTCTGAACCCTCATTTAAGAAGCACTTTGTTCATGATGGGAACCATGGTCATAAACATGGGAACCACAATGGGGGCAACTTTCACAAACCCCATGCTCACAATCACAATGGAGGATTCAAGGGAAACAATGGAGGATCAAATGGAGGACACAGGGGAAATGGACATGCTGGACATAACCATAACAATGGACAGCATCGCCCAAATTCTGAACCCAGGAAGGATCTCAGCCAAGTGCTTTGCTTCAAGTGCAACAACAAGGGCCATTATGCCACAGATTGCCCTGAGAAGAGAGTGGACACTCCTACCAAGCCCAATCCTTTCAACAAGGGACATGTGAACCACATCAATGTTGAAGAAGTCTATGATGAACCTGATGCTGTGATTGGTACGTTCCTAATCAACTCCTGTCCAGCATTAGTTTTATTTGATACTGGAGCATCGCATTCATTCATATCAAGAGCATTTGTTAACAAACATGGGTTAACTGTCGAAAACATGGGGTGTCCAATTAGAGTCAGTTCTCCAGGAGGAGAAATGTTAGTATCATCTGGTTGTAGAAACCTTAACCTTGAGATTGGAAAACATCAGTTTCCAGCAAACCTCCTAATCCTAGAAACCCAAGGACTAGATGTCATTCTAGGGATGGATTGGATGACCCATTTTGAAGGGATCATAGACTGTGCAAATAGAGCAATCACCCTCACCACCCCAGAAAAGAAGAGATCAGATTCAAGTCAAAGTTTGAAATGAAGAAGTTTAAGGTTAATTCTCTTAAGGGGGTTAGCCTCGGGATGTGCTCATAGTAAGGGAATACCCAGATGTGTTTCCTGAAGAACTGCCGGAATGCCACCCGATAGAGATGTCGAGTTTCTCATTGAGCTTAAACCAGGCACAGGACCAATAGCCAAAAGACCATACCCAATGGCGACAGAGGAACTGAAAGAACTCAAGAAACAGTTGGAGGAACAGTTGCAGAAAGGTTTTATCCGTCCAAGTTCTTCACCTTGGGGAGCACCAATCTTGTTTGTTGAGAAGAAAGACAGTACTCAGAGGCTAGTCACGGACTATAGAGCTTTAAATGAAGTAACCATTAAGAACAAATACCCACTTCCTAGAATCAATGACCTTTTGATCAATTGAAAGGAGCCTGTGTGTTCTCAAAGATTGATCTCAGATCTGGATACTTTCAGATGAAGGTTAGAGAGTTGGACATACCTAAGACTGCTTTCACCACCGGTACGGTCTGTATGAGTACACAGTTATGCCTTTTGGCTTAACCAATGCGCCGGCATACTTCATGAATATGATGAATAAAGTGTTCATGGATTTCTTAGACAAGTTTGTCGTGTGTTCATCGATGACATCTTGATCTACTCCAAAAGCCACAAGGAACATGAGGAACATCTACGTCAAGTTTTGCAAAGACTTAGAGAGCACAAATTGTATGGCAAGTTCAGCAAATGTGAGTTTTGGCTGGAACAAGTAGGATTTCTAGGACACATTGTGTCTAAGGATGGAATAGCAGTAGACCCTGAAAAGGTTTCGCAGTAACCAACTGGGAGTCGCCCAAGAATGTGGGAGAATCCGTAGTTTTCTGGGACTAGCAGGATACTATAGGAGATTCATTGAAAATTTCTCCAAAATTGCTAAGGCCTTAACAGAATTGCTACAAAAGGGCAAGAAGTTTGTGTGGACCGAAGAATGTGAAACTAGTTTTCAAGAACTGAAGAAACGTTTAGTATCAGCACCTGTTCTATGTTTACCAGATCTGGAGAAAGATTTCCAAGTGTACTGCGATGCTTCACATCGAGGACTTGGAGGTGTGTTGATGCAAGAAGGCAAAGTGGTGTCATATGCCTCAAGGCAGCTCAAGAAGCATGAAGTCAACTACCCCACACATGACTTAGAATTAGCAGCAGTAGTACATGCCCTGAAGATATGGAGGCCCTATCTCTATGGAAAGCGTTGTGAAGTATTCACGGACCATAAAAGTCTTAAATACTTCTTCACACAGAAGGAAATGAACATGCGACAAAGGAGATGGCTGGAATTGATTAAGGACTATGACCTGAGTTTGCAATACCACCCAGGAAAAGCCAATGTAGTAGCTGATGCCTTAAGCCGTAAAACTTATGTTAACGGACTCACGGCAGGGGAATTGCCAGAAGAACTATGCAAGGGATTCAAGGATCTTAGGTTGGAGATAGTACCTGAAGGTTTTGTAGCATCTCTAGAAGTGCAACCTCTTTTGATGGACAAAATCAAGGAGGCTCAAAAAGGAGACAAAGTGATGGAAGAAATCAAGAAAAATTTAGGTGAAGGCAAGGCCAAAGGTTTTCGACTAGATGAAGAAGGCATAGTATGGTTCATGAAACGAATTTGTGTTCCAGAAGATGTAGATCTCAGAAAGTTGATACTTCAGGAAGCCCATGATTCACCTTACTCCATACACCCGGGTAACACCAAGATGTATATGGATGTGAAGGAGAGGTTTTGGTGGAACAATTTGAAAAGAGATATTGCTGAATATATTGCCAAGTGTGATGTGTGTAGCCGTGTGAAGGCTGAGCATCAGAAGCCAGCAGGGTTACTTCAACCTTTGCCAGTACCCGACTGGAAATGGGATCAGATTGGGATGGACTTCATCACAGGTCTACCCAGAACCAAGTCTGGTTATGATTCTATTTGGGTTATTGTTGATCGTTTGACCAAGGTAGCTCATTTCGTGCCTGTGAAGACAACTTACACAAGTGCCAAGCTAGCAGATATTTACATGAAGAGAATAGTATGTTTGCATGGAGTTCCAAAGAAGATTGTGTCAGATAGAGGCACTCAATTCACTTCACATTTCTGGAAGCAGTTACATGAAGTCCTTGGAACTAGGCTAGAGTTTAGCACAGCTTTCACCCCCAGACTGATGGACAGACTGAAAGGGTAAATCAAATCCTGGAGGACATGCTGAGAGCATGTGCATTAGACTATAAGTCTAGTTGGGATGATAATCTCCCATATGCTGAGTTCTCTTATAATAATAGTTATCAAGCCAGCATAGAGATGTCACCATTTGAAGCACTGTATGGAAGGAAATGCACACCCCACTTTTGTGGAGTGGAGTAGGAGAAAGAAGTCTGTTTGGTCCTGATATAATCGAAGAAGCTGAAGAAAAGGTTAGGCTGATTAAGGACAGATTGAAGGCAGCTCAATCTAGGCAGAAAAGTTATGCTGATTCCAAACGGAGAGAAGTCACTTATGATATTGGAGATAGAGCCTATCTTAGAGTCTCACCCCTTCGTGGAGTGAAGAGGTTTGGAATCAAAGGAAAACTGTCACCAAGGTTTATTGGACCTTATAAAGTTTTGTCACGTAAAGGAGAAGTGGCTTATGAATTGGAACTACCGGAAGCACTTTCCGCAGTTCACAATGTTTTCCATGTTAGTCAGCTGAAGAAGTGTCACCCTGAAATGGCAGAAACTCCGCTGAGAGATACAGTGCCACTAGAAGAAGTTCAGCTGGAAAGTGATCTCACTATGAGGAAAAACCCATAAAAATTTTGGAGACAGCAGAGAGAATTACCAGAACCAAGACCATCAAATTTGCAAAGTACAATGGAATCATCATTCAGAGGAAGAAGCAACTTGGGAAAGAGAAGATGACCTTAGAGAAGAACATCCTCACCTATTTGCTAGCCAAACCGAATCTCGAGGGCGAGATTCATCTTAAGGGGGTTAGGTTTGTAACATCCCAATTTTCACAAAAATTTAAAACTTTTCATTTGCATCATGCATCATGTCATTGCATCTTGTTTGCATTGTGTTTGTTTTCAAATTACGAAATTTAGAGAAAATTGTCTCAAAAACAATAATAGCATTTTATCTGCAAATGCTTTTCAAACCTATTTCAAATTTTAAATAAAGTTTTGAATATTTTATCCCCAATACATGCTAAACATGTGGGGCATGTTTTTACAAAAGTATAAAAATTGGGTTGAGTGGATTTGGTGTTATAAATTAAAAGTTATTTGAATTTGGTGAAAAACAGAAAAGAAAAAGGGTCTCTGGAAAAAAATGTACGTCTCCTAGCTAACTGGGCCGAGCCCATTTCTTCCTTCCGCGCGCGCGCACAGCAAGCGGCCCACGAGCCCACCTTTCCTCTCTCTCGCTGACGTGCAGGACCCACAGGTGACGCAGGCGATGACGTCACCGATTCCCTTTCCTCTCGCGCACGGAAACAAGTCCGGGACGAACACGAATCCTCTCCGATTTCCTCCCCGATTCTTGCGGGTTGTTTTCAATCTCTTCCGCCCATATAAACCTCCTGACCCTCCTCTCTTTTTCGCCCCAGAAACCCTAGCTTGATCGCCACCAGGCTGCGCGCATTGATCCGCCGCCGTCCGCCATTGCCGCCGCCTTATTTCGCAAATTCCGGTGAGCATCGTCGATCTCGAGCCCTATCTCCTGTTCCAATCTCTTTGTTGCGTCCTTCTGCAGCCAAGTGATTTTTAGCGTGATTTGTTTGTGCTCCAGCGCGACGCGAGCTTCCTCGACAACCAGCACCGGCCGCGGGAACAACTTCGGCAAGCAACTGGAGACCACCCGGAGCTTCCCCGACATCCTCGACCACACCATCGTCTCCGTCTCGACGCTCCGCTTCTTCTGGTATGAGCCGTCCATCCCCGCAAGCTTCGTAGTGTAGAGGAGCAGATCTCCGGCGATGGCGCCACCGTAGTAGTTAGGGTTCCGGCGAAACTCCGGCGGAAGCGCCGATGACCATCTGGTCTTGTAGATCTAGGCCGTTAGATCGTAGATGGACGCTCCAGATCAGTTTCACGTCGCGAAGCGGTACCAGCCAATGGGAAGAAGCCACGTCGTCTCATCGTCCGCGAAGCCGCGCCGCCTCTGCCCGCGTCCGTCCGCACCCGTCCGCGTCCGCATCTGCCCGCAAAGAAGACGCGCTCCAATCGGAAGACGCCACGTCAACCAGGGACTTCAGCGCGAGGAATCTTTCTGTTTTCTTTACGTTTTAGCCCCTGCGCATCACAGTTTAGTCCCTGGATTTTAGATTCATTATTAATTTTTATTCCTTTAGCCAAAATTTATGAAATTTATATTTTTGGAAAGATAATAATGTGTAGAAACTTTCTGTATGCTTAAATTGAGGCTTGGACGAAATTAATTTAGATAAACTTTAAAAATGGTTTAATTGATATTTTGGCTATAATTTAATTATAAAAATTGATAATTAATCAAAATATTTTGCTATATTTTTGTTTGCATAAGTAATGGCCGTAGTATTGCTCTAGTATTTTTGTATAAGTGTTTTCCTATGTTTTTTGCATGTATTTTGTTTTTATTGCTTTTAGGTGTTATTTTAATAAGTAAATTATATTAAAATTGTTCTTCACATTAATTTTTCGAATAGAAAATTTAGCTAAGTAATTATGACCATGTTATATGCAAAAGAACTTAGAAATATTTCACCCCACCGAAATATTTCTTCCTTAGAAAATTTTGGGTAATAAAATGTTGAGAACACTTAGAATTTTTCCTTAGAAATTTTCAACACATTAAAAATTGCTAAACTTGTCCTTAGAAATTTTTAGTATCTAGAAAACTTAGTTATTTCCTTAGAAATTATTCTAAGTACTTGCTATAACAAATGTTGGTCCTTAGAAAAATTCGTCAACTATTGCTATCATACCTTTTTCCTTAGAAAATTTTAGCACTTCTTATTTGGTTTACCTTCCTTAGAAATTATTTTGGACTTGATGTGTTAGTTTTAGTCCTTAGTTAATTTTCGACCCAAGTGTTAGGATCTTGGTCCTTAGTCATTTTTGGACCTTCTTGATTGTCTTGTTTTAACTTAGAATTATTTCATGGCATGGCATGCATGCATCTCTAGTCCTTAGAAATTTTGCACATCATGCATGACATATTTTTCCTTAGAAGTTTTATGAAACTTGTTTGTTCATTATGTATTGTTTGTTGTGTTAGAATCTCCGGAGGGAAACGAAGACTGTTGCAATTGCTGTTGCTATTCTGCTTGTTGCCAAGGCAAGTGGCACACCCCATAAATTTCCTAAGTATTTTTCTATGCATGACTTAGTGTATTTCTTTATATGCATGTGTAGGATAGTATTGCTATGCTAAAACTACTATCTCCTTTACACTAGTTGTGTCTAGAATCCTATTGATAACTTGGTAGAATTATTGATGCTATGCAAATTTGTTTTATTCAAAGCTTAAATTCTACTAAGTTAATTTATCACCTGGGTGGATTTGGGATTGCATGGCTGCCAGAGTTGAGTGTTTATTCACTTGTGGATTGCCACCCAGGATTAAAGGGACCAATGTTTCTCTAAGTGAAGTTGCTTACCGTGCAGCCATTAGTCATATGGGCTCTGGCTAGATGGATTAAGTTGCGTGGACTCGTCCCGACTTGACAGGTGGTGGTAGAATGGTTAGAATGGGAGCGCGTCAAGTCGGTATGGGATGGGAAAATGCTTCTGAAAAGTCTCGTCTCAACTCTCTCCTTTTCCTTAGCACAAATTGAGTGCTTGAGGATAGTTTGGGTTTGTTGGGTCTAATGGTGAAAGTGCACAACCTCTGCAGAGTTAAAACTAAGTACTTAGCCGTGTCCCCGGTTATGGACAATTGAAGCAGCTGATCAAGGATGGCAACGGAGGCTCCCAACATCTTATTTCTCTAAGTAAAAATTTGATGGGTGAACAAGGGTAGAGGAGACTATGGATTTCATGCCATATTGTCTCAAACTTTGAAGAAAATGTTTTACAAAGTGTTAGACTAAATTGGCTTTTATGCAAAATAGCCTTGAACTCCACCAGCCAAATATGCATATAGGCTATAGAGTTATTCCATTAAGTGTCCACATAGTGTCACTTGCCAGATCCATTTTTAATGGTATCTGACCCACTCTGTTGCAAATATTATTTTGTTGCAGACTTTTCTGACGATGAGTAAGGTCACGTTTGGGTTTCGAGTCTACAACCAACATGTTTTCGCCTGTGGCGCATCATGAAGATGGAGGCTCTTTGAAGTTTTATTTCCGCTGCTTTATTTGTTTTGAGCTAGCTATAAGCTATGCAAAGATGTATCGAACCATTTATTTTTCCAAGTCTGGATCATTCGTGTAATAATTGATACAATGTTGTGATATTCATCTTAAACTGTGTGTGCAAATGAAACGATCCAGGGGTTTGCACTATACACAGGTACCTTGCCATTTTCTAAGTGCAGGTACATTACACGCTGACGTTTGTTGATATAGTATCACGGGCTTTTTGAGGCCGGCGAAATCTTGCTGAAGCTTCTGAGTTAATGTGGAGGCGGCGAAGCCTTTGGTGAAAACCACCTTATCCTGTTGGGTGTAAGACTGAGCTGAAATCATAAGAATAATAACTTATGAGCAACAAGATATATCAACCAAATGTGTATAAGCTGCTGAGTCATAGATATCGAAGCAAAAAAGACCATAAGCATAAATAAGCTGGTCAATCATTAGAATAATAATCTGTCATGTTATCATGACGAGCCATCTAAACGCATGTTGAAACATGGCGGCTCAAGGGCATATAGCCACAACCTGTATTTAAAGATTTTCGAGTCGCTTATTTGACTCGCAAATGGATATATATATTCTCATGTGCTGCAAAAAATGAAATCAGCGTATAAACATGATATATGAGAATCTGCATATAAACATGATATATGAGTATAATAAGACCGCCAGATATGGTGGATGTATAGCCCCGAGGGCCGGGTTGCATGCTTTATCATGCTGCTCGGGACTCAAAAATATCTCAAGTTAGACAAAAATGTAATTGTCCTAGCCCCCAGGCATTAAGCAGGCATGATTTTATTATCCTGCTTGATGGCATATCATTGCAATTTGATCCTGCAACAGATTGGCAAATATTGTTGCCGCAAGATAATAATGATATAAATTCCACTTTGATGTGGCTAAAATAAATAAATAATGGTGGCTTCATCAGCCGATATCAGGAGATAATTATCTCAATCATAAAAAATTTGGCCATGCCAATTCAAACTCATTTGGCCGAGTTATATGTTCCTGTTAAATCAAGAGGCAAAGCCCCCAAGGAATCAATGATGATAACTTGATAATAATATGTTAGCCTTGGCGGCCGGTAATAATTATGATAAAACGTTAGTACTCCGCATAATAGCATATGGTACCCTGCATGATAGCATAGTATAATCTGCATGATAGCAAATGATATGTCGCATGAAGCAAATGATATGTCTCATGATGCGGATGATATGTTGCATGATGCAAATGATATGTTGCATGATGCAAAATGATATGTCGCATGATAGCAAATTGTATTTTGCATGATAGCAAATGGTTGCATAATAGCAACTAGTTGCATGATAGCAACTGGTAAGATGCATGATAGCATATTGTACGATGCATGATAGCATATGGTACTTGACTCAGTATTTCCCAAATCTAATGTGTGTTCAGGGTCGAGAACGGCCATGATAGGTAATCAGACTCGATTGACGCCACACGCGGGTACTTTAGTCCTTCTGAGTTATCTCTATTACCGTTAAGTAGGTCTTCGCGCGGCTCAGTATTTCCCAGGTAAAAAAAAAACGTGTTCAGGGTCGCTGGCGGCCATATTAGGCGATCACACTCGATTGACACCTCACCCAGTACTTTGGCCGCATAGTGCAAAGATAATTCTGACTTAAGGCGAGAATAACCAGGATTATTGCTTTTAACGGCTGCAATAGCCGTGACGAGCTCTAATTAGCTTTGATGATAACCAGCTCTGATTAGCTATAAATGTGATACAACGAGTCACCTGTTTAACTCAAATATCGATAAGATAATGATTCATTAATGACTCGTGAACTGATGTAATGATGAGCTGTTTGCGACTCATAAAATGATATGGGGGTAAATCGCTATGCGACTCATAAATTGATATGACAATAAGTCGATGATGATTAATAAAATTATATGATGACAAGTCATGAAATGATATAATGATAAATCATGAAATGATATAATCACTCCCCGAATACCAATGTTTGAACATGTAATGCTAACATTGGTATATTAAGAAATCCGTTGGGAATGTAAATAAAAGTTGACTTGTCAATAAATCATGCAAGCTATATAAAGAGCTCAACTTTGATAGATATAATGAGCTATATGCATCTACATTTTGATAGATATAGTGCGAGCAATAAAAAACTCGAATTTAACAAACCCAATGCGGTTTGGAAGATCCTACTTTAAGAAGTGGATGTAATTAAGCATTCAACATGATCTGAATTAAAGTCCGCGACACGATATAATTTGAATCGCAAAGACATTAATAATAAGCTTGATAAAATAGATATGCAGCCCCCGAGATAAACCCGAAAGTGAATTTAATCTTATTGATAAAAGTAAAAGACTGCGAAAGCATGATAGCAACTTATCTTGTTTGTGTCCTCCTGGTGTTGATGACGCGATGTAAGCCGCAGACCGTCGTCGGAGTTGGCTGACCACGCCTGCGTGTTGCACTCATTCTCTCAAGTCGCGTCCAGGACATTGGTTCATTGAGTCGCACATGTGAGCTTGCCGTCAATGCTTAAGCCGCACTCGTTTAATTTTGCTGATAATAACGCTGAAATCCCAGCAGGCCACGCTCACGCAACATATCGACGAATTTCTGTTGATCCGATCAGTCGCGCATGAGGATTGTGCTTTTTGACTTGGTACCACACCCAGCCTATCTGATCGGTGTACGCAAGGCAATGCCGATGTCCGAGCCTCACGCATGCGTTGTTGATGATGTCTTGATCCGTCTTTGGAACTAGCGGAGCAGGAATTTGACTCGAACTACGAACCAATGGAATTGATTATCTCTGCGATGGTGCTCCTACCGATCTTTGATTTTGAGTCGCTGCTTGTTGATTTGGATGAGCCGCGCAGAATCATAGCGTGAGCCGTGACCGTCGGCTGTCTGCGGCTTGCTCCATGTCCGTGAGCATGCATGGGCTAACTGCCAAGTGAACCCTTAATTAATCTATTTTCTTTTTCTGCTTTCTCCTTGGAGTTTGCACGTACGTGTCAGCTGGGTTCACCAATGTCTTGATTTGATTCCTGGAATGTACGATCGTAGTACTTGGACTCCGATCATGTTTTGACTCGAACTAAGACTGTACCGTGTCGATTGGATGCTGGCCCTTTGTTTGGAAGTGACTTGGCATTATACAGCAGAAAATTCCTGCCGAGGCCAGCAAGGTCTCAATTTCCATCGCTGGATGTTGCATGGTTGAGCACGACTTCAATCTGATGGACTTGGTCAGCCGCACGCGAAGGCGACTTTGATGTTGAGCCTCCGAGTGCTGGTACGGCGAGTTGCGGATGCTGTTGATGGCTTGATGCATCCAGCGGTGGCTCAGACAGCTGGTACGGCGAGTTGTGGCGAGTCGGCTGCCGCGAAGTTGACGTTTGAAGACGGCGATGAGGAGATTGAAGTTGACTGTGCCGTAGTTTGGAAATCCACGAAATTGATTTTAAACTGGTTTCGTGGTCGGATTCGCGAACTTGTCTGGATCTGAAACCTGCTGCAAAGTTTGAGTCGCTGCCGGAGATCTAACCGTTGTAATTATCTCAAATTTCTTGGAGGGCTTCGTGATTGTATTCCGCAGGTCTCCACCAGAGGGATCTTCGAATTGATGTCCGAGTCGACCTCGATAATTATTTTCCCAAAGTCGCGCGGAGTTCCGTCAGCTTTCGACAGGGCTTCAGTGTTTGAGTCGCCCACGGAGATCTAACGTTGGAATCCGATGTGCTTTGGACAGCTGTTAGGAAACTCGATTACGCATCTTTCCACCGAAGGGATCGTCGAGATGAGTTTCGAGCCGCCGTCGGTGATGTCCACCATACGGGCGTTGCTGCTGTCATGTAACCCGCGCGTGAGGGGCGTTGTCGAAGTTGAGCCCCGAATCGCGCGGTCGAATTTCTCCACGCTCTCTCCTCGAGCTTGAGGTAGATCTTGATGTAGATGTAGATACCGCCGAATTGTTTAGACCGGCGCGATGTTGAAGTCGCCGAGCTTGTATCGACGACGAGCTCCTCCGTCCCTGGCACAGATCCAGCGCGTAACATGACGCTCTTGACCGCAGGCCCCACGGTGGGCGCCAACTGTCGTGGGTTTGTCACGTCAGGTGTCATGGATGACTTCGTAGGTGTGGGATTACGCGAGTCGAACGTCTCCGAGCTTTAGATCGCAGGGCACGAAGAAGACAATGTTTTTTACCCAGGTTCGGCCCCTCAATGTGAGGTAAAGACCTACATCCTGCCTATCCTAGATTGGTATTGATATGAATATGGTGTTACAAGGGGTTGACGATCGAGGTATCGAGTCGCCTCTCTCTGGATGTATGAGAGCTTATTTTGCTTGGGGTTCTAGGTCCTTGGAGTCCACCTTATAAAGACGGTGACTCGCAAGGTTACAAGGAAACTTCTCTCCCAAGGAAAGTATGAGCCAGAGTCCTACTTGGAGACTAATTATATATCTTGTCTTCCAAGTCAAGTTATCTTCGAGCTTCTGGATCCTTCCTCATGATCTGGAGTCTGCCCATATTTGTGCAAGCCCAATAGTGGTGCAATTGTGAATAAGTCGCGCCTTGCTTGAATAAGTCGCGGGATAATTATTCCCCCGACAAATGGGGCCAGCAATGGGGCGGGGCCAGCAATGGGGGAGCAAATGGGGCCAGCAACGGCTACTTCGACCTGGATGCGTGAACGGCCAATCAGGATGCAGAACCAGCATCACGCGGATCGCCAAGGCGAGGTACCGTCCATACGATCCAACGGCGCGGAGACGCGCTCATGCCTGCCCGCGGGAATCCTTCTAGAAGGCCATATCTGACGGGTGGAGTTTGTCGCTAGAGTCTGATCGGACGGCTGACGTTCGGCACTAGGGTTTGGCGAGATGCTGCGGGGTTTAGAGTCAGTCAACGGGGTTATTAGGGTTTGACCATAACTTTAAATGGCCATAAACAATTCAAAAAAATCCAAAAATGAAAAAACTTGCGTAGTTCGTCGGTTTATAAGACATAGTTACCAAAAAAACCTGGGTTTAGGGTTAAGGGTCATTTTCATGAAAATCCATTTTCCGAAGTGAGGCATCGAAATCAAGTTGAAATGAGCATAAGTAATTCAAAAAAAATAAAAAAATAACAAAACTAGTGCACATTGCCGTCATATGTGACATGGTTATAAGAAAAAATATAAACTTGGTGTAGGTACATTTTCATGAAAAAAGCTTCACACAAATGAGCTATCACGTATGAAGCTGTTCATAGTTCGAAGGAGAGGGAGAGAGGGTTTAGGTTTTGATAAAATTCAAAAAAATCAAAAAAATTACCAAAGATTCATTTTGGAGTGATTAAGAAGGTTCTGAACTTACTTTTTCATTTTCATATTCCAAACGTTTTTTTGATGGTTTTTAGTTAAAAGCATTTATGTTTAAAAAAAATATAGTAATATGAAGATTAATTCAATAAATAGTGAAACTACTACTAGACACCATATGGATTGAATATGTGTTAATACAAAAATATTTGGCTCATTTGGACAAGGTCGAAAAAAAACTGCTTACAAATGGGGGTGTTTACCCTAGCTTTGGAGCTCGTTTGTAGCACTTTTCTCATGGGGATTGATCACCTCTGCTCATTCGGATTCAGATGTTGGTTCAGATACATACCACATAGCAATGGACTTCATATGTTTGAACAACTCTAACTTTGCATCAAATTAAATTTTATTTCAAATTCAAATGTTGCTTCAAATTCAAATTTTGCTTCAAATTCAACTTTTGTTTGCAATTTGAATTCTGCCACAAATATGATACCAAAGTACAAACATCATTATTACAACTTATAAGTTTTCACAGTACCTCTAATTGAAAACACAAACACAAGCATCATTATTACAACTCATCAAGTTCTAAGCGGTCAAAGTGCAAATTCAAATCTTGGACCTGCTCCTTGTGTTCGCAGATGGCTTCACCGTCCTGCTCCGGGTTTCCCTAGCTGGGATACTCTTTGGCTTCAAATTCAACTTGTTCCTTTTGATCTTCACTTGGGGTTGTGGCCATGCAGGTGCTGACAGAGTACTTCCACTCACCGAGCCCTTGACGACAACCTAACGGTCATCTGTGGGTTCAATGATCATTAAAGGAACAACTGGAACAATTACCCCTTCTTCCTCCTCTCTTATAGCTTCAAAACCATCATAAGCCATGGCTTCAAATTCTAAGGCATCGGATGATGGTTGAACTTCAGTTTCTTGGGTTTCTTCCTCTCTAGGCCTTTTCTGCCCTCTGCCTCCATTTATCCTAGAGCTGACAAATAAAATTATAAGCCATCGGTATAAAAGAGTACAAATGCATAAAAAAAGGTAGGGAGACATACGAAGGTGCCGGTACTGCCTCATTTGCTGCATTCTCCAGCTCTGCTTCATTCTCCAGCTCTGCTGCATCTTCAATTGCCATTGCTGCTGCATTCTCTTCTGCATTTGCTGTTGTCCATCGTTGCTCTTCTCCAAATGCTGCATCGACTGGATTGGCACAGAGCCTAGCAATGTGCCCCAGAATTCCACATTTTTTGCACGCACGCTTTCTTGGTACACGACCCTCTTCACCTGCCCTGTACCTGTTTTTCTTTGGTCTTCCTGGTGGTCTAGTCAGTACAGGAGAGCAGAGTTTGACCCTGGATCAACTATGTTCCATTGGTCTTTTCCCAAGAGTGCAGGCACATTCTCAGCATAAGCAGCCATAAATTTGGCAACAGAGAAATAGTCAGAGCAATATTGATCAACTTCACCATCTGCACCCCAATGACAGTCATCAGATGTAGGGCATGTATGCATGGTTTCCCACGGATCTGCCATTGTCTACAACTGCATACCCTAGTTGCTAGGTTCACTGGATACTTCCATAACCTATTTTTACTGTCAGTATAGGCTACCTCACCCTCAAGTGTATCAGATCGAATGCATCTCATCTTCAGTCCTCTTGCCTTCAAATGCAATGCCTTAATCAGTGATGGGAGCATAAGATGACCAACATATTGTGTTTCTGCAATTCTTTTTCGAAGAGCCATCTTTATCATGATCATCTGCCTCATCTTGTCAAATGCTTGCCACAACAAAAGACCTTTCACTGACTTGAACTTTGCATTGAAGCATTCTGCAAGGTTGTTGGTCACATAGTCTACTTTGCAGACTTCGTTGAATTTGCTTCTTGACCACACATTTCCATGATGTTCATCCATGTAATCCTTCACCAAAGGATTTTGGGCATACAACACTCTCAAATGGTGCTCATGCTTCCTTTCGCTGCATGTGTATGATGCTGGCCATAAGTTCTCATCATAAACTTTACCTTTGAACTTCTTTTTAAAATTCTGCGCTAGGTGTCGCATACATTCCCTATGCTCCACTCCAGGGAACACAATTTCTACTGCACTCTCTAAACCCTTGCAAGCATCTGTGTGTATAGCTAAACCTGGGGGTGTGCCTATAATGTTGCGCAACTGCTGCAGAAACCAGACCCAACTTTCCTCGGACTCTACCTCCAACACACCAAATGCAACTGGGAATAGCCAGTTGTGTCCATCAACTGCAGAAGCTGATACTAGTTGTCCTCTCCATTTTCCAGTCAAATGGGTAGCATCTACAGACAAATAAGGCATGCAGCCATCAAGAAACCCCTGCCAGCAAGCCTTGAAACAAACAAAAGCCCTCCTGAAGCACTCCTTCTCAAATGACTTCCCTTTTATTTTGAAGGGAACCGTATGCTTGTCAATCTCTACAACACTCCCTGGACTAGCCATCTCCACTTCATCTTTAAAGGTGTAAAGCAGCTGAAAACTCTCATTCGATTGACCATTAATCCTGTCAAGAGCCATTTCCCTAGCATTGAAAACTCTCATGTAAGGAATTTTGATCTTGTACTTCTCGAAAAGCTTCCCATGGAGTGCTGTTGGACCAAGATTAGGATCTTCCCTCAGCCAATCCAATACTGCATCTGCCACCCACCTAGTTTTTGCTAGCTTGGCTTTGGCCTTCCCCGCTCCCCCTCCAGGTGGACAAGTGTGCTTCCGTTTGTTTTTCTTTATCTGAAACAAAATAAAAAGGGTCAAAACAATTAAGAAACATTACTCACTGATCTTAAACTAAAATACTCAATGAACTTGGATTACCTGAATAATGCTGCTATTTTTTACCATACGGGATGCATGCAACCTCCACCTACACCTAGGATATGGACAAAACACTGTGAACCTTCCTGGCTCACTCCTTTTGATCTTGTAGGTATTTTCAGTTAGAATGCAATATGTAGTCACTGCATTCCGACAGTCCACCATGGATTCGAAAATGGTGCCTTCAGTAAGCTGAGGATTTTCCCTGTTCCACTCAATTGTTGGCATGTCCTCACCATCGTATTCATCTTCAATTAAGCTGTCATTGTTCTCCTCCTTCTCTTCATCGTCAGTGTCATCAAACCTAGCTCGGCTGATGGGCTCCTCTGGATATTCATCATCCACTGCTTGCTGACTGCGTCTATCTACCAGTTCAGGGTACAATATCTTGTCTTCATCATCATTTCGAGGCACCTCCTCGTCAGGTTGTGCATCTTCTTCTACACCGACTGCAGAAGGTTCAGGAGAAGCTGCAGCAGAATGAGCAGCAGAATCGGCAGAAGGCATGTTGTGGCTTTCAGAACCACTCGCTTTACTTGGTCTCGACCTACAAGGAGTGCCGGGGTGCTGGATATTAGCAGAGACAGATGATGTCCGAACACCCTTCCCTTTGTCGACCCGTTCTGCCTGTGGCTGAAGAACATCGATACCGACTTTACCGAAACGGCTGCCAGCATTCAGAGTAAATAGCAGCCTCAGATGCTCGTCGCATGTTAGTGGGACAAATGTTTGCTCGGTACTGTTGAAATAGCTCAGTTCAACAGCATCGGCATCGCTCCAGGGATATGACGCACGGAGTGCATCGCGGAAATCTTTCAAGGAATTGCTGGTTTCTACCACTTTGGGATAGAAAAACGTAGTAAGCAACTGGGATTTAGTACCACGCAGAATACTAGTTTCCATTCTAACCGCCAGCCGGAAAGCCAGCGAAGGATCAATCCTACGTTGTTCAAATAAAGGTGCGGTTAGGCCGGCAACATTTCAGCAAAATTGGAACGATTTAAGCTACCAGAAGTCAAATACTGCCTAATTTACGAGTCAGCACATCAATCTAAGGAGAAACATTGCTTACCCAGGTGTAATCCATGAATTATCTGCCGCTGATTCGATCCAATCCTCTCCACTGTTGAGGGCATTCGTCGCGGCCGCACTCAACATCGCTTCCTAATCCCAGATGTGGGGGAGGTGGGGGGAGATGTGGCGGAGACGCGGCGTCGCCGACGAGCGGAATAGGGGGTATAGGGGTGGAGGGCACTACGGCGGCGGACGCGGCACGACGGCGGCGGAGAGCGGCGCGGTGCGGCACTGTCTCGATTCAGTTTCAGGTTCAGACATAGCTGCTGCCCTTACGTGTCTCCTTGCGGTACCACCCGTCAGCACGCACCGCTCAAAGGTCGGCCCCACACTTGTCAGCACGCAACGGACAAACACAAAGACACGGCCCCACTTGTCAGCAGTTAACGGTCAATGCATTGACCCGACGACAAACGTCCGCTATGAACATTTGTGAGCGTGGCAGCTAACCAGATGGAGAAAAGAGAGCACAAGTTTACAGAGTGGGGAAAAGTGAGCACAACTAAGGATCCAGCGGCACAGAATTAAATATCCCAAACAAAAAAGTAATAACAACGAAGTCTAACTTTCTTTCTATGCATTGGCATTTTGTATATGAATGAATCAACATAAATAGAAGTTTCTCAATGCATATTAACAATATTTACTTGCAGCATATAATTATTAGCATAAAGAGGGTTCTTATCGCCTCCTCTTTCACAATAGTTGCAAGTAGTAGAAATAAATTCAACCATATAACCACAAGAATCATTCAACTTAGATAATTTAGGCACATAAAGAGGATTATTAAATTTATTATGGAATTCATTAGCATGCTTCCCTCTTTCAAAATAGTTAATAAGATCAATATTAAGTTTAATATCATGGTTGCAACAAAGATTTGGAACTAAAGGTAATTGCAAACCACATAAGTATTTCTCAACATAAGCAAATTTCTCCTCTATGGTGTAATTAGGAGAATTTAAGAACAAAGTAGGACTCTCATGAGTAAGAGTACCATCACAAACAGCAAGTATATCATTTTTATCCTCACATAATTTAGTAACAACTAAACATGGAGGTTTATCAATAAGCATAGGACCATCATCTAAAGCATTATCATATAGTATATTTAAGCAATACTCCTCATTATCATCAATAAGTTCACTAGTAGCATTAATAGAAAGTAAAGGAGCATTTTTAGTTTCATCATAATAGCATGGGTTATCATATAGGATCATAGCATTTTCAGTTTCACCCTCATCATAACATGGATTCTCATAAATAACAAAAGATTTTTGAATTTGAGTGTTACTATCATTTGTTGATGGTGAAGTTGGTAGATCCAACTCTTCCCCAAGCTTAGGTTGGAGCACATCCATTTCTATCTCCTCTTCACAAACTTCCTCTTCCAAGCTTAAGTTTTCATCATCCTCTTTCTGCAAAATATTAGTACTTTCCATGGAAGCAAGAATTCTTTCTTTAACATAAACATTACCACTAAATTCCTTTCTGCAAAGTTGGAGAAGAATAGAAATGTGTCCTTTCATTACACGAGCTTCATGACTAGTTGCAACAAATTTATCAATAAGAAAGTCTATCTCATGGGCGGCAACATAAGCAATATATTTCTCAACTTGTTCTATATCATGGCATGCAAATTTACACTCTTGATAAGAAGCAATAATAGGATCACTATTATACTTGCATTGATAGAGAGAGTGTTTATAGTCTTTTCTAAAGCAGCAAGTTATATCATGTAATTCACAAAACTCAGTGGCCATATCATTGAGATGTTCAAGCAATTCAAGCATTCTATTTCCTTCTTTGGTTGATCGGTATTCATAGTAAGCTACCATAGTTTTGACATAACCTTTCTCCATAGCTTAGCATACATATTAAAAACAACACTAGTTTTTGTGAGTTTTTAATTTTTTATGCAAAACTGAAAATAAAATGACACTAATGCAACTTGAAATAACAAATGCAACACAAAAATGCAAAACTGAATATAAATATGCAAACCAAAATATAAAGATGATATGCAAGACAAGAACAAAACAAAATAAAATGATTGTAGGTAAAGATGGATAAGATGATGCTCACGTAGGTGCAACTTCCCCAAGCTTAGGTTGTTACACAAGTTGGTGATGAAGTTGACTTGATGTGAGTGATCCTTGGATAAACCTTTCAGCTATGTCTCCCCGGCAACGGCGCCAGAAAACGTCTTGATGGCCCTTCACGTAGTTCCCCGGCAACGGCGCCAGAAAAGTACTTGATAACCCCCAAGAGCAGGGGATCACTGTAGCACCTCTCAATGTGGAAGTAAGGTATCGATCCGCAGGAGCAAGAAGGAAAAGTTATCTATTCCCTACAACTAAAGTGTCACAAGTTTTAGTTGATTATGCACTAAACAAGTTTAAAGAACAAGGTGGTTGATTTAATCGATGGAAGTTTGATGTAACAAAACAAGAATGTAGAAGTGTCCAATCCTCTTCAATGCAAGAGGACAAGACAAAGGTTTTCTCTTATAGGAACAATGGACATGGGTTCATGGGTTCACTTAATCCTCTCTCTCTCTCATCTACGGTGATTATCATGTTATAGATAAAGTACACAATTGTCATGTTTTAATGGTAGCTTTTAATGACGGCTATATGTCCTAAAACACATAGTTGAAAGAAATACTCATTTGTGTGCTATGTCACCCCCGCAAGGCTAGCATGGCTGCTGTCACTCCCACATCATACTCTTTCTTTTTACCCCCAGATAAAGGATGTTGGGCTGTATTTCACATGTCACTCAATACATATGCCGTGTCACATCGGCCATCCCGTACCTACATACATCATACTTCATAATGGACAATATTCTAAACACTAGTGCAATGGTTTATAATTCATGTGCATGACCACATCTCTCTCATCTATCCACACTTGGTGGTGTCAATCACCTCATGACAAGGATAAACAAGGCATTATGCATAAATCAAACCATCACATGCATCATAGAATATCTCCAAAGTATGACAAATCATAAAAGCTCCAACACAACGGTAAATGCATAACAAATCATCTCATACCACAATATCCACCATAGGAATTACATAGATGACCGTAATCATGGTCAGCAGCTCATACGATACTAATTAGTGAATCTCAAAGAGAGGAGAGATACATAAGTTACCACCACAAACCCAAGTCCAGGGGGTGGACTACTCCCCCTTCATCATGGAGACGGTGGAGAAGTCGTTGGAGAAGATGGAGACCACCCCGGTAGCGCCTCGCCGGAGTTTTCCCCTCCAATCTGCAGCTCCAGGTCTCTGTTTCGTGGTTTCTGTGTTTCGGCGGCGCTCCCCTTCGTGAAAGCCCTGGGGGGTCTATATATAGTCGTTTTTAGGTCAAGACGAAGCTTCGGGAAGAAAGATCGACGGCAGCGGAGGCCCGAGGGCCAGGATGGGGGACCCACGCGGTCAGGGAATCTGGCCACGTGGGCCCACCCCTTTTGGCCTTCTGGTCTCCGTTTTTTCGATTCCTTTGTGCCTACGTTTCGTTCCTTCCAAAAAAGTGATCCCCGTAAAGTTTCAGGTCATTTGGACGTCGTTTGGGTCCCTGAAACATGAAAATATAGAAAAAGGGGTTTTCTGACGGCGCAGGGTTAATTCCAAAAAATGGGGAAGTTGTTAATTATCCCCAAAACTCAATATAAATCATGAATATAACCCTTATATGATGCAAATAACATGGAATAACATGTAATAAAATGTAAAGTTCATGTATGCATTTTACATGCATCAAGAGGAGAGATACATAAGTTACTTCCACAAACCCATAGTCCAGGGGTGGACTACTCCTCTTCATCATGGTGTCGGTGGAGATGTTGTTGGAGGGGAAGGAGACCACACCGGCAGTGCCCCGCTGATGACCCACAAGTATAGGGGATCGCAACAGTCTTCGAGGGAAGTAAAACCCAAATTTATTGATTCGACACAAGGGGAGCCAAAGAATATTTATAAGCCTTGACAGATGATTTGTCAGTTCAGCTGCACCTGGAAGTAGACTTGCTCGACACAGTTTATCAGTAGCAACAGTTTTATGACAGTAGCAGTAGTGAAATAATAGCAGCAGTAAAATAAAGACAACAGTAATAATTGCAGTAGACAGCAGGATTAAAATACTGTAGGCATAGTGATGGATGAACAGGCGCTGCATGGATGAGATAATTCATGAAATAGTCATACATAGGGCAATTGCAGATAAATAATAATAAGGTATCCAAGTAGTAAACAATCATAGGCATGTGTTCCGTATTTAGTCGTACGTGCTCGCAATGAGAAACTTGCACAACATCTTTTGTCCTACCAGCCCGTTTGCAGCGGGGCCTCAAGGGAAACTACTGGTAATTAAGGTGCTCCTTTTAATAAAGCACCGGAGCAAAGCATTAACACTCCGTGAACACATGTGATCCTCACGTCGCAACCATCCCCTCCGGTTATCCCAATTTCTGTCACTTTTGGGCCTCGGGTTCTGGACAGTGACGTGTGTATACAACTTATAGATATGATCCAAAACAATAAGGGATTTTTATTTCTGTGCCCCTGGTTCCTTAGTTGTACTCATTCATCCCCACGAGCTTAACATTTGCTCACTTTTCCCCACTCGCTTGTCTGAAGTGCTCACAAAATGTCAAACTGGACATTTGTCGTCGGGTCAAGCTTTGACCGTTAACTCAGTCGTAACTGTCGTTGCGTACTGACGTGTGGGCCAACTTGTCCAGTGTGTATTGACGCGTCGTGGGGCCTCCCTTGCGTACTAAATCAGATCGAGCTTGAGCTCGAGCACCTCCGCCGTCTTCGTGCCGCCTCCGCCACCCTCGTGTCCTGCACCGTCTAACCCTAGTCCACCTCCGCCGTTGTCTTGCCCTCCGCCACATCTACCCCCACCCCCACCCCCATCTGGAGGAAGCAGTGATGTCGGGGGAGCGCCCACTCCGGCCCATCGACCGAGGAGAGGATTGGGTCGAATCGGCGGCGGATAATTCATGGATTACCCCTGGGTAAGCATTGTTTCCCAGGTCCTCTCTAATTGATGTTCTGATTCGTTAGGTAGGCCGTATTGGACTGGTGGTCGCGTGAATCTGTCCAATTTTGCTAGCCTAACTCAAACCTTTATTTGTTAATCGAATAGGACTGATCCCGCGATTGCTTTCCGGCTGACTGTTAGAATGGAAGCTAGTGTGCTACGCGGTAGAAAACCGCATTTGATGTCTAGCTTTTGCTATCCGAAGGTGGTAGAAACAACCATTTCGTTCAAAGCTTTGCGGAATGCATTAAGTTCTCCTCCATATGGTTGGACTGACGCCGATGCTGTTGAGCTGAAATATTTCAGCAGTAGTGAACAACAATTTGTCCCACTAACTTGCGACGAGCATATGGAATTGCTCTTCGCTACGGGTGCTGAAAGCCGCTTCGGTAAAATTCTTGTCGAGGTGCTTAGGCCACGAGGCACTGATCGGGACAAGGGGAAGGGTGTTCAGAAATCTTCTGCCTCTGCTAATAGCGAGCGCCCTGGCACTCCATGTAGGTCGAGACCAAGCAGAGCTAGTGGTTCAGCAAGTAACAATATGTCTGGTGCCACCTCTTCTGCCGCTTCTCCTATGGCTGCTGCAGCCGATGTAGAACAAGATGCAGAGCCAGACAATGAAGTGCCTCGAGCTGATGATGAGGATGAGAGGATGTACCCTGATCTTGTTGATACAGTTAGTCAACAAGCTATGGATGATGAATATCAGGAGGAAGCTATCAACGGTGCAAGATTTAATGACACTGACGATGAAGAGAGGGGGGAGAACATGGACAGCTTAGTTATCGATGAATATGATGGTGATGACATGCCAGCAATTGAGTGGAACAGGGAAGATCCTCAGCTTACTGTCGGCACAGTTTTTCAGTCGATGGTGGACTGTCGTAATGCAGTGACTACGTACTGCATTATCTCTGAAAATACATATGTGGTTGATAGGAGTGAGCCAACAAGGTTCACTGTTCATTGCCCATATCCTAGGTGCAGATGGAGGTTGCATGCATCAGTAATGTTGAGGAGCAACTTGGTTCAGGTTTGTTTGTGTATTTCAGTTTATATTAATTCATTAGGGATTTTATATACAGATCATTGTGTAATTTTTTCTTAACTGTGTTTCTCTTTTTTATTTTGTTTCAGATAAAAAAGAACGAACACAAGCACACTTGTCCACCTGGAGGGGGAGGGGGAAAGAATAAAACAAAGCTAGCAAAGACTAGGTGGGTGGCAGATGCAGTTTTGGACTGGTTGAGAGAAACACCAACACTTGGTCCAACAGCACTCCATGGGAAGTTATTTGAGAAGTACAAGATTGATATACCTTACATGAGGATTTTCTATGGCAAGGAGATGGCTCTTGACAGGATTAATGGTGCTTGGAATGACAGCTTTCAATTGCTCTACACATTTAAAGCTGAAGTGGAAGCTGCCAGTCCAGGGAGTGTTGTAGAAATTGACAAGCATACAGTTCCATACAAAATAAGAGGGAAGACATTTGAGAAGGAGTGCTTCAGGAGGGCATTTGTTTGTTTCAAGGCTTGCTGGCAGGGATTTCTGGATGGTTGTAGGCCCTATTTGGCTATTGATGCAACAACTTTGAATGGAAGATGGAGAGGACAGCTAGTGGCAGCTTGTGCTGTTGATGGAAACAACTGGCTATTCCCAGTTGCATTTGGTGTGGTGGAGGTAGAGTGCGAAGAAAGTTGGGTCTGGTTTCTGCAGAATTTGCGCAATGTTATAGGTACACCCCTAGGTTTAGCTATACACACTGATGCTTGCAAGGGGTTAGAAAGTGCAGTAGGAATTGTATTCCCTGGAGTGGAGCATAGGGAATGTATGCGCCACCTAGTGCAAAATTTCAGAAACAAATTCAAAGGTAAAATTTATGACGATAATTTGTGGCCAGCATCATACACATGCAGTGAGAGGAAGCATGAGCACCATTTGGGTGTGTTGTATGGTCACAATCCTCTGGTGAAGGAGTACCTAGATGCACATCATGGGAAGTTGTGGTCAAGAAGCAAATTCAATACAATCTGCAAAGTGGACTATGTGACAAGTAACTTGGCAGAGTGTTTCAATGCAAAGATCAAGAAATTGAAAGGGCTTTTGTTGTGGCAATTATTTGATAAGATTCGGCAAATGATCATGATAAAGATGGCTCTCCGGAAAAGAATTGCAGAAAAAGAATATGTTGGCCATCTTATGCTTCCATCTCTTATTAAGGCATTGCATGCCAAGGCAAGAGGTCTGAAGATGAAATGCATTCGCTCAGACACACTGGTGGCTGAGGTAACATATACTGACAGTAAAAACAGGGAATGGAGGTATCCAGTTAACCTAGCAGCTAGGGAATGCAGTTGTAGGCAATGGCAGCTCCGAGGGAAGCCATGCATACATGCCCTGCATCTGATGACGGTTATCGGTGGTGAAGATGGTGAAGTCGATCAATACATCTCTGAATATTTTTCTGTTGCAAAATTCAGGGCTGCATATGCTTCTAATGTGCCTGCACTCTTGGGAAAGGATCAATGGATCCAGGTAGATCCAGGGTTCAAACTACATTCTCCTGTAATCACTAGACCACCAGGAAGACCAAAGAAGAACAGGTTCAGAAGAGGTGAAGAGGGTCGTGTCAAAAAACAGAGGAAGTGCAAAAAATGTGGAGTTCTAGGGCACATTCGTAGGCTTTGTACCAATCCAGTGGATGCATCATTTGGAGAAGAGGAACGATGGGCAGCAACAAATGCAGAGGAGAATGCAGAGGTAGAGCTGATTGCAGCCACAGCCGAGGAGAATGAAGAAACTGAATTAGCAGTGCCGGCACCTTGGTATGTGTGCATTTCTCAACTGAATTTTGTGCATTTCTTCTCTTTTTAATCGATGGCTTATAATCTTATTTTTTTCTGACCTAGCTCCAGGACAACTAGAGGCAACAGAAAAAGGCCAAGAGATGAGGAGGAATTTGAAGCCATGGCTTTTGCAGGTTTTGAGTCTATTGGAGATGAGGAAGTAATTATTCCTGTAGTTCCTTTGAACATTATTGAACCCACAGATGATCGTCAACTGGTCATAACTCCCTCAGCACCTCGACAGCCATCACCCCAAGTGCAAAGCAAAAGGAAGAAGAGAAAGGTGGATATCCCACCAAGGGAAACTAGGAGCAAGGCGGTTAAGCCGTCGTCGAACACTCGAAGCAAGACAAAGATGTGAAATTTGAATGCTAGTTGTAAACTTTGAACTTTTAGAATTTGTAATAAGGTTTCTGTTGTCATCTGTGAAAACTTTTACTTTGATGTGAAATTTGAGATCAAATTCAAATTGGAGACAAAATTTGAATTTGAGGCAAATATTTGAATTTGAGGTCATATTTGAACTTTTACAAAACCACCATTGAATTCATTTGCTCTGTGATGTGATGTTACAATGATACGTGTTAGATGATCAATTCGATCATTTTTGTGTAGTCGTGAGAAATGTGCTTCAAATGAGGTCCGAAGCTAGGGTAAACACCCCCATTTGTAATTCATGAAAAATTCGACCTTGTCTAAATGATCCAAATAATTTTGAGGAGCAACTATGTCACATATAACAACATTATGCGCTGGTTTTATGTCATTTTGATTTTTTTGAATTACTTATGCTCATTTGAACCCATCACTCTATTCTCGAACTCTAAACAACTCTATACAAGATAGCTCTTTTGTGGAAACAATTTTCAATCAATTATCCATAAACCATGTTTATATTTTTTTCTAGTAACTATATCACATATAACAACATTGTACGCTGGTTTTATGTCATTTTGATTTTTTTTGAATTACTTATGCTCATTTGAATGTGATTTCGATGTCTCACTTCTGAAAATGGTTTTTCATGAAAATGACCCTTAACCCTAAACCCAGGGTTTTTTGGTAACTATGTCTTATAAAACGACGAACTATGCAAGTTTTTTCATTTTTTGATTTTTTTGTAACTATTTGTGGCCATTTGAAGTTCAGGTCAAACCCTAATAACCCCGTTGACTGACTCAAAACCCCGGAGCATCTCTCCAAACCCTAGCGTCGAACGTCCGCCGTCGGATCGGAATCTAGCGCCAAACTCCACCCGTCAGATATGGCCTTCCACGGCGATCCGCGCGAAGCTGGTTCTGCATCTTGATTGGCCGCAAGGGAGTTTTACCATCTGCCCCACTTTACATCTGAAATTGGATTATTCGCACATGACCACCACATGTCAGTGAGACGAGATGTTGCAAATATTAAAACTGCAAAATACAACGAGGCAAATCGTCAAATCTCCCCCTTCTCCATCTGACAGAGCAGCTCCTTCTCCAGTCTCCACCCACGCACAGAGCAGCTCGTCCTCGCCCACCATTGTCTCCCCTTTCTTCTGCTTCTTCTTCTCCAGCGACGAGAGCAGCGATTCTTCTTCTCCGGCGACGAGATATGTCGGACCTAGTTCAGCCTCCCGCCCCTCGTGGCCCCAGCATGGTCCAGTGCCCATGGAGCGATGTCCTGACTGCGAACGCATCGCGCCATTGGTACGGTTGACTTGTACGTCGGACAAGAATGGCAACAAAGGGCGAGAGTTCGTGAAATGCGAGAGCAAGCCAGAGGGGCAGGTTAGATCTCATGATTTTGCTCTGATTTCTTTTTCCCTTTGCTCTGAATTCTTTTTCCTTGGATCTGAGATTTAGGGTTCATATTTTTGTTTCAGATCGTGAGCCATTGCGGCCATTTCGAATGGCTGGATAACTACGTTGCCAGGCTTAGAGCTAGATCTCAGAGCTCGATGCCTTTCAATGGTGCCGCAACCCGGCAGCAGAATTTGGTCTCCGACAGTGCTGCTCCGACAGTTGGGGATGCGGATCTGAAGGGGGAACTAAAGAAGATGAACAAGAACTTGAGGCAGCTGACTGAATTGAAGAAGCAGTCGAATCTCATAGCTTTAGGATTTTACTTTTGTGTAATTGCTCTAGGATTTGCTTACTTGCTAGTCGTCAGTCATTAGAGATGTTATTAGTGTGGATCTGGTGATGTTATTAGTGTGGATCTGGTGCTCTTGTGTTGCTTAAACTGGGTCTGTATCAGTTAATTATGTGCTTACCATCATTCTCTGTGTCGATCTGGTGTTCTCTTGCTTAACATCTGTTCTTGACACTTTCAGTTTCGTCAGACAACACGTAGCGCAAATGAAAAAAAAGTATAATGAGTTCTTGGGCCCAAATCGATAGGGCCAAGCTAGGTTGGTCTGGTCCATGACGTTGACTATGTGTTTTTTTTGCTGTATACCCTTATTAGATTGCACATGGTGCATGTTGACTCCAATGTAGCTGCTCATCTTTTAGCTAAATCTTGTGCCTCTTATAGTAGTGAAGTGTGGCGTGGTGTGTCCCCGGACTTGATCCGGCAGACTCTTTGTAATGACATTATGGTTGTTTAATCAATAAAGTGGCGGGTTTAGTGCAAAAAAAAAGGGTGCATGTTGATTCCAAAATTGACACCAACAATTAAAAAAGGGCAAATTGAGAGCTCGTTTCTCGTTGTTTCGAATTGCACATACACAACAGTTGAGTGATATTTTTTTATACAACTCTTCTTGTTTTTTCATACAAGTCTTCTTCTTTATCTTACAACAATTCAAAAATTACCAATATGGCCAACTACAACTCTTCTTGTTTACCTTCTTTACCATGCACTACGACCACCAACGATTCAAAAACATGCAATATGGCCACCAACATTTACGCTTAAAAATTAGCTTCTTTTTGTCTAGCTTTCATATCCATTTTGACAAATTTGACTACGTTTACTTGTCTTAAACAAACATTTGTAAAAAGAAAACAACAAGAAAATAACAAGCACACCATGATTATAACGACAATAACATAGATAGATAGTAGTTCTTGGGTGCCCACCCTAGTTCTTACATAAAACACGATATAACACGACAGAGATAAAGAGTTCACGATACAACCAACAACAATACATAGAAATATAATAAAATCCCAAACACACTAGGGCAAGACATGCATCACGAGACCTAACACACTAGGGCACCGTCTTCACTGCTCCTCCTCCTGGCCGTTCACTCCGAGATAGTACGGGAGGCTGTGGATGTTGCATGTGGGGAAGACGCTCGCCACGTCGGTGAAGAAGTTGTACGTGGTGAAACAGATGAACTCCTGCCCACCAAAAAACACCTGGCCGAGCAGGTAGTAGGCATCGAAGCGGTTGGTGAAGATGGCGCGGTAGCCTGTCGTCGTCGCGCCGGCGTGGGGACGCAGTTCCTCGAGGCGGAACATCCTCTCCGAGCCCGCCGGGAGGTGCTGATAGCCCGCACGGAGAAACCCCTCGGCAAGCGCACGAGGACCCCTCCATGGCGAGATCGCCCACACATGGAGCTCACAATCGACGACGACTCCGGCTGGGTACCGCCTCTCCGGCACGGTGGGTGGCAAGAGGAAGGTGGGGCCGTTGTACTGCATCTTCTCCTCGCCTAGCTACGCTTCGAGACTGCTTTCGAGAGTAAGGTGAAGAAGAGAAGGGGCGGCACAGATGGAAGTTGTGGAGAAGAGATAGAGGGTTGGGGGGTATAAATAGGGGAGGATGAGCCGTGTTGCTACGAACCGGCATGGCTTGTCGATCGGTATGCCTCGGCTGCTTTAATTCGCCATCCACTGAAACGATTGGTATGCCACGCGTTCATGGCTCCTCTGAATCGATGCGACTGGACCGAAAAGGCTGAGACGATGCAACGCTCTTAAACGCGGAGACGCGTGCGAGAAGAGATGAACCAGCGGCAGCGACCGTCTCTGCGTACGTTGATGCGCGGCTCGACCGTGTCTGCGTTCGTGGCTGCATCGTGGCTGATGAGCGGCACGGCAGCGACTGTCCCTGCATGCGTCGCGTCGCAGCAGCGACTGTCCCGGCGTCCGTGGCTGCATCATCGCGTCGCGTCCGTGGCTGCGTCGTCGCTGCGAGCATGCAGCAAAGCTGCGTCCAGGGCTGCATCGTGGCGGCGCGCATCGGCGCATGCATGCAGGCACGTCGTTCAGCGGAGCAATGCATAGCAGGCCTATATCGGGGCAGCACGCAGCGGTGAATGCATAACAGGCTACGGCGACGCTAAGCACAGGCCCAACAGTCCAGCGGAACCACGGCCCAATGGTCAAACCAGTGTCACCTTACAACGCGGCCCCACTTGTCAGGTCCAACGGGCGACACAGTCCAGCGCGGCCCCACTCGTTACCCAGTTAACGGTCAAACCTTGACCCGACGGCATGCCCCGCTATGAGCATTTCCCAGGGTTTCGCACAAGGGAGTGGGGAAAAGTGAGCACAAACTAAGCTCGTGGGGATGAATGAGTACAACTAAGGAACCAGGGGCACAGAAATAAAAATCCCAAACAATAATTATTCTCATGATTCAATAACATGTTCAGATCTGAGATCATGGCACTCGGGCCCTAAGTGACAAGCATTAAGCATAATAAGTTGCAACAATGACAATAAGCACTACCGATGGATACTAGGCACCATGCCCTAACAAATCTCACAACTATTACATGAATGATCTCATCCAATCCCTACCATCCCCTCAGCCTACAGCGGGGAATTACTCACACATGGATGGGGGAGTCATGGATGGTCGATGGAGAGGTGGCGGTGATGATGATGGCGATGATCTCCTCCAATTCCCCGTCCCGGCAGGGTGCCAGAACGGAGTTTCTGATCCCCGAAATAGGGTTTTCGATGGCGGCGGAGCTCTGGAAGGTTTCTGGAAAAAGCGTCGATCCCCCGAAGTTTTTAGGTCAGAGGCTTTAAGTAGTCCAAAGGGGAGCGTGGGGGCCACACAGGGGGCCACACCACCCCTGGGCGCGGCAAGGGCCACCGCGCCCTGGGTGCGTGTGGGCCCCTGTGCCCCTCTTCTTCGTCTTCTGGCTCCGTGGGTCTTCTGGAAAAATAGAATTTCTGGAATTTTTCTGGAATTTTCCTGAAACTTTGACTTTCTGCACAAAAACGAGACACCAAGGCAATTCTGCTGAAAACAGCGTTAGTCCGTGTTAGTTGCATTCAAATCACACAAATTAGAGGAAAAACAATAGCAAAAGTGTTCGGAAAAGTAGATACGTTTTGGACGTATCAACTCCCCCCAAGCTTAGCTTATTGCTTGTCCTCAAGCAATTCAGTTAACAACTGAGTGCGATAAAAGAAACTTTTACGAACACATTTGCTTCATATGATGTATACATACCTACTATATGATCAATTACTTAGCAATTCATAATAGGAACCATGCAAATAATGACACCTAGTAGTTATGCAAATCATGAAAAGATACCAAAGTACTAAGAATGAATAACATAGCATACATCTATCCACAAGAATTGCAATGTTCGTAAAAAGATATGACAAAGTGGTATCTCGCTTGCCTTTGTTTGAAGGGCAAAACATAAATGCCAAGGCACCTCTGAAGTTCAAGTGAAGACTAGATATAAAAATATCAAAGATAAGAGTATCATAGTTATACCTCAATTAATCGTATCCTGGGACAAGCACATTACACTAAGAACGACAGTTATGCTCTCGAAGAGTGCTCAAAGAAAGGATGGTGACTCAACATAAAAATAAAAGATTGGCCCTTCGCAGAGGGAAGCAGGGATTAACACGTGCTAGAGCTTTTTATTTTAAAAACAGAGGTAAAAATGTTTTGAGAGGTGTTTGTTAATTGTCAACGAATGGTAGCGGGTGAGAACAGTATTCTACCTGTCAAACGGACTTTTAAGAGCGGCTCCCATGAAGGACGTTATTTCTACCAGCAAGGCAGATCATCCCTCTTTCTCTTTGGTTTACACACATTCAGGTATTTCACTGTTTGTCATTGCTTACTGATGAATCAGGGCAAAAGTGTGAAGAGAATTAATTGGTTAAAGTTGTAATTAATTGGGACTGGGCACCCCGTTGCCAGCTCTTTTTGCAAAATTATTGGATAAGCGGATGTATATGCCGCTAGTCCAGGTGTAAAAGTCCATTTGACAAATAGAATAAAGAATAACCACACTAATTCCTCATGAGCTAGTAAACATTGACACAAAAAGGGAAATATTTTGAAAGTTTTAAAGGTAGCACATGCAAATTTACTTGGAATGGCTTGAAATACCATGCATAGGAATTTTTGGTGGACTCTTTGGGATAACTTGGTTTAAAGGATTTGGATGCACGAGCAGCATTCCCGCTCAGTACAAGTGAAGGCTAGCAATAGACTGGGAAGCGACAACCACGAGAGCGATAACGGTCATAATCATGCTTGCGACAAAATAAAATTAACGGAGGCATAAAGATGATACTAAAACTCTGAGGCAAAATAGATCATCAAGGCTTAATTGACTTTATTTTTCAGTCATAACATGTGTGAGCATGTGCCAAGTCGAATCAAGTGAATTATTCAGAGGAGGATACCATCCTGCCATACCGTTTTACGAATAGAACAATGCATGTAAATATCTATATGACATGTTATTACTATTAGCAATTTGGTACTGACCATAAGAAGACATGAACTACTAAGCAATCATTAAATAACATAACCACTACCATGATAGCTAAGCATGTTCACATGAGTAGGTATATTTACAAAAATGAAAAACAAATAGAGTTCATACCAGCCTTTTACCACATCCGATTGTCGTAAGTCGTCATTATTGCTTTTCACTTGTGTGGCTTGAATGATGTGAAATGATAACCAAGCCCAAGTGGAACCACGGAAATTTTTGAACTCCTGAAACAACTATACAAAACAGCAGAAGAACAACAAATATTTTTGGGTTTTCGAATTAAAGCAAGCATAGAAAGAAACAAGCAAACAAAGCAAAATCTTTTTGGATTTTTGAATAACAAACCGAAATGAAAAATAAAGTAAACTAGCACTACAAATTCAAAAGCAAGAGAAATAAAGGAAATATTTTTGGTCTTTTGGTGTTTTGCGAAAATGAAATGGATACAAGAAACAAAAGAAAAGAAACAAACTAAAACATGGATATACAAAGTACCGACATGATATGAATATGATAAAATGAGTGAACTTGTCGGCATACCTCCCCCCAAGCTTAGGCTTTTGGCCTAAGTGGGAGACTAATCATCCACATGGCCCAGAACTCCATCCAGGTGGATCATACCTAGCGTGATCATAATCAGGATCCTGTGAAGAAGAAGGGCCTGCAGCTCCATAATCAGGATACTGGTATGAAGAGCTCGTAGTGTCGAAGGGCTGAATGAAGTCCTCCTCAGGACCTCTTCCCTCACTATCCGCATGAAGGCCATGCTCCTCCATATATGCATCAAGGTCTCCCTCCGAGAATGACCATCCTTGCCTGACATCAAGGTTAAACAAAAGAGGCGCAGGCAAACAGACTATGCGTTCATAGTTTTAGTTCTCCACCTATCTTCTTAACAAAAACCAATTCATAGATAGATTATCAATGGTGGACCAGCGAGAAACAAATTGGTGGCTAATCATAGAGTTAAGATCAAGTCTTTCAATGGGAAGCTGAATATCAAAATGATGTGGTCCTACACCATGCATGGCTAATAAACGAGAAGCAATGAGACCACCACAAACCCCTCCTTTTTCACGGTTAGTGGAGAGACGAAATGCAATCATAGCTCCCAAGTTATAAGTTCTATCACATCTTAAGGCAGCAGAAAGAAATGCCAAATCATAAACAGATAATTTACTTGCATTCTTCCTAGCTAGAACACATTTGCTAATGTAGTAGGCAAAATATCGAATAGATGGGAGTTGGATGTTTCGAATTTTACCATCCTCGGCTGTAAAATCTCTCCCTTGGCAAATCTCTGAGTAGAGGTCTTGTAAATACTTTGGTTGACCTCTAATCCTCTCATGAGATCCCCAATGTGGTACCTTAATAGCTGCACAAAAATCATGAAGAGACAAATCTACAGCTTTATTGTAGATATTATAATGAACCATGGGAGTAGGCAAATTCCAACTAAATCTAAAACTTTGAACCACCGACATAGTCAGCTTTACATATTGATGTGGTTCATCAGCAACAAAGTGTTCCAACCCTGCATTAGAGATTAGAGTGTTGAAATCTTGCAAGATCCTGCAGCATTCATAAACTCATGGCATGGATAAATAGAGGGAAACACAGAGTCTTCACGGTTGACTCCCATGACCTCTGATACTTCCAATTCTTCATAATTAAGTTGTTTCCATCCATCTTCCTTTTCTGAAATTTTAAACAAACCTCATAAAAATGATTTTGGAGTGATTAATTCAAGGGAAACACTAGGGAGACTTGCTAGACTAAACATGCATCAAAACTAGTTAATCTAAACAAGAACAAGCATGCAAGCTCTAATAACATGTCACCTACAGTACCAAAATGCAAAGATATAAGCAACTAAACAAAATTCTATTTGGATAATCGGAGGAGTCACATACCGGAGAGCAATTGATCCAAATTTCAGCAGCAAAGATGGGCTGAGCAAGTAGATCGAAAAATTCGAGCAAGAGCAGCAAGAACACGAGTTTGAGCAATGGTGGTGTGTATGGTCGGGAGAGAGAAAGGAGTGGGAGAGAGATGAGTGAGTGGAGGGCCAGGTGGACCCCACACCAGGGCAGGGCGCGGCCTGCCCTCCACCGCGCCGTGGGGCGTGTGGTGGCCTGGTGGGTCCCCCTGGTCATCCTCTGGTACTCCCACGTTCCTCTTTAAAAACTAGGACTTGTAGAATTTTTCAGAATTTTTTGAAAACTTTTATTTCTGACATTTTCTGGGTGCTTTAAACAATGAAAACTAGACAAAATGAATTTATGTAAAGACCAAGCATTACTTAACTTTGCAAATTACAGTAGCAAAAAGTAGGTAAAACAAAGTGAGAAAGAAAATGTTGTTTAGCAATTTTATGCATGTAAAACATATTTGTTAACAAGGTTGATCAAGTCTTGCCACCAAATACATTTTATATGACATAAAAGAATTAAACCACATTGAACAATCATGTTACCTTAAATGGTATAGCTATAGATCCAATCATAATATATGAAGTTCTTCATGAGGTTCATATATAGGGCAATCAATACTTCCCACTTTGATACTTTTAATATTGGTAATTGTATTAACTCCAAATATTTGTCCAGCTTCTTGGGAAAATAAACAGTATGCTCTTTGTCATTAACATGGAAAGTCACTTTTCCTTTGTTGCAATCAATAACAGCCCCTGCAGTGTTAAGAAAAGGTCTTCCAAGAATAATAGACATATTATCATCTTCAGGCATTTCAAGCACAACAAAATCAGTTAATATCAAGCAATTATTAGCCACTTGAACAGGAACATCTTCACATATACCAACAGGAACAGCAGTAGATTTATCAGCCATTTGCAAAGATATATCAGTTGGTATCAATTTTTCCAAGTAAAGTCTCTTGTAAAGAGAAAAAGGCATAACACTCACCCCTGCACCTAAATCACATAAGGCAGTTCTAACATAGTTATTTTTGATTGAGCAAGGAATAGTTGGTATACCTGGATCTCCAAGCTTCTTTGGAACCTTACCATTGAAAGAATAATTAGCAAGCATGGTAGAAATCTCTTCATTAGGAATCTTTCTCTTGTTAGAGACAATATCTTTCATGTACTTTGAATAGGGAGGTAACTTAATAGCATCAGTCAAAGGAATTTGCAAAAACAAAGGTTTCATCCATTCACAAAATTTGTTATAATGTTCTTCTTCCTTAGATTTGAGTTTCTTAGTAGGAAAAGGCATTTGTTTTTGCACCCAAGGTTCTCTTTCATTACCATGTTTCTTAGCAAGAAAATCTTCTTTAGTGTACTTTTTGTTTTTAGAATGCTTTTCAGGTTCCTCTTCACTTTCCTCTTTATCAGAAGCATCATTCTTATCTTTATCATTAGCATGTTCATTACCACTCTCAGTTTCAGCATCAGAGATAGATATACTATTTGGATTATTAACATGCTCATTGTCTTTAATAGGTTCAGGAGATTCCTCAACATGTTTATGTTTCTTCTTCTTCTTTTTCTTAGAAGGAGTAGTAGTTTCATTAACTAGTTGAGAATCTTGCTCAATTCTTTTAGGATGTCCCTCAGGATATAAAGGATCCTGAGTGGAAGCACCACCTCTAGTTGCTATACCAAAAGCATGTTTATCATTTTCTCTAGAAGCATTACCTAGCAAATCTTTTTGCACTTTAGTCAATTGCTCAATTTGAGTTTGAACCATATGAAAATGTTTAATGAGTATTTTAACATCATTAGAAGTTCTTTCCAAAACATCATGCAAATGATTAATGACATGAGAATTCTTTATGAAGCTATTTTCTATTCTCCAATTGAAATTGTTTTGCTTAACAATGAAATTATCAAACTCATCTAAGCATTGATCAGGAGGTTTAGAATAAGGGATATCTCTATCATCAAAGCGTTGGAGAGAGTGTACCTCAACTGTAGATGAGTGAGGAATTGGCTTACACAATTCTTCTATAGGTGGAAGATTTTTCACATCTTCAGATTTAATACCTTTCTCCTTAAGAGATTTCTTGGCTTCTCTCATTTCTTCATCATTCAATTCAATTACTCCTCTTTTCCTCGGCGTAGGTACCGGAGTTGGTTCAGGCAGGGTCCAATCATCATGATTTTGGCTTATCTTAGCCAATAATTCCTCGGCTTCATCTGGAGTTCTTTTCCTGAAAACACAACCAGCACAACTATCCAGGTATGTCCTAGATTCAACAGTTAGTCCATTATAAAATATATCAAGAAGTTCATTTTTAGCTAGTTGATGTCCAGGCCGAGCTCTAAGTAAAGAACAAAACCTTGCCCAAGATTCAGGCATTTTCTCTCCCTCATTTTGCTTAAAGTTAAAGATTTTCTGTAAAGCAGCATGTTGAGCACTAGCAGGAAAATATTTCTGAAAGAAAGCATTGACTAAACCCATCGGGCTCTCAATAGATCCAGGAGATAAATCATTAAACCAAGTTTTAGCTTCATCTTTCAATGAGAAAGGGAAAATTTTAGTAACAAAGTAACTGCGTTTCTTAATATCATCAGAAAACAAACTACTCAGAGTAGAGAGAGTGTTCATATGTTCTACAGCACTTTCATTTTCAGTTCCTCGAAAAGGTTCTTTCTCAGCAATAGTTATAAAAGACAAGTCCACAGAGAAATCATAATCTTTATCTTTTATATTTATGGGAGATGTAGCGAATTTAGCATCAGGAGAAAGTTTATAGTTGACAGCACGTCTTTGAAGAAGATTTTTAATAGCATTAACATCTTTAGAGGTATCACAATTCATGCATTCATCAATAAAGTCATCATCAAGTTCAACATAAGTTTCCTCAAGATCATCACTAGTAGTTTCTCTTGTTTCAGGTGAATAAGCAGGTGTAACAGGAGTTTCATTAGGTGTTTCAGTATTTTCAAGTTGTTTAGATTTAGCAATTGTAGCATCTAGAAAAGGACCTAGTGAACCTCTTTCATCAAGCACAGTAGAAGCATCATCAAATTCATCAGAAACATTCTCAGATTCAGCAGAAGTAGCAGCACGTGAAGCATGTGCATGTGGTGGTGTGACAAGTTGACTTATAACAGACGGTGAATCAAGAGCAGCAGAAGTGTTCAGAGTTGTACCTCTCCTTGTAGTGGATGGCAATATGCGAACCTTATCATCACGAGGTTTACCCATGATGAATGAATTGCAGCGAGCAGTATGACTCCCTGGTGAGCTTATAAATAGAGCTATGCTCCCCGGCAACGGCGCCAGAAAATAGTCTTGATGACCCACAAGTATAGGGGATCGCAACAGTCTTCGAGGGAAGTAAAACCCAAATTTATTGATTCGACACAAGGGGAGCCAAAGAATATTTATAAGCCTTGACAGATGATTTGTCAGTTCAGCTGCACCTGGAAGTAGACTTGCTCGACACAGTTTATCAGTAGCAACAGTTTTATGACAGTAGCAGTAGTGAAATAATAGCAGCAGTAAAATAAAGACAGCAGTAATAATTGCAGTAGACAGCAGGATTAAAATACTGTAGGCATAGGGATGGATGAACGGGCTGCATGGATGAGATAATTCATGAAATAGTCATACATAGGGCAATTGCAGATAAATAATACTCCCTCCGATCCGAAAAAAGAGGCGTGACAACGTATTTTGTAAAAAAGTCCTCCAGGTTTTCGTGTGTCAACCCGCAGTCCACTTTGACCCGTTTCAGTTCCGCTCACCGCACCGCGCGGGCACTCGCTCACACCGCATCGCTCAGCTTCTCCCTCCAATCTTTGGCGCCGCACACGCGCACGTCCTCTCTCAGCTCCGGCACCGAGCTTTTCCTCGCCTCGTCGCGCTCCCCTCCTCGTTCCCTCCGCCCTCGCGCTGCTTTGGACCAGAAGATTTGACCAATTCGGTCGAAGCCGCTCGCCCCGCTTTCTTGGTCGATGCCGTCGACGAGTCGCCGGTTCCGGCGTCGGCGGGGCCGGATCCGGTGGCTGCGCAGCTGGACGCGCCGGATCTGGTGGCTGCCCTCCCCTCACCACCTCGTTCACAATGGAGGTGTCGCGACCGCGCTCGGCTTCCTTGACGGCGGCGCGGCTCAAGCCTCCGTTCGCTGGATGCGGCGAGGAGCGCCGGTGATTCCTCGAGACGGTCGCTCAAGCCGCCGCTCGTGGGATGCGGCGAGGGGCGCCGGCGATTCCTCGGGGAGGACGCGGTGGAGACCGATGCAGTTGGGGTCGGGTACACGCGCTGTGATATTTGTAAATTAGAGGGATCTTTTTGTAAATTTACATTTATACACACGCTGCGACCGTTTTTTCGGATCGGAGGGAGTAATAAGGTATCCAAGTAGTAAACAATCATAGGCATGTGTTCCGTATGTAGTCGTACGTGCTCGCAATGAGAAACTTGCACAACATCTTTTGTCCTACCAGCCCGTTTGCAGCGGGGCCTCAAGGGAAACTACTGGTAATTAAGGTGCTCCTTTTAATAAAGCACCGGAGAAAAGCATTAACACTCCGTGAACACATGTGATCCTCACGTCGCAACCATCCCCTCCGGTTATCCCAATTTCTGTCACTTTGGGGCCTCGGGTTCCGGACAGTGACGTGTGTATACAACTTATAGATATGATCCAAAACAATAATTATTCTCATGATTCAATAACATGTTCAGATCTGAGATCATGGCACTCGGGCCCTAAGTGACAAGCATTAAGCATAATAAGTTGCAACAATAACAATAAGCACTACCGATGGATACTAGGCACCATGCCCTAACAAATCTAACAACTATTACATGAATGATCTCATCCAATCCCTACCATCCCCTCAGCCTACAGCGGGGAATTACTCACACATGGATGGGGGAGTCATGGATGGTCGATGGAGAGGTGGCGGTGATGATGATGGCGATGATCTCCTCCAATTCCCCGTCCCGGTAGGGTGCCAGAACGGAGTTTCTGATCCCCGAAATAGGGTTTTCGATGGCGGCGGAGCTCTGGAAGGTTTCTGGAAAAAGCGTCGATTCCCCCGAAGTTTTTAGGTCAAAGGCCTTATGTAGTCCAAAGGGGAGCGCTGGGGGCCACACAGGGGGGGCCACACCACCCCTGGGCGCGGCCAAGGGCCAACCGCGCCCTGGGTGCGTGTGGGCACCCTGTGCCCCTCTTTTCTTCATCTCCCGGCTCCGTGGGTCTTCTGGAAAAATAGGATTTATGGAACTTTTTCTGGAATTTTTCTGAAACTTTGACTTTCTGCACAAAAACGAGACACCAAGGCAATTCTGCTGAAAACATCGTTAGTCCGTGTTAGTTGCATTCAAATCACACAAATTAGAGGAAAAACAATAGCAAAAGTGTTCGGAAAAGTAGATACGTTTTGGACGTTTCACCCGCCGGAGTTTTCCCCCTCCAATCTTCAGCTCCAAGTCTCTGTTTCGTGGTTTCTGTGTTTCTGCGGCGTTCCCTTTCGCGAAAGCCCTGGGGGGGGTCTATATATAGTCGTTTTTAGGTCAAGACGAAGCTTCGGGAAGAAAGATCGACGGCAGCGGAGGCCCGAGGGCCAGTTTGGTGGGTCCCACGCGGTCAGGGAATCTGGCCACGTGGGCCCACTCCTTTCAGCCTTCTGGTCTCCGTTTCTTCGATTCCTTTGCGCCTACGTTTCGTTCCTTCCAAAAAAGTGATCCCCGTAAAATCTCAGCTCATTTGGACGTCGTTTGGGTCCCTGAAATATCAAAATATAGAAAAAGGGGTTTTCTGACAGCGCAGGGTTAATTCCAGAAAAATGGGGAAGTTGTTAATTATCCCCAAAACTCAATATAAATCATGAATATAACCCTTATATGATGCAAATAACATGGAATAACATGTAATAAAATGTAAAGTTCATGTATGCATTTTACATGCATCAGCCGAACAGAGCCGACTACGAAGCCATTGCCGCGACCACACCATTACTCAGCACCATCGTCGTTGCCAAGTCTTGGCACCACACGGAAACTCCACGCCACCGACCGGGCACCTGCCAATCGCGACGCTGCGCACGTCCAGCCCAAGGAAAGCGTGGATGGAGCCAATGTACTTCAAGACGACGCCCCAAAGAGGGTCACGACGTGTAAGCGTCACCGCCGCCCGACCCAGCCGAGGTCAAGGCTTTCACCCGAAGGACATGGCCCAAGGATTGTGGCTGTCGGAGAACTCCACGACGACGCCTCCATCGAGTAATGCGACGTCCACGAACGCCGCCACCACCGGCCGGCAAGCCGGGCAGACCTTCGCCCAGAGCTTCGACAGAAACCACCACCTCGCGCAGCGGCGAACCACCGGCCCGCAGATCCGCTGACTCGTGCACCTCCTGAGCGGCAGCAGCGCCACTGCCACACCAGGACCACCACCAAACCTCGCCTCCAGAGAGCCAGAGGAACGGAACTAGGCGAGCCCGCCCAGAAACGTCGATCTCCTGAAGCAGCAACCACACCACCGGCGCCCAACGCACTGGCCGAGCCAGCACACACGCCGGAGCAAGGGAGGCGGACTGCCACCGCGCCACCCCCTGCCGGACATGCTGCGGGAACGAATCCGCACAGCCCACCACCGCCGCTGCATCGAGGGGCTGCCACCCTGCCGGAGACGCGACACCGGAGCTTCTCGGGCCACCGGAGACCTCTGTGCCGCAGATCAGAGGAGATCCGAGCCTCCCCCACCCGTCAGCTGCAGACGCCACCGCGGACAGGAGCACCAACGGGCGGAGCAGATCCCGCGAGATCCGCCGCCACCGGCGCGCCCAGCCGCGACCGAGCCTCCGCCCGCTGACCTTCTTGCTCCGACGAGCACGCCGTCGCCGCCCCAGCAACTCGAGCTTGTCCGCCGTCGCTCCGAACGCCCCAGACCACCTTTGGCAGCTGGGCCCGCCGCTGCGGCAAGGGCCAGCGGCGGCGTGGTGGCCGTCGGGCTGGGCCTCTGGCGGCGCTAGGGTTCGCCCCCGGTGCCGCCCTGCGGTGCGACACGGGGGTGGAGTCTCGGTATTTTCCTCCGTTGCTGATCTGTTGTAGGTTGGACATATTTAACGCATCTAAGTTTTGAGTTCAGTGAAGGTCCATATTACTTTGCCTATGTTCGCTTGAGGCATTCCGGGAATTGTAGGACTGGGTCACTAGTCCAGCGCTCTCCCGAGAAATCAGGTGGAATGTGCTACTAGTTAGGCCGCCCAAATTGGAACAGGTGCAGACGTCCAGTGGTGCCGACACCCCTGTCATTATTAGAAAAATACTTGACAAACCTATATAGCTCATGTGGCAATCCATTGGGCAAATTTTGTTCGCTCTATGCGCTGTTTGAGTAGCATAATAGTATCTCTAGCAGACCCCTTATTTTGCGGGTCTTTAAACCCGAGATAAAGGGTGCGGAAAACATGTTTCAAGGGCTGGTTTGGGCTGTGGCAGAACAGACCCTGCAAAGCCGAGTGGTAAAAAATAACAGGCGGAACAGACCCCACAAAGCCGAGCAGTAAAACAAAATTCTGTTTTACCGCTCGGCTTTGCGGGGTCTGTTCCGCCGTAGCCGAAACCAGCCCTCAAAACACATGGTTGCAATAAAGATAACTGCACTTTTCATTTTAAATATACATCCTGCACTTTTCATTGGTTGCAATAAAGATAGCTGCACTTTTCATTTTAAATATACATCAAAGAACCAACTACAACTTGCTAATACCTAAAAATGAGCACCTTTCTTTCCATAAACGAAGAGGCCCACAGCTGAACCTCGATTTTAACCTCGTATATGCAGCAAGGAAACTCATAAGCTAAGGCAATCTGACTGCATAACAGCCATAAAACGTTAGTAAGAAGTCATTCTTATAATTAAAGTCGTGACAGTACAATGAATAAAAAAGTTTCGGAGCAGTGTACAAAGGTAAAGACTATATTGGAAAATGCAAACCTATTCAAGGTTGATGCTATCGATTTTATTCCCACAATGTACAATGTACTGGTTTGGGACGCAGCTCACTCAGTTATCTAAACCATATTATCCAGCATATACTAAAATATGGACTAAACTTATTTAGTGTTATTGTATGGATGCACATACACCAATTTCTTTCTCACCATGCTACTATTAAATATTTTGGGTTTCATATGAAAGAAACACCGCTTGTTAAATGACAAAGTAAATAAACTGAGCAAGCATAATTTTGTTGGGATCTGATCTGCTAGAGGATTAGAATGATACATCTTCATGTTATTTATGAATGGGGCCTATCAGCCACATTGCTAAAAAAACCTTGGAACTGCCTAGTTGTTACATGATCTATGTTCTGATTAAGAAAGCATGCTAGAAGAAAAGACCACTAGCAAAGCATGATTCAAACTGACCAAACTGTGAAAGCACACCTTGTCTTTTGGACAGTCACTTTGCTGCTGCAAGATGTGAAGAAAAAACGGCAGAGTGGGGTGCTCACCTGATTCTGTAGGTATGTGTTGCTTGGGGAGGCTGTAGCTAGCTTGGAGGAGGACCTGGGGTGTATTCTCCAGCAGCAAGTCATCTGAGTTATCATCTTCACCCTCGCAACCTTTTCAAACCCACTGCGTCTCTCTCTGCCTCCTCCATGTCACTGGAGGCGGTATGGTCAACCGGCAGCTGAGCACCATGTAAGGCAAAGCTATGCATAAGAAATAAACCAACACCAAATACACATTACAAAACCGAAAATGGCAATGAGCAAGAGGAGACATGAGTCAAAATCTGTAACAGAGTCAATCGGCAAACCTCTATGTGGTTCGCAAACATATCATATTTAAAGCTAGCATTCTCTGGTATACACTCCAGAGAATGTATTGTTGGGCAAAAAGGCTTTGTTGTTGTTGTTGTTGTTGTTGTATTCTCTGGTATACACTCCACAAGCTTTGAGAAAATAAGGCTTTATATATTCGATGAATTAGCCGGGAGTATACCTGTACAATAGACAAACAAACATCAGCACATTCCTTAAATGTTACACACAATCTAATAGTTGAAACCCCAAAAAAAGATAGGCTAAACAAAGAATAACTCAGAACCAAGCTAAAAGGCAATCTGTTTCCTATCTCTTTTTGCTTAGGTAACGACAAACATAAAGCAAGCAATATTAACTTTTTTCCTGTGCAGTCAAAAATTAAACCAAGATATTCGAAAAACTGTCAACCTATCTTATTTCATCCAGGAAAAGAAAAGACCATGCCACTAAGAATTGCCTGTAAACTGCAATACGTAATTCCTCGAATGAGGATAAGAAAGACAGAATGGTGACTACTTTCCTTGTATTTAAGGATATATAAGTTCATCTCATTACAACTGGGTGGCAGATTAAAAATATATGACATTACACTGCCAATTTAAATCAGTAGAATAACTCTGTGTTTTGATTTATATGAATAAAAAATTATGTGTGATCAGATCAATTACCCCAGCATATTAGAATATAATTCATATTTATTGGAAAAGAAATAGAAGTCATGTCGCCATCCATGATACATATAAGATGATTTCTTATATATTAACAACACGTACCATTTCTTCTAATAAATAAAACACTAAGACCAACAATTTTGTGTTTCTGCAAAAGTAGTAATTTATTAAACATATGAGTAGCTAGTCATATAGTCACCTCGATGTTCGTCAAAACGCTTGCGAGGAGAGTGCTTTAGATTCAACATATGGTTCACTGCTTACTGGGCTTCTTCATCTCCTAGATCCAATCCCTTCAACTCTGGGCACAAGATCTAAACTTTGCTGCAATACCTATCCACATGAAAACAGAAACAGTTAGAGGGAAAAATATTTTGTTTACATGCTTAAAAATAATTAGCATCCCATAGTACTAACCTCCTTGCATTCAACCAAGGAAAATAGTTAGCAGATTAAATACTTGAAGCCCTCAAAAAGCAAACCAATATAAAGCAAGAAAAATCCATCACATGCATCACCTTCAAGTTACAAATCCGAACCAAATGAGAAATTAACATTGAAACCGGCTGGATGTAAAAGCACCAAAAAAGCGCAGAGTTGGAGGAGAGCGGCTCACCTCGGCTCGAAGTCAGGGTGCAGCGGCGGCCCACGCTCCTCCTGCCGAGCGCCGCAGTGGAGGAGAGCGCAACTTCTTTGGGCGAGGCCAAGTGATGGCGCGGCGGCTTGTGCTCCTCCTTCCATCTCTCGCGGTGCTGCCGCAGATGCCGGGTCATGCGTTGCGGAAGGAGAACGGCGAGGAGGAGGGGGTAGGATTAGGAGGAGGGGCGGCAAGGAGGAGGACGGGCCGGATCATGGCGGTGGCAGGCGTTGGTGATGGCGGCGGGAGGAGGAAGGGGATTGGGGAGGAGCACACGCGAGGTGATTGGGGAACGAAGGAACGCGCGAGGGATTGGGGGCTGGCGGCTAGGGTTTTGACCGCGGGCTCAACTTTTATACTACACGCGTGGTAAGAAATATACGGTCTGGATCACATCTAGATTCTATAGAACGATCCAAAATGTCTAAACTCTGAGGAGCCTCCTGACACCCCAAAGATGTTATCTTTAGATGCAAACTGAGCTTTCTAACTAAACTAGTGCACCTACTCAAAGGCATTATCGCAAGTGACCATTGGGAAGCGCACCAAAGGACGGGGCCAAAGGGCACGCATGGGCTTACCTAGGGAGCAACATGAATCTCTCTAATTTTTTTACCATGTCACATGGCAACAACTATGCGTACGCTAAACATGCGTATGCGTGATAGGTGGCGCGGCCTATTACTGTCTAGTAGTATTAACCTTGCATAGCCGCTGATACATGGGACCCCGCTATCCACAGGCCCGCAGGACAGGCAGCATGTGCACATGATCTTCGTTCCCAATCCTGGTTCATCGTTAAATTAATACTATAAGAATTGTGCACCCCACAACGCTAAGCTGGTCTCTATACATGGGCAAGTGTCCACCATCATTGCCTAGACTGCCTTCGGAGCAACCGAATAGTGCTAGCTTACCCAAAATACCTCCAGATCGAGAGGCATGGAGATCGCTATGGGTGCCATTGGCCCTCTCCTCCCGAAGCTTAGAGAGCTGCTAATCAGCGAGCTCGCCATGGAGAAAAAAGTGAGGAAAGGTATCGAGTCTCTCGTGATAAAGCTGACATTGATGCATGCTGCCATCCGCAAGGTCGCGAAAGTGCCGGAGGACGAGCTTGATGAGGGGGTCAAGATTTGGGCTAGAAATGTCAAGGAGTTGTCCTACCAAATGGAGGACATCATTGATACTTTCATGGTGCGAGTGGAGGATGGTGGCGAACCTGCCAACTCGAAGAACAGAGTTAAGAAGATACTCAAGAAGGTAAAGATGCTATTCAAGAATGGCAAGCATCTCCATCGGATCTCTGATGCTTTGGAAGAAGCAGTCCATCAAGCTAAGCAGTTGGCCGAGCTACGTCAAAGGTACGAGCATGAGATGCGGGACACTGGCATTGGTGCTAGTGTTGACCGTGCATTATTTCCCTATACACAGATGTGACAGAGATCGTCGGCATTGAAGAAACAAGAGACAAGTTGATCAACATGTTGACTGAAGGTGATGATTGGTCGAAGCATCCGTTGAAGACGATCTCTATTGTTGGATTTGGTGGGTTAGGCAAGACAACACTTGCCAAAGTAGCATATGACAAGATCAAAGTGCAATTTAATTGTTGTGCTTTTGTCTCGGTTTCAAACAACCCTGAAATGAAAAAGGTGTTAAAGGATATTCTCTATGGACTTAACAATGTCAAGTATGGAAACATCCATAATACATCAAGGGACGAAAAGCATCTCATTGACGATATCATTGAATACCTTAATGACAAAAGGTACATACATATGTTTTTTTCTTTTACATACCATTTTTTTTACTTCGTCTAGTAAAACAATGACATAGTTTTGTACCAGTGCAAACGCATCATGAATTCTTGATAGCTCCTGTAAATTCCTACAGTTACTACATAACCATCATTTAATAATTAAGGAGTATCAAGAACACTCTTCTGTAACAGAGTATTTTCTCATGCGGAAGGGTGTCCTCAAGAATTAATTGCTACAAGTTGATCTTGTCCCAGTGATTGGGAGGCAGTGGCCTTCCCCAGCCGGCCCGAGTTCGAGCTCGGTGTACCACACCTTCTTCTATTATTAAAAATGGATGAGGCTCCTCTCTCAACGGTTAAAAAAACAATTAAGGAGTGCATTATTTTTTTTGAAATTGGAACGCTCGCATTCCATTAAACTTGAATGGTGTAATTTTTTTTTTGAAATTGGAACACTCGCATTCCATTGGAGTGCATATTTTTAAGGCGATCCTAATTTGTGTGTGGGTGGGTGTGGAGGGGATCCAGGTCTCAAATTATGCACTTTGGTCGAGTTAGCTTAGAAGTAAATGATGTAGTAATATATCATTTTATATATCTTCATTGTATTGATTTGTTAATTAATTATTAAATTTACTTGTAAAGGTACCTCGTCGTAATTGATGATATATGGAGTGGAAAAGCGTGGGAGTTAATTCAGTGTGCTTTCTCTAAGAAGAGTCCAGGAAGCCGACTAATCACGACAACCCGCAATGTTAGTGTCTCTGAAGCATGTTCCTCTTCTCGAGATGATATTTACATAATGGAACCCCTTTCACATGATGTATCAAGAACACTCTTCTGTAAAAGAGTATTTTCTCATGAGAAAGGGTGTCCTCGAGAATTGCTACAAGTATCCGAAGACATTTTGAAGAAATGTGGCGGCATACCATTAGCTATTATTAGTACTAGTCGTTAACCCATGCATTTGCACGGGCTAGTTTTCATGTTGACAAAAATAGCGAAGAAGTTCCACTGCCATTTGGGAGATATCGTTTCCAACTTTAATTCTGAAAGCATGTAATTGTTTTTCTTGGTTGTCTATGCCAATAAGTTAATTCTTTAAATAAGTTTCAAAATGAAGCTTCATATGAAAGCATGGTTTTTAATTATGTTTCAACAGCCCATTAACTTTATATATGTGTGCATTAAGATCTAGTAATGTTCATTATTTCGAATTTGACCGTAGACCCATATACCAAAAAAGTGTAGCTTTATAACTTAAACTAAATTCTATTATATGGAGAAACTAACTTGAGTGTATAAACCTACTCTCATCTTATGATAATTTTATATCTGCATGCATTAAGAACTATTAATATTCATTATTTGGAATTAGATTGCACACTCGTATACCAAAAACTGTACCTTTATAGCTTAAATTAAATTATATTATATCGAGAAAACTATTTTGAGTGTATAAACCTAGTCTCATCTTATGAGCTTGAATTATGTACGATATAGAAAGCCTAGACCTTGGATCTATGCATGTGAATAACAACTGGTTCGTACCGAATTAGTAAATGTACTATTTCACAGCAGAAAACAGGATTGAGATCTGACGTGTGGTACTAATTAAATATAAAAATATTAATAATATCAACTTTTCTTTGACATGCAGTCACACCTGATTCCAACATTACTGCATGCTCGTATCACTCTGTGTCCCGATGCATGCATGTCTTGCGTAAATGATTGGGCAGTGCGTAGTACTATATGGAGAGAGTCCTGTCATAAGCGAGAAATCTTGCAATAAGTAAACTACGCTACCGAGTAGGAATTTACATCAGCCATGGCAGAAACGCAGCACAGACACCTGCGACTGGAGCAGCAGCGACTGCTCTGCATGGTTGTGCACCACTTTTTTCGACGGGCAAAGATATAATTATTTGCTACTCCTAGGATTCGAACCACGGTGCGATGACCAATGCCAATAGAACAGCGGTAACTCACGGGACCCAACCACAGATCTAATGGTTATATTACATTGTTAAGCTCCATCCGACGGTTGACGTTATATTTTTCAAGGATTAACGTGGTGTATGCTTCTAGGACTCTTACCAAGCCATGAGTTACGATCTTTAGATCCTATCCATAGATTTTACATCTTACGGTTAACCCGTGCACCTGCACGGGCTACAAATTAAATAACAGTGACAATACAAATTTGTATGCATTGTCTCACTAAGATCATACTCTCTCCTTCCAAATATATAAGACTTTGAATTTGAGTCTGTCTTTGACCATGAATCTTTTAACAAAATTTTAGGCATATGTCACGAAAATTGTATTACTGGAATGAATATTTTTTGCGGGATATGCCTCATTAGTTTAATAGTAAAATTCACGACAAAAGATATGCTTAATTCTTGAAGAGGTGTATCATATTTTGAAGGAGATTATTGTTTTTCCCACCATATTGGTTACTGACTTGAAATGCTTTCAATAGTTATCACTTAACAGAGATACACTATACCTATATGGAATTATTTAAATGTTGCTACCTCGGAAGTTTCTTCTGTAAATGTAAAAATCAGGGAGCTGAAACTTACTGCCCATTTGCCTATGTATGAGTCTATATCGTTTCTACCTAAAAAGGTTTAACATAAGTTCAGCTGAAGTATATACAGATGGCTATTCGTGTGCAATAATCTATGAGGATAGAACAACAATGATTATCAAGCGAACGTTCCCTGAAAATATGGTAGCCTAATATATGTCAAATATAATTTGTTCTCACCAAAGATTATATTATTTTTATGCATATAAATGAATCAACCGATGGCAATTCAGTCAACCTATTTTCCTGAAACTGTCTTTTTTATAGTTAGCTGCTGCTTGCTTATCCGAATTGTATTATTAGTTGAACTCTACTGTACAGTCATTACACGATGTAATGTACGTGAGAAGTACATGCACGATGACCGAATGATTTAGCAGAGGCAGAAAGTCGAAGAGCGTCTTCTCCTTTGTCCTTTTTTCAGTGCAACACGGGAAAGCACCCTCTTTTTGTAATCCCTGCAGCTTCCCAGAGGCTTTTTTTTTATTGAACGCATGGCGTAGCTAGGACCCCTCCTGGTTATATTACATTGTTAAGCTCCATCCGACGGTTGACGTTATATTTTTCAAGGATTAACGTGGTGTATGCTTCTAGGACTCTTACCAAGCCATGAGTTACGATCTTTAGATCCTATCCATAGATTTTACATCTTACGGTTATTTTTTATGCATTCTCCATGATTAACGTGGTGTCTCGTATGGTGCCTCCAATTAGTAAATATAAGATAGCAAGTCTTTTAGCTAATAAGCATCAGATAAAAAGAAAGGACCAATGGTATGCTTTGCTCAGTTCCATTGGTCATGGACTCACAGAAGATCGCAGTTTGGAGCAGATGAAGAAGATATTATTGTTTAGCTACTATGATCTACCTTCGTATCTGAAACCTTGTTTGTTATACCTTAGCATCTTTCCAGAAGATCGCTTGATTAGGAGAAGCAGACTAATTTGGAGATGGATATCAGAAGGCTTTGTTTATAGTGAAAAACAAGAAACTAGCTTATATGAACTCGGTGATAGTTACTTCAATGAACTAGTCAATAGAAGCATGATCCAGCTAATAACCATCGAGGGAATGTCTGGAGAAAAGGTACAAGCTTGCCGTGTACATGACATGGTTCTTGACCTCATATGCTCATTGTCAATTGAGGAAAACTTTGTCACAATATTGGATGGCACTGGAAGAAGAATGCCTAACTCGGAAAGCAAGGTTCGCAGATTGTCTATCCAGAATAGCAAGATAGATGTGGATACCACCAGAATGGAGCATCTGAGATCTGTTACCATTTGCACACGTAATGTTTCTGGGAAAGTGTTGGATATTTCATGTTTTCAAGTTCTGCGAGTGTTGGATTTAGAAGGTTGAGATATCTCGGATATTGGGTATGTGGAGAATCTAATACATTTGAGGTACTTAGGGCTAAAACGTACCTATGTGGAGGACCTTCCCGTGGAAATAGGAAAGCTACAGTTTTTATCACCTTGGACATAAGACTCACTAAGATAACAGTACTGCCGTCGAGTGTTGCTCAACTAAGACGTCTGATGTGCCTGTACGTTCAAGAAAATATGAAGCTTCAATCTGGTATTGGTAACTTGACTTCCCTAGAAGTTCTAGAGGGACTGCGAATTTCTGTAGAGGACTTTGATTTTGTGAAAGGGTTGGGGTTGGGCCATCTGACCAAGTTCAGGGTGCTCTCTATTCATTACCATCATCCTGATGAGAGCTTGGGCAAAGCTTTAGAGGAATTCCTAGGTAATTTGTGCAAACTGGAAAGTCTGGATATATATGCCGGAATTGGCGCCCGCATCAATTGCATGAGCGAAGATTGGGTGCCTCCTCCACAACTCTGTAGATTATGGATGCCGTGCATCGGCGGTTGGTTCAAGACAGTGCCGTCATGGATTAATCCTTCGTCGCTTTCTCTCCTCTCCTGTTTGTATATACATGTGGAGGAACTGCGACTGGAGGACATCCGGCTTCTTCGAATGATGCCTGCTCTTTCTTCTCTCACGCTACATGAGGGTGGTCGTCATCATCACGGAAGAAAGTTCTCACGAAATGTTGTGGTACAAGTGTCGCCTGTCCTTTCTTCTGGCGCATTCCCATGTCTTACATGGTGTTGGTTCGGTCATTATGGTATGTTGCCGTGTACGTTTCCGCAAGGAGCAGCGCCAAGGCTTAAACACCTTGATTTCGTCTTCCGGCCAAGTGGATCTACAGTGAAAACTTTGATTTGGGCATGCGCCACCTCCCTTCCCTCGAGCGAGTCCGGGGTCGCGTTATGCAGGAGGAAGCCAACGATGCAGAGATGGAAAGAGCAGAGGCTGCCGTGCGGCTCGCAGTGCAGGACCATCCCAACCGTCCCGTACTTGCTGAGGGACACTTCATGAGGAAAGGTGCGTACACACTAGCCGCACAAGAAGCATGTATTTCCATCACCTGTACATTCTCCACGAGCCTGTTTTTAACTTCTATAGTTCCTTGTTTTCTCACCAAGTGCTTATTCCTATTCCCTCTAATGTTTTCCAGTTTCAGGCGACCCAGGTGTTTAATTAGGTCGATTCATCAAATCTTGCACTCAGGTATACTATACTAACTCCAGTAATTAATTATTAGTTTCAGGAACGTCTTCTTTTTTTTAGAAAGGGCGCCCCAGCCTCTGCATCAGGAACGTCTTCTGAACTGTCCGAGAGGTGGTTACCCAAATAAAAACAGATGCAAGGCAATGAGCTTATGCCAGCAGGTGTCGTTTGCTCGTTTCATCCTTCCTTAAGTATGATTGACCAGCTGGGTAGCTGGGTGCTTGTGTTTAGTTTTAGGCTTATCGTTTATCATTGCTACATCTGGTTTTCAGTCCTTTCTTGCTGCTGTGGCTATCCTCGTCAGGTCGAGGTCGTCTCTTTATGTATGTTTAGTCGTGCTATTCTACCTGTATTATCTCAGGGTGGTCGTGTACTTTTGCCTGTGTGTGGCATTTTCCTCCTATCTTAATGTATAACATGCAGTTCTCTTGCATGGTTCGAGAAAAATATTAATTATTAGTTTCAGCATTTCCTTTATATTCAACACTGCATGGCTACCTCCATCGATCAGGCCCCGAAAGCCTAAATGTTCAACACTGGCCTCTTTATTTATGCTACCTAAAGCCTTAATATTCAACACTGGCCCCTCCATCGATCGATTGATCGATTAGCTAGCTCCATTTGATTTTGTTTCGAGTTGGGTGCACTCTCAAGCTAGTTATCTACAGTTCTACACAGACCTGGGAACTACATGTGGCTGTTTATTTGTACACCTACTTTGAGTCTTTGACATGTGAAGCTCACCCATTTCCTATGAGAAAATCGGTCCACAGACTGTCCAAGCCTCCATATCATCTCTCACTAGTGCATTAGTATGTGAACAGATCACGTGTGCGTGTCATGTTTTAAATAGTGGGCTATAGCAAATAGCGGCAACTCTCAAACACAGCTATGGCGGGACTAAATCGGAGCTAAATGGTGCTATAGTGATTTTTTTTTACATGGATTCATTTAGCTGCAACATGCTCAAAAAGCTATAGCGGGCATAGCTATAGTGTGTTGTGCATATTGCCGTGCTCTTGTGAGCCTGCTCTATCTAATATTGCAAAATAATTTATGTACACTGTAATAAACATGGTTTTAATCATAATGTCGTCTCTATTATCTGCAGGGTCCGCCGCTTGGCTCCGGTGCAACAAGGAGGGTGACACAGCGGCGGCGGCGTCTACAACGGTGTGGCCTGGTCTATGCTATCTCCAGCTGCTTTGGCCCGTCGTGACCAGGCCGCGGCTTATGGAATACCATTTGAATGAGTTGTTGCAATATTAATATTTAGGAGTCAAACCGGAACTTGAAATAATTTGTACACTGTGTACTATTTGTTGTTAACTTGCATTCGTCTTGAGTTGGATTTACTTGTGAGTCAGAGCTGAATTGTGTATTAAGATGTTACAAATCTATTTTTACACTTTTTTCCATCAACAATTTTGCTGTGTGATCCCAAGAGTCTGCATGAATGGTACTTGTCAAGATTTGGAATGGTCAAAATTATCCCGTCGAGGACAAGCTCACGTTTGCTTTCAAGCATTGGGCCTTTCAGACCGAGTTTCATCGCTGACATCCCCTATACAGTGACTGTGGTAAATCACTACTACGAGGATTTTTTGCTTTTGTCGAATCCTCCCTATCTCTTGATTGAACTTGTGTAGATAGATATTGTCAGGTCGATAGTAGTATGTTGTTTGAGATGTAATTAGGCCCTTCTCATCCCTACGAGTCGTCCAGAATTGTTTCTAAGTGGGGTAAAAGAACTATGAATCGTTCATATCCTCCTTCCAGACTGAGATGAGTCGATGTCGGTCGATGGTGTGAAAACAGTTGAATACTAGAAACTAGCTCGAGGTTACCCACTCATCTTTGATCCGTATGAGGGTCGAGAGACATCTCTCTTGTGTCGGATTTTTCTTACTGACAGCAAGTAAGTAACCCGTTGTTGGTTGATGCATAAAAGAATGAACATGTAAATCGTGACGTATGGATAGTATAATGGGCCGCCATGGCTGCTTAAAGGCTGGATGCAGTGTGGATCAATGGGTCCAGGGGAACCATTGTAGAGAGTGCCCGCAAGCAATATCACCAAAATGGCCTTTCTTGGAGATCCTAGCACATAAACGGCCTAACAGTGGGGAAAACCTCTTTGTTAAGTCGGGCAGGCCAAATTCGGACCTAATAGCCACATATAGGCAATGAAGTTTGACCAAGTGAGCATTTCTTTACTCAATATTTGGTTGTGGATAAGCTAGGCCCATGTCACTTACTAATAAACTGTCCATTAGGAATTATCTTGCCATCTTTTGATCGGAAAGTACGTCATACTTGCTGTCGACAAGAAAATGGGAACTCCTCGCAAAAAGAAAAGAAAACGGAAGCGTACGTGCAGTGGCTACCCTGCACAGCTAGCAAAGGTTCTTCGTAGGAGTGTACGTGTAACGACGATGCTTCTTTGGCACCATCGTCACTCACATCATGCCAAAAATATTACTTACTGTATTTGCACTCCATGCTTGCCATGGAAGTTTGGACAATTAATGGCGTTCTGGACGTAGGAATTGTTCCCACTACCTGTCGCCTCCGCCAACCAAAAGACCAAAGAACACTCCATCTTTCCCTGAGAGAAAGGGCAATCGCAATTCGCAAGTATGGCAGTGTATAGTAGGTACGTCGTCGTCTCTAACTTCGCCACCATCGTCGTCTACCTCCCGCCATGTAGGTGTCCTGATCAGTGAGGAACCGCGCGCGCGGCTTGATATATAATTGGCGTGATTTCCTGGTTGCACGGCGCGGCGCAAAGCGGCGCCCGCTTAATTTTAGTGAGGTCGGCCGGCCGGGACAGCTCACGTGGTCGGTAAGACGGCGGTCGTTTTCCTTGCTGGTGACCGTGTCGTCGGTTGTTGCTGCTCAGTTTGGTGCCTCCGCTCGCGCGCGCGGTGCCCCTGCCTGAGAGATAGATCGATCGTAGCTAGCGCATTATTCCCGTACCCTTCTTCTTCATCTAATCAGCGGTTGCGCTGCCCCCATCGCAGGCTTCAGGCCGAAGCTAAGCTCAGCTTCTGAAAAGATTCATCAGCTAATCATCATATGGCCAAGGAGTACTAGGACAGTCAGCACGTACGAGATTCCGTTTCTCCGGTAACCGAATTTCCACCGAGGAGGAGAACATGGCGCGGCGTGATCATTAGAAAGCCACGGTGCCTACCGATTAGTACCATGGGGGTCACTTTCTTGTTCTTGCTTTTCTCAAGTGAGGCTTTGCGTAGTGGCTGCTAGCTCAGACTAAAGCGGCTACTTATATAGCTTTTGAAACTCGTATATTTGAGGTACCACGGCGATAAAAACACTTGCATAGTCCTAATTAACAGCTATAGCTAAACACAATAAAAATGGCAAATTAAGGAGAATCTCATGTGGCTAGTACTACATGATTCCGTTTCTCCCGTAACTGAATTTTGACCCAAGTCCCAAAGGGAACATGATAATATGATGATGATGACGTGATCTAATGTATATCGGTTAGCTAGCAGGTCACTGTCTTCTTTTTCCGTGATTATCCGGTGAGACTATATACTGTACTACCACTGATTGCAAGTAGAGTTCTGCGAGGTCGACTTGCATGGTGGCAGCTAGATAGCTTAGCTCGGACTGAAAAGCAAACTGCTACAGATATATGAGTATACATCAGAGGGCCTGTGCTTTGAAAAAATATTCTGATGGTGGCTCGAGCTACTGTTAATTACTAATTAGCATCTGCTAACTGCTTCGGTGTACACTTTGTAGAAATTGGTACTACCATCATTGTTGCAAGACAACGACGTCGTGCCAGTGATGGTGAATGAACGGAGCACGCATTACTGTGAGATGGGTTCATCTGGCTGGATAGGTGCGCTTAACTGCCAACTTAATGGAGCCGATCGATCAGAGTTCATAATTGTGGGCACCAAACCTGACTTTGGGCCATACACAAGAAACCTGACTTTGAGCTATACACGAAAGCAGCTTTTGCTTACTACATGTCACCACGTTCAATCCGTCACAATACATTACTCTTACTACATGACGTGTGTAACTGAATAAAGTATATAGCTGAAAAAACAACATGCCAAAATATATTCAGGGTCTCCCTGATTTCAGATGCCTGAATTCCCGGCACAGTCTGAACTGAACAGGTAGTACTGCATGCTGGAAGTAGCAGCGGTACTACTAAAACGTGCAAAGGCAGCTATATAAACCGTTGTGGTAATCCGGTGGTTGGAGTTGCCATGGATGAAAGATCATTTAGAAACAGCTGAAAGCTACCCGCGAGATTCCCGAGCGCAGAGCCCATGCGGCGGGGAAACTCTATAAAAGGCCACACGGGTGCTGAGCTTAGTGCTATCCAGAGCCTGCACTGAGCTACCCACTGCAAGAAGAAGAAACAGACGAGGAAGAAGGTCTCAGACAAGATGGCACCGTCGCCCCTTCTCCTTGCTGCCTTCTCCCTGCTCTTCGCAGTGGCGACCCCTATCAGGGACATCACTGACGCCTGCTCGTCACAAGTGCAGGGTACATATATAATTCCTCCTAGCCTTGGCTGAATTTCTTTGAGTGTGTTCTTGCATGTCTATATTTGCCTTGCTGTTGATTATTTCTAGTTTATGCAACTGGTTCAGAGATAGCTAGCTGCTTCCTTGCCATATCGATAGGATGGTCAAAGTAAAGGTTATAGAATTAATTCCTGCTAAACTTAGCTAAAACCTTCATCTAAAGAAACTTTGCTAAAACTGTATTCGTTAGTTTTCATATATACTTGCCTTGGAATTAGTTGTCTCTGGTTTATGCAACTGGACAGAGACAGGTAGCTGCTTTGTTGACATAACTATAACTGTACAGTGCATTAGATAGTTCAGTAGGAAGAGAAAAGAGCCAGCTGAAAAGATGTGTGGGTTCTTAAGTGGCCATCCCGGAAGGTAAAAAGGCAGGTGTCCTGAACCTGAATTGCAGTGACAAACAAGGCAGACTGATAGCTCAATAATTTTGCCTTCAACGTGAACACCCTGTAAAAAATTAAAATACAAACCTGCAGCGTCCCCTAAAGCGCTTGTCGATGTCAAGGATAATTGCCGTATGAAAGTTAACACATATGGCCGGCTCAAAAGGACAATCTAGAGGGAATCTTTTTTCTAGCGCTCGCTCACTTTTGTTTAATTCTTTTCTCCACCGGGGAGGAATAGTATATAAGCGTGTTAGGTAGTACTCCGTATGCATGATCGATAAATTACGAGTACTTTCTGAAATTCCATAGCACGACCAGAATGGAAAGCGTCTCGTTAGTTAGGTGCACGTATTCGTCCATAATTGGCGCCTCAGCTCTGTGCTTCACGTTACACAGTGGTGTACTCCCTCTGTCCGGAAATAAGTGTCGCAAATACGGATGTGTCTAGCACTACGGTGCATCCGTATGCACGACACTTATCTTGGAACGGAGGAAGTACTATACTTTTTTGGGTAATTGACATAGCCATCTTGGTCAATTAATCGCCGCTTCTTTCTGAGCCGGGGATCACATATATGGTCCTAGTATCTAATTGATGGCCAAGTTAGTGGCCGATCGTACTCCACTCCCGTGAGATCAATCAATCAATTAGCTAGCCGTGCGTTCCTACGCTCCCACCGCCAACCACCGTATCTAGCGAGACACGGCGGGATGGCCGTCGAAATGGGCAGGCAGCAGAGGCTCCGTCTGAGAGCGTCGCACAAGTTTTCCGTGGTGTTTGTCTGTCTGATCGAGGCCAATTTCGCTTCACTTTCTGGTTCTGCACGTACCCACGCCGGAAATGCGGCTATGTTCGGAGGATAGGAGCACGTTCCCATGCAGAATGGCCATGTAATCTGCGTATGTGTAGCCATGTCTGGGGTACTTTGTACTGCAGTGGACCATCCTCTGCCTAGCTTTTCTGATGCCAAGTACTTCTCCATTCTCCTATCATCCAATTAAAGGATGATGAGTAGTACAGTCTTGAGGCTGATTATTCGCCCTCTGAAAATATCTACCAGTGTTTGTCATAATCTCCTTTGCCGGAAGAAAGAACAAGGTACTCCCACTGCTGGTACTCATCTCGTACTTCGCGAGTATGGTACAGTACAAGGACTATGCGCTTAATTAGGTAGAGGAAGTCGTGAAATGCGTGTTGAACTGGTGATCCTTAATCATGGCAACCACTCCAATCATCCACTATATCATGAAGAGTATTGTTAACTGTTGGTAGCTACCAACCAACCGCACTCTTTTTGACGTGTGTTGATTCTTGTTGGATTTTTCAACCTCACAAAAACCTCCATTTCCAGTGTTCCTGCCCAAGTGAACTGCAGTCAACAGTTCTATTTTTTTAGAGTGAATAGCAACCTTTATTAATCAAACATTGTTAAATCTTTTACAAGCGTTGGCATAAGAAAATTTGGAGGACCATCTAACCAAGCCCCTAGAACAGACCTGGTTGCATACCTATAGCTAGATCATCAGCTGCCTCATTAGATTCTCCAGGGCAGTATACATAGGTTGCTATCACTAAGTCTCGAGCTAGCTGTGTACAACCTGATAACACAAAACTGCAGTCAACAGTTGGTACTTTGGCATGCACGCAAGCAAAGCTTGATTACTACCAGCATGTCCATTCTGTAAGAATATTAAGTTAGGCAACTACAGAGCATTACACCCGGCCTCTGCACAGCTAAGGTGCACACAGCCCCACAAGTTCAACCGTCACGCCATAACGAAAAAAATAAAAGGCGAGTTACATATCATCATGAGAAATTGTAATAACGCCTATGCTGGAGGAGGACATATCCGAAGATCATGTTGCCATCCATTGAGCGAGAACAGCTCCCTGGCCACTCTCTCCAAACGCGCAGCCGCCTCGGAAGCCAGGTCCCGATGCTCCACCCGCAGTAGTGGTAGCCAAGAACGAATCATCGCCGTGCACCGATAGATAACCTGCATAAAGGAAACAACTTTGTCATTGAAAACCTTGTCATTTCTACATAGCCAGAGCGACCAAATAACTGCAATCGCTCCCATCCTAATACGCATCTTAAACCTAGGATCCACACCATTCAACCAGCGCCCGAAAATATTCGAGACACTACGTGGAGGGTATAAGGTAGAGCCTATCTGGATGGCCGACCATATAGAAGAGGCAAACTTGCATTGAAAAAATAAGTGTTGTATAGTCTCGTCATGATGACAAAAGACACACTTTTTACTTCCATGCCAATTGCGCTTTGCAAGGTTATCTTTTGTAAGAATTACTCCGCGACGAAGATACCATGCGAAAACCTTTGTTTTCAGCGGTATCTTCATCGACCAAATTTTATGATTATTATCTACCGGTATATCAGGTTGGATCAAGATTTTGTACATGGAGTCAACCGAGAAGTTGCCATTCTTGGTGAGATTCCATCGATATTTATCTGGTCCCTGCGTCAGGTGGATAGAATCCAGCCGAGTTAGCAAAGCATTCCAGGATGCTAGCCTGGGACCAAATAGGCTTCTTCTGAACGAAACATCAGGTGGATAAGTTCTCAACACTTTAGCTAGTGTATCACCTTTATATATCACAATGTTATACAAAGCGGGATACTGTTCGCGGAGTGGAGCTCGTCCGAGCCATTTATCCTCCCAGAACCTAATCTCAGATCCATTCTTAATAGCGAACGACCCATGTGGAAAGAAGAATTTTTTCGTAGCCATTAAGCCAGCCCAAAAATGCGAGTCTCCAGGTTTCCACACAACTTGGGAGACCGCTTTCGAGCCCACATATTTTCTTCTTAGGAGGGTTTGCCACAGCCCTTCTTCAGAAAGGAGCTTAAATAACCATTTACCAAGTAGGGCTCTGTTCTTGATCTCAAGATCATGAATACCAAGCCCCCCATGGTCTCTAGGCCGGCAAACCACACTCCATTTGGCTAGACGATATTTTCTTTTCTCACTATCCCCTTGCCAAAAGAATCTCGATCGGAAATAATCCAACCGTGTTAGAACTCCTTTTGGTACTTGGAAGAATGATAACATATACAGTACCATGTTGGTTAGCACTGAATTGATGAGGACCAATCTTCCACCCAAGGATAATAATTTTCCTTTCCAACTATTTAACCGAACTTGCAGTCTCTCCTCCACTAATTTCCACTCGGCATTTGTTAATCGCCGATAATGAATCGGGATGCCCAAATACTTAATCGGAAACTGGCCTTGTGCACAGCCGAATAAATCAGCATACAAGGAAGCATGGTTTTGAGCCTCTCCAAAGCAAAACAATTCACTCTTATGGAAGTTAATCTTAAGACCTGATAATTGCTCAAAAGCTGACAAAATCAGCTTAAGATTCCTAGCTTTCTCAATGTCATGTTCCATAAAGAGGATTGTATCGTCGGCGTATTGGAGAATGGATAATCCTCCATCAACCAGATGTGGAATGATCCCTCAATTTGACCATCGGATTTTGCGCGTTCGATCATGACTGCTAACATATCAGCCACTATATTAAATAGTATAGGCGATAATGGGTCACCTTGTCTAAGTCCTTTTTTGGCCTGAAAGTATTTGCCAACGTCATCATTGACCTTGATGGCTACACTTCCACCCGAAACGCAACTATGAATTAACGCACGCCACTCCTCAGAAAAACCTTTCATTCTGAGGGTTTGCTGAAGGAAGGACACTCTCTGCCATAGGAGTATTATTGATTCATCATAAGATAAAAGGAAAACACTCATTAAGCCCTATGATTAGTCACACGTTGCGGTAGCCTCTCTGCCACCTACCACTAAGGTTATCTTCGACGTGGCTTAATACGGGAGGGCGATCACGGGAGCCATTTCTGGGGCGCAAAGCCTTTAGATTGATCTGGTCGACATGTGTGCCACTTCCTACCTCTGAGACAAAAGTACAAATACTACAGCTGCATATGTTTGTTTGGACCATATGTGACGATCCAAACTCCGAAGCCCATCGGGAAAGGAAGGAATAATCTGGTGTCTAAGGTTTCTTTACCCTGAATGCCTGGCACCTCCAAATCGGAAGTCATGTGCTCACTCAGTCACTCTCACTTGTGGTGGCACCGCTCTGTTGCCATGTCGGGACTGCTCTGCTCGGTGCGAGCCGTGCGCTAGGTTTAGTCTTTAGTGGTTGCCGACGATGCACTGAACCTGAATGTACCAACGGTTTTGCACGCTTTGCTTCGCAGCAGCAGCAGCAAACTAAATCGTATAGCCTGTAATACAAGATCATGTCACGGTTATTAGTTGCAGTAATTTTTGGAGAAAAAGAACTAATATATCGTGTGTTACCTCCCTCTGAACGGCTGCAGATTTCGAGCACCTGAACGGCTCCGCCCAGTACCTCCCGCTGCACCACCCGCGGGGCCCATGCTCGCCGGCGGCAGTCCCGTCCGACCTCCCCTTCTCGGCGGTGCTCACCCACGACGCCGCCCGCATCGCGTCCTTCGCCGCGCGCCTCGCCAAGACGCCGCTGTCGTCGTCTACGGCGCGCCCCACCACCACCTTGCTCGACAGCTCCCTCGCGTCCGTGCCGCTCACGCCCGGCACGTCGGTCGGCGTGGGCAACTACGTGACCCGCATGGGCCTCGGCACCCCGGCGAAGCCATACGTCATGGTGGTCGACACTGGCTCCTCCCTCACCTGGCTGCAGTGCTCCCCGTGTCGCATCTCGTGCCATCGCCAGTCCGGCCCGGTGTTCGACCCCAAGGCGTCCACCTCCTACGCCTCCGTCTCCTGCTCCAGCCGCAGTGCACCGACCTCTCCACCGCCACGCTCAACCCGTCCGCCTGCTCCACCTCCGACGTCTGCATTTACCAGGCCAGCTACGGCGACAGCTCCTTCTCCGTCGGGTACCTCAGCAAGGACACCGTCTCCTTCGGCTCCACCAGCGTGCCCAACTTCTACTACGGGTGCGGCCAGGACAACGAGGGCCTCTTCGGCCGCTCCGCGGGCCTCATGGGCCTGGCCCGCAACAAGCTCTCGCTGCTCTACCAGCTCGCGCCCACCCTCGGCTACTCCTTCTCCTACTGCCTCCCCTCCTCCTCCTCCTCCGGCTACCTCTCCATCGGCTCCTACAACCCAGGCCACTACTCCTACACGCCCATGGTGGCCAGCAACCTCGACGACTCCCTCTACTTCATCAAGCTCTCCGGGATGACCGTCGCCGGGAAGCCGCTGTCCGTGTCGTCCTCCGAGTACTCCAGCCTCCCCACCATCATCGACTCCGGCACGGTCATCACGCGGCTGCCCACCAGCGTCTACACGGCGCTCAGCAAGGCGGTGGCCGGGGCCATGAAAGGGACCAAGCGCGCCGACGCCTACTCCATCCTCGACACCTGCTTCCAGGGCCAGGCGTCGCAGCTGCGCGCCCCGGCGGTCAGCATGGACTTCGCGGGCGGCGCCTCGCTCAAGCTCTCGGCGCAGAACCTTCTCGTCGACGTCGACAGCGCCACCACGTGCCTGGCGTTCGCGCCCGCCAGGAGCGCCGCCATCATCGGGAACACGCAGCAGCAGACCTTCAGCGTCGTCTACGACGTCAAGAGCAACAAGATCGGGTTCGCCGCCGGCGGCTGCAAGTAAGTTAATGAGGGCCGGAGCACGTATGCATGGACGACTTGGGTACGTAAATGGGCAACGCACTCCTCGCTTTCTGAACTCGTCCGACCAGTTCAACAACCACACGACCAAAAGCTTAGCATGTGGCATATGCTTAATTATCAGAACTTCAGATGGTACATAGAAAGGGACTTGATAAAGTGTTGCTCGATCTAGCGCCTTGGTGTACATGTTTATCAAAACTTTGTTGCACAAAAGGGAGTGCACAGAAGATAATACTTTATACTGGAGTGAAGCTATTTATATTATTATTACGACCAGCTGCAGGTAGTAAACTATGTGGCAGTGGAAATCCATAGCTCGAAAGTGGAGTATATATGATCCACATACCAAGAAATGGGACATATAGCTTGCCATTGATTTTTTTTTTCTTTTGACATGGTAGCTTGCCATGGAATTCTTTGGCAAGTACTGGACAAAGTGTGCTACTTTGTATAAATCTTTCCAAGTTGGTCCTTGTTTTTTTTAGAAATGGGGTGTCCCGGCCTCTGCATCTAGACGATGCACACAGCCATTTATTGAAATCAAACAGGTTCAAAGTATCTTATTACAAACTAAGGAGCCCCTCATGGGTCACTCAAAGTGGCAACGAAAATGAGCCAACGAAAGATAAACATCAATAAGAAGCAACTAGGCATCTTGGATACGCCTCTCGTGCCTCCATCCAGCCGTGCAGTATACGGCCCTCACAATGGCCAACAACCGGGTACATCCAGACTCCATAAGCTCCTGCTGCAGTACGGGCAGAAGGACTGCCCATGTGCGGATCCAGTGCACTCCCTTGTAGATTACCAGCAAAAGTTTGGTATTCGTTCCTTGTTAAACACAATATCGTTTCGACAATTCCAAATAGCACACATCCAATTCGGATTCTTGCTTTAGTTATTTTATCAACCCCATCTAACCATATACTAAACATATTAGATATTGTGGTTGGTGGTGCAATATTTAAAATAAACTGAATTACTCTCCATATCATTTTTGAGAAATTGCAGTCTAAGAATAAGTGTTCTATGGATTCCTCTTTATCACAAAAGACACACTTTTTACAACTTGTCCAATTTCTCCTAGCAAGATTGTCTTTAGTGAGCAAGACCTTCTGATATAAAAACCACATGAATATTTTTATCTTTAGAGGCACTTTAAGCTTCCAAAGATATTTGTGGATGAAAGGGTGTGTCCATTCATATAATCTGCGTACATGGATTTAACCGAAAATTTCCGGTTAGTAGTTAAGGTCCAGCGAAAAGAATCCGTATCATCCGTCAGCGATACTATCATTATTCTTTCCACTAGATTTAACCAATCCACTCTCTTAGGTCCAGTAAGTGCTCTTCTAAAAGAAACATTTAAAGGAACGGATGACAAAACATCAGCTACCGTAACGTTTTTACGATTAACTATGTTGTAAAGACGCGGATATTGGCGCTCCAAAGAGACTCCATCCAGCCACGGGTCTTCCCAAAACCTAGTGTTTTGGCCATTACCGATCTCATAAGATCCATGTCTAAAAATACATGGGAAACCTTAATAATTCCTTTCCAAAATGGAGAATATGTAGGTAGTCATATTTTGGTTGTGATGTAAGTAGTGTACAGAAAAAGTCATATTCTGGTTGTGATGTAAGTAGTGTATATTTTGGTTGTGAGGGGTTCAACGAAAAATTAATGAGCGTGGTAGGTTGGTCGGGTGGAGTTATTTGTACGCGATTGAATGCGTTCTCTGAGTCCGTAGTAATTTCATCTCTTCGATGGTGTGATGTGACGATTAGCTGTATGCCGGCTCCCTGGAGTCAGTGGTTAAATTGAGGGGTTGATGAAGATGGTAGGTTGGCAGGTTGAAGTTATTTCTACGCGAGTGAATGCGTTCCCTGAGTCCGTAGTACTGACATGACGCTTAGCTAAGTCGACCATGCGATGGTTATGCTTTGAGGGAACACGCTCGACGCAGGGACGATAAATTCAGCCCCGGTGGGTGGATCGCACCATCACTGAGTTCTCGAGCATTCGCCAGAAGAAATGTCGCACGCGCCGAAGCTACACAGGTTCAGCAAAGACTCAACGGATCGTCCCAGGATCCGCATGATCCAAGAGTACCATCGGCGGTGTCAAGTTGTGACTCCAAGATGTGCGTCCACAATGGAGGCTGGGGGGTGCCCGGTCCGATGCCCAGATCCAAGGAGGTAAGGCACCGCGAAGATGTCTCCATCAGTGAGTCAAATAGCAAGTTGTGTGGGGAACGGGATACAATCCCGATTATACACTTCTTGCTCCCTCAAGAAAAAAGGCGGTGTCGACGGCGGGATCGACCACCGGGAGGAGCCTGGGCACGTTTCTCGGAAACAGGCTATGGATCTAGGAGAAGTCGCTCAAGCTTGCGACATCGTCTCGAGGGGGCGCTCCACCGTCGTAGCGGCACGGGTCTCATGATGGACCAGTTTCGCTTCCTCTTCCTCGAGTCGACGTCCTACTCCTTGGGGAAGCGACAGGTATGTTCGGCTTCACCCGTTCCGTAGGAACTGCCGTCATCATCGACGACAATCGATCCGGGTTGGTGGCCCGAGTACGGAGACGATGAGTATGATTACTACGATGGTAATGTGTCGGATTGATAGAAGCCATATGGGCGATGCATGATTTCGAAATTAAAGAGCAGTTTACAAGTTCGTATTGTAGTTGGAATTTGTAGTTTTCTTGTTCTGATTTTTTTTAGATTTACTTGATGCAATAAGTTGAGTAGACGAACTATACTATGTATATGGAAAGTGTATAGTGTTTGATTTGTCTTAAGAGTAGTATAGATCTCTGAATAGACGAAGCCCACTATCTTTGAGAAACGCGGCGAATAGCGCTATTCCGCATTTCACTGTCTGGCTTCCGTCTCGCGTGATACTGTGCCGGATCCAGCGAGAGACTTTACGAGACATTATTTGATTTCCGAGCCGTTTCACCTACAGAGAAACGGTTTGTGGAACAACTTCATTGTTTTTCGTTTTACTATCCTTTTGCGTTTCAACTGCTGACTCGTGATTCTGTACGCATTGGCATATTGCCGGCTCCAGGGCCAACCAAGCGACTAGAAACGCGAAAAACAGTCACTATGTTATGATTATTTTCCGGCAATTGTTTGTTTACGTGGGCTTGGTCCAACAAGTGACTACAAGTGTGGAAAACAGTCACTATTGGACAGCCATTTTCCAGTAAAATAGTGATGTGCTTTCAAATAACTACCTGTTGTGTTAGCATTTCATTTCAGTCAAGTTTGTTAGTTACGTCTCTGGTCACTACCACAATTTCATTCCACTGAAGGTAGGGTGGAAATGGAAATCTCACTTTACAAGTTAGTCAAACGTCTTTGCGAAAGGCTTTTTTAACATGGCGATTAGTGTGCAGTGAGGAGTTTATTAGACCGGTAGCGGGTACGTAATGTGTCGTGACACCACCTCCTGGAATCCTACTCGATAGTATTAAGCGAGTGTAGTGATCTATTGCCCTATGTTGTTCAGATAGTTATTGTTTTTTGTTTATTATTTGTCTAATATGGTGGTCGACCTTACATATGGATGTAATTATTTTTACCCGTCGATTATTAGCATCGTGTATGGCGTGTCATCCAAACAGGCTTGGGGGGTGTGCGCCAAGGCGCACCCCTAAATCTAGTTACTACAAAAACAAGATTATGAAGAAGAAGAACAGATGGAGATTGTTGGCAAGATTCTCGCCTCTGAATGATCTATGAGAAACTGAGGTTTCCATATAATTGACTCCTTTGTCCGCAAACTGAAAGTATGACACACTCCTCGCTTCAACAGAACAGTACGGCTAGTAATGGCTAGCTATGTGCCTATCTGTTCAGCCTAGAGCACTCCCCTGGCCGTTGCTCCATCACCATCGGTACTTGGGTCGTGAAAATCCACAAATTTAACCCTCCGATAAAACTTCAGCATGAAGTGAACCTATTTCGAAAATGATTTTGCATCTAACCCTTTTGGGTAACGTTTGTGCAGAGTCCGTTACCCTCCATATGGTAGCGCCCTCGACTGGGGCGCTATGCCCATGCCAACGTGGCAACATGTCGTCGTGAAAAACGTAAGTCAAATAGGGTAGCGCCCTATAGGCACGTAAGTCAAATAGGATAGCGCCCTAGGCTGGGGTCCTAGGGCGCTATCCTCTTAAACATGTAATTTCAAACCCTTATATCTTTTGGTTGACAAATTCAAATGACACGATTCTTTTTTCTATGAGTTACAAATTAAATTATCTTTTGAATGCCACCAATCTCATGATGGTTTGTCCAGTAGATAATATTTCGTGAATTATTTACTTATGTTAGTTTATGTTTGAATGTTTAGATGATTTCTGAAACATAGTTGTGAACGAAAATTTGTCCAAAATTTAGAACAAGAGGGTTACCTTGAAGAGCCAAACAAGCACCCATTTTGACAATGATTTTCTCATATTTTCAACTATGCATTTTGAAAAAAAAAATTAACAAGTTACGTGTTACTTTTTAAAAATGGACTTTACTAGTTAGGGCACGTGCCCCAGATTAGACATCCGTGGGCACGGATGAAAAACTGCTAATTAAGCCATGCATGTAGACACCACGTGGGATTCCTTTTTCGTTTTCAAACTTTAAAATGTTTTATCTCTTAAACCGTAATTCTAAATCCACATCCGTTTTCACATTTGGCTTTGTTGCGGCGAGATTTTCAAAACTAAATCCCATCTTAATATGTTTTGACAACTTTTTTTTCTCATCCTATTTGCCAGATTATGCTCACTTGGTCACCGGGTATTGTCAAGTTGGTTACCAGGTTAAAATCAAATGGTTGTCTGTCTTTTTTAACTGCGGTACTCACCGATGCAATGCTTCTGTGACGGTAATCCATATTTTACTTGTCTAGATTGGTTTAAATACTCACTTTCTGAACTTGTACATCATGGTTATGACAAAAAACATGTAAAAATGACCTGGTAACTATATATTATTTGGGTGGTAACCGTTATCTAGCAATATGGCAACTACGGTAATATAACCCGGCAACTGATGACGAAAAAAAAGTTTGTCAAAACATATTAATATGGGATCTTGTTTTAAAGTACTCGTCGAGACAAACCCAACGGTGAAACGGATCCTCAGTTGGATTAACGGGTTAAAAGATAATTTATTTTGAATTTTCGATTACGAAAAGATTCTCACGGAGATGGATGATGCATGCATGCATGTAAGATCTAATTTATTTGGTGGGATCCGACATGCTACAACAAGTGTCGTATGAGATAGCATTCTGCGGCACGTCCCCTAGATAGATTATCCGTTTAAAAATATATTTGATGTATAGTATTGATCAAGCGAATGATTACTAATATGTAGCGCGATACACATTAGCGTATTATTTACAACATCTGTTTGACTGCAGAAACATTGATAGGAATGGACAAAACCTCATGTGGCCTTGTATTTGGTGATAGCATCAATTCCTTACACACATCCCATTATCGGAGTACAGTCCCCAACACACTCTGGGTTGGGGACCATGGCAGGAGCAGGTACTGGGAATCCATTACTCACTCTGGGCTTAGGCCGTTCACCAAGTTCATCTGACAATAGCAAAGTATGTCGCAGCTTCTGAAATGTCTCCATCTTCCCTAAAGGAAACATATGAGGAGTCCTCTATAGATCTTAGCTTGAATTTTGATCTTTGCCTTGGCTATGATGGTAAAAGTATTACCATCATCTACCATAGAATAAAAAATTGCTTAATTAATACTATGCATCATTTTTTTTAAGTAACACACAACTTATAAATTGCTTTTCAAAATTCATAGTTGAAAATATGAGTAAATCATAGTCAAAATGGGTGCTTCTTTGGCTCTTCAAGGTAACCCTCTTGTTCTAAATTTTGGACAAAATTTTAGTTCACAACTATTTTTCTGAAATCGTCTAAACATTTAAAAATACACTAACATAAGTAAATAATTCACGAAATATTATCTATTGGTCTAAACATCATGAGATTGGTGGCATTTAAAAGATAATTTAATTTGTGACTCACAAAAAAAATCGTGGCATCTGAATTTGTAGATCAAAAGATAGTGGGGTTTGAAATTATTTTCGAAATAGTTTCTTTTCACGCTAAAATTTCATTTGAGGATTAAATTTGTGGATTTTCACGGTCGGCTCAGCGTCCAACCAACCAGGTGTGCGGACAGACGCGTCGACTGAATTCGCTCGTACGTACATGTGGGTGCGGATGTCTAACAAGCGGCGTCCAAACCGAAACATTCAAGTGCCGACCAATAATTTTTCTGCTGCTCTCCCGCTCGAAGGCGATTCATGTTGGGGGTTGGCCATACATGAGACTGTGGACTGTAGACTGTAGACTGTAGTAGATGGATTGTTAGTTTGGAGTTTGGATATGGAAGGATATATGATATTCCATGGTGGTGCGAGAGAGTGAGACGTCTCTTCAACGTGACGCCGGCTGAGCTATACGCTGCGCAAAGTTGGTATGATTGATAGCATGCAGAGTTGCAGACGCGACGTACTCCCTCCGTTTTTTAATATAAGATGTTTTAGTGTTCTATATGTTGTCTACATGCATAATAAAATGAGTGAATATGCATACTAAAATATGTCTACATGCATTTGTATACATGTGCATGTGGACAAATGTTAAAACATCTTATAGAAAACGGAGGCAGTAGCAGTCAGTGTAACAAGAGATATATTCGGTGGTTTAGCTCGTGCAGTGGCGTATTCCATTCCCGTTCATCCACGGTTTTCTTTTTAGTGGAGTTCATCCACGGTTTTCGGTTCGAGACCAGGGAGTTTTGGACGCTGGCACTAGCCCGCGGGCCGCGGACAAGGAAGCGGGCAGCAGCATTAGCGCTAGGACCGTGGGCTTCGATGCAGAAACGGAAATGGGTTGTAATTTGTTTTTTCTTAAGGAAGGAGATGGCCCGGGAGCGCCTATGCACCGCATTTAACCTGCAGTGGGTGAGTTGGGCCGCGTCGTATCTTATGCATCCGGCTCAGTCCGTGTATCCCTGCATCCGAAGCATTTTAATCGTGCGATCAAAATCCTGTGTGTCTGCTCGCTCCTAAACATTTATGCACAGAGGCGCCCGCATCAGGGATCTGTATTTTACAAATTAACCCCTGAACACCTTAACACATCACAACCTGATTAACATCACAAACCCTTGTCTTCTCGCAAAGGCTACGACCATGGCGACTAGCTCGACGGGGAGTCTGCGCGGCGCGTCCCCAAAAAAATCCGTCCGCGCTCGCCGTCGCCGGAACTGAGATGCCATTCCACGTCCCAGGAGCGACTTCCGTGCAGGTCTATGGCCGCCTCAGCGCACGTCCTTCTTGGCGTCGATCCCTCATGCCAAGCCCACCGGCGTCCGCAACCTCCGGCCGGTCGGCTCGTGGCGACCTCAGCGCACGTACTCCTTCTTGCTGGTCCCTCATGTCAAGCTCGCCGGCGTCCGAAACGTCCGGTCGGTCGGCTTACACTGCGCCCTCGTCCGGCCGGTTACAGACTCGCGTGGGATGAGAGCAGAACAGGGGATTTCTTGCAGAGCAATGATGGCCATATCTCTGAATTTCATTATTCCTGTCTTATGTATCTAGTACTTCTTTGGACGCAGCTTACCAATTTCTGTGCTTGTAGCCACAGATTATAATGTCAATGCACATCGTTGGTGAATATTGATTTCTCTAGAGAGAATTGTATAAGCTTTTGCGAATGGAAATTCAAGAAGAAACATTTTCTTGTTGCCATGTTCGTACTCACAATTTGAGGTGTTCTCGTGTGACTTAATATAACTGAATCAGGCCAATACATTCTGATATGTTCACACAAAAATGATTGCTACAAGAAACATTGCAAATTAAGATTGAGAACATATGTAAGAAGGGTTCAGTCTGCACTCAAGCAGATTCAGTGAATTACAGTTTTTCTATCAGGTTGGGAAGCTTCAAGTAACAATATAATTTTGTAAGACTTTTTCAGTTCTGTCTGCACTCAAGCTTCAAGCAAATTAACATGACTCACTGATTAGCTTAGTTTTCAGCATTTTTTGGTTCTTACTCTTGATACCTGAGCATTGATCGCCACTGCATTTGTGAGGAACACACATGGCTCACATGTATCATATAGTCAACCAGTTTGTGAATTACTAGTGTCTTTTCTTCAGCTCACTCTGAGTTTGGTGGAACGAAGACTTTCAGCTATGGTTCACTGCAGTCTGTGAATTATGTTGGTTTGCTTTATTGCTTCACCAAAGTTGAGAGGAACCTTCAGAAGAAAAGGTTTAGGTACCAGTTGGTACGATGATAAAGGTTTTAGTATGTTAACTTCCATATGTTCTTATGATTTATCTGACAAACATATCAGAACATCTATTTCTTGATTCACTCATTAAGTCACGCAAGAAATCCTCAAATTGCAAATACGAACAAGGTAATTGGAATTTCTTTGTTTCTCAATTTCCATTCAGAATAACTTACACGCATGTCTTTTTCCTCTTCCCGCTGTTTCTTCTCCGTAGCAGCAGCTTTCTCTGTCTCGGCTTTCTGATTCTGAACCGCTTCAAGCTCCTTCTGGAGCCGAGACACTTCGTCTTTTTCCTTTTTGAGCGCAGCATTGTGCGCGTCGTCGCGTTTCTTCAACTCCTCATGCAGCTGCTTGTGGGAATTCTTGAGTTTCCTGTGCTCCAAGAGCAGCTTCTTGAACACCTCAGTCCGAGTGTTGGTGCAATCCTGAAAAAAGGAAAGTGTTAGTATTATTGTGAAGTTTCACGCCGAGTAAGCGTGACATGAGTCTCGGGGACTACATGTCGGAAATTTGCGAGGTTTCACGCCGAGTAAGCTTGACATGAGTCTCGGGAACTGCATGTCGGAAATTTGTGAAGATTCACGCCGAGTAAACTCGACATGAATCTCGGGGACTGGATATCGGAAATTTTTGGAAGTGGACTGGATGTCGGAGTTTTTTGGAAGTGGAATGGATATTGAGTTTTTGTGAAGATTCACGCCGAGTGGTCTTTACTCAGTTGAGCATCAACTACTCGACCCGAATCTCGGGGACTGGGAATAATGTATATCTGTTATTTATTATAGAAGAAAAAAGCATTGAGCCGAGGAAGGTGTACCTCTGTGACCTTGCTGGCATTGAGGACTGCAACCTGCAGCGCGTGTATGGACTGCGCAACGTGGCTTGGGCCAACTGAGTGCCGGGCAACCGGATTATGGGAGGAAACCTCGCTGGTATCAGCGGCGTTCCAATCCATGTTGTAGTGCTCCACCGAGCCCAAGCTGTTCCGCTTTGAGTGCGCAGACGGGGGAACTCCGAAATAGCTGTGTCGGCTTTGGAGACTCTGGCAACTAGTTGCTGGTAGCTCGAGGAGTGGGTTGGAGTCACCACCAGTTGCTTATCCGGAATAAGCGGCAATTTTCCAGTGGCCAATTGGCTCGGCAGCGGATAGGGTGATTGGCATGGCAGTGTCAGATTTGGCACTGAGGCTGGCTTCTGGGATGCCGGTGTGGGAGATGTCGGTGGTGGCGATGGCTGCTGCTGCTGTGGCTGCTGCTCTTGCTGCGGCTGCTGTTGCTGTTGATCTTGCTGCTGTTGCTGTTGATCTTGCTGCTGCTGCTGCTGATCTTGCTGCTGGTATTGCTGTTGTGCTGTTGTTGTTGCTGCTGATCCGGTGCCGTCGGAGTGTCGGTTCGCTCCGTCGCGGAGTCCTTGTTGCCGGCATCGAGATCAACATCTCGGTCAGGGGCCGAGATATCGGTGTTAACCGAGTCCATGACCTCGGTTTCTGGGGCGTCTTGGCCTCCTCCAAGTGCGGCATCAGAAGCCGGCAGCAGTATGACGGCTGGGGTGGTGTGTACCCCGGAATCAGTTGACCGAGGTTCCGCTGCAGTCGGAAGGGGTGAGCGCATGGAGGATGCGCTCTGGTTAACCTCAAGGGCATCACTGCATTGAAACAAGAAAAAATGTTATCTCGGGGAAAGATTATCCCGGGAAAAGGAAGAAAGGGAAACGAGCGTATGTCGGCAAAGAGTATCTTACCCTTGAGTAACTGGCGGTGTCCTCTTGACCCGTGACGGCTTAACCGCTGTTTTCTTCAGCCGCTTCGCTTTCGGCGCTGCTGGATCTGAGGATGTGGAGGTCCCGGTATTCGAGGTACCGGTCTCTGCACGCTTGCGAGATCCGCCTTGTTTGCCCGTAGTAGCAGGGCGTGTACTCGGAACAGGGCCGCCCGGGTTAGCTGGTGCCGAGGATAGTGGGTGAGCAAAGGCGATGGGACGAACATCAAGTGCCTCTAAAATTTCGCAATCATCGTCATCGTCATCTGACCAATCTCGGATTGAGACTCGGGCTCGAGGCTTACCCGAGGTAGGGGCGCCAGCAGCCGGAATCGACATGTGATCCTCATCGTCCGGGTCTTCTACCTTGGTGGCGGCCGGGGCCGGTAGATCTTTGCCCCACTTGGCGGAGGGGTCCGCTCCGTCTTCCTTTGCTTGCCGAGCGAATCTCTGCAAAACAGGCACAAAAAGACCAAGTTATACGGGTAGCCAAGTACGGTGCCGACATAACAGTTGTCCCGGCAGGTAAGAAATGTCGGTCTAGGTTGCAAGTTACTTACTTGCTCCGGAAGCCGAGTTCTATCATGAGGTTTTATACCCCATTCCCATTCGACATCCATCGTCGTTCGGGCAATTGCCTTGACGCGTCTTCTGACCTCGGGTTTGGTCAGCTCGTGGGTGCTGATCCGAGTTGGATCGTATTGGCCACTCATGTGGCAAATCTTGTGAACCCGGGCTTGGAGGGGGGAGACTCGGCGGCTGATAAAGGTCCTCAAGAGATCATCTCCCGTCATACCTTCCCCCACAAGCTGGTTGACGATCTTGTGAATCTGGTTGATTTCGAGATTCGTCTCCTTCGGGTTGAACTGCCAGTTAAATTGCTCCGTGGGGGCACCGATACTGAATGTCGGCAGGTTCAAGAGATCGACATTGTCCGGGCTCTTCACGTAGAAGAACGTGCGCTGCCACTTCCGGCATGATTCCAGGCCTTGAACCCGAGGAAAGATGGAGGCTTTCCGAGGTATAATTGTGGCAGCGCCGCAAGGAGTCATTTCTTTGGGGAGGGTCTTATCCGGATTCGGGACACTCTGCTTCCGGAGTTGGAAGTACTTGGCCCAAAGCTCAACGGTGGGCCAGAGTCCGAGGTATCCCTCAGAGAAAGAAACGCACGCCGAGAGGGTGGTGATGGCGTTCGCTAGGAGATGGTGGGGTTGAAGATGAAATTTGTTGAGGAAAGCCCGGAAAAATGGGCTCGCCGGGAGTCCGAAGCCGCGCTCGAAGTGCGCGACGAAGACCACGCGTTCATTGGCTTGCAGATCCGGCTCGGCCTCTGTGCCGGGAATCCGGCATATCACTTGTGCCGGGATTCGCTTGGTCCGGATCAGCCAATCTATCTCGGCTTGGAAGACATCCGAGCCTTCCCATCCGGCGCGCTCGCTTTCCTCGACGGGAATGTCGGCAGGCTCCGGAGTATTGCTAGCCGACATCTCGGCGGTGCGGCGAGGAAGTGAGAATTTGGTGCCCGTGCCGGCGGCGGAATCTGCAAAAAAGGACATAAGTTCACCGGCGGTGAGCTTTCTAGCATTTGCACGGCGGAGGAAAGCAAATTTACCTAGAAACTAACTAGCAGATCTAAGAGAAGATCTAGACAAGAATATAGGAGAAACAACAAGAGATTGCAACTAAGAAATGACATAGAAGATCCGGGGAAAATCTAAAGAGAAAATCTAAAGGGAATCTAGAAGGAAGAAATTAAGAAATCAATCTATGGAGAAGATCTATGAGAAACAAGAAGTTGAGAGCAAGAAAACCTATGAAGGATCTACGGTAAAGGTATAAAATAAATTCATGGAGGAGTAATGGATGAACATCTTACCGGTGGAGCGGCGGCGGCGCGAGGCGAGAAGCGCAGGGTGTGCCGGAATTGAGCGTGTCCGGCGGCGGCGCGAGGTGCTCCGTTCGTTGGGGGCTCGTGGGCTCCGGCGGCGTGCGGTTGCAAGTTGCTCTGCGCGGCGGCGGCAATGGCGCAAGGAGGTTGAGAGGTGGAGAGTGGAAGAAGAAGAAGAAGAAGAGAGGAGAGAGGCGCCCGCTCCGCTACTTATAGGCGCGGGGGGCGTGCGGTTTGCGCAGTTAATCACGCACGATCCCCGTAACGGGCGAGCGGATTAACTGCGCGCATTATGCGCGGTTGCGGTAATCGCGGCCGCACGATCGGCCACACGATGGGCTGCAAAGTGGTAACCTCTCACGGCGCGGTTAGTGGCGCAGTTACGGCGTGTGAATCGAGGAGCCGCGCGGTTATCGAGGGGTCAAACGCACTCGAGTGCGCTCAGGACGTGACAACTCGTGGGCGGCATGCGCAGAGGCATGTCTGTCCACGCGCGGGAACCAAGGCGACGCACAGCGTCTCCCTGCCACGTGTTGTGGCCACCACGTGCTGTGGCCAGATCTTGGAGGAGATTGAGAGAATCTTCGTATTTCGGAGAAACCGGTATAGGGGAAAGTGGCAAGAGCAGCTAAAGACTCGGCTCAGAGTTCTAGAGATTGGTCCGACATAGTTGTGTCGGATACTTTGGTCAAGTTGGTTTGGTTTTGTAAACCTGGTGTGGCCCTTCATCCGAGGCTGCAGGACCGCATCAGCTTCGGGGACTAATGTCGGGGGCTACCCCCGGGTAGGGTCATGATATGGTATAAGCTGTGTCCAAGTATGGACCGAGGTACAAAAAACCGACATACCCGGGCCCAGAGGAGGCCGAGTTATGATGTTGGCGGAACCGACATATACTCACCGAGTTATACTGACCGAGATATGGGATCCGAGATATGGATTCGAGACATGCTGACCGACATATATATGTCGGTATCCTGTGTGTTTTCTTATGTGCAGGGGAGGCCATTCAGGAAAGGGAATCCGGCATATCCATGCCAGGTTATAGAGATGAGGCACCTTATGTCGGACGGAGGTCAGCGCTGCTGTCGCATCCCGTCTGACACGGGAGCATGGCGTGCGGTATGGCGCATGTTTGAGGTGACCGGGCTCACCTCTGCTGACCAAGGACGGGCGTGGGAACAGGAGAAGGATGCCGCTGACCAAGGCTGTACGTGGGAGCAGAGACATGGGACAGGGTATGGGCAAGCCACGTCGTGTCTCCTGCAGAGGGTACAATCATGACGGTGCAGAGTGCGTGGCTACAGTGTCGGTACGACGGCTGACGCGGGCGTGCGTGGCCACAGTGCCGGTACGGAGCTGACCGTTGCACCCAGCTAGCTATAAAAGGAGGCCCTTCCCCTCCTGCGTGAGGGACGACGCCCAGAGAGAGACATTTCCCTCCTTAGCTTCATCTTGTTCCTTAGAGCTCATTGCCATAGCTGCAAAGATACAGCTCAATGAGCATCATTGTACTTGTGAGATATCGACATATAGAGAGAGAAGCAGGAGTAGGGGTATTACCTCCTCACGAGGGCCCCGAACCTGGGTATATTGTGTGTGTGCTTTTATTTTCCGTGTGCGCTCCTTAGCGCGCTAGCCCTCCCCGGTTCCACCAGCGTCCATCGGCCCCAACATAAGCCATCCCATGGCATCTGCCGTGATACCACCACGACAACAACATCATTGACATCGATGCCGTAACATTCACACAGTGCTTTCCACTGCGGTCCACAGATCATCATAGGTTCATTTAACTCTCCCACGGGTTGAAGTAGTGTGTGTCTCCCTTTGGACGCTTAGCTTCCATCTAGTTCTTGTGAGTGCCAACAACCAGACTCTCTAGATGATATTTGCAACAGCATGTGGCACACTCTACATTTAATACAAAAAAGTAGACAAACTAAGAACACACGAATTGAAAGGCAGACTTATCACATTCACTCAATTTGAATAGCGATACTTACAGCTTCGCCCCCGGGATTGTAGAATTCAATCGGGATTCTAAAAGTATTAGATCGACGACTGATTCTACCATAGACAGTAGGTTTGTGAAGGCATAGAGGACAATCCTCTTCTTCCATTTCCTGCTTTTAATCCACATACACAGCCATATGGAAAATCAAATCAACCCAATTATAATCCACCGTTCGGGAGCTCTAAAGGGAAAATGAAACATCTACATACATCTGTTGGATTGACATGTGGAACCTTACAAAGATAGCACTGACCTTTCAAATGGATTGCGGCTGGAATCGACGACAACCAAAAAACTCCAATTTAGTCCCGGCAGCTGCGAAGGTGGCCGTAGAATAACCACGCCCGCAAGCGTCCAAGGCCTCCTCTGCTTGTTCTCTGCTTCTCGACGCCGACGGCGATGGAGCTGCTCTGCGCCTTGAATCCCCACTGCTCTATGCCTTGAATCCGCCTCCTTTCGCTCTGTTCTCGGGGGTTCTCTAGACTTAGCAGGGAGAAAGACCATGTGGGGACCATCAGTGGTATTCCTTAATTAAAGAGGTCCACCAGGCTGGCCCTACCTGTCAACATTTTTAGCGGGCCCACTCGTCAGGCCACAAACTAGGTGCCGCATGCCGCCCCACTAGTCAGGCCAAGTAATGGTGAAAGGAGGTTGACCCGACGGAAACGGCCACTTGGCCATCCGCGAGTCTCGGAAGAGCAAAGCAGGGAAAAACTGAGAAAAACTAAGCGAGTAGGACACAACCGATGAAAAATAAGCCAAGCAGGGCAAGAAAATAATTGACCCTTTATTATTTTCCAAGCTCGTTGGCATCCAAGCACCTCGACATATCCAAGGAACTATTCCTACCCCTCTTTTATGTTGTTTCATTGCAATGACATATATGCCAAGTGTTCTTGTAATTAAGCAAGGGTTTACTTGAATTTCAACCAATAGAACCCAAGCTATAGAGTTCATTTTTTTTTTTTTTGCGGTGACAAACACAGAATTACAGCGACAATTACACAAAGGCCCTCATAAGAAAGAAAATTACATCCCAGCCCTTATGCAAGTTGACCACGCCGGAGACGACGAGCGCCGTCGGTGGCGCGCCGCTGCCCAAGCTCCGCAAGATGCCTTGGATCCGGAGCCCCCCCAGGCCAGCGGGAAGTCGCCGATCGCCGATCCCTGAGGATCTACACCAGAGGTCACCGTCGTCGTCGCGTCGCTGCGCATCTGCATCCGTCGGTCGTTCCTGAGCCGGATCCGCCGTCTCACGGCCTCCAGCGAAGGGGGAGACGAGCCAAGCAGCTCCGCGGAGCCCCTGACTCGCTGTAGGCAGCAGGTCGACGAAGAAGCTCCAGAGAACGTCGTCGCCGAGGAGGAAGACTGCCACCTGCAAAAACACCACCGACGCCGCCTCCTCCGCCATGGCGTCGCCGGCTGAACCCCAACACACACCTACTAAGCACCTATACACAGATCCATCGATTCCCCGTCCTCCCGCCGCCGGAGCGGCCGCCGGAGGGCGGGGAATCGGGAGGATCGACGGCGAGGTGGTGGCGCTTGTCAAGGAGATGCACAAATCGTCTCTCTCTACTGTAGACGGGGAGAGAGAACGGTCCAAGGTCCGATGATGTATAGAGTTCATTTTGACAAGTGGTTGTAGCATAACGTTGTTGAAAGATATGCATTGTCATGTTAAATAGCTTTAGAAATTGCTAAATTATTTTCTTGGTCTGTGCGAGCAAGAAAACACAGAGAAACAAAGGGTGTATATACAATTATTAACCTTTTCCTTTTGTATGTGCTTATTCATCTTTTACTAGCTTCTCATGGCTGAAATGTTACAAGTAGTCGCTGTCAGCCAGTGACTACTATGTCTAGTCTAGTCAGCATTTAATTCTTTACTTGTGTGTGACTTACCCACTTTCCTTAAGTTTACTTTCTGTAGCGAACCTTTTCTAAGATTGGAGGTACACACACAAAAAAACTAGGGGCTGTAAAGTGCAAGACTCACGACTAACCTCTACTCTGCACATTTGAACATGCTCTCAAAGCTAAGTATGTAATCTTGCTTCAGAACAAAGGAACTCCTAAAACCCCGTCGTTCCAAACTGGGAACCAGAGACCTTGGTAGAGAAGAGAGCATTCATGGAGACGGGATACTTGCACGACTTCGCCATAATGCGGCACGCGACAATTAACGTCATGGGTCATAACTAACAACAAAACTTTTCTCTACAAACTGTTGCAGAAAAAGTAACACCTAAGTACACGGCCAAAGCAACAAACTTAAGGTGGTTTCTGAATCAGTCCACCGTCTTCTAGCTAGTACCATTCTTGCAGAAAATAACTCATTTGTGTCAATGTCACCACTCACCACCAAGCTTGTTGCCAAGATGGGTGAACTGATGAACGACAATTCTTGAACTGAATCTGAAACCAGGCAAATCAACAGGAGCACGGGAGCACGTGTGTTTTCTCAAAGCATGCCCTTCCAACGTTCTACGCAATCGACGCTACCACGAGTTAATCAGGCCTGATGAAAGTAACGCCGCCACTGTCCGTCGTCCATGCATCCGAACCATTCGCAAGGAAACGACGCGACGTGAAACCGAGCTCGTCTGCTCATGCACGCTTGACGGTCGCGATCTGAATCTTTGCAACTGCAGTCGCCTTCAGGGTAGCAGGGAAGAGAACTGCCTTTGGTCTGTGTGTGGCAGCTGTGTCCTCTCGTGCAGGTAATACCTACCTGATGCGATGACTATGACTGGGCATTTATTTTACTTTTCGTTTGCTTCGCCTTTGTCACACTAGATCGAAAAGAGTTCCTGTAATTTTCGAGAAAAAAGTTTCTAGGTGATCAGACATGCGGCATGCATATACATATATCAGGCGTATGCTCAGGTGTTTTATACTGTCAACTATCACACGCATCAATCAAATGATACAAAGGGACACAGCTTCTTGAAATTATATCTTTTCGAACGACGGCTTGGTACCCCACTGCTCTCACGGTGCGGCGTGCTGCTACCGGTCATGGAGTCGCCTTCCTTCCGAGCTGCATGGAACGAAACTACCTGCGCCGAGGCGTGTCTTCGAGTCCAACGCTTGGCCGTCTCCTCGAACAGAGCCCGTCCGTGGATGTACTCACGTGCGACGCCGCGGCGGACGGGGAGGTCGAGCAACGGGTCGTAGAGGACGGAGACGATGGAGAGGACAGAGGAGGGCCGTGCTTATCGTCAGCGCCGGGCTCCAATTGCTCTTGAAGATGTCCAGAAAGATCTTCCCCTCAGTGTCGATGTTCGGATGGTACACCTACACAGCCAGGCACGCACGACAATAAATCAGGAGATGAGAATCAAAGGTGTGCGTACGTGCGTTCATAGGGGTGACTATGTGCGCGCGTTGTACTGTGTTTCGCAAAAATCAAATGTCCATCGTTCTATTTTTGGAAGGAAAAGCAAAGGCAAATGAAGCTCGATTGATTGGTACCTTTGTTTTGAAGGTGAGATTGGGGGCTTGAACGGGTAGTCCTTGGGGAGCACGACGCCGATTGGGAAAGTGCCACCGGCGTAGGGGCTGCCGGCGGGGCCGTCGATGACCACCTCGAAGTGGTACGGGTCTGGTGAAGGCCACGCCTATTGGGTTGCCCGATCTTCACGGATTGACAGCGGATTTGGGCGAACTCACGCAAGAACACGAAGAACGCAAGAACACTCGAACACAAACATGATACAATGACACGTTTTCCTTACCTGTCGGTCCAACCGGTCCAATAGAATCCACACGAGGGTGGGAGATCGGCAAGCACTTGGTAGAATCGAGGTAGGAGAGACCGGAACGGTAGAATCCAACCAAGAGAGACTAAGCACAAGTAGGGGTCTTGATACAACTCAATAGATGAAGGATCTAAGCAGATGTCTTGAATCTACAAGAGGGATCTTCTCCACAAGAGGAGGAATCATCTCCACAAGGGGAGGCAACACCACAAGGGGTGGGTAAGGAGCCTAGCTCAACTCTATCTCATATCCAACCTAACCTAGATCTGAGGTGGGAGGTACATATTTATAATGTTGACCACGAAGGGGTAGGTGGGAGGATAAGATTACATGACTCAAGGGTCATTTCAGCACGCAGGCTCGAGTCGGGTCGGTAGTACCGGGCTGGGTGCGGTAGTACCGGCCGTAGTCTTCGGTGCGGTTGTACCGGGGCCGGCGGGCCGGTAGTACCGACTGGAGAGCAGTACCGGGGCTGCCTATGCGGTAGTGCTGGGATGAAATCCGTCGAGTCCAGTAGCTCCCTAGCTAACGTAGTAGTACCGGGGCGGGGGCGGTAGTACCGGGGTGGCGGTAGTACCGACCCTGCTCGGTAGTACCGGCCGTGTCGCCAGCTGCAACTCCTTCTTCTTCTTCTTTCTCCTCTTCCGAGCCACCGTCTTGTCGGGCTTCATTCCTCTTTTACCTTGGTCATTCTCTCGTGTACCCGTAGTCATCGTGGCAAACCTAGTATTATCAAGGGACGGAGGATGACGTAGTATACCATCCAAAAGGGTGGAAAATGAGTTCTCGAAGAGGAATGAGTTCACCTTTAATATCCATGGTGACTTGTGATATGTTGGAGTGCTTGACATCATGGGTGGCCAAGGTTGGGCTACATCATCTCTCCCCCCCCCCCCTCCCTCTCCCTTCAAAAAGAGTCGTCCTCGACTCTTGCTCATCATTATCATGGCAAGGTGGTAGATGTGTAGACCTTGTCGTGGGGTTCACCATGTAGTCGTGCTTGATGGAAATGATGTGGCACTTCTTCAATGTCCTTTCGCCTTTCATGTAACCTACAAAGCTCACAAGGAAGACAAAACAACACTCAAAGAGTAGCCAATTCGTGAAAGTCATCGCATAAGCGCTATAAGGAAGTCACCTTAGCAAGATGCCGATCTGCGCTTATTGCAAGATCTTCCGTCATAGGAATGCGTGGTTGAAACCACTCATGGAAGCTCATCCAAAGGTAGGACCTACACATCAAAGACCAAGCAAACCATGTGCGTGCAAGATAGAGGGGCATATCATCAATGACGTGTCCATTCATGTTCATTACACCATTAGCACAACACAAATATATGAAAGTCAAAGCATATGTAAGGTCAATGTGCAAGCAATTTCTCGAAACATCCTCAAAATGTGAGAACACAAAAACTTCATGAAAATGTGAGAAGGCAATGATAGCTATCTCATTTTGAACCATATGATCATTATTGCACACAAGGCATTGGAAAGAACAATTTGTTATCATTCTTGATGCAATAAGAGAAGAGTTTGGCAAAAACACACAATGAAGAATGTTCAATATATCATCATGGGTGCAAACAAAACATAAGAAAGAGCAAATTTTCGAAATATTTGTTGCAATACCAATGTAATCATGACAAGACATGCTCAAAATGTCATTATGGTTGCAAACAAGTCATCTCAAAGAGCAATTATTCATCATATTTGTTGCAACACATAAATCATTCATATGAAAGATCAAGGAAACATTCTTGTCATAGGGGAAACCAATACTACAAACATGTTTGCAAACAAACCAAAAGCAAGAGAAATTGGTCAACTTGTTTGATGCAAAACATGGGAAAGGTCCACAACTCAAGTGTATGCTCTCAAGATCTCTTTTTGTCAACTCATGTTCCATAGAGGTTGACATTATAGCATGAGGCCCAATGCACAAAAACCAAATGAAAAAGTTGTGTGCATGGTATATGAACAGATCATCCATCATGAAGTGTCTCTTCATTTGCACATCACCAACCACATCAAAATCAATGGGAAAATATGACATATGTGGATGGTTATCATGCAAAGTGAAGGATGGAACAAGGTCCATAAGAAAAAAATGAAAAATCTCCAACATGTGAGAAAGCTATGGGTGCAATCTCATTATAAATCAAGGGCTCATCATTGCAAACCAAGCATTTGAAAGAACAAGTTTCCATTGTTTTGGTTGCAATGAAGAGAGAGTAGTAAAAACATTGATTGCAAAACAAGTGAATGGCATTTTTCTCACAAGCAATCAACATTCATCATGTCCACTAGTGGGAGCATGGTCGCATCAACACCCATACCTTTGTAGTCCCGCTCATGTGAAGTAGGTGTTGAAGTAGTAGGGGCCTCCATGGGGCCCACTTGTCCATCTTCATGTAGACATGGGGTGGCATCATCATCATCATCCTCCATGTACATCTTCTCCATATCAATCATCATCGTGTCGAGAAGTGGCGTCTCATCATCCATGGAACCTAGCACACAATGAGAGAACACACTCAGGATAGAGGGTAAGTTGTTAGAAATCGAAATGGCCTCCCAAGACCTATCAACTACCTCTCTCAACTCATGTGTGGTGTATCACTCAATCCCTCAAAGTTGGAGCACTCAATCTCACATATGGTGGAGGCACTCAACTCACTCTCACTCTCACTCAAGTGGGCTAAGTGGCTCTCAATCTCACATGGGATTGGTACCATCTCCATACGCCTCCAAGGTTGAAGGGAAACTCCCATGCTCAACCTTCTCGACCTCATCACCTCCAAAGGTCAATGCCATAGTAGGGGCATCATCACTCGACTCCATTGCCGAAGGGAACATCCCATGCTCGGCATCATCATCACTTGACCCATGGTCATAGGTGATAGCATCATCATTGCTCGCCTCCTTGGTCGAAGGGAAAGTCCCATGCTCGACCATGTTGTCGTCGCCTTGGTCACCAACTTGGCACTCCCACATCATGTGACCTTTTCCATTGCATAGTGGGCACAAGAGATTGGGGCATTCTCGTGGATCATGGTCTTGGCCTTGGCAATTATCACATATAAGGTCTTCATCTTGCCATATGAGGGCCAATGTGGTGGTGGCACTTGGTGTAGGAACCATATCATGAGAAGTGCTTGAGAAGGGCTCCAATGTAGCGGTCGTGGCCTCACATATGTGACCATGCTTCTTGCGGCGTCGACGTGAGCTTGATCGTTGCTCGAAGAACTTGTCGATGTCGGCCATGATCTCGTCAACACAAGATTCAAGCTTGGAGAAGTCGCCTAAGATGCAACTTGTAGCTCTTGTGAGTGCCAATGTAGCGGTAGCCCTAGGTGACAACATAGGTTGCGCACTTGACGCCGTCTTGGATGTGGAGGTTGCACCTTGAACTTGGAGTTTAGGTGTAGGTGCTTGATGGCGTGGTGTCCGATTCAACTTCTCATGTCGTTGCTGATGTTCTTGAGGGGAGGGGTGACATCGAAAGTCGTTTGGATGCTTCTCCTCATGTCGACGTCGACGTGCTTGTTGCTTTGGTGACCTTTTCTTGGAGCTCCCACTCGAACTTGGTGTTATGTTCGAAAGCTTGGCGAGTGTGGTGATGTCGTCTTGGAGCTTGGACAAGTTGTGGTCGACCTTGGCAATGTTCTTGTGGCGCCTTCTTGAGCTAGATGGGCCTTGGCTTGAGTTGGCCTTGTCGATGCACTTCTTGTGGCGCCATCTTGTTGTTGATGTAGAATGTCGAAGCTTGGCGCTCTTGGCAATGTCCTTCTCGTGGCACCTTCTTGAAGTTGATGGAGCTTCATAGGATGAACGCGTGGTGGCCTTGTCAGTGCTTCGTCTTGAGCTTGAACCATAGAAGGTTGTGCCACTAATCTTGGTGGTGCCGCTCTTGAACACGGTGGTGATGGGATTCATCTCCTCTTGCATGTTGTCGAAGGTGTAGTCGATGTCATCGCACATGCTTGAAGAGTGGTAGTTGTAGACATTCTCCACCATGTCATCGGAGTTGTAGTTGTAGTAGTGTTGCTCCACCTTGTCGTTGGAGTCGAAGTCGGTACCATATGATGAAGGTTGGTCGAAGTCATGGTACCGCTCCATGTCGTTGACACTTGTATAATTGGAGTCATGGTAGCGGAAGTCTTGGTGATGATCCATCATGTCATGGGGGTCATTGTCGGTGTAGCATTCCCCACGTCCTCAATGCTTGAGGCCTCATAGTCGATGTGGCTCATTGTGTACTCATCATTATCTTCGCCTCCATAGTTCGATTCGCTCTCCCTAGACATGTTAACTCACAAGCACAAGTGTATATATGTGGAGCGGAATGGAATTAGAACACAACCTCTCACCTTGTAGATAGTATTGGACGCCGTGGACAACCAAAGGAAATGATCACAAAGTAAAATGCTTGTGTTCAAGTATCCAAAAACGAACTCAAAAACACACACGGCTTATGGTGGATAGGAATGGAATGTGGAAAGCAAATTGAACCAAACCGAAACCAAGATATTGTAAAGGCAAATAGAGAACCATGATGATCACAAAGCAAAAGCAAGCCAATCTCCAAAAATATTAGCAAAGCTCATGGAAACACACGCACAGAGAGATAAATGGGACTTATGCAACCAAGAAGTGAGCTAGAGAACCATATGATCCTAGCGAAGACTATAAGCTCGTGTTGTACAAGTACAAGGAGAGCCACTAGGTCGATTGCAATTTATTGGTGGGCTACAAGATTTTCACAAAATGTACCACCTACTAGGATTTCAGTGAGCTTGCGCGCTTCCTACAAGAGATATGACAAGTGGTGTTTCTTTCTTTTCTTGTCTTGCTCTTTTTGCTTCTTTTCTCTTTTTATTCTTTTCTCTTTTGCACACCCACTTTTTTGATGCCAACAACAAGATATATCAACTAGCGCATGCAAGTTTGCTCAGAATACTACACGGTGCAAATGTGCAAAGCCCAAGCAATCATCAAGAGCTAGCCTCAATAGGACAAGGTAATCACAATGTAGGTTGGCTATCAAAGGAAAGGCAAGGGGAAAAGATCCGTGATGTTATACCTTTGCTCGAAGATCTTTACCCTTTGGTGATGTAGAGCGTGTTTGTAGCTTCGAAACGAGCCTAAGATCACTCAAAACGGAGTCCGGAAAGAAAATATATGGCCAAAACGGTAAAGCTGAAATGCTGTTTTTTTTGCTCTCTAGAAATGGCGGTAGTACCGGGAAAAGGAGGTCGGTAGTACCGCAGTACGATGCCCGGTAGTGCTGTGTCAAGCCCGGTAGTACCGCAAAACACGTGATTTTTCGGATCCGAGCTTCGGTCGTGATTTCTGCGCGATTTGGGCGGAAAAACACACGGAAAAACAGCAAATTAGAGGGGCAAATGATGGAATTAGGCCATGTGAACGCAAAGGAAGATAGATCAACAAGTTTAGCAATAGATATATGGATCAAAACTTACCAAAACGCACAAGATTCACATATTGATCCAAAAGCAATTTGGGGCTATTTTTGGTGGAAATTTTCAAATTTCTCAAAATCAAAGAAAAATTTGGTGGATTTGGGGGTGGAAACACAAATCAATCCGTGGCAACCTTTACTCTGATACCATATGGTGAAGGCCACACCTCTTGGGTTGCCCGATCTTCACGGATTGACGGCGGATTTGCGCAAACTCACACAAGAACACGAAGAACGCGAGAACACTCGAACACAAACACGATACAATGACACTTTTACCTTACCGGTCGGTCCAACCGGCCCAATAGAATCCACACGAGGGTGGGATATCGGCAAGCACTTGGTAGAATCGAGGTAGGAGAGACCGGAACGGTAGAATCCAACCAAGAGAGACTAAGCACAAGTAGGGGTCTTGATACAACTCAATAGATGAAGGATCTAAGGAGAGGTCTTGAATCCACAAGAGAGATCTTCTCCACAAGAGGAGGAATCGTCTCCACAAGGGGAGGCAACACCACAAGTGGTAGGTAAGGAGCCTAGCTCAACTCTATCTCATATCCAACCTAACCTAGATCTGAGGTGGGAGGTACCTATTTATAGTGTTGACCACGAAGGGGTAGGTGGGAGGATAAGATTACATGACTCAAGGGTCATTTCAGCACGCAGGCCCGAGTCGGGTCGGTAGTACCGGGCTGGGTGCGGTAGTACCAGCCGCAGTCTTCGGTGCGGTAGTACCGGGGCCGGTGGGCGGGTAGTACCGACTAGGAGCAGTACCGGGGCTGCCTGTGCGGTAGTGCTGGGATGAAATCCGTCGAGTCCAGTAGCTCCCTGGCTAACATAGTAGTACCGGGCGGGAGCGGTAGTACCGGGGTGGCGGTAGTACCGACCCTGCTCGGTAGTACCGTCGTGTCTCCAAAGTACTACCCATGAAAAGTTTTTACTTGTATGATGCATTTTGTTTACTCCTTATTTACTTTTAGCAACTATAGATAATTGTCTTGGATCATTTCATTCAGTTCATATGCTTTACATTACTACTTGATCAAGATTATGTTTGTAGCATGTCACTACAAAAATTATAGTGTTTTTATCGTTTACCTACTCGAGGACGAGTAGGAACTAAGCTTGGGGATGCTGATACGTCTCAAACGTATCTATAATTTTTGATGTTCCATGCATGTTTTATACCTATTGCTACATGTTTTATATACACTTCATAGCATTTTTATGCATTTCTGGGACTAACCTATTAACAAGATGCCACAGTGCCAGTTCCTGTTTTCTGTTGTTTTTTCGTTTCAGAAAAGCTAGTCGGGAAATATTCTCGGAATTGGACGAAAATCAACGGGCGTCAGTTTTTTACCGACACGAAGACCAAGTCCGAAGGCCGCACGAAGAGGCGACCCAGGGGGGCCACCCTACCCCTTGGCGTGGCCCACATGCCAGGCGCGCCTAGGTATGGGGAGGGCACCTCGGGTGCCTCCAGCCGTCGCCTCTTTGCCTATAAAAACCCTCCTGACCTAAAACTCGCGGACCCCGAAGGATTTTCCCAAATACGACTCCGAGCTCTGCCGCCATCCGAAACCCTAATTCGGGGGACAGAAGTCTCTGTTCCGGTAGCCTGCCGGGACGGGAAGTGCCCCCGGAGCCTTCTTCATCACCATTGTTGCTTCCCATGATGCACCGGGAGTAGTCCTTCATCGCGGCTGAGGGCTCATACCGGTAGCTATGTGGTTTATCTCTCTCCCATGGTGTGATCTTTATGTGATCATGAGCATTGTAATCTAGTTGAATTCATAGATGTTTCCCCCTCATTATGTTATGGATCTGCTACTCGATTGGTTTTATCATTATAATCTCCGGAGTCATGTGACAACACAAAACCATGGTGACAGTGTGGGTGGCGTGTGTGACTCTTTGGATTAAAGATTAGAGGGATACTTACCATGAATTGTTCTTGTGTTGGATGTCTCTATAAAATTGTTGTGTTTGTTTAGTACTATCTTGGATGCTCATAGTGACAGCGTGGGGTGCCCTAGATGTGGTATGACAAACTTTAAGGTGTGCTTTTGTAGACCTACGTGGTGGTCTTGGTGTTCGTTATCCAACAGGAGAATAGTTCCGAGTAGCATCTAAGTTGCATATTGAAGAGGAAGTATTTTATGTGTTCAGTTATATTATTATTGTTGAGAGTGACACTGGTGAAAATATGATCCCTAGGCCTTGTTTCCAAGCATAGAAACACCGTTTATTTCTAGTTATGCTGCATGTTCGCTAGCTGCCATTTTTACTACAGATTGCAATTACCACTTGTAATCATCCATATCACTTGTATTTTACTATCTCTTCACCGAACTAGTGCACCTATACATCTGACAAGTGTATTGGGTGTGTTGGGGACACAAGAGACTTCTTATATCTTGATTGCAGGGTTGCTTGAGAGGGAATATCTTTGACCTCTACCTTCCTGAGTTCGATAAACCTTGGGTTACTCACTTAAGGGAAATTTGTTGCTGTCCTACAAACCTCTGCACTTGGAGGCCCAACACTGTCTACAAGAATAGAAGCGTGCGTAGACATCAAGCTCTTTTCTGGCGCCGTTGCCGAGGAGGTAAGGTAAACGGTACTCACATCCTCTGGCTACTAAGCTATTTTCTAGCACAGTTGCCGGCGTGTGAGTGCTTGAAGGTATCTTCTTTAGATCCTGCAGTTATATCTTTTTGTTTCTTGTTTTTATTTCACTAGTTAGGCTTAATGGAAAACAACAAAAAAATGAGAGAGCTTTATGAAATTTATCTTGAATTAGGACATGAAGTGTTTGAAGAGAAAATTTAAAAACCTATGGAACTTTATTTGCATGATAGTGGTAATGTTATTAGTATACATTGTTTGAACACCATTATTGCTAATGCCATGGAAAGCTCTAAGCTTGGAGAAGCTGGTTTTGATGAATATGATATTTTTAGTCCCCCGAGCTTTGAGGAGGAAAATTGCTTTGATGATAGTTTGCCTCCAATATATGATGATTATAATGATTGTGGTATTCTAGTTCCACCTACTATTGAGGATAAAGTTTATTGTGATTATGGTATTCCTCCTATATATGATGTTTACAATGATGAACATGCTATTTTCAGTCCATCTACTATTGAGGATAAAGTTGATTATGATTATAATATGCCTGCAATTTATGATGATTATAATGATGGTTGTGATAGTTTTACTCCCACTATTACTAATGATTATGCTTATGTGGAGAGTAATGATACTTTTATGCATGTGGATCATGATAAGAATGCTTTATGTGATAGCTATATTGTTGAGTCTATTCATGATGCCACTGAGAATTATTTTGAGAGAGTAAAATATGGTCTTAGAAATCTTGATGTTATTAAATTTCCTCTCTTTATGATGAAAGTTTTGAGTTTTCTCTTATGTTGCTTTTATATGCTGGTTGCTTTAAGACCTACTGGTCATTATGAGAGAGGGAGACACGGTTTCATATATCTCAATAATATTAAGTATCCTCTCTTTATGTTAAAACTTTTGAAGTTGCACTTGTTTTGCCTTCCTATGCTAGTCACTTTGTGCTTCATTGATTTGTTTTCTTACAAGACTCATATGCATAGGAAGTGTGTTAGATATAAATATGTTTTATATATGCTTCTTGATGCTATCTTTTATGTTCAACTCTTATTCTTATGAGAGCATCATTAAAATTATCATGCCTAGCTAAAAGGCTTTAAAGAAAAGCGCTTATGGGAGGCAACCCATATTATTTTTGTTTTCTGTTTCCTTTTTGTTTTTGTTGAGTCAAGGATTTTTTACCACTGTAACATATCCTTTGTATCTTTTTGTTTTCGTTTTTTGTGCCAAGAGTAGCCTCTAATGGTAAGGAAGTGTTAAAGTTAAGTTTGATGTCCAGAAACATATTTCTGCTCTTCACCGTACGAAAATCAAAAAACTCACAGAAGGTGATCTTGATCTGAAATTATTTGTGCCGAAGCCTCAGCTTTATACCTATCTTTCGTTAGTTTATCATTTTATGATTTGAGCAACGGATGTGTCTCGAAAAAATTCATCTTTACTGACTGTTCTGTTTTTTACAGACTCTGTCTTTATTTTGCATTACTGCTTATACGAGCTTTCTTTGTGGTTTCTTTTTGTGGAAAGGTATTACAAAGACCTAGTATACAGTAGATAATGTTAGAATGAGTTCTTGCATTGTGTCATTACAGAAACAAAGTGGATTAAATGTTTTGAGTACTAACCCTCTAATGAAGTTTATGAGAAGTTTTGTGTGAAAGAAGTTTTCAAGTGTTAAGAGAGAGAATGATGAAAGAAGATCAAGAAGGGACAAAAGCTCAAGCTTGGGGATGCCCATGGCACCCCTCTGCAATTTTCAAGAAGTCACAAGCATCTAAGCTTGGGGATGCCCAAGGCATCCCCTTCTTCATCAACAATCATCAGGTCATCTCTAAGACTATATTTTATTTCTTCACATATTATGTGATATTCTTGGAGCGTCTTGTGTGTTTTATTTTCAGTTTTGTATTTATTTTGTTTTCTGGTCATAACTAGTTGGACCCTAGCACTCTTGTTTGGGAGAGAGACATGTTCCGCTTTTTCATTAGAATACTCATGTTCTTCACTTATACTTGTTGAGTATTCTTGTCTAGCGCTGTTATACTTTTAGCTCTTGTTTTTCATGTATCTCTTGTTCAGAGCTATTAGTTCTTTTGAAGAAATTACTCTCTTGATTCACTTATATTTGTTTGGAGAGTTGTTTAAATAAGTTCATTGGTGTTTGGTTGGAACATAAAATGCTATGCATGTGGTAATGGTATAAAGAAAACATGCTTACATGATCTTGTAGATCATTTGTCTTGAGTAATTTGATACTTGTCAATTGTTTTCAGTTATCAAGTAAGTAATGTTTAAATTTGTGTATCATGTAAGTAAGGCTTGTTAGTGAAGAACTACCGTAAAGATTGTAGTTATTCGGTTTGTCATATTTGCTAGTTCCAAAGTCTAGATATTTTCTGGTTAAAATGATGTTTTGGTTAACAAGGAAGACAGTGTGGAGTCTTATAATTTTTCTTATATGTTCATCATATGGTTCTTTTTGTACCAGTTGACGTTACGTGTTTGCTTAAATAACCTTGCTAGCCTAAACTTTGTACTAAGCGGGAATGCTACTTGTGCATCCAAAACCTTGAGCCAAAATCCATGTCATCTGTGTCCACCATACCTACCTATATGTGGTATTTTCCTGCCACTCCAAGTAAATTTGTCATGTGCTACATTTAAAATATTCAAAATTGTTACTACTCCCTTTTGTGTCCCTGTTTACCAGCTCATGAGGAAGTGGTAGATGGTCTTTATTACACTTGTCAAACAGAATTTACGCTAGACTAGCAGCTTACATCTGCTTATCTATAATTTTGCAAAAAGAGCTGGCAAAGGGGTGCCTAGTCCCAATTAATTTACAACTTTAACCGCTACTTCTCTTCACATTTTGTTCCGGAGCAATCAGTTAAACATCTGCATGTGTAAACCAAAGAGAAAGAGGGATGATCTGCTTGCTACAGAAATAACGTTCCTCATGGGAGCCGCCTTTGTAAAGTCTGGTTGGCAGGGTAATACTGTATTGTCTACTACCATTCGTTGACCATTAGCACACTGATGCATGTAAAATGCATACATGAACTTTGCACTTTATTCACTCATATTTGCATCATATAAGGGTTATACCACTGTTATTTAATGATTTTAGGAAATAAAATAATTGTTTCCTATTTTTATGGAATTAACCCTGCGCAGGCAGAAAACCCTATTTCTTTCCTTTTATGTTTCAGGGACCCAAACGTCGTCATAAAATTCTGGAAAAATACAGAGGTCATTATTTTGGAAGGAAGAAGACGTAGGAGCGAAGGAATCAAGCAAACGGAGCCCGCAAGGCAAAAAGGGGGTGGCCCACGCGGCCAGGTACTGTGCCCGCGTGGGACCCACCCGTTTGGGCCTCGTGGCTCCGCAGCCGTCGATCCTTTCTCCACCGCCTTCGTTTGACCTAAAAACGCCTATAAAAAAGGTCCCATGACGTTTCGCGAAAGGAGCGCCGCAAAACACAGAAACACCGAAACGGAGATCAGGAGCTGCAGATTGGAGGGGGAAAACTCCGGCGGGGCGCTGCCGGGGTGGTCTCCACCTTCTCCAACGACTTCTCCACCGTCTCCATGATGAAGGGGGAGTAGTCCACCCCCTGGATTTGGGTTTGTGGTGGTAACTTATGTATCTCTCCTCTCTTTGAGCTTCACTAATTAGTACCGTATGAGCTGCTGAACATGATTACGGTCATCTATGTAATTCCCATGGTGGATATTGTGGTGTGAGATAATATTTGTTATGCATTTACTGTTGTGTTGGATCTTTTATGACTTGTCATACTTTGGAGATATTCTATGATGCATGTGATGGTTTGATTTATGCATAATGCCTTGTTTATCTTTATCATGAGGTGATTGACACCACCAAGTGTAGATAGATGAGAGAGATGTGGTCACACACACGAAATATAAATCATTGCACTAGTGTTTAGAATATTATCCATTATGAAGTATGATGTATGTGGGTACTGGGTGGCCAATGTGACAGAAGGCATAGGTATTGAGTGACACAGTACCGTCCAACATCCTTTATCTGGGGGTAAAAAGAGAAGTATGATGTGGGTGTGACAGCAACCACGCTAGCCTTACGAGGGTGACCTAGCAACACAAATGAGTATTTCTTTCAACTATGTGTTTTAGGACATGTAGCCGTTATAAAAGCTACCATTAAAACATGACAATTATGTGTACTTTATCTATAACATGATAATCACCATAGATGAGAGAGAGAGGATTAAGTGAACCCATGAACCCATGTCCATTGTTCCTATAAGAGAAAACCTTTGTCTTGTCCTCTTGCATTGAAGAGGATTGGGACACTTTTACATTCTTGCTTGGTTACATTAAACTTCCATCCATCAAATCAACCACCTTGCTCCTTAAACTTGTTTAGTGCATAATCAACTAAAACTTGTGACACTTTAGTTGTAGGGAATAGATAACTTTTCCTTCTTGCTCCTGCGGATCGATACCTTACTTCCACATTGAGAGGTGCTATAGTGATCCCTGCTCTTGGGGGTAATCAAGTACTTTTCTGGCGCCGTTGCCGGGGAGCGTAGCGCTTAAGTTTCTATTCTTGTGTGCACTAGACTAAGCTTGGGGAGGTTTCTTTAACTTGTTTTATATCTTGCAATCATCTAAGCTTGGGGAGGTTCCTTTAAACTTGTCTGGTTGTAAGTTCTTCATTACTTTTGCTATGGGTTTTCTGTTTGATTATACACCTGAGGAACTTGCAACATTTACACTTGAGGAACTTGAAATATTACAAGAAGCTGATGATTTCTTTTCTCGAGCAGATGCTATTAAACGTAAAAAGTTAACTCTTGCTGCCATGGAAAGAACTAATATTTTGCAGGAAGAAGAGGACACCTAAGCTTGGGGATGCCCATGCAATCTCAAGAAGATGCTAAAAAGATGAACAACTGGAGAATGAAGAGTTGGATCCCCAACTTCACCATCAACATATGATAGTAACACTCAAACTCAAAAACCTTTTGTTGGTAAACTTATTGATGATAATGAGGAGTGTTGCTTAAATATGCTATATGATAATGCTTTAGATGATGGTCCTATGCTTATTGATAATCCTCCATGTTTAGAAGTTGTTACTACATTATGTGAGGATAAAAATGATATACTTGCTGTTTGTGACAATACTCTCATTCATGAGAGTCCTACATTATTCTGAATTCTCCTAATAACACCATAGAGGAGAAAATTGCTTATGTTGAGAAATACTTATGTGGTTTGCAATTATCTTTAGTTCCAAATCTTTGTTGCAACCATGATATAAACTTGATATTGATCTTAATAACTATTTTGAAAGAGGGAAGCATGCTAATGAATTCCAAAATAAAGTTAATGATCCTCTTTATGTGCCTAAATTATCTAAATTGGAAGATCTATTGGTTATATGGTTGAATACACTTCTATTACTTGCAACTATTATGAGAGAGGAGGTTATGAGAACCCTCTTTATGCTACTAATAATTATGGGCTGCAAGTAACTTTTGTTAATATGCATTGGAAAACTTCATTCATATACAAAATGCCAATGCATAGAAAGAAAGTTAGACTTCGTTGTTATTACTTTTGTGTTCTATTTTTCTCTCAACCAGGTTTCAACTTGACTATTATTTTGATCGGTTTGAGAGCAACATGGGACCCTGGTATTATGCATGGAACACTTCCCAAGAAGAGGGGAACATCAAAGTTCAAGCTCCCTCATGAGCTTCATCTTCAATAAACAAAAGTAAGAAGCCTAGCTATATGGCTATAAAGAAAGCGCTTTGCGGGAGGCAACCCGGTTATTTTTGTGTGTGATTTTTCTTTGTGTCCTCTTGCTGTAACAAGAGATTTTGTGTCTAGTTAGTTTCTGGAGTTTTTAATAAAGTGCCAAGTTTTACCCTTTTGGTTTGAAAAGTTGCTTATAGCGTTCGGAGATTTTATTCCTGCACGAATCAGTGCACGGTATGATTTTTAATTCTTATTCTGTAACTCCGAATGAGCTCATATTTGAACTGTAGTTGCAACTTTTCATCCTCTGTATGCATGAATTTTTCGGAATTTTTCGAGAAAGTTTGGTAGGGTAGAAAAATACGTTTTGCTGCTGCTGTTTTTCTGGACAGATTCTGTCCCATTTTGTTTGATGCATGCTTTGAGCTTTTAAGTTGAATCTTTTTGATCCAATTGAGTTTATGAGTAGGCATACAACATTATACACTTTCTGGACATCTCATATGAATTTTTGTTCAAGGATTATATGCAGCAAGAAACATATTTGTTTATCACTATTAATGCACCCCACAGAAAAGAAATGGGAGAAACGGTGTTTTGAAGTTTTTTCACAGGGATTGGAGGAGATGCACCAAGAGCTATCCAAGGATGGTGAAGACCATAAGCTTGGGGATGTGAAGACAACCCCACTGGACCTACACACTCTCGGTTTGCACACGTCCAACTTCTGTTTTTCGATCGAAACACTTTATCGCATAAACTTGGAGCGTTTTTTGTTTGTTTTGGTTTGATTCTTTGAGAGACCACCACACTATCATTTATATATGGGAGAGCTACTGGAAATATGGGTTGAAATATGTTGGATGCTTTTATAAGATTGGGAAAAGGGATGTTTGAGTTGATTTTTAATGATACATATAGTTGCATGATTCATGAGCTTGTTTATGAGTAATAGTTTGCAAATCCTTTTTGAAGAGCTATCACTTATTCATGTTTTGGTGCTGATTGTTATTTTACTTGGTTTAACATGGATTAGTTAGTTCTATGGACACTCATGCATGCATCTAGATGGTCAACTTTCTCCCTTTTGCTAGCCCAAACATTCCAACAAGTCAAAACTTGTTTCCAACACCTTCAACCAAAGTTATTCCAGTGAGTCCACCATATCTACCTACTAGCTATATGCTATTCCGAGTATGTTCATCATGATATTTGTGTTATCTATACCTCTGAATGAAAATGATTATGTTATTGATTGCCATGGGAAAAGTTGGTTATATAGCTCTCACGAACTTGATGCACATTTTACTATCATTGCAATAAATAAAACATGACCCATTGTGATTAAGATTATGATGCTAGTGGCTTGATAAATGTTCGAGGTTGGGAGTTAGCCCATATGTGCTGTCACATGCAAAGCTTTCAACATGCTCCTTCATCTCATTTAGTTGATATCATGTACTTTTGTTTATGGATGCCTATCATGGTGAAATGAGGTGGAAATGAAGTAGTTTAAATGAGTTTGTATAAATGGTTAGAGAGACGCCTGGGCCGCTAATCTAAGCCATGCATCATTCATGGTGGAAATTTACTTACATGCTATGGTGAACCGTCTGTGATACACCTTATAATAAATAGCTATTCCAATGGTAAATAAAAAGGGTGTTGAGGTTGTTCATCTTGTTTGTTTGTCTTGTCATTTTGATATGGGCTTGTTCCATATCCTGGGACAAGAGGTACCCCAGTTGACGCTCTTGATGATACTATTATTACTTACAATGATATATAACTTGAACTTGCTTTGTTTCCTAAGTTGAGTAATCATGGTGTAGGTACTTGTATTCAAGGGGCATGAGACACCTAACCTTTACTTTGTCAAGCACACTACTCATATTTGCTCTCACATTAAACTATAATCATTCAAGATGCTATGATAGGGGAATGAGAGCTTGACACCAAGTATTACCACATTGCAATCATTAACTTAAGTAGGAGAGTTTGGAGGTTAGATGAAACTTATGCATGCTTTACCTCTACTCACTTATTCATCTTTCCAAAGTGTCCACCAAACATATTCAGATTTTCATCATCACTCTATGGACCACATGTATGCAAAAGTAAGAATGTCCATATTACTTGCTACTATGTTACACTTTGTGAACTATCAATGAACATCCTTGTCTTGAATACTTGATATCACTTCATAAACTATTTTGCATATTGCTACTCCTTTGAAGAATGAATCATTTGACTTATGTAGCAATTGTAATCATCTTTGATATCCATTGTTAGTATTAAATTGCAAAGTCCATGTTAGTTTTATCACCTTCATACTCGAGGTCGAGCATGGGTTAAGCTTGGGGATGTTGATGCATGTAAAATGCATACATGAACTTTGCACTTTATTCATCATATTTGCATCATATAAGGGTTATACCACTGTTATTTAATGATTTTAGGAAATAAAATAATTGTTTCCTATTTTTATGGAATTAACCCTGCGCAGGCAGAAAACCCTATTTCTTTCCTTTTATGTTTCAGGGACCCAAACGTCGTCATAAAATTCTGGAAAAATACAGGTCATTATTTTGGAAGGAAGAAGACGTAGGAGCGAAGGAATCAAGCAAACGGAGCCCGCAAGGCAAAAAGGGGGTGGCCCACGCGGCCAGGTACTGTGCCGCGTGGGACCCACCCGTTTGGGCCTCGTGGCTCCGCAGCCGTCGATCCTTTCTCCACCGCCTTCGTTTGACCTAAAAACGCCTATAAAAAAGGTCCCATGACGTTTCGCGAAAGGAGCGCCGCACAAACACAGAAACACCGAAACGGAGATCAGGAGCTGCAGATTGGAGGGGGAAAACTCCGGCGGGGCGCTGCCGGGGTGGTCTCCACCTTCTCCAACGACTTCTCCACCGTCTCCATGATGAAGGGGGAGTAGTCCACCCCCTGGATTTGGGTTTGTGGTGGTAACTTATGTATCTCTCCTCTCTTTGAGCTTCACTAATTAGTACCGTATGAGCTGCTGAACATGATTACGGTCATCTATGTAATTCCCATGGTGGATATTGTGGTGTGAGATAATATTTGTTATGCATTTACTGTTGTGTTGGATCTTTTATGACTTGTCATACTTTGGAGATATTCTATGATGCATGTGATGGTTTGATTTATGCATAATGCCTTGTTTATCTTTATCATGAGGTGATTGACACCACCAAGTGTAGATAGATGAGAGAGATGTGGTCACACACACGAAATATAAATCATTGCACTAGTGTTTAGAATATTATCCATTATGAAGTATGATGTATGTGGGTACGGGTGGCCAATGTGACAGAAGGCATAGGTATTGAGTGACACAGTACCGTCCAACATCCTTTATCTGGGGGTAAAAAGAGAGTATGATGTGGGTGTGACAGCAACCACGCTAGCCTTACGAGGGTGACCTAGCAACACAAATGAGTACTTCTTTCAACTATGTGTTTTAGGACATGTAGCCGTTATAAAAGCTACCATTAAAACATGACAATTATGTGTACTTTATCTATAACATGATAATCACCATAGATGAGAGAGAGAGGATTAAGTGAACCCATGTCCATTGTTCCTATAAGAGAAAACCTTTGTCTTGTCCTCTTGCATTGAAGAGGATTGGGACACTTTTACATTCTTGCTTGGTTACATTAAACTTCCATCCATCAAATCAACCACCTTGCTCCTTAAACTTGTTTAGTGCATAATCAACTAAAACTTGTGACACTTTAGTTGTAGGGAATAGATAACTTTTCCTTCTTGCTCCTGCGGATCGATACCTTACTTCCACATTGAGAGGTGCTATAGTGATCCCCTTCTCTTGGGGGTAATCACACACACCTCTCAAAATATATTTTTACTCTATATGATTTCAAAAACTAAAAATCTCTAGCACATGATATAATCCCTGCTTCCCTCTGCGAAGGGTCTTTCTTTTACTTTTATGTTGAGTCAGTTTTCCTACTCCTTTCTATTCTCCACAAGCAAACAGTAGTGTCAACATTGGTACAAGAATTGTAATATGTTAGCATATTAGACTAATTATGCTACTTTGTGTTGACAATATCCATGAGATAAATATGTTGAAAGTTGAAGCAAATGCTGAAACTTAAATCTTCCTTTGTATTGGTCAAACACTTTTGATTTGAAAATGTTGCGTGGTGAGCTAACTCTTATGCAAATTCTTATAGCTCCATGTCTCCAAAGTACTATCCATGAAAAGTTTTTACTTGTATGATGCATTTTGTTTACTCCTTTTTTACTTTTTAGCAACTATAGATAATTGTCTTGGATCACTTCATTCAATTCATGTGCTTTACATTACTATTTGATCAAGATTGTGTTGGTAGCATGCCACTATAAAAATTATATTGTTTTTATCGTTTACCTACTCGAGGACGAGTAGGAACTAAGCTTGGGGATGTTGATACGTGTCAAACGTATCTATAATTTTTTATGTTCCATACATGTTTTATACCTATTGCTACATGTTTTATATACACTTCATAGCATTTTTATGCATTTTCCGAGACTAACCTATTAACAAGATGCCACAGTGTTAGTTCCTGTTTTCTGCTGTTTTTCCGTTTCAGAAAAGCTAGTCGGGAAATATTCTCGGAATTGGACGAAAATCAACGGGTGTCAGTTTTTCACCGACACGAAGACCAAGTCCGAAGGGCGCACGAAGAGGCGACCCATGGGGGCCACCCCACCCATAGGCGCGGCCCACATGCCAGGCGCGCCTAGGTATGGGGAGGGCACCTCGGGTGCCTCCAGCCGTCGCCTCTTCGCCTATAAAAACCCTCCTGACCTAAAACTCGCGGACCCCGAAGGATTTTCCCAAATACGACTCCGAGCTCCGCCGCCATCCGAAACCCTAATTTGGGGGACAGAAGTCTCTGTTTCAGTACCCTGCCGGGACGGGGAAGTGCCCCCGGAGCCATCTTCATCACCATTGCTGCTTCACATGATGCGCCGGGAGTAGTCCTTCATCGCGGTTGAGGGCTCATGCCGGTAGCTATGTGGTTTATCTCTCTCTCACATGGTGTGATCTTTATGTGATCATTTGCATTGTAATATAGTTGAATTCATAGATGTTTCCCCTTCATTATGTTATGGATCTGCTACTCGATTGGTTTTATCATTATAATATCCGGAGTCATGTGACAACACAAAACCATGGTGACATTGCGGGTGGCGTGTGTGACTCTTTGGATTAAATATTAGAGGGATACTTACCATGAATTGTTCTTGTGTTGGATGTCTCTATAAAATTGTGGTGTTTGTTTAGTACTATCTTGGATGCTCACAGTGACAGCGTGGGGTGCCCTAGATGTGGAATGACAAACTTTAAGATGTGCTTTTGTAGACCTACGCGGTGGTCTTGGTATTCGTTATCCAACAGGAGAATAGTTCCGAGTAGCATCTAAGTTGCATATTGAAGAGGAAGTATTTATATGTGTTCTGTTATATTATTATTGTTGAGAGTGACACTAGTGAAAGTATGATCCCTAGGCCTTGTTTCCAAGCATCGAAACACCATTTATTTCTAGTTATGCTGCATATTCGCTCGCTGCCATTTTTACTACAGATTGCAATTACCACTTGTAATCATCCATATCACTTGTATTTTACTATCTCTTTGCCGAACTAGTGCACCTATACATCTGACAAGTGTATTGGGTGTGTTGGGGACACAAGAGACTTCTTGTATCTTGATTGCAGGGTTGCTTGAGAGGGATATCTTTGACCTCTACCTCCCTGAGTTCGATAAACCTTGGGTTACTCACTTAAGGAAAATTTGCTGCTGTCCTACAAACCTCTGCACTTGGAGGCCCAACACTTTTTACAAGAATAGAAGCGTGCGTAGACATCACGGGTCGATCCACAGCTCGGACAGCTCCTTCAAGAAGGAAACGACGCCCGAAGGCGCCGCTGCTGCCGGCACACCAACCAAAGTTGGGAGCTTCTCTCCTTCCATCGAGAGCTTGCAGATTTTAGTGCACAGGGCACCAAGATCACTGAGCAATGCGCTGCAAAGGGCTGCACCTCCACTGTCCGCCAAACTCCACCGCTCGACATCACGACGTCATCGGCGCGCAGCCACCAGCGCCTGCCCGGGCTCCAGCGCCAAGACTCCTCCGTCGGCAGCTCCTCCACCTCCTCGAGCCTGCCACGGCAGAGGCCCTCACGACCTAGATCGGGCCCGCCGCCTTGCATCTCCAGCGCCGCCGGTAAGCCACAGCTTCGCAGCTCCGCCTTCCCGCTATGAACGTTGCCATCTCCGCCGCCACGCCTAGCTTTGTCCTCGCCGCCACCTCGCGCCGCCGTCCACACCCGCACACTGGAGAGACGCGAAAACGGAAAAAGCGCCCCGCCTCCACCTTCCTCAGGGGTGCGCGTGGCTTTTCCGGCGCCCCCTCCGGCGGCGGCGATGCGGGGAAAGGGGAGCCGTGGCGGCGGCGGGTTAGGGTTTCCCTCCGAGTACCATAAGGAAAGCGGAACATTCTGATAAGGAAACAAAATCTTGTTTGACAGGTCATTACGCATTGGAAGAGCACGTTAATTCAAAAGTAACATCACCATTGATCAACGTTCGACAGATCACTCTGACTCGAGCCAAGAAGCGGAAAGTGTCTTTTTCTACTGGGCACCACTGCTCTTGCCACTTAAAAAAATCGAAAATCGTATTTCCAAGTACCAAAAAATTATGATAAAAAGTCTGGATGTAGGTAATGGTGTATCCCACAAACTTGTAAAATATCAAATTTAAATTCTTAGTATTATGGGCTACATAAAAATGATAAAATCTTAAATTTAGAGATTTAAAACTATGCATACCCAAATCTACACTTTTGTCATTTTTGTGTAGCTCAGAATATAAAGTATTTCAAATTTATTTTTGCACGTTTGTGGGATACACCGTTGGCTACATTCGGATTTGTTTTCAGATTTTTTTGAAACTCATAAATACGATTTTCAAATTCTTTTTAAGTGACAAGAGCACTGGTGCACAGGAGTCAAAAATCTCCACTCAGAAGAAGAAGGCCTTACAACTAACTTGAATTCTGGAAACTATTACCAGAAAAAGTAAGCACGTAAGTACGCCGGCCGAAGCAACAAGCTCGAAGGTGCTTTCTGAATCAGTCCTCAGTCTTCTAGCTAAGCTAGCGCGCCATTCTTGCAGAAAACAACTCACTTGTGTCGGTGTCACCACTCACCACCAAGAGCTTGCCAAGATGGGTGAACTGCTGAACGAAAATTCTTGCAAATCTACATCAGCACGGCAGCACTCCTCGTATCTATTTACAGCCGCGTCGTGCATCATGTGAGCATATACAGCAGGTGGCAGTACACTGATTGATCGGACTTGTCACCTTTTGGTGACTTGAAACTTTGTTGCCTTTGTGACTTTAGTACGAACGGAGAAGCCCTGTCGTGATCTGGCTGGTCTCACGATGAGGAGAACGGAGAAGCCCTGTCGTGTACTATTAAAAAAAACTAATCGATCAAGCTCATGAATCATCATGAAAATTAATAATAACACAAACTATATATGTTCGCCCAATGTACAATCAGGGTTTCAAGTTTTTCTAGGACGAGGACCAAGACAGTACCAACGAACGATGATCATTCAGGATCAGAAGCACTTGCACAGAAGGAATCGACGGGCGGCGCCGAGGCCAGAGCCGCCTCCCTTCCCCTTCCCCTTCCCAGCTGGATAGAAGGAAACGACAGGCGCCGACGCCTTCCCCTTCCCCTTCCCAGCTGGATAGAAGGAAACGACAGGCGCCGACGCCGACGCCGGCGACGCGTATCTTCGAGTCCACGCCGTGGCCGTCTCCTCGAACAGAGCCCTGTCTTCCATGTACTCACGGGCGACGCCGCGGCGGACGGGGAGGTCCGGCAATGGGTCGTAAAGGACGGAGACGATGGACAGGAGGACCTTGCTGATCGTGAGCGCCGGGCTCCAGTTGCCCCTGAAGATGTCCAGGAAGATCTCCCCCTCGGTGTCGATGTTCGGGTGGTACACCTGTGTGCAGCCAGCACGAACAAGAAGAAGAAGAAATCATGTTGGGAAGTAATCACTAATCAGACGCCGATCCATCCATAAATCGTTCTCTTTTCAGCAGAAGAAGAAGAAATCATGTTGGGAAGTAATCACTAATCAGACGCCGATCCATCCATAAATCGTTCTCTTTTCAGAAGAAGAAGAAGAAGAAATCATGTTGGGAAGTAATCACTAATCAGACGCCGATCCATCCATAAATCGTTCTCTTTTCAGAAGAAGAAGAAGAAGAAGAAGAAATCATGTTGGGAAGTAATCACTAATCAGACACCGATCCATCCATAAATCGTTCTCTTTTCAGAAGAAGAAGAAGAAGAAGAAGCAGAGGCAAATGAAATGAAGCTCGAACGATTCATTGTTGGCACGTACCTTGGTTTTGAAGGTGAGCTTGGGGGGCTTGCTTGGGTACTCCTTGGGCAGCACGGCGTCGACGAGGAAGGTGCCGCCGGCGTAGGGGCTGCCGACGGGGCCGTCGATGACCACCTCGAAGTGGTACGGGTCCGTCTCCGGCGACGCGCCGGGACGGCAGAACGCCGGCGGGTCGATCCACAGCTCGGACAGCTCCTTCCGGATCCGCTTGATCGACAGCACACTCCTCTCAACTTCCATTTGCAACCTTTTTGCTTCAGTGCAAGGGAATCTACACTAAGGTAGTTTTTTTTTTGTGTGTGTGTGTGTGGATAGAACTATAGCTAGCTATCTAGACGCTCATTGCTTTATATACAGATGGCTGCCTTCACCCGGAAGCTACTTGGAGTTGGAGAGTGAGGGCATCTCCAGCCGTCCCCCAGTGCCCGTCAGGGCCGAAAATTGCGCCGTTTTGGGCTGGGAGCGCCGTTTTTCACCCAGTCGGCCCCCCAGGAGGCCAAATAGCGCCGGATCGGCGGAAAATTGCGCCGGCGCTCCCAGGCCAAACCCAGCCCACTGGGTTCGGCTTGGGGGGCGAATTGGCGCGAAAACAAATTGGGCCAGCGCTGTCAGCGACATAGGCGAAATGGCGCGGAATCAGCGAAACCGTCGACTGCCTAGTCAGCGTCGTCATCCCCTCGGCTCCCGCGCTGGTCAAAACACTGCCGGAGTTATGGCCGTCGACTGCCGCGCCGTTCAGCGGCGGCCGACGCGTCCAATCGGCTGCCACGCGCCGGAGTAATGACGCGCCACCGTATCGCCTCCCCCCGCAATAAAAACCCACCCCCACTCGCCGTGCAGTTCACAGCTCGCCGCACTCCATCTCCACCTCTCCCCTCCCCAAGCTAGCAACAATGGCCGAGCGCTTCCCCGGAGACGAAGCTGCGGCGTACGGCTTCGGCCGGCGTTTCCTCCACCCGAAGGAGGCCCGCATGCTGTACGAGGCTGGGTACCCTGCGCCGCCGGATATGCGGGTCCCCGGCGACTGGCGCCTGAGCGCCGGCGGCGTCCCCGTTCCGCCGCCGCCATAAGGAGCGGATCGGGTCTACGCGATCCAGGACGTCCTCGCCGGGCTCACCGAGGAGCAGGCGGCGGATCCGCGTTGGGACCCGGCGAACGCCGCATTCTGGACGGCGTACTTCGTCGAGCGCCACCGCCGCGAGCTGGAGGACACCAACAACAACGGCCCCGTCGCCAGCCGGAAGAACGCCGGCGGCCGGAAGCAGTGGTGGAGCGCTCGAGGGCATACCCTCGCGTACGTCCTCGAGCACATCCACGCCGGCAACCATCCCCGGCTCACCATGCCGCCACGCCAGGCGCCGGCGCCTCGACGCCGCTTCACCTCCTGGCTTCCCAGGAGGATGGGGACGGCGTCCTCTTCGTCCTCCTTTGGCCCACTCTCCAGCGGGTCCCCAGCGCCGTGCACACCGGCGTTCGCTCGGGTCAAGCCCGAGCCGGAGGACACGCCGCGCGGCATCGTCCTCAACTCCGGGCGCCGCGTCCCCTCGCCGCCAAAAAGGCGCAGCGGCGGGAGCCTGCGCATCAATGAGCGCCGCGCCCCGTCGCCGCCCCGAGGCCACCTCCGCCTCGTCAGGCCCAAAAAGGAACCTGGCACAGGCGGCGCCACCTCGAAGAAGAAGAAGGCGCCGGTGGAGTGGGCGGCGCCACCGGAGTACGTCCGGGCGGCCATCAAGGCGGAGGCGCCGGACGAGGAGGAGGAGTTCCCGGGCGAGCAGAACGCCGTCACCGCCTCCATGAACGACGTCCTGCCGGCCATGGTCGCCGAGGAGGAGTACCCGGACGAGTTCATCTTCGAATGGTCGCGCAACCAGCACGCCCAGGAGGAGATTGCGCTCCAGCAGCGCCTTCTCGACGAGGCAGCGGCTAACCGCCGTCGCGCTGCCGCTGCACGCCGCCCTCCTACTCCCCTTCGTCAGGCGGGCGGCGAGGTGATCGTCCTCGACGACAGCGACGAGGACTACGCGCCAGGGTGGCTCGGCGGCGCCAACAACGACGAGGCCGGCCCGAGCCACTACGGCGGCGCGCCACCGAGCGACGACGACGACGGCGGCGGCGACTACACGGCGTTCTACAGCCAGCTGGGCATGTAGATCGCCGTCTTTTAGTTTAAATTATGTAATCGCCTGAACAATGCGAAATTCGCCTATATAGTATGAATTTCGCCTATGTTTAATTAATTTCCCCTATGTTTGATGAATTTCGCCCAATTATATTTTTTTTTGAATTTTTCGGCCCAACTCCTGGGTTCGGCCACGGCCAGTGTGGCGGAGCTAGACAATATGGCATCGGGGTGCACACAGGTGCCAAAAGGGAGAAAAATCATCTTGACAGGGGTGCACAAGTGGTGAAAAACTGCTATTTTGCAAAGAAAATAAATTTCTACCGGTGTCCTGTGCACCCCCCCTAGCTCCATGCAGCTCCGCCACTGGCCACGGCTGGGAAAACGCCGCCCCCAGCGCGTCAAATAGCGCTGGTGCCCCCCCCAGGACGTCCAAAAAGCGCCGTTTTTGGCCTGGGGGGGCCGAACGGCTGGAGATGCCCTGAACGCCAAAGGAGAACAATGCATACATAGATAGGGTAAAGGTCATTTTGCTGGTGTAACTTGGATTAAGTTTCGGTCCCTTTTTTTACCACCACTGGCACTGCACCAGCACAGCAAAGCAAAAGGAAAGCGGAATATACTGACAAGTAAACAAAATAGATCCCGTTTCGACAGGTCATTAGGCAGTCGAAAGAGTCAAAAGTCACAGCAGCATTGATCTTGATCAGAACGTTCGATACATCACTCTGACTCGAGCCAAGAAGGCCTTACAACTAACTGGAAGTCTGGAATCTAACAACATTCAGTGCAAGAGAAACAACTCAAGTTAAATTTTTATACTAGTTGAATTTGGCGCGGCGGCACGCCGCGCCCTTAGTGAGAATTTGTGTTGTTGGTCTTTCCTTGTTTAGTTGTGTAATACATTTTGTAAGTAGCAACGGTGACATTCTGATATATAAACGTTGCTTCAGAAAATGTAGTTTTATCTTTTGAAATTCTGAGGACACTGACATATGGCATGCAACATTCTTCATATATGCAGTAGGATGAAAAAAAATGATTCAAACCAGTGGAGCCAGTTTTTTGCCATCAAAGCATAGCAGGAAGACAAACGAAGAATACAATATTTCTCATTACAATAGGTTGCAGTACGCTGTACGGCTTCATATCAACGGAAGAAAACAATACCACCAAAAACTCTCATAAGGCTTCACAACAATGATGGCAAAACCACAAAGACGTCTTTTCATTCATCAAACAGATTGCAACTGTTCATAGAGATGGACACACTGCAGCACTGAAGGAACCTCTGAATCTTACCTTAGAATTTCGGCATGTAAGTCCCAATGGGGAAGATCATTCATAATTTCTCCAAACTGATGGCTTGCAACACTATCACCTTGCAAGACAAAGGGACGGTGCAACTAACAGCCTCTAGTAAGAAAAAAATAGAGGTGAGTAAACTTTAACGTCTTAGGCAGACAATTGCACCGGCGGAGGGAAGTAAAGGTGTGCAGCTTCGTCACCTGGAGCACCCCACTGGGAATGCGGATGTCGCACGCCTCGTTGTCCTTCACAGTCGGCCGCCCTGTACCGCTCCTTCCCGACGGTGTCCCTGAACGCCTCGTCGTCCTTCACTGTCGGCCGCCCTGTACCGCTCCTTCCCGACGGTGTCCCTGAAACTGAGACACACCATTGTATCAGTTTCACTTGTAAGCATCTAAATGACATAAAAACATATTGGAAATAAGCTTTCACGGTTCCTTTCCACCATGTTTCTCTCCCAAACTGAGCTTTAAGAGCATCTCCAACCGCACCCCCCAAAATCGGACCACATACTGCGCCCGGACGCATCCGGACGCGTCCGCGGAGGGTGACCGGACAACCCCTAAAAACATGCTTCTACAACCACACACCTCTTTTCTAGTTGCCAAATTACTACAAAGGCATGCAACGTCCGCATTTGCTACACTAGAATGGGGACTTGCAGCCGCCTTGCTACTTCCGGTTGTCCTATCTCCCTACTCGTCATCGGAGAGGACGATGACCGTTGCCGTTGCGCCGGCGGAGCCGCCCCGTCCCGCACTGCCGGCCGGAGCCGGGCAAGAACCCTGCTCGGAGTCGGAGAAGAACCCGAACGAAGAGGAGGAGGAGGCCCCGGCGTAAGGGCGGCCTTCACGAATCGCCGCCTCCGCCTCGAACTGCTTGTCGAGGAACCCGGAGCGGTTCCTCATCTGCCTCATGAAGAGGCGGTCCGCCGCCTCCGCCTTCAGCTGCGCCTCCGCCGCACGGTGCTCCGCCGCATCGTCGTTGCGCAGCGCCTCCTCGCGGATCCGGCCCTCTTCCGCCTCCGCCTGAGCTCTCCACCGCTCCGTCGCAGCGCGTACCCGGGCGCGATGCGCTTCGGCCGCCGCCTCCGCCCAGCTGTGAAGCGCTTCGGCCGCGCAGGCCGCCGCCTGCCGTTCGATCGCCGCCTCCGCCGCCGCGCGTCGGGCTTCGTGCTCCGCCTCCGCGCGGACGCGCATCCTCTCATCCTCAGCCTGGATGAACTCCGAGTCGGTGATGTCGATCTCGGCGTCGTCGGAGACCATGAAGTATCCGACGGCCGACGACTCCGAATGCGCCTCCGCCGCCGCATCCGCCTCAGCCTGAGCTCGGATTTGGGCCTGCTGCCTCAGCTTTTCCGCCGTCATCCTGGCGAAGATGGTGGGGAGGCGGCGAGGCATGGTGGATGTGGATGAACTAGGGTTCCGGCGGCGGATGTGGATGTGGATTAGGGTTCCGGCGTCGCCGGTAGATATAGTGGTGTCCGGACCGCCATGAATGCGGGTAGTTGGGGGTTGGCCCCTGCCCCTGGCCGCTCCGCCATGAATGCCGGCGCCGGTCAAAGGCTAGATCCTCCCCTCCTGTAGGCTCCGGTAGGCCGGTCAAGGGAGGGTCCCACTGTCAGCGAGTGAGGGCGCGGACGCGTCCGGGCGCGTCCGGGCGCCCCCAAACCCGCCCCAGTTTTGTGCTGGGTTTGGGGTGTGTCGGACCGTCCGGTCGTTTGGGGCCGCTATAGGGGCCGTCGTTGGGTTGCGGTTTTTGGGCCAAACCCCGTCCGGGCTGTCCGCCCGGACGTTTGGGGTGGATTTGGGGGCTCCGCTTGGAGATGCTCTAAGTTCACTTTAAGTAAATGGACCATTCCTGGCAAATCACATCATGAATTTCCCTTGCACAAGTGATGTTACTATATAGAGTATATTGGCTAGCCGGAGATGCTAAATTCGAAGATTTTTCCCTGTCTCTCCATGAAGCTGAAGCATCATCCCTAAACATAATCACACATCTGGGCATATGGAAATATATCATGTGAAATAGATACAGCAATTTATCATTTTGCATTTTCCTAGTTTTTTTTCTTTTGCTTTTATTTACCTCTTGTAAATCTTTTGTATGAAGTCAACAAAAAATCATAGCAGAGACCTATTGTTTCCCACAAAAGAAAATCATAAATGGATCTGCAAAAAGAGCCAGATCAGCTAGTACCAAAAAGAAACACTGTCACTTTACTACTACTGAAGTATGTAGGCGACTATAAAATTGAAGCATTAAAAACAAATAGAGAAAATAGTGTACAGTGTGCATACGACAGTTCATGATAAATTGATACTGACAATAGAACTAACTATGTATGTTTATGTTTTATTAATAAATTAACACTAATCCGCAATCACGATGGGTTTCTTATAATCTAGAAATATTTCGGATATAGATGTAACAATCGAGACAATGCATATGTATTTCTTACCTTCTGGAAAGATAACGCATGCATCAACTCTGTCTTTCAGATATATACGAACATAGTGTCATATTTATAAAACAACACTGTTCATACATCCTACCTCTTAATTAAAAGAGTAAACAAAAAAGATGGTTGTCATCAGTCAAAAGTTTACATAATAAAATATGAGAGATGATAATATCCAACTATTGAAGAAGTAGGGAAGTAAAATATAGCTGTACCGCAATTTTTCATTGGAACCGTAATTAGCACAATGAGAAATCAAAAAATCTTTGAGAGGCAGAGACAATCTAACACATCAGAAAATGTTAATGCTTGAAAGCATTTCTGTGGCATATCTTAGACACAGGACAAAACTTATATGTGACACAATTATGCACAAAGCGACACGCCGCGCCCGTGAGGTGAAGCAGTGCAACGACTTCACCATTGATCACAACAGGTAAATGTGTGAACTTACCTGGAATCATGTTTATTTTTTCGGTGGTAGATGGCTGATTCTCTTATTTACCTCCATTGCAAATAGGAAATAACCAGTGAGAGTGGTAGAGCAGCAGTTTTCAGAGGATTATATGTTCAAAATTTCTTGTTGATGTGAGAGCTGAAACCACATGGGAACTAAAATTATAGCAGCATGCAGTAACTAATAAAATGAAATGGACAGAAGGAGAACATAAAGTCTTGCTGCATCAAATACGACCTCTCATGCACTACGAAATTTAGATATATCTAATTTTTCAGCAAGGCTATATTCTATTGCATCGAAGACCCAAACAATAGAGCTGCAGATCTCCCTAATGCACATGCCAAACCAGAATGTGTGCTGCACAAATTTAGCTACTTCTCATGTTAAAGTGGTAAGCATTTCCCTAATTCCAAAAGCTTGCCATGAGCTGTAAACGTTGGAAACATGAAAAAACAATTACCTATAGGTAATATGGTTAGTAAACAGTGGTAGATTGTGACCAGATAGGCACCAACCAATGAAAAAGAAGAGGAAAACACTCCTTTTTAAGGCAAGGACATATGGTAATCATCTTCAAAGAGGAATCTATCTATAAATAACCAATGTGTAACCACATAGCTGCACTGTCACGAAGATCATGATACATTTTTAACAGACACACCAGGTTATAATATATGCATAAATTCAATATCTAAAATGTCTAAAACAATATGGTGAGCATACTTTGTTCAAAAAATGGTTAGCTTACAAAATAAAAGGTATGGATCGGTAAGTCGTAGAAACTTAGGTCCAAAATGTATAGAAAAAATTCCAGATCTGAAGCAATTCAAGATGGTTTAGAAATTAGTATGTGTTTTCTGGACGTAGAAAATAAAAGGGCAAGCAAATATCGTTGCCAATAATTTAAAAACCTTAGAGCTAGCAGGCATCAAAGGCCTCAGTGTAATAATTATATAAGACTACTCCTGGTTATAGCAATCTTGGTTCATAGAGTCTGAAAAAAATATTAACACCAATTTTTACATTTATTCTTAAGATCATGTACTTTAATTCCAGTAGGTTGGAAATCGGCAAAACAAATTCTTGAGACGTGAAGACACATCCCACCAAAACTAATCATGTCTTTTTCGTATACTCCAAAATACTATTAAGTGGCTTCTTGGATAAAATTAAACAAAAGGGGGCTTTGTACTGACCATAGTTGAATTAAGCATATCTCGAATGCATATGAATTTGTTAACATGAAACACTGCAAGCAGAATACATATGCTAAATTTAACTATTACTTTATGGTGCGAACAGAAGTACTTTGATCTATTTATTTTAGTGTTTGAACATAGGATTTATAATCAACCATTCAGCTACAATCTACTTCTTTATAATGGCACTTACCTAGTAAGCTTTAGAGGAGATGAGCTAGCTCCTATATAATTCATCATTTCCAAGTTGTTGTATCCAAGTTACTGATGTTGTACATGTAGACATGATTTCATTTGATTTCTCACGGCAGACTAAAGAGGGAAACGAAGTAGGACCTAACCAAGCGAGCAGTTTTGCATGCAAATTGTACCACTGTCTTCATTTTTTTTCGTACATAGCAATTTCGACTAACCAACCATGTACATAGCAATTTTAGATGCAAATAAGCACAACAGTTAAAATATCACATAGGAATGTTGGTGTTCATATCTATTTATCAAGAAAGCCTTTACATGGATGATCAATTTCAATTGTTTCAGGCATATGTAGTGGTACAAATTTTGATGATCTACTAAATAAGGAGAGATCGTATAGGGATGATTAATTTATTTCTTTGCACGGACTTGTGCTGCAAATAAAATCTATCCTAATTGGTATTTCTAGTGGTACAGATATATGACTACCATGCATAGATGAAAGACATAGAACTAACAGAGGACGTGGAGCCAAGGGGACGACATAGAGGAAGACCGTCCTGGTCACCAGGCTGGAGGAGGCAGACGACACCGACACAGAGCCGGAAGAGGCGACATAGAAGGAGGGTGACCTCAACGGCGACAGAAAGCAGCACGCACACTCATACTACAACCTACAGGCAACAAAACGCACAGATTATAAAAAGAAGAGAACAATACCAAAGAACAGAGGCATCACGAACGGAACACGATCTGAAAACTTGAAGGGTGACATATCAGGATTAATTGCTGCTATAATAACCTGAGCTTCTGCTGTTGGTGAGGTAACCAATCCAGCCAGTACTTGAAGGGTGACGCATGGGAAGTCATCCGACAGCTTACAGAAGCAACCAGCCGCAAACAACGCTGCTTTAACCTGCCAAGGGAGAAGAGCATGATTCGGAACAAATTACTAACAATCAAAATCTAGCATGTATTGCAAGATGCTATATGGTAATCACTGTCCTGGTTGATTGTACAAAACATAATCAGTATCCTTGATTCCTAATTCTACAAAGCATAATCAGTATCCTGGATTCCTAATTCTACAAAGCATAAACCAGTCATGGAGATTATTAATGGCACTGACCTCTGTGACATCGGAGAAGCGGAGGCCGGAGAGGATAAGGGAGCGGACATGGACGCTGTCCTTGGCGAGGTCGGCGAGGCAGCCGAACATCCTCAGTGCAAGAGCCCTGGCCCTTGCGCTCCCTGCCGCCGCGCCGTGCGCCGCCACAACCTTCCGGAGAATCTGCTCGGGCTACGCCGCCGTCCAACCTCTTCCCTTAGTCGGTAGGAGGGCGCGGACGATGCGAGTGCGGATGGAGTCGGCGGCGGCGGCCCTGAACTCTGTGGCGAGGCGGAGGAGCATGGTCTCGGCGAAGACACGGAGCTCTGCGGGCAGAACCCCGCACGAGGAGGCAACCGCCGCCGGAACGTGAGGGTACGCGGCGAGGTCGCGGATGCGCGGGGCGGCGGCGCCGAGGGCCTGGAGGCGCGTGCCTGGATGGGGATGAGTGGAGGTGAGCCCGGGGCTGGGGGAAAGGAGAAAGGGAAATGGTCGAGGGAGGCTTACCGAGGTGGCGGGAGCGGAGGCCCCTGTCGAGTTCGATGCTCCAGTCCATGGCGGAAGCCGCCTGGATCCTCTCCATCGCCCGTCCCTGTCTGCTCGGGAGAGGAAATGAGAGCAGCTGGCGATCTAGGGTTAGGGTTCAGCTTATAAGTACGAAGGATCTATCTGTGATTACGGGAAAGCGCAAGGGCTTTTTTGCAAAATTACCACGGCACTGTTCAACACTGTAGCAGGCTGTAGCTGCTACAGTGGAAGGGCCTCCCACAATTCGCCATTTATCCCAACTTTTATATAGTTAGTAAGTAAGTAATAATTGAGAAAGAGAGAGAACTAAGGTAGCTAACTAGACGCTCACTGCTCGGGGCCAAAGGCCACGGTGCTTTATACACAGATGGCTGCGAAGGAAGCTACATTTAGAGTGAACGCCCCAGGAGAACAATATGCATTACTTTACTCACTATATTAAGGTGTGTCACTTTCTTGCCCTCTCAGCCACCCGACCATTATTCCTGGAACAGTATGTTCATATGAACAGTGCTCTATTTTTTTCTTTTCTTTTTTGCACCATTTTTCCAAAAAAAATTACGTGCTCAGCCACCCCGACCACTGTGCTCCTTTTTCTTTTTTCCCAAATTTTCTTTTAAATTTTTTTTACGTGAAATATATGCGCGTCGACGAGGTAGGTTCACGCGAACGGTTTTGAGTTTTGCCGACTCTAACTCCTCAATTTTGATCCAAACTCGCACAAACATTTGACACATTTTTCCAAATTTTTTGTAGAAAAGTCCCCGCGTTTTCTAAAAACTATATTAAGGCAATGCACTTTCTCGGCCTGAGAGGCCTCCGGGCACTGTTCTAGCTACAGTTGTTACTGTTGTACACTGTTCACATCAACAGTGATTTAATCTGCGCCGTCCCCCACCGATCGAACGGTCCGCACGGCATACCCGTGCCGTTTTTCAAAAAAAAAAACCTCGCAGATCGCAACGTTGCTCCGCAGCCCACACTTTCTCGCTGCAGAGGACCTATCCGCGTTTTACGAAAACCCTACGGACCCCACCGAAAAAAGTCGCCACATCCCCCCTTCCCCCCTTTCTCTCTCACGTGCGGCGGCGAGATCGCCGCGGCACGCCACCGCACTGCTCTTCCCCCGTCGGATCGACGCACACGGGCGGCTCCGTCATCGTCTCTTCTCCCTCCTCGCTGAGCGCCGCGTGCTGGGACGCCGGAGCCACGCGGAATCGTCCGCGCCATGCCTCTGCTCCCTCCGTCGCGACTGCTCGCCGCCGGCGACGCTCCGGCCACTTAACCGCAGCGGCGCCGCCACTTTCGGGTGCCCCACATCCAAACGCGTCCCACACGGCCAGAACCGCGTCCCAGATGCCGGCGGTTCGACGCCGGCGAGCTCACCGTGGCCACCGTGGTCTCTGCTGACGTCACCCCGACGTCGGGGTGGGGCCGCTCTGTCAGTGACTTACACTTTTTCACACATATTTAAGAAATTGCTAAATCTCCGACATGTGAGCCCAGTTTGCTCACATATTTTCCAGAAAAAACAAAAAATACTACAAAATGAATAGTTTAAAATCTATCCATCAGAAAAATAAGAAAAAATTATCTAAATGTCCGGAAAAATGCATGCTAACTACTTACAACAAACTACAAACATTTTTGGACATTTTAACTTGGCCAGTATTTAGAGACAACCTAAATGCATTCCCTTTAATTAAATGAAGTTTAATTTAAAAAATACTTACATACTGTATTCCACCGATTATGTAGCTTAATTAAATATGTCAACATACAAACACAATCCTATATATATTTGAACATTTAAAATTGCTAACATTTTAAAGATACTCAAGACGATAAATTCCAACGAATTTTACCATTTTGAATTGAAATACAAGAGTAGCTTTTACTTAATGTCGACGATTATTTTCTTATGATCTACAAATTTGTTGTTGTCCACGCGGATTACATTGTTACACCTGCTCATTTTTACCGGTTGAAACATCTGTTGACAAAAAAACAAAAAACAAAAAAAACCACGGACACCCGTCTAATATTTCCTCTCTAATAACATTTTGTTTCACTACTAACCACCACACGGATGCAAATAACATCAGGCACAAAGCTTAATATATTATACAAATCAAAGCTGCCACTCTACTTGCAAAATATATTATGCAACCAAACCAAAAAAAAAAACCACAAATTAGCATCAAGGGCGCGGCGTGCGCCGCTCCGATTCAACTAGTATAGATAAGGTAAAGGTCATTTTGCTGGCGTAACATGGATTACGTTTTTGTCCCATTTTTGCCACCACTGGCACTGCACCATCAGAGCCATTTTTGCCACCACTGGCACTGCACCATCAGAGCCATTTTTGCCACCACTGGCACTGCACCATCAGAGCAATGCAAAGGAAAGCGTACCATTCTGACAAGGAAACAAAAATAGATCCCGTTTTTACAGGTCATTACTCAGCCATAAGAGGACAGCAACTCAAAAGTCACAGCAGCATTGATCATGATCAGAACGTTCGATACATCACTCTGACTCAAGCCAAGAGGCCGGAACTCCTCTTTTCTCCTCTCCTTCTCTCTCTCCTCCCTCCCGTCTGAGAGTCGTCCGTGGTGCTCTGGCTCCTCTCTTCCCCAGATCCGGCGGCTCTGCCGTCCGGAGATGGTGGGGGAGGGGAGGCCGTCCCTCCTCTGTATTTTATAGTAGTTGTAGTTTAGCTAAGGCTTTATGTTCCCAAGTGGAGATTGGCGTCATGCCGAAGGGGATTGAGCTGCTGAGGCATCCGAGCTGCTCGCGGCGGCTGGCGGCGGTGTTTCTTCTGTCCATGGTGTTCCGGAGGTTGGGGACAAAGATGGGTAGCAAGGATCTCGTGGCCTACCCTCTAAATAAGCTCGAGGTTTGTGTGCTCGTGCTCCTCTTTTTCTCCTGTTCTTCGGTCTTGTTCCTCCCTCCGGCCGGCCGTGGTGGCGAGGGGAGGGAGCTGCGCGGCATGGAGTCTTGCGAGCTGGGAGGAGTACCTTGTGCAGGAGCTATGGCTGCTAGCCGGTCGCGGCTAGCGGCGGCCGGAAGGGTGATGTGGTTCGTGCTGGTTTGGTGGTGTGTGGCAGACAGATCGGTTGCTTCTCCTCGACGTCGTCGGCTGGAGTCGCCGGATCTGGAGGAGGAAGGCGAGCCTGGGGCAGGTCCCCGACCCGCGCGCCACAGCGACAGGTGGGCACTTCGGTGCTCCTTTTGGTGGTTCACAAAGCCGATTCTGGCGATGGGGCTTCTTCTTCCTCGGGTTTGCTGGTCCTGCTGCTTTCCCTCGCAGTGTTTCGTCGCCGGAGTTGAGCGGCGGGTTCGGGCTGGTGCTGCAGAGCTCTCCAAGGACTTGGGTGTATTTTTGGCTTTCTTTGAGGGCTTTTCTGCAATTTGTTCGGGCCTACGTGTCCTTCTGGATCTTTCCTTCGGTGTGTACGTGTTCTGTACTTTGTTTTATCCTATGATATAATATATACGTATGCTTTCAAAAAAAAAAAAAAACCAAGAGGCCTTAAAACTAACTAGAAGTCTTGAATCTAACAACATTTTATGAGATGCGCTCTACCCCGGCACGGGCTATAGATGCATCTGTACATTTTCTTTATATACACATACAACAGGAGACGACATTTATTATTTGAATTATCAGGTCAACTTGAAGATCCAATTTGGAGGATACCTAATTTACGCTGCAAGATTCAGTGCAGCTGAGAGAAGGTCCGCAATCTTGCTCCGCTTTCACCTCAAAGCATCGAGTCAAGATACGAATTGTTATACAGACGGCGGAACTGGAGGAGGCTACCATATGTTCTATCCCACACGCCGACAAAAAGGGCGTCTGTGTCTGGGCTGAAACACATCCCAGATATCTCGCCAAAGAAGTCCAGCTCTTGTCTTCTGTTGTAATCGCTCTTCACGTCAAAGATGTGGACAAAGTCTGCTGGTTCTGCCATTGACAGGAACTGCCCGTCTGAAGTAAAGCGGATTGATCTAATGGCTCCGAGATTACCCTTCAATACATGGACCGCTTTTGATAGGTTTCTCGCGTCCCAAATTCGGCATGTCTTGTCTTGGTTTCCAGTAGCAAATGTACGACCATCAGGGCTCCAGGCTGATGCAAATGAGTAGTCATGATGGCCTTTCATGGAATGAAGTGTCTGCATCCAGAGTAAAAAATAATGTACCCACTTAAATTCACGGATCACATGACCACATCAACATGAAATATTAATCAGAGTTTGGTTAACATCTGATGTTTTATGCCTGGCCTTGCGTATGCTGGTATACCTTTCCTGAATTGGCATCAATAAGTAAACCATCAGGGTCGTCCCCCACAATAACAACAAGCTTTCCGTCAGGACTCAGTGATGTATGCTGCATCAACAGAATAACAGCATAAGGCCACAGAGTAAAGCAAGAAAACTTAGCACTCAATTGTATAGCAAGTTCATACTGGTGGTTTGCCCCATTTACTATCAATACCATGTGGAACGGCTCAAAAAAGGGAAAAAAAAGTTCCTGTCATTGGCATGTGCAAGATAAATATTGGAAGGGTGCCGATTGCCGCAAATGCAAGAGCATATCCAGCAGCCACTCTATCGTGCACGGTATAGGCAAGAAAGTAGCCGAAGTTGGAAAAATTTCCTTCAGCAGCAACACCATCCTACCCGCCATATTTGGCTGCCACCCGTCCCTCTGGTTGGCATGTGCAAGATAAATATTGGAAGGGCGCCGATTGCCGTAAATGCAAGAGCATCTCCAGCAGGCACTCTATCGTGCATGGTATATGCAAGAAAGTAGCCAAAGTTGGAAACATTCCTTCAGCAGCAACACCATCCTACCCACCATCTTTGGATGCCACCTGCCCCGGCCTGGACAAACGCCACCTTTGGCGTTTGCTGAGAGACCCTCTATCCCCGCTCAGAGCTCAACCATCATATCTAGATGCTCCAATCCAGCCAGAACGGTCAACGGCTCGCCTCCCTACAGCCCTCCGTCTTGGGTTCAGATCTCAGCTTTCGCAATTTAGAAGAAAAAAATGCTTGTCTTTCTGTCAACGTTTAGGCCTTATCGAGCTACGCGTGTGAGGGGGTGTTGAAGTATATGTGGACTGCCTAACCTTCTCCATCAGTTTGGACTTCGGACTTTTGGTTCTATACTGGTTGGTGCATGAACTTAACACCCGCTACATTATCCTCTCCATCCTAGTACAGGTGGAAGCGGGCTGGGTGGGAGGGGTAGCAGCCGACAGGATGTTCTGATTAGGAGCGAGGCGGACACAAGTTGGTGGATGAGGTGCTCAGATGTGGACGAGAAGCGGCCAAAAGGGAGGATGTGAATGATGTGCTACTCGCTGTTGATTGCAGTGGATGATGACGGGTGGCCGAAATGGGAGAGTGGAGGTGGCAGTGGGAATACATCTCGGGTGGGGTACACATAGGGGAGTACAGTGACACAGTCACCTATGTTGATGGGCAGCAACCACTGTCAAATTCAGGGGGCAGAGACGTAAGCGCTTTGGTCGCACGGAGCAGAGGGCAGAGCAATGGGCATTGGGGGCGTTGTGAGAGGCAAGAGAGATGCGTCCATGAACTGTCTACGTGTACATGTGGGCTGATGGGCTCAGCCCCATATTCTTTTTGTTTGGTTTCAATATGTTATTTTCCATATGTGGTCGATTCATCAACAGTGCTTGTTCGATAATAGAGTGATAATATCATGTTGCTCCGAATATTCATTAAGAGTAAGTTTTCTTCCAAAAACTACCATTGTTGATACATACTACCTCGGTTTTTAAATATAAGATGTTTTAGCTTTTGTCCACATTCATATGTATACAAATGTATCTAGACATGTTTTAGTGTGTATGTTCACTTGTTTTAGTCCGCATCTAGACAACATGTAGAACACCTAAAACGTCTTATATTTAAAAACGGATGGAGTAGATTGTTAGAGTCCAAGAATATAATTTGATGTGCGTTTCTAAACCTAGTTGAGGGGAAAAAAAGGAATAAAACTTGTCGATAAACCAGCGACAAACCAAAAACCTCGACTAGTCGTGACTAGTCGCAACTAGTCACGACTCACGACTAGTCGCACGACTTGTCTACTTGTCGGTACCCCAGCGACAAGTTGCGACTCATCGATTCGTAATCCTTGACAAGAACGACGAACAAAAATATGGAGTAATTGCAAAACTGCACCAGGATATAGTTGAAAAATATAGCCGCTGGAAATCTGGCCATTATAAATATAGTCGTTAGAAAATGTTGCGGTTACAACTATAGTTAGTTACAAAATATTATTAAAATATAATACTCCTTAGTTCTCACGGAGATGCTCTAACACCATACATCACTTCTCAGTTCTCATTATCCCCTGGCAACAGTTTTTTTTTACCGAGGAAACATCAGTTTAGACACTCCTGTTTTTCTCTTTACATAAAAAAGATCCTAACCTAATTCTACTACGTTTTCTACCAGCAACATAGCAAAAGCATATTGAGAGAAACGATGGCACAAGATCAATAACCATATGCATCAAAAGGAAGAAAACAGTGTTTTCCAGGTTTCCAACCCAAGGAAAGAAGTAACACAATAACCAGAGGAACTTACATTCACAGGCCAATCAAAATGAAAGTGCTTGCATAGCTGGAATCTCTCCATGTCATAGTCTCTTACACCGGAGTCATTATTCGATGCCATGAAATGAACAGCACCACTGAGAGAAAACACCAAAAGTGGCATGAACATACACTCAACGAGGTCACAATTTTAATAACGGGTACATGACATTTACCTAGAAGTATTGAATATCTCAACTGCATTAGTGATAGCATTATCATCATACGTTGTTCGACAGCAAAAGCTTATTCCTTCTTGATCGAGGTGCTGCATTCCACATCAGGAAAAATGTAAAAAGTTAGCATTAGTTCAATACTGAGTTCATTATCAGATTAAGCATGTGAGCACATGCAAGACAACATTCATCAATTAGTTACTTTCAGCACACAAAAATCTTAACGAGAAAAACTAGTGATATTATGGTAATCAATTAGTTACTTTTAGCAAGAAAAAACAGAACGCGAAAAACAACTATTATTTTGCAAAGAGCTTATTGAACACCAAACATTATCATCATTTTATCGCTTCTACTCTTCTGAGGGTGCAGTGCCAAGTAGTTATAATTCACCAATATTATACTCTTCTGCACCAATATTAGACTCTTCTGGGGGTGCAGGACCAAGTAATCAGTGATTATACTGGTCCACCACAAACATCTCACCATAAAATCTCGATCCCGTAAGTGATATATCCAGTGGTTAATATCAATGGCGCACTAGGAGGCAGGGGCTAGGTAAACATGCAGTAGAAGACTGATACTGATGCACAACGAGATCAGAAAAAATGGGACTTTGATACTTGTCAATTACCATGTCAAAAGATAGCACATACAAAATCAACGGTGCAGTAGGAGGCAGGGGCTACGTGAGAATGCAGTAAAAGAATGATATTGACGCATGCAGACAACACAGAGAATGGAAACTTGTCAAACACTATGCCAAAAGATAGCACATGGATTTGATTCAACAGGATTTGAGTCAATTTGGGCAACCTACCTTGCATATTAGCTCTCCTTGAAATCCGCCAACTACCAGCAAATTGTCCTTGACCGCCAAGGTACTAACTTGAGTCTGAGAAAACCCCTCTAATAGACTTCCAGGGTGCTTCTGTAATAAGAGGTCCATAAACATTGGAGAAGAAAAACAAGATAAACTGTAGAGGATGTGAAAACTGAGACAGATGATAGACTACAAAATGTGTACCATACCATCCTTGGTGCCACATGACCTTGGACATTCATAAGTTCAGTATCCATGCCACTCAATGCTGACCAGTGAAGTACTGAGTAATGTGACATTAGGTAGACGTCATGCTTGGATGTAGCCCATATTAAATTTCTCAGCTGCAGGAACAATTCATGTCAATCGTTTCATGCTCTTGACAGTCGCAGATCAAAATCGTACAAGATATAGAGGAACGTCAACTAAGAATCTGAGACCAAATGCAAATGGTTAGACCAAGCACAGTAACCGCTCAGTTTACAACTTTACATACTGAAAATAGATTATATACAGAGAAACATAGTCAGGACTTGGAAGATCCCTGAACAAGTTGAACCCCCTACGCTAAAAGGGTTCCAAAGATACATGAACCAGTCTCAGTCCTTATGTTCCAGGTCCTTCAGGACCACCTTCCACTCTTTTAACATAATGATACATTTCTCATGTATGCGATTTTCACGATTTAAAGCATTTAATTCAACTTCAATTATTACAAAACTTCAAAAATTAATACAGCTAAAAACATTGATGTAAATTTCTTCAAACTAGGAAGTTAAAGAGTATGCAATCAAACATGACAAATGGATTAAAATAGCAATCGAATATGTAGTTGCGCTTAACAACTTTGCAACTGATTTATTCTTTGGTTTCAATATATTCAAGTAAATGGTACATCAAAGGTTATGAAAAAAATCAAAATGGGCTAATAGAGTGACTTAGTACATCTGAAACTGACTTTCATTAGTGAACAGTACAACATCTTATCATGCAGCATCTAGAAACTTATGCCTACCGAAAAGATACATAAATAGTTGCATGGATCCGGTGATTATTCGGCAGTTTGAGAAGAATGTGGGTGGGGGGGGGAGGGATAAGCGCACCTGAAAATGTAGGATAGTTGATTTTACTGATCTAGTATTTTGTCTGAATTCATAATACATTCCGCCTTTCTCAGTCGGTTTGCATTCCTGTTTCAAGACATGCATCAGCTGTTAAAAATCTCTAGACAGAAAACTCTGCATAAGCTTCTGAACTTTCTACAAGACACACCTTGGCTGCAGCTTCTCCAGAATTAGGAATGTTCTCATAGTTTTTGTACTGCTCTAATCTGGTCTTCCTGTATTTCTCACGAGTGATATCTAGCCTATCCCATGGTATTCCTTGAATATCTTTTCCTTTTCTTGCATCGGCTGCTGAAGTATCTGGGATCTTGTCTTCATTCTACATAGAAGGAAGAACAAACATTTAGAGCATTGCAGCTTTGGTATGTAAACAAAACAACAGCGGATTAGAAACAAAATAACATTTATGGAAACTCTTACTGGTAAAGTTCAACATAGGTCTATAAACTTAACAACTGAGTAAGAGGAATAACTGCTTTGTTTATCATATGTCTGTAACTGAAATCAATCCACAGTGGTTTACAAATGGAAGACAGAATAGACTAAACAATGGAAGCATTTTACATCGCATGCCAAGTAGATATCATTAGAAACATGACCTAAATGTCGCAACAGATATCTGTGTAGGTAACAAAGGGAGCATCTCAAAAAAAAAAAGGGAGTACAACAAGGAACGGTAGACGACAAATAAGTGTGCGCAACTTGTAAGGGAGCAAGTTCATAGATCCAGACAACCCTCTAAACAAGACACAAATGTATCAGGCTACGCGTGAGATAGTTGTCGTTTTGCTCATCCCCCTCTAAAAAAGAGAATGAACAATCAATGCCACCAATCAAGTCATCCATATGGTCATACAACTGATCCACGCCTGCTCCGTGTTAGTATCTAGCATACGACAAGTAGCATGAGCTATACTAACCGAAACCGAATCATATCAGCAACATTCAAGTGTCTACACTTGTAGTGCTGGTAGCCGATGGAATAAAATGTCCTAACTTCTGCTGACCCAATCAGAACTGCATTTAATCCAATGTTCGATAGACTTGATTCCAACTTCAGAGGCGCAAGCGCAAGAATACAAAATAACTAACGGACATACCGTGACCGCGTACTCTTCATCCTCCGAATCGGAGTCCCTTATGCCTCGCTCATGGTGCCCGTCTACCATGTCATCAGCAGGATCATCCATATCATAATCATCCTCCATGTCGTCGACGTGATCGTCGTGATTGTTGGACATTGATCCTCTCCTAAGAGAGAAAGCGTCCTAACCTGTAAACAGAACACCACAACCACTGTCAGCAACCAGAAACTAACTACACGTAGAGCAGACAAACAAGCACATCTAGACTTCATGCACCAGTTCATTAGTCACAGCAGTTCACAACAGCAATTACTAAAAATTTAGAACATGTCCTATAGGTTCCGAACACTTGAGGGCTATAAGCAAACATGACCAAACAAAAAACCCAAACAAAGTCAACACAGGGTGGAATTAGCAACCATACCAAAGGGAGAAAACGAATCGAACCCAAAGTCAACAGTCATATGATTAGCAGCAGACTAAACATCCCGGGGAACCGAGAAATTCCATCGCCTAAATCCTTGAAATAACGCGCTTCTCCCCTCAAATCGAGCACGCGCATACGACCTATCTGCCGACGCTACGCCGGTCCAAACCCTAGGACCTGGTGCCCCACCCAGCCCAACGTCCAGATCTACCCCCTAACTCAACAGATCGCCATTTCCCACAACGGAAAACCCCAAAAAATTCGCCAAAAACGACGCAGAAACGGAGGACGGGACGCACCTGGCCGGCCTAGCGGGGAGCCGCCGGGGTAGAGCGGAGGGGCGCCTCGGAAGACGCCGCCCAACCCTGCCGACGACGGAGATGGATTCCCCTCCGGAAATATAAGAGACGGACGGGGGAGCGGCTTTCCTTTTCTTTTCTTCGCCCTTGCGAACAGCAGGAATTATTTTTAATATTTTCCGTCTATTTTCTGCGATATATATCCTCTCTCAATGATTTTTATTTTCTATTTCCGTCTCGTTTCGGCAACTGCTTTCCGGAATCCTGCTAGCAACAAAATTTTAGCTTTTATATCATGGTTTGTGTGTGTGTGTGTGAGAGGGTTGCGCAGGGATAGAACTGGGAGCAAAGATGGATAATATAGGGGACGTGGCTGGCGGGAAATGACTGGCGTGCCCTCGGAACGGCGCAGGGCGTCAGAGAATGATTGGAGTTGCAGCAGGGGCTAGGCCATGTCTTTTCATCCGATACTGGAGTTGTACTACTAGGGTCTAGTGTAAGATTGTAGAGTAGACCACTATCAAGATCTCAACGGTGGCTTCTGATACATCCATAATGTAAGAAGTGTAAGATTGTAGAGTAGACCACTATCAAGATCTCAACGGTGGCTTCTGATACATCCATAATGTAAGAACATACATTATTTCCTTTGTATAATATCCATCATCGATAAAGATGAGAAGTTAATTTATTTGCTTACTATTCAATTACACGTATCAATAGCTTCCTTTCGCACCCTCAATCGGGAGAGCCGACACCCCCTCTTAGCCCACTATCAGGATCTCAACGGTGGCTTCTGATACATCCATAATGTATCTATGTCTTTTGAAATTTATCATATTAATTTCTTTAACATTTGACATGATTATAATGTTTTATGTAATGTTTTGTATAATTGGTTTTTCAGTTATATTTCATTTATTTGTCATATGATTATGGAAGGAAAAATACTTATTTTTGTATTTTTAAAATTAAAATTTTCAAGAACCTTCTAGCCACGAAACTAATCGGGAAAACTCCCTTAATTTTTTTTATCAGAACCGAAGAGGACCAGTACCAGAATTGCCCGAGACACCGAGCAGGGTGACTATAAGTAGTATCATCTTAATATTAATATATGGCCTTTTAACAGAAAAAGTGCCACAGTATGGGCCTAAACTAACATATACTACTATATGGTATACATGAGTAATATTCTTAACAGCGGGCACAACTAGACGTTAAATATCCGCATTCATGATTTTATCCAAATTCTCAATACAATAAGAAAATCTTGAATCCTTGAAGGAGAATCAACATGTACTAGCTCTGGTCCAACTTCATAATCCAGTTTATTTACGGGAAATCGGGCAATAGCGAATACAACCATGCCCACACATTACCATCATGGTATCCTCTACGTATTTTCCATACAACTAGTTGTTATATAGACGGCTAAACTGGAGGAGGCTAGCATATGTTCTATCCCACACGCCGACAAAGAGAGCGTCCGTGTCTGGGCTGAAAGACATCCCAGATATCTCGCCGAAGAAGTCCAGCTCTTGCCTTTTGTTGTAGTCGCTCTGGACGTCGAAGATGTGGACGTGGTCCGCTGGTTCTGCCATTGCCAGGAACTGCCCGTCTGATGTAAACCGGATTGATCTGATTGCTCCAAGATTACCCTGCAACACATGGACGGCTTCTGATAGGTTTCGCGTGTCCCAAATTCGGCATGTCTTGTCTTGGTTCCCAGTAGCAAATGTCCGACCATCAGGGCTCCAGGCTGATGCAAATGAGTAGTCATGATGGCCTTTCATGGAATGAAGTGTCTGCATCCAGACTAAAAATTAGTGTCCTACTTAGTTGCAGGTATTGTATCAGCACTTTAATGTGAAATATTAATCAAAGTTTGGTTAACGTTGCGTCTTTGATGCCTGGGTTTGCATATGCCAGTATACCTTTCCTGAACTGGCATCAATAAGTAAACCATTTGCAGAAGCTTATTCCTTCTCGATCAAGGTGCTGCATTCCACATCAACAAAAAAATCAACATTAGATCGATATTGAGAGTTCATAAACAGATTAAGCATGTTGATAACATGCACGAAAACATCCATCAGTCGATTATCTTAAGCAAAAAAAAAATCATAACGAGAAAAACCAGTGATATATTGGTCATCAGTAAGTTATTTTAGGCTTTAGCAACATTTTCATAAGGAGAAAAATCATTATTATATTGGTCATCAAATGATTTTTTCCAGCAAAAAGCATAACGTGAAAAACCAGTGACATTCAACATTTTCAGAAAGAGAAAAACCAGTGATTATATTGGTCCATCACAGACATATCACCATATATGATCAATAGTGCACTAGAAAGCAGGAGCTGGGTGAGAATGGAACTTGTCAATCACCATGCCGTGATAGCAACATGCATATGAATTCGATTCAAAAGGACTAGTCATTTTGGTTAACCTACCTTGCAGATTAGCTCCCCTTGAAATCCACCAACTACCAGCAAATTGTCCTTGACTGCCAGGGTACTAACTTGAGTCTGAGAAACCCCCTCTAATAGACTTCCCGGGTGCTTCTGTAATAAGAGATCCATAAAAGATAATAGAAGAAGAATAACAAGATAAACTGTAGAAATGTAGAGGATGTGAAAGTCTGAAACAGATGAATGCAGTCATGCACCATACCTCCCTTGGTACCACATGACCTTGGACGTTCATGACTTCAGTATCCACACCACTCAATGCTGACCAGTGACGGACTGAGTAATGTGAAATTAGGTAGACATCATGCTTGGATGTGGCCCATGCTAAATTTCTCAGCTGCAGGCACAGTTCATGTCAACTGTTTCATGCTATTGACAACCGCAGATAAAAATCGTCTAAAAATCAGGACGGCATCAATTTTCTGAGAGCAAACGCAAAAGGTTGGCTCAAACACAGCAACATCATAGTTTACGTATTGACATGAGATTATAGACTGGCACATAATGAGGACTTGAAGAGATCCCTGAACAAGTTAAACTCCTATGGTAAAAGTTTCTCCAAACAGACATGTAAACTTGACTTAATCCCAAAGATACAAGAACCAGCCTCAGTTCTTTTTCAACAAAAGGGTAAATTTAATCCTGTATGAAATCTTTTAGCAAGTTTTCCATGCTTCAGAAGGCATTAATTCAATTATTACCGACTTCAGAAGCCAGAACTTAGAATTTGCATTTAATACAGCCAAAAGCATAGATGCTGTTTTTATTCAAACCAGAAGTTAGAATTTGCATCTGCATGACATGGTGAGCTAAAATAACAACCAAAATATGGGATTACACTCAACAAATTTGAAGCTAAATTTTCTTTTGATGTAAATATATTCAAGGAAATGGTACATCAAAGACTATGAAGACAATATATCAAAATGGAAGTTGGGTCTTAAAAAATGGAAGTTAGCTAATAAAGTAACTTAGTATGTCTGAATCTGGTTTCATTGGTGAGTTAAGCATATTATATCTCCACTTTCTATCAGATTGGTCGTTTTTGGGATAGTTTATTGATAGAAATATCGAGCATGCTATAAGAGCTGAGGTCTTGGGTTCAAGTCTCAGTCCCTGCATTTCCCCCAATCATTTATCCACGCCCACAATGGCCATGAGGGGAGGCGTTGACCATTCCATATCCACGTCTGATGTCAAGGTCTTTTTGGATAGTTGGTTGATAGGAATATCTACCATGGTGATCGGTACAACATAATCTTATCATGGAGCAAGAAACTTCTGCTTATGGAAAATATACATAAACAGCTGCAGCTGATGATTCTCCCGGCAGTGTATTATATTGCACCTGAAAATGTAGGACAGTTGATTTTACTGATCTAGTATTTTGTCTGAATTCATAATACATTCCGCCTTTCTCAGTCTGTTTGCATTCCTGTTTCAAGAGATGCATCAGCTTTTAATAACATCTAGACAGAAAATTTTGCAAAAGATGGTGGACTTTCTACAAGACACACCTTGGCTGCTGCTTCTCCAGAATTAGGAATGTTCTCATAGTTTTTGTAATGCACTAATCTGGTTTGCCTGTATTTCTCACGTGTGATATCCAACTTCTCCCATGGTATTCCTTGGATGTCTTTTCCTTCCACTGCCTCCAATGCTGACGTATCCGAGATAATATCATGCTAAACAGAGAACAAAGAAAAACTATTTAGAACATTGCACCTTGGCTTATATAATAATTAAACTAATGATAGATTAACAACAACAGAAAAAAAAAAATTTATGGAAACTCTTATTGTTTAAGTTCAAGATTGGTCTATAAACTTAACAGCTGAGCAAGAGAAATACTGCTTCTTTATCCTACGCCCATAATATAAACAAACCCAAAGTGGTTTAGAAACAGAAGACATAATAGACGAAACAGTAGAAGCATTTTACATAGCCTGGCAAGCAGATATCATGAGAAAGAGACTTGCGACAAATAGCTGCGTAGATAACAAAGAGTAGGCAGAAGACAAATGGCATTGTGCAACTGTGTAAGGGGGCAAGCTTCCTAGATCCAGAAAACCCTCTAAACCATACCCCAATCAAGTCATTCATATGGTCATATAACTAATTCATGCCTGCTCTATGTTAAGTATTTAATACACAACCACGTAACCAAATCATATCAGCAGCATTCCTGCAGTAGTAGTCATAATTGGAAAATAATATTGTAACTTCTGCTAACCCAATAAGAACTGAATTTAAACCAATCTTGTGTAGACTTAATTCTAATGGTGCAACAACACAGAATAACTGATGGGCATACCGATTGGCCGTACTCTTCATCCTCTGGATCGGAGTCCCCTATTCCTCGCTCATGGTGCATGTCACCCATGTCATCGGTGAGATCATCAATACCATAATCATCCTCCATGTCTTCGTCGAGACCGTCGCAATAATTGCACATATTAATCCTCTTCTAGGAGAGAAGCGTCCCTAACCTGTAAACAGACCAGCACCATCAGCAACAGCGCTCCTACTGAAACCAATCCCACATCGAGCAAAGGGACAAGCACACCTAGAACTTCCTACACCAGTCCATAAGTAAAAGCAGTTGCAACACAGGGGCAATTACAAGAAAATTAGAAGCTCCTCTCAGTTTCTACAAATTTCTAGGTTCGCATGCGACTTGCCTGTCCACTTAGGGATTATAAGTAAACATGACGAGAAAATCAGCAGTAAATAGAACGAAGTCATCAGTCACATGATTTGGAGCAGACTAAACATCCCGGAGAACCAAAAAGTCCTTCAAAGAGCTTTTCCCCTCAAATCGGGCACGCACATACAACCGATTTGCCGACGCCGACCCGCTCCAAACCCTAGAACCCGCCGTCTCGGCCCGCCTGCCTACCATCCAGATCTACACCTAACTGAACCGATCACCACTTCCGAGCACGAAAAGATGACGAAATTTTCGCCGAACTAACGCAGAAATAGAGGACAGGACGCACCTGGCCCCGGTGAACCGTCGAGGTGGAGCGGAGGATGCACGGATGAATGATCGGAGTTGCGGCAGGGACTAGGCTATCTGTTTTCAATGGAGCACCAGAAATGTCTGGTACTATCACCCTCCTTTCACCCTTTTTTGCCGCCACCTCCCTCTCTTTCTTCCTCTTTTGCGGTACCAGAAAATAACCGGCGGAAGCTAGTTACCGTGGAAACATGTGGAAACCAAGTGAAAACTGTATTTCAAAGTTTCTAAAAGTTCAAACTTCAAATCACGTTTATTTGGGGCGTATGAAAAGAATGAAATTCAGCAATGAATAGCAACGAGTTGAACAAACATCACTATTTATGGATATATTTTTTATATAAAAGGGTAATATATTAGTGTAACGAGCTGAACTAGAAGATGACGGCGTGGCGGCGGAGACTTCACGGGCTCATCTAGGGCCCGGCCGGGCCTGCCCGGCCTGGTGTCTCTGCTGCCGCGTCCGGTCGGCACCCGCCGATGGCGGTGGAGAACGTCCTCCAGATGACTATGTTGCTGCCGCCCTCCGGCTCCAATGGTGGCCCTGGTGTGCTCTTGCCTGATGCGTCCGGTCGGTTACCGTCTATGGCGGTGGAGGCTGGTCCCTCCCGCGCGGTTGTGGTACTGCCGCTCCATGTCTATGGCGGATTCTTCTCAGTTCGGCCGACCGCGCAGCTCTTGCCATGGTGATACGACGTTGGTGACTTCAATTCCGTGGTGGCGTAGGTTGGTGGGTGGCAAGATATGTGGAGCGCTTCGGATTGTCAAGAGATGTGGGTTTTTGGGGGTCGGGAGAAATCTCTATCATCTTGACACCGATGCGGTGACGCTCGTGAGTGTCGCTGATCCTTCTTGAAGGGCATCGGTGTATCCCTTCCACTACATGTCGCATACCGGGGGAAACCCTAGGACTAGTCCGGGCAGCAACGCGTCGTCGTTTACCTTCTTGGAGGTGTTGCTTGGTACGCAGCGATTCGGAGTGCTAGGATCGTGGCGGGAATTCGCTGGAGAGGACGCAGCGGTTGCGAGTCACTTTCGGTTTCGTTGATCCGCCAATGTCGGCATTGTTTTCTCTTTCTTTTATTTTGGGCTTGATTGTGATGTTTGCCCCAATAGTGGTCTCAAAGTTGTATCGGGTGGTTGCTATATTAATATAGCGGGGCGCAAGCCTATTTTGTCTATTAGTGTAAAGAAAATATAAAAAACGATTGGTCTCTACGACAACTCCATATCAAGAGCAATTTTTTTAGAGGAAAGGCATTTACTGCCCTGCTTTATCAAGAGCAATTTGAGACATCGAGAATGCAAATAACAAAATCGTTCAAAAAACAAGATTAAACACACACACAACAACCAACATTGACATCCGCCACTGTCGTGACAACACACGGGCCATGAAAAAGTTCTCCAAGAGCAATGCAATCATGTAATTTGTTTTTTTCCTTACTTGTCAAATGAATATAAGCCTGAACTTCAAAATTTACATGTTTATATAACATCATCATTCTCATGCACCATATTTTTTGTGATTTTTTTCTAAAACTTAGAAATGTGCTTTCCACGAGGATTTCATTGCAACCTGCTTTCTACGTGATACTTTCTCCCCGTGGTAATATATGTCGCTACCACCGGTCAACCACCATGATACTAATTGCTAAACTAAGAAGGAAAATATAAGTGAGCACTCGTGCTAAAATTATGTCATGATACTATTATAAAATGACAGTGTAAGTGGACATGAAAATACCTTTAAAAGATGAACATGGCAGAAAAAAAGAGAGAGAAATAAGACAAAAGGGAAAAAATAAATATGCATTATTCACACAATTTTGTATTTTTTTCTTACTTGAATAATCTTGGTTTTTGTTCACATGTTTGCTAGGCAGTTCAAAATATCTATTTCTTATATATGCAAATTGTTTAGAATTTTCTTGTTAACGCTTTTCATTTTTTACATTGTTATGATGGTTTAAATTCATAAAAAAGGTTATTGTCAAAAGGCATGTCCTTAAGGGCATCTCAAACGCCCCCCCCCCCCCCCCTCCCCATACCCCCTATACGTCCGGGCGGATAGCTGGACATGGCCCGGACAGAAAACGAGAACCAGCACCTACCCAAACATCCGGATTGTCCGCCAACCATCATACCTAGCCCATACGTGGTATGTGTGCACAAAACTAGAAGTACACTTACTTATTTGAGTAATGGGAGTAGCTACGTGTGCCGCAGAGAGATGGATGGATGTGTGTAGCGCTGGAATTAAAACTCGAAACTCGTGAGTTAAACGAGTAACTCGTGACCCAACTCGACTCGAACTCGAAATCAAACGAGCCGAGCCGAGTTTTCAATTTTATCGCTAGCTCGCTTTTTTTTAGGGGTACTCGTTTAGCTCGCTTAAATCAGAAAATACGGTGCTGGCCTATCTAGCCCAGACCAACTAGCTGCAGCCCAAACCCACCAAGGTAGCGAGCGCACAGGAACGAGGCCACGATCTTAGCTAGGTTAGCGATTCCCCACCACATCCACTCACGTATCCTGCCGCTGAGGAGAGGCAGCGGTGAGGCACGACCTCTCCCCTCTCTTCGACCTCCGGCCGCCGCCCCACAGCCCGACGCCCACCCTGGTCACCGTCGGCCACCGCCCGCCCCATCCCCGCCGACTAGGGATGAAAACGAAGCGAAAAAATTCCAACTTTTCCATGGAAAAACGGAAGCGGAACAGAAATACGGAAGCGGAAACGGAACTTTGCAAAACGGAAACGGAAACGGAAACTTTTATGCGGAAACGAAACAACGTATTCTGGCGGAACGTGCACAGAAACGGAAATTCCGTTTCCGGTAACACGGAACTTTCTCTTTTTTCGCTGCTCGGTGCTATCTGAATGTAGGGGACTGATGGCGTGGATCACACGTTCGCTGGGAACCCCAAGAGGAAAGTATGATGCAGCGTAGCGGCAATTTTCCCTTGATACAAAACCAAGGTTTATCGAACCAGTAGGACTTGGAGAAGGCGTCGGCTTGGTGCGCAAACACAAACACACTACTTTGCCCCAACAAAACAGAGATGTTGTCAATCCCTCCGGCTTGCTGAACACAAAGTATTAAACGTATATATGTGTAAAATAATAAAAGAGAAAAAAATGCCCAGCAAGCAAATGACTAGAAAAAGCTATGGGAACGGTTGTAAACAGTATAGGAAAATAGAACCGGGGTCCACAGTTCACTAGTGTGTCTCTCCAAAAGATAAATATGTTGGGTAAACAAATTACAGCGAGGCAATTGACAAAGCATGGGCATATAACAATACTATCATGACACAAAGTTCACTGTTTCATTTAATATGGGCATTACGTCAAAATACATAGACCGAGACCGTTATCCAACTATATCTATGACTAATAATCCACCCCGGGATCGCTATCCAGCATGTCACCCGAAAGTATTAAGTTGCAAGCAACAGCGAGGCAATTGACAAAGCATGGGTAAACAAATTACAGCGAGACAATTGACAAAGCATGGGCATATAACAATACTATCATGATATAAAGTTCACTGTTTCATTTAATATGGGCATTACGTCAAAATACATAGACTGTTATCCAACTATATCTATGACTAATAATCCACCCCGGGATCGCTATCCAGCATGTCACCCGAAAGTATTAAGTTGCAAGCAACAGATAATTGCAATAAGCATGGTGCGTAATGTAAGCAATGGTTACAATATATAGCAATAAATACCGCTGTTTTACCCCTAGTAGAAATAGCACATCTCAAGCCTTAATCGTTTCTGTCAACTCGAGCTCTGACAAGAGATGTATGAACCCAGTATCTAGCATAAATACTCACTCTAGAGACACAAGTAATTAATTCGGCCAAATCATACACAAGCATCGGAGAGCATACAAAATGATAAATAAAACATATTATAAATAAACTGAACAATAATGTCATGACTCCATAATTCATCAGATCCCCGTAAACACAACATATAGCATTAAAAATAGATGATCTTGATCATGTTAGGCAGCTCACAACAATGGGGTACAAGGAAGAGAGACAACAGTGGAGTACAAGGACCGCGCCTGGGGGTTGTTTGGGGCCTGTCGGGCCCCCTGCAGGTCTCCTCCTGGCGCAGTCTTTATTTCCATGTAAAAATAATTCACGTAATTTTTCAGACGATTCGCAGAAACTTTTCCAACTAGTTTTTCTGAAACAAAAAGATAACAGAAAACAGGAACTGGCACTGGGCATCTTGTCAATAGGTTAGTTCCATAAAATTTGCCAAAATGATATAAAAACATTATAAAAACATGTGGCAATGATATATAACAAGCATGGAACAATAAAAAATGATAGATACATTTGAGACGTATCAGGTACCTAACAATTTTAGTGGGAACACCGAGTCACAACCCAAGATCAGAAAAAAAGGAAAAATGTATATGAAGTGGCCATATTTAGGCCCTACATACTTGCATATCATCTACCTCCCGAGGCATTTCCCGATTCAGCATTTTAGTGTTGCACTAGGGTTATGTACGATAGTAGGTATTTTCTGCCATAGCTGATAACTTATAAACACTATATTATATTTTAATTTATATCATCTTATAAACTTGACAAGTTTCTTGGTTTGCTTGAGTTTTCCTGCATTATTTAATGTGTCTCTTGGTTCCGACAAACATCTGCTTTCTGTTCCGTATCCGCACCGTATTCGATCTATATCTGTTTTCGACAATATTTGTTTCTGTATTTGTTTCCGAGTTTTCTGTATTCGTTTCTGCTTCCGCACAAAAATATGAAAACAAATGTGGCACCACTCAATTCCGTCCGTATCCGCTCCGTTTTCATCCATGTCGCCGACCACCGCCAGCCCCCGTCCTAGCCCGCCTCCTCTCTGTCGCTCACAGCCCGACGCCCACCCCGGTCACCGCCCGCCCCCTCCCGATGGCCACCAACCCATCGCGACTGCGAGTACTAACCACCGTGCGGCGTCATCCTCGACCGACCAACGCACCATGGAGAAGCAGCCGAGCTTGGGGCGAGCGGGAAGGCCAAGCTGCGCACCACCACGTCTGGAAGGCCTCCACGCGACCACGCTCTAGTGAACTTGCGATTTTACCGAGCTACTCGCGAGTTCACCGAGTCGAGCCGAGCTTAATTTTTGCACTCGTTTGTTGAACGAGCCGAGTTCGAGCTAGCTCGTCAGTTGACCGAGTTTGACCCAGTCGAGCCGAGCTGGCTCGGCTCGGCTCAAATTTCAGGCCTAGATGTGTGTGTATATATATATCCCAAAATTAAATAATGTAAGTAGTGACGGAGATGGATGGATTGATCACCACCCCATACATATTCCAACTTGCACTACTGCATCCACGCATCACCAGTACATTCACCACCACCACACTACTCCATGTGGGTACAACAATGTCGATTCAACTCAAGTGTCAATCCATCGCCGCGTACATGTTAGTACTCCCTCCGTTCATTTATATAAGGCATTCCATATCTTTTAATATGGACTATATTCGAATCAAAATGAGTGAAAACACACTAAATATGTCTAGATACGTGTATTTTCGAATAAAAATAGAATGTCTTATAAAAAGTAACGGAGAGAGTACGTAGTTTTCCCTACTATTGGTAAAACATGTTTGATTATATATATGGTTCATGATCGGACACGGCGTTTCGGATCACGGGTGCGGATGCACCCGTTAAGTAAAATATTTTTTATTTATTTCAAAATGTCAAAAAAATTACAAATAAAATTTCGAATATACATCATGACATTTAATGTTAGCACAAAAAAATTTGCGAAGAAAAAACATTTTTGTGACCTGTGAAAAAAGACAAAAACAATCGCGTACAAAGTCATTTTAAAAACCCTGGATTTGTCTTTTTTACACATCCCACAAAAAATGTCTTTTCTTTGAGAAACTTTTTGTGCTAACATAGAATGTCATCTAGTATATAAAAAAAAATTGAATTTTTTTGACATTTTTTAAAATATTTTTTGAGCAGTAGGTGCATCTAGACCTATGAGCCGATATGGATTTCTGGTTCATGATCTATTTTTCTTTCATCCCATGCATGGCCTTCTTCCTTATCGAAAAAAATGCTTGGCCTTGTTAAAACAGGTGGGTTCTTACTCTTTCTTGTACCATGAGAAAAAAGAGCACGAACCTGACTCGTCTCGCCACGCCACATGCCTAATGAATTGAGTTTCAGTTGGAGAGTGTTTTGACAGAACACTATTTTTTCGCCTGGTGCACCGACTCAAGGGTCACATTCCAGTAAACATGCACATGCTTACACGTTCTTTGTTTCTATGTTTTTAGAGATTTTGTCTTGCGCTGCCGGTTGTGTTCCCTGCCTCCTCAACTAGGCTATACAAAATAGCGAACAAAACATATGAGCTATGCAATATATTTATATTTTAACACCCACTACTACAGAAAAGGCTATCAGTGGCGCACCAAATTGGATTTCTGTGGCGCACCCGCCAAATTGCTGGGTGCGCCACAAAATTCTCGCCACAAAAATTTATTCTGTGGCGCACCAAGTTTGGTGCGCCACAGAAATGTCACCTTTCTGTGGCGCACCAAGCCTGGTGCGCCACAGAATTCTCAAAAATTCAAAAAATGCAAAAAAAATATAAAAAAGTTTTAAAAAAATTCAGAAAAATCAAAAAAAGAAATAATATGAAAAATCCTAATTATTGGAATTATTTTCGGATTTTTTGAATTATTTGAACGGATAACTTCCCGCTAGGTCACCCATCCTCAAATTGCTCCCACCCTAGCACGCTTAACTTCAAAGTTCCACCCACTCAACCTACCCTTGTGCTAGTCAAGTTCTTATTGATATATATCATATGAACCCTCTTAAGTCTTGTATGTGTATATGTGTGGTATGTGTTATAAATTTGTGTTTTTAAATTTCAGATTTTTCAAAAACTTCCAAAGTTTCAAAAGGAGATTCAAAAGTTTCAAAAGATCCAAAAAAAAATCAAAAAACTTAATTTTTTCAAAAAATCCAAAAAAATCCAAAAAAGTCAAAACACTTCAAAAAAATCCAAAAAATTCAACAATCTTCTTTGTTATACATTTCTGTGTCTTTTTTGCACTTTTTGAATTTTTTTATTTTTTTAAATTTTTTTCTTTTTTGTCTTTCTTTTTGATTTTGCTGCGAAAAATCGTCTGTTTGAAATAACTTTTTTTTCTTTTAGAATTTGAGGAATCTGTGAATTGCTGACCGGGTAATCCCTGGTGGATTCGAACTCGGATTTTTCTCACATTTTTTTTGACATATTTTTTGCGTTATTTTGACGTCGTATGCAAAATATATTTCTGTGGCGCACCAATTAAGGGTGCGCCACAGAATGTAACCTACCTATAAGGGTTTTCCTAGTAGTGACCGTCCTTCTTTAGCGTTGGTTCAATGTAGACCGTAAAATCTTTTTTAGTACCGTGTGAGCAGGGTCTTAAACTCGAGACCTCGTCGCTCTGGTACCATATAAAATTGCTGCACTATCCATTTAGACCAATAATTCGAACGGATGAAAAGGGTTATACAATATATTTACATCTCAACACACCATATAGAGGAGTTGATTAGTTTTTTTTTTGGAACGTCTCTGCAAGACTGGTCGCTTCCGTAGGTGGTCAACAATACACCTACGTACAAATATCTCTATTATTTCTTTATACTAGTTGAATGTCCGTGCGTTGCTACGGATGTATAAATATATCGTTTGACATCTCATTTTAGAAATCTATTTAGCTTTTATCTCACTCCTCATTTTTTGTAAGTGAATGTGTTGTCTTCCTCCCGGCCCCGCTGCATCGTCACATTTCTCCCTCTAAACAAAATATCAGAGGAACACATTTCAATTTTGAGAGTAAAGTCACACGATGCACTGAATCACATTTAGGTCAAGTAGTTACAATAGTATACAATACGATGCACTGAATCACATTTAGGTCAAGTAGCTACAATAGTATACAATACGCATCAACGATTTCCCTCGTATACAAATTGGTCCTAAAGACGAAGACAATAACAATATGTGCGCTTAAGTGGGCAACAACATACAAGCCTCAGGAGTAAACTGCATAACGTACCATAAGTGTTAGAAGAAAGAATTGATCAATATCTTTTTTTCGAGAATGATGATCATAGTATCTCATTTAGAAAGCTCTAATATGAACCATCATCTATCTTTCATATATATATATACATATATAAAGTTATTCTATCCTGTCAAATGCATCAAGCGCATCATATGTTATAAATCAGAACATATTTCCTTTGATCCCTCCACCTTGACCACCATGTACACCCTCTCTCCTTCCTTATCCCTATCCTGCAAAGAATACCCCATGTGGAGGTTGTGTGGGATTCTCGATATCATCGCTATAAACAGCCCGTTAGACCTTTCTCCAGTCACATCTCTCTCCCTGCCCTCCCTTCAGTCAACCACCTCTCATCAGCAATTAGAAACCAACACGACATTTACCAAATGGAAACGGCTGCTTGGGAATATGAACGATGGTTGGCTTCATTTCTCACTCCACCCTGCCTCCAGCAAAGACTCCACAACTACCTGATTACAGCAAGCATTCAATTCATGTCACATTAGCTCCTTTCAAGTTAGAACCACCAAAATCTGATTACCAACAAAAATATACATGATTAAATAAAATCACCAACGGTTGAAAGAATTTCTTCATACTTTTGGCTTGACTAACACACTGCACACTAACTAATGAGTCGAAAATGCAGTAAAAATCCATGTTAGAAGCGGTGTTTGGTGGGAAGGAGGACGTACCAGCACCGCCATGACAACAACCAGCGAAGACTCTCAGTTAAATCTAGTATAATCTGGTCCTGAAATATATCATATGATGTGGTCATGAAGTTGCATATCTATAACTAATGACACTGCTAATAACCAAGGGACAATATTTGCAAAGACCTAGACCAACTACAAAGGACTTTCATGTTTAAGTTAAAGAATTGGTAATAAACTAAACTAATTAAATGGCTGCCATGTCCTTTGTATCCTACTTTTGCAGGAAAATTTAATGAATGCGGAATGAACTTCATATTTTCTTAAACTTTGTGAGCCACAGTCTCAGAAATGATCTCCACATGAATTACAAATTTTGCCTCTTTACTTAACCAGCAGATACATTTTCCTAACGTATATTCTTGTAGTGAAGGCTGGAAAGAATAGACTTATTGTTTTATAAATTTGAAGCTTTGGCCAGACCTAACTAACTCACCAGATCACTTGTAATATTTGCAGTTTCGATAAACCTAACTTACCAGATGCACTCTGTTAACCATAAATTATACACCTCTTTTTTCCTGAAATTGAAGATGAAGTAGAGGAAATAACTGTGCTTTAATTTAGCTGTGAGTACAACATGGAAACAATAAAACATGGTAAGTCCCTCTATCCACATAATGTATCCGATTTTCACTTAAACCATATTTCCTTAATTTATTTCTTACCATGTCCATTGTATCCTACTTTAAATGGCTGCCATGTCCATTGTATCCTACTTTTGTAGGAAAATTTAATGTAAGGGGAATGCACTTCCTATTTTCTTAACCTTGTGTGCCACAGTCTCAGAAATGATCTCACATACTCAATTTTCTCCTGAAATTGCAGATGAAGTACAACAAATAACTAAAGCTTTTATTTAATTGTGAATAAAACATGGAAACAACAAAACTTGGTCAGTGCCTCTATCCACATAATGTGTCCTATTTTCACTTGAAATCATATTTCCTTAATTTATTGCTTACCATTTTTCTTCGAGATTGCAAACAAATGAGCTGAAATATGAAGAACACCAAACATGATGATGATGCAGAATATATCCATCTGCGTGGAGAAGCACTGAGCTGTGCAGAGACGTGGAAGTTGCCCTCGCCTGCTTGTATGGTAATTATGTTGCGCATAGACCCTAATCTCGTATCAAATTCCATCAGATATTAGATGGAATATCTCATAGACCCTTTCCTTAAGAATTTGGATCCAAATGGCTCGATTTCTGGCCCGTGGTAGATTTATGATTCTCAGTATTTTCGTGACCCTAAAATACTGAATACAAAAGCCAGTTAAAAATCGAGAAATAATTAACTAATTACCAGAACCATGTACAAAAGCTTCAGATAAAGCAACCAGAAGCATGATCATGCAATTAACAAATTTAAGGTGTTGCAAAGTATAGTGCTAGAGCAGATCGCTTGGAAGCTTCATATTAAAGTTAAAACCAAGCAGAAACAGAAAGGAACTAAACATTTCGTAAATGTCCAAAACTACTAACCTATCCAGGAGCCAACTAACTTGTCCATTCATCACGAAATTTCCTGAATGACACGGGTTCACGGATCATTCTTAAAACATGACTTCCAGGACAAAAAGTTGATCAACAGAAGCACATATCAAAATCAAAGCCTCTTCATCAGCAACATGCTGGCGTCTCAGCTCATGAATGGTCGAACGGACCGTGCTCATCTCGCTCACAGCACTCTCGGCAAATCTCAGCGCCTCCTCTTTCCGACAAACTTCTTCGTCAATCTGCCCTCGTAGCGAAACGAGCTCACCCATGTCTCTAGGTTTTTTCTTAGCTGCGGCAGAACCATTGGCGTGGCCAAGCCATTCCGAACATGCCCTCCTTCCCTGCGTCTCGTCAGGCGTCTCTCTGCATTTTCCCCAGACAGTTTGTGGCATCTTTGTGCTTCTCCAATCGTTGTCCCGCAGGTAATAATCTTCCATCCCAGGTTCATTAATCATGGAAACTCGTGATATATCATTTTTTTGATGTGCAGTGATAAGTGATGAGTGTTTTCCCACAAATGAAAGTGATTTACCTATATGATTCCATCTTGTATGGTAAAAAAAACCTAATAAACCTGCATGATCTAGTATTCTTAAAATCATACTACGAGTACTCAAATGCCTAATCTGAATCTTCTTGCATAATAATAACTGACAAAGCTAGAGAACTGTATTTGGGAGTTGAGAATCTCTCATTTGAGGTGGTCTCACACCTGGGAGGAGGGTTGCTCGTGGCCTCCTTCAGGCTTGCACTGCCATCTCGCATCACACCCACCAGGATACGCCACAACACAGATTGCCTGATAGAGCGCGTGTGGTTACCGCGCCACTGCAGTCAGGCCGCCCTTTTGCTAGACGTCTTGGCGTCAACGCCGACCATCACCAGCGGGGTGCGGCTTGGAGAGCGCGCTCCCGTCGGATCGGCACCACAAAGGCGAGGATAAGCAGGTCGGCCACAGGGGTTGTGGCCGTGGCGCAAGGCGCATGCGGCGAAGTCCCAGACCCAGGCCTCCATGCCTCCAGCCGCGCCTCCGTGCTGATGCTCTTGATCGTGATCTTGGCAGGGCGTCACGTGGAGGCGTTGACGTCCGAATCCGCGTGGTGCAAGGGGTGACGGCCGGATCCGGCGGCGGGTGTGAGGATCCGCTGAAGGGGTGAGACCTTGAGAGAGGCGATGGATGGGGCGGGTGAGAGAGGGGAAGAGGCGATCGAAAAGAATCGGTCAACTTGGCTGGCCCACACGTCGGCACAAATATTTTGTCGAGAGAAGGCCGATCGGGGGAGGCAGAAAACACATGACGTAATTTACATTGACTCGTTCGAGCAAGTGGCTGCATCGGGAACTCAGGAACTGTGCCGATGGAATAGCAGGAGTTGAGGAGGCTCACTAGAGCTGATAGAGCTAATGGTTAAGAGGGTGGTTGTACCCCAGCCCATCAGAGTTCAAATCCCAGGTTTAACGTTGTTGTTTCTCATTTAAGGCGGAATATTCTTTAGTGGGAGGCGACGTTCCCGTCGACAGCGAGGCGCCCGTGGTGACTTCGTCAATATCAAGACTCGACCCGCCGACTCGGTCTTTCGGAGGTGCTCATAAGGGTAGGGTGTGCGTGCGTGCGTTCATAGGGGTGAGTGTGTGCGCGTGTATATGAACGCATGCGTTGTACTATGTTTCGCAAAAAAAAATAGTAGGAGTACCAACTTAATCTTCCGTTTAAGCATGCGTGAGTGATCACTCACACCTCTACCTAATTACTCCCTAGCTTGTTGTACGTATATAATTCTACACTAGCTTAATCGACCACACCACTGGTAGAAAACGGGCCATTAGTGCCGGTTCTAGAGGGTCTTTAGTACCGGTTTCCAACCGGGACAACCAAATTGGGACTAAAGCCTCCCCCCATTAGTCCCGGTTGGCCACGAACCGGGACTAAAGGCCCTCCACGTGGCCTCGGCGGAGCGCGCGGGGTGGAGGACCTTTGGTCCCGGTTGGTAACACCAACCGGGACTAAAGGTTTCTGCTTTTTTAAATTTATTTAGGGTTAATTTAGGGTTTAGGGGTTGGGGTTTAGGAGGGGTTTCGGATATTGTGTTTTCCATTCAATTCTTTTCGTATGGAGAGATCACGTTGATGCGCCAAAAACAAATTTTCGCATACATAAAGTTCATACTACATGGAGATCACGTTGATGCATATATATATATACACATACAATTTGGTATCTATTTAATTACATGGAGATGATCAAATTACATGGAGGCATTAATAGTCGCAATGAAATTCTCCCGCCTCAGGTATGACGTCCGTTATCAAAAATCCCGACAATTCCTCTTGAATTGCTTTTAGGCGGTTCATTGGTATGAGCTCGTCCCGCATACCTTTCATCTAGATCAATATGAATATGTGATTTGTGTGTATATATATTTCAAATCATCATAAAAAAATTATGACTGGAACTCAACACAATTGATGGTAATAAAATAGGGACTATTACTCCTGTGCCCCTGGATCCTTAGTTGTGCTCACTTTTCCCACCGATGTTAACTTTTGCTCACTTTTCCCCACTGCGTTAGTTGAAACTCTCATGAATGCCACAGACGGACGTATCCGTCGAGTCCGTTAACTCTGACTAGTGGGGCCGTGTGGGACTCATTCTGACTGACGCTCGTTTGACCTGACAGGTGGGGCTGCGTTTCTGTGGCTTTGCTTGTTGGACCGTGGTGGGCTTTTTACGTTGTAGAACGGGCCCATTTCTTGATAATTAAATTAGCGAGGCCAGCCTTTATGCATGCGCCCGACTCAGCCTACTAGGGTGGCATCGATTCAGCCTGCTATGCATGGGAAGAGCAGCGTTGACGCCACGGGTCGGCATGCATGCCAGCGTTGTAGAACGTGCTCGCATGCCAGCGTTGACGCCACGGATCGGCACGCCAGCGTTGTAGAACGGCTCGCATGCATGCGCGCCGCCACGCACGCAACCAGACGCACAGCTGCGTCCCTGCCCTGCCGCTCGATTCAGTCGCGACGCACGCAACTATGGACGTGTAACCTAGGCAGGGCGGCACGGCAGGCTCGATTGAAGCATCGGTTCAGTCGATCATCGGTTCACGCGACGGTGGAGGCATCTATTCATGCATTTGATTCAATGTGAAAACGGTCGAAAGAAGGCCTAGCCTAGGCCACGGATCGGCACCACGCCTCCTAGATCCAATTTGAGAACCAGCCGTTCCGTCTACACGGTTTACCACCCCATCTCTTCCTCTTCGTCTCCCCGGCTCCTATTTAAACCAACCCATCTCTTCGTGTACACTTCCATCTGTGCCTCGCCCCTTCACCGAAATCCAAAGCAAACTCCTCGACGCGAAGATGCAGTACAACGCCCCCACGTTCCATATGCCGCCAACCGTACCGGAGGCGGAGGAACGCTACCCTGCCGGCGTCGTCGTCGAGAACGCGCTCCGCGTGTGGGCGTTCTCACGCTGGAGGGGTGCTCGGGACCTTGCGTATGGGTTCCTCCGTGCGGGCTTTGCCCACCTCCCGGCGGGCTCGCCGGTCATGTTCCGCCTCGACGAACATCGTCCCCACGCCAACGCTCCGGTGATAGGGCTCGTCGCCCACTTCACCAACAGGTTCGATGCGTACTACCTGCTCGGCCAGGTGTTTTGGTGTGGGTGCGAGTTCATCGCATTCACCACCTACAACATCTTCACCGACATGGAAAGCATCTTCCCCACCCCCAACCGCATGCACAGCCTCCCGTACTACCTCGGCGAGAACGGCCAGGTCGAGGAGCAGTGAAGATGGTGGTGAAGACGGCGGTGAAGCCAAGCCAAGCAGTGAAGACGGTGCCCTAGCTAGGCCCTAGCTATTGTGTTAGGGCATCTTTTATCTATGTTGCGTTTGTGTGCGTTGTATGTGTGTGTGTTGCCCTTCTATGTAGGGTTATCTATCTAGGGATCCCATGTATCCCATCTATCTATCTAGTGTTATATGTAAGAAATTGTATGTCGCTTGATTTATCTAAGTTATGAGTGTTATAATGGTGTGTTATATTTGTTTTATTTTAGTCATGTATTTGATTGGTGTCAAAAATGAGATTAAGGTGTCAAAAGTAGTTAGGGAACTGTTGGTGATTGTTGAGATAAGCAAACATAATCAAAACCAAAAACATGAAAAAGAAAAGAGAAAAAGCACATACGGTTAAGGGAAATCAAATAAATTCAAATTTTGTTTCAAATTCAAATGTTGCTTCAAAGTCAACTTCTGTTTCAAATTTTGAATTCTGCCTCAAATATGATACATTATTACAACTTATTTGGTGAGCAACCGAACCAAAATATCTGTTTGCCCGTGCACGGCAACTAGTTATTTTGTGCATTTTGTAAACCCTTGTATTTTACTATCAGAAAATATAAGAGCTTGGGCAATCAAATTGAATCATAGAAAGAAAATAAATTAAAAGGAAAAAAGAAACAAAGGTTTTCAAAAAAAAAAAGACAGAGACATCGCGTGTTTGTGGGCCTATCAGACAAAGTCATGGCACGGCCCAACCAAAGCTTGATTCTGTTTGGGCCCAACACGACTTTTTTTTCAGCACTGTCTGTAACTGATGAACTCAACTAAGCTGACTGTCCATTGCATTAAGCTTCCATGACATGTTACCATCAACCACATTAAAATGTTTTCAACTACTAGTACAACAACCATACTGAAATACAACCACTACTTGTTCAGATAAGCAATAACTGTTACAACACATGATGAAGCCAATGATTCTACTCATCACATATATCTTTGATCTTCTGCAACTTAGCCCCCAAGTTGGATTTCTGTTTCAGAAGATCGGCAACCATACACTCCAACTTCCTCTTCTCTTGCTTAATCAAATCCCTGTCCTTCTCTGCCTTCTGCCTCAAAAACTTGTGCATGTTGGAAGTTGATGCATCCAGTTTGTTCTTCTCCTCTAGTTCAGCTATTGCATCAACAAGTGCTTGTTCTGCTTTGGCCTTCAGGGCTAGTGCAACCTGCTTTTCCTCAACCTCCTTCTTGAGCTCATCCTGGGAATTCTTCAAGTCAAGGTGAAGCTTTGTAATCTCATCTTGGTACTTCCACCTTATTTCAAGAACGTCTAAGGCGTCACGAACTCTAGCATCTTTGATTTCCCCATGCATTTCCCAAAGTTTTGTTAGGGATTTGGACAACGTAGGTGGCCACACGTCATCAACCCGGTGCACAAAGTCACAAGTTTCTCCAGACTACACACATGTATCAAACAAGTTTCTGTTACTAATTTACACAAAAGAAAATATCTCAAGTTGTACTCCAAAAAAAAGTTCAGTTTTTTCACGTACCATCCCTGCGTAGGCCAAGAACCTCCTGCCAGTCCAACATCCTTCGAAAGCAACACATTTCTGGACCGTAGAATTGCAATGACAACGGATCTTGGTCTCGTCTTCATCGTCTAATCCGCAATAATCGGAATCGTACATGGTATTTGGGCCCTAAGAAATTTTCAGCGCAAGACCTCGGATTCGTGCTCAGATAAGAAATCCCCAAATCCTAACCCTAAACCTAAATCCTAGGATCCCAAATACACGAGATTGGAACACTTACGTTGGTGCCAAGCGAGCTCAGATTGGTGGAATCTTCGTCGCCGTCGCTCCACGAAACCATGGCGTCGTTGGGCGGCGATCTACAGCTCTGCGGCGGCGGGAGTCGAGAACGAACCAGAGCAATGACAGAACGAACCAGAGCGAGCAATGGGGCCAGCAATGGGGCGGGGTCAGCAATGGGGGAGCAAATGGGGCCAGCAACAGCTACTTCGACATGGATGCGTGAACGGCCAATCAGGATGCAGAACCAGCATCACGCGGATCGCCAAGGCGAGGAACCGTCCATACGATCCAACGGCGCGGAGACGCGCGCATGCCTGCCCGCGGGAATCCTAGAAGGCCATATCTGACGGGTGGAGTTTGTCGCTAGAGTCTGATTGGACGGCTGACGTTCGACACTAGGGTTTGGCGAGATGCTGCGGGGTTTAGAGTCAGTCAACGGGGTTATTAGGGTTTGACCAGAACTTCAAATGGCCATAAACAATTCAAAAAAATCCAAAAATGAAAAAACTTGCGTAGTTCGTCGGTTTATAAGAAATAGTTATCAAAAAAATTACCAAAGATTCATTTTGGAGTGATTAAGAAGGTTCTGAACTTACTTTTTCATTTTCATATTCCAAACGTTTTTTTTGATGGTTTTTAGTTAAAAGCATTTATGTTTAAAAAAATATAGTAATATGAAGATTAATTCAATAAATAGTGAAACTACTACTAGACACCATATGGATTGAATATGTGTTAATACAAAAATATTTGGCTCATTTGGACAAGGTCGAAAAAAAACTGCTTACAAATGGGGGTGTTTACCCTAGCTTTGGAGCTCGTTTGTAGTACCTTTCTCATGGGGATTGATCACCTTTGCTCATTCGGATTCAGATGTTGGTTCAGATACATACCACATAGCAATGGACTTCATATGTTTGAACAACTCCAACTTTGCATCAAATTAAATTTTATTTCAAATTCAAATGTTGCTTCAAATTCAAATTTTGCTTCAAATTCAACTTTTGTTTGCAATTTGAATTCTGCCACAAATATGATACCAAAGTACAAACATCATTATTACAACTTATAAGTTTTCACAGTACCTCTAATTGAAAACACAAACACAAGCATCATTATTACAACTCATCAAGTTCTAAGCGGTCAAAGTGCAAATTCAAATCTTGGACCTGCTCCTTGTGTTCGCAGATGGCTTCACCGTCCTGCTCCGGGTTTCCCTAGCTGGGATACTCTTTGGCTTCAAATTCAACTTGTTCCTTTTGATCTTCACTTGGGGTTGTGGCCGTGCAGGTGCTGACAGAGTACTTCCACTCGCCGAGCCCTTGACGACAACCTGACGGTCATCTGTGGGTTCAATGATCATTAAAGGAACAACTGGAACAATTACCCCTTCTTCCTCCTCTCTTATAGCTTCAAAACCATCATAAGCCATGGCTTCAAATTCTAAGGCATCGGATGATGGTTGAACTTCAGTTTCTTGGGTTTCTTCCTCTCTAGGCCTTTTCTGCCCTCTGCCTCCATTTATCCTAGAGCTGACAAATAAAATTATAAGCCATCGGTATAAAAGAGTACAAATGCATAAAAAAAAGGTAGGGAGACATACGAAGGTGCCGGTACTGCCTCATTTGCTGCATTCTCCAGCTCTGCTTCATTCTCCAGCTCTGCTGCATCTTCAATTGCCATTGCTGCTGCATTCTCCTCTGCATTTGCTGCTGTCCATCGTTGCTCTTCTCCAAATGCTGCATCGACTGGATTGGTACAGAGCCTAGCAATGTGCCCCAGAATTCCACATTTTTTGCACGCACGCTTTCTTGGTACACGACCCTCTTCACCTGCCCTGTACCTGTTTTTCTTTGGTCTTCCTGGTGGTCTAGTCAGTACAGGAGAGCAGAGTTTGAACCCTGGATCAACTATGTTCCATTGGTCTTTTCCCAAGAGTGCAGGCACATTCTCAGCATAAGCAGCCATAAATTTGGCAACAGAGAAATAGTCAGAGCAATATTGATCAACTTCACCATCTGCACCCCCAATGACAGTCATCAGATGTAGGGCATGTATGCATGGCTTCCCACGGATCTGCCATTGTCTACAACTGCATACCCTAGTTGCTAGGTTCACTGGATACCTCCATAACCTATTTTTACTGTCAGTATAGGCTACCTCACCCTCAAGTGTATCAGATCGAATGCATCTCATCTTCAGTCCTCTTGCCTTCAAATGCAATGCCTTAATCAGTGATGGGAGCATAAGATGACCAACATATTGTGTTTCTGCAATTCTTTTGCGAAGAGCCATCTTTATCATGATCATCTGCCTCATCTTGTCAAATGCTTGCCACAACAAAAGACCTTTCACTGACTTGAACTTTGCATTGAAGCATTCTGCAAGGTTGTTGGTCACATAGTCTACTTTGCAGACTTCGTTGAATTTGCTTCTTGACCACACCTTTCCATGATGTTCATCCATGTAATCCTTCACCAAAGGATTTTGAGCATACAACACTCTCAAATGGTGCTCATGCTTCCTTTCGCTGCATGTGTATGATGCTGGCCATAAGTTCTCATCATAAACTTTACCTTTGAACTTCTTTTTAAAATTCTGCGCTAGGTGTCGCATACATTCCCTATGCTCCACTCCAGGGAACACAATTTCTACTGCACTCTCTAAACCCTTGCAAGCATCTGTGTGTATAGCTAAACCTGGGGGTGTGCCTATAATGTTGCGCAACTGCTGCAGAAACCAGACCCAACTTTTCTCGGACTCTACCTCCAACACACCAAATGCAACTGGGAATAGCCAGTTGTGTCCATCAACTGCAGAAGCTGATACTAGTTGTCCTCTCCATCTTCCAGTCAAATGGGTAGCATCTACAGACAAATAAGGCCTGCAGCCATCAAGAAACCCCTGCCAGCAAGCCTTGAAACAAACAAAAGCCCTCCTGAAGCACTCCTTCTCAAATGACTTCCCTTTTATTTTGAAGGGAACCGTATGCTTGTCAATCTCTACAACACTCCCTGGACTAGCCATCTCCACTTCAGCTTTAAAGGTGTAAAGCAGCTGAAAACTCTCATTCCATTGACCATTAATCCTGTCAAGAGCCATTTCCCTAGCATTGAAAACTCTCATGTAAGGAATTTTGATCTTGTACTTCTCGAAAAGCTTCCCATGGAGTGCTGTTGGACCAAGATTAGGATCTTCCCTCAGCCAATCCAATACTGCATCTGCCACCCACCTAGTTTTTGCTAGCTTGGCTTTGGCCTTCCCCGCTCCCCCCCAGGTGGACAAGTGTGCTTCCGTTTGTTTTTCTTTATCTGAAACAAAATAAAAAGGGTCAAAACAATTAAGAAACATTACTCACTGATCTGAAACTAAAATACTCAATGAACTTGGATTACCTGAATAATGCTGCTATTTTTTACCATACGGGATGCATGCAACCTCCACCTACACCTAGGATATGGACAAAACACTGTGAACCTTCCTGGCTCACTCCTTTTGATCTTGTAGGTATTTTCAGTTAGAATGCAATATGTAGTCACTGCATTCCGACAGTCCACCATGGATTCGAAAATGGTGCCTTCAGTAAGCTGAGGATTTTCCCTGTTCCACTCAATTGTTGGCATGTCCTCACCATCGTATTCATCTTCAATTAAGCTGTCAATGTTCTCCTCCTTCTCTTCATCGTCAGTGTCATCAAACCTAGCTCGGCTGATGGGCTCCTCTGGATATTCATCATCCACTGCTTGCTGACGCGTCTATCTACCAGTTCAGGGTACAATATCTCGTCTTCATCATCATTTCGAGGCACCTCCTCGTCAGGTTGTGCATCTTCTTCTACACCGACTGCAGAAGGTTCAGGAGAAGCTGCAGCAGAATGAGCAGCAGAATCGGCAGAAGGCATGTTGTGGCTTTCAGAACCACTCGCTTTACTTGGTCTCGACCTACAAGGAGTGCCGGGGTGCTGGATATTAGCAGAGACAGATGATGTCCGAACACCCTTCCCTTTGTCGACCCGTTCTGCCCGTGGCTGAAGAACATCGATACCGACTTTACCGAAACGGCTGCCAGCATTCAGAGTAAATAGCAACCTCAGATGCTCGTCGCATGTTAGTGGGACAAATGTTTGCTCGGTACTGTTGAAATAGCTCAGTTCAACAGCATCGGCATCGCTCCAGGGATATGACGCACGGAGTGCATCGCGGAAATCTTTCAAGGAATTGCTGGTTTCTACCACTTTGGGATAGAAAAACGTTGTAAGCAACTGGGATTTAGTACCACGCAGAATACTACTTTCCATTCTAACCGCCAGCCGGAAAGCCAGCGAAGGATCAATCCTACGTTGTTCAAATAAAGGTGCGGTTAGGCCGGCAACATTTCAGCAAAATTGGAACGATTTAAGCTACCAGAAGTCAAATACTGCCTAATTTACGAGTCAGAACATCAATCTAAGGAGAAACATTGCTTACCCAGGTGTAATCCATGAATTATCTGCCGCTGATTCGATCCAATCCTCTCCACTGTTGAGGGCATTCGTCGCGGCCGCACTCAACATCGCTTCCTAATCCCAGATGGGAGGTGGGGAGTGTAACACTCCGAAAATTTAGACCGAATTTTAAATTAAATTTTGGACGCCGGAAAAACTTTTCGGGTTTCTAAATGTTTTCTTCGAACCCGTTGGTCTTTGATTTGACTTTGGTTTCGCTCTCCTAGAAAAAAATTCCCAACAATCCTCGATCTTTGTCGACCTCCACCATAATTCCATGACATGGTTTTGTCTACTAAACAATGGTTCCATCTGGATATTGCAAAAACCCTTCTGCCTGTCCTACTAAAGCCTCCACTGCAATCTTAGCTTGGAATAAATTCTACCAAGCTACCATATGGTTCCCTCATACATAGAGATCACTCCCACGGAAAAATATTTCATAGGCCCATGCAATATTCCAAAGATAGACCCTATTTCCTATTATGTCGGTTTCAATCCGAAAATTATCCAGACACCTTCCACTCATCCAAAAATTCTACAATTTTGGGGAGATGCATGAATCCACCTCCTGAACATTTCACTCCACTGCCCCAACCTCATTTGAGCAATATTTGAGGTACTTCCTTTGTAGTGTTCTTTTCTTGTCTATTAGCAAATTCCAAAGGAACCCCTCTTTGCATGTCTCCAAAAATTCTACCAAAAATTCAGAGATGACCCCTAGGCAGTTTGTAGTCCGTTTATGCAAAAATATTTGGTACCTTGTTAAGAAAATATTTGACCTTTCCTCTGTCCAAGTTTCTGCCCTAAAATTCAAATGTTTTCAAAATCTAGTCAAATGATTTTTGTAGTGGGAGAAGAGTGCCTAGATGCAAGCATTAGGAGTTCCCACACCTCTGGGCAAAGTCTTGACCAAACCAAAAATCATTTGCCTCCTCAAACAATCGAATTCAAATTTGACCAGTACTGTTTTTCAAAAGTTCTAGTCGCACGAAGTTTTGAATTTGCAAAAACTTTAGTCACCAAAGTTGTAGAGTTTTGAATTTTGCTTGCAGTGGTGAAAACCCCATCGCTTTTGGACCTCCGAGTCGCCGGGAACGCAACGATGCCGCCGTGTCGCACCCTAGACGCCCGCTTTCGCATGACCTAAACGTCGCTTAGCCCTAAACCCTGCCTAACCCCAGAGCTGCAGTACCACCTCGTGCGTTGCTGTGTTCCAGCTCATCCACTTATCTCCTCCACCGACAGAATAGTGCCATGGTGAGAGCTTCCCGTGTCCCCTCTCCCTTGCCTTTAAAAGACCCCGAGCCCTTTCTCGCGGGCGCACCCAGCACTCCACTCTCCCTTCCCTGCCCAAACATCTCTCCCTCCTTCCCCAGAACCTCTCCACGATTTTCAGCAGACGAAACCGAGCCGAGCTCGAGCGTCAGCCGTGGTCGCCATGACCATGTCGAGGAAGCACCCGAGCAACGCCAGCCTCCCCCGCACCCCTAGCCCTCCCCCTGGTCGCGGTACACCACCACCATCCCATTCCCCTCCTCGGTTCGTCCTAGGAGCCACGGAGGAGGGAGATCGGAGCGTGGCCGAAGCCATGGCCAAAGCTCGCGAGCACGGCAGCCCACGCCCGTGGCTCTCCCCCCTCCTGGCCGAGGCATCCCCGGGGCGCGGTGTGGTCCGGCGAGTCCACTCCCGCCGTCGCCGTAGCCCCTAGCCCACCCCAGCGCCGCCGCCGTCCACCTCCCGAGTCTCCGCCATGGCCATGAGGCCGGAGCTCGTGGGCGACGCTCCCGAGCCACCTCCGGCTCTGGTCTTCCCCATCCCCGGGCGCGGTGGGCCCCGGCGACCCCGCCGCCGTGGCCCCAATCGCCGGCAGTGGCGGATGCCCGAGCCGCCGTGCTCTCCTGCCAGTGCGTGTGAGGAAGGAAGAGGAAGAAGGAAAGAAAAAGAAAAAGAAGAAAAGAAGAAAAGGAGAAGGGAGAGAGAGGCTGACAGGTGGGTCCCGGCCCCACCTGTGAGGTTAACTGGAGGCGTATTTCTGTGGATACGCTTCCCTGAAGCGAAGACGCATTTCCAGAGAAATACGCGACCAGCCCAGCCAAATTTCAGCCCACTCTGTTTTTTTTCTCTGGTGAGCGGCAGATAGCTAATTTTCGCACGTCCGTATCTTTTGAACCGTGGCTCCGTTTGGAGCGATTCAAATTTGTAAATTCTTAGTTTGAGACGATCTGTCCAGTAGTATAAGTTTTACATTTTTGTTAAATACTTGTTTGCCAGCACCTTGTATGCGTGCGTAGGGTATTCCGCGGTACCGGCGAACCGAGACCCTGGCCCGTGACGTGTCCGTGACCCTCCAAGCCAAATGGTGTCGATCTTCGGAGGCAAGCTAACCCCTTGCTATGAGTAGTCCCGCAATGTTTGTTTGTTTATCTGCTTAATACCATGCCGGGTGTTTATGTCTGTCTACTATTATTGTTGCATGTCTATTTGTTGTCCGTATTTTGTATGAGGCTTGTAATGTTGCATCTATCATGTTGCATTTTAAATTGTCGCATTACTTTATAATTTCTTATCTGCGCATCACTCCCGTTCCCGAGACAATGGCCGGAGGAACCGCCTCAGTCAAAGGAATGGGGGAAATATTACAACTGTGCGTCTCGCGCTTGCGGGGCTTTGTTTGCTTCTTCTTCTTCGCCGAGGTGAGGAGCGGACGAATGTCGTCTTATGATCCTCGGAGTTGGGGGCATTTGCCAAAAGAGTTATTTGCTTCTTGTCCCTCCGTCAAACATGGTTGGCGTAAGCCACCTAGACTGCGACGCTTGGGAGCTGACTTTCCATTTGGTTCTTTTGCCAAGATTGCTGACACCACGTCAGGTTAATCCTCGAGTGGAATGGATGCTTTCTTTCTTATGACTGCTTTTCGGTTCATTGTTTGGAGGCTACATGCCTCGCCAACTTTGTAATTAATCTGCAAGGGCGCTGGCTGGAGGAACCGCCACAGTCGTCCGATTGACCCACTGTGTTATCTTTTGTAGTTGATCTGTGAAGGCGCTTGCCAGCGGAAGACCGCTGCCACAGTCTTCCGGTTGACGTTTCTTTTTCTTTGTCAAACGAGAAGGCGCTGGTCGGCGGGATCGCCGCCGTAGTCATCCGGTTGACGCCATTTATTTTGCTAAGTTTGGACATGGACACTACTATTCTTGAAATATTATGTTCTAATGTCTTGAGGTTTGATGATATATATTATTGTGATATTGTGATTGTTGTGTTGGACTAACCCTCTGTTGTTTGGACTTGTTATGATGAAACTTGATTAATGAAACACCCCTCCAAACTTCGATAGGGTCAGTCCATAGTGCCACTAATCTGAACATCGAAAGCACTACCACTTTCGCTCACATGGGCGGGCCTTGACCTACGTAATCCTATTGAGCCTCCTTTGATGCCACCCTTTTGGCAAGTCTAGTCGGTTACCATAGTTGGTCGGGGCTAGTCTTGCGAAGGTTCCGGAGCTAGGCGTCGCTCATGGGTTGGGGACGTGCCAGATTCACTTCTGCATAAGGCATATAGTTATGTCGGTGGCTATATAGGGAGTGTCTTGATGGCGTGAACGGTCGAGTGAGTGTATCAGACCGTCTTATGGATGTGATCCTAAAGTACCGGTTGTTAATGATCCACTTAGATGAGTGAAGTATTGCAACCTCTCGAGAGTGTCAAATCTGGATGTCTAGCCTCGTTCCAAGGTTATGGAACAACAGTTCAGTGTCAGTCACACTATTGTCTTTGTCAAGTCAGGAGGTTAAACATAAGTTCTGTTTGAAAGAAAGATGAACAACCTGATTTCACTAAATGAACAATAAGTTGATGCAGGGAATGTTACTTGAGATGTGATTGAGAACCAAGTTCAGGGATGGCGGTGTGATGCGTTGGGGAGCCTATAGTTAGGCCAGAGCCCACATCAACCGTGCATGCCCAAGTAAAAGGATGAGTCCAGTGGACCTAGCAGTTGACAGATGTAGCAAGGCCGTTGGGCCTAGTTGTGCTGACAGGTATTGTTATGTTGTTTGGTACAACTGGTACACTCGTTTACTCGTCACAGGTAAGCCCTTTGTATGATTGCCGGTGCACGATCCAACCCCACCTGGCTTGGACTCTGTACTGGTGATACCCCCGTTGCTTGCTTATGACATGTTTGGTTGTCAATGCCATGCTACTTTTATGTCATGTATCTAGAGTACACCTTGACATGTTGTAGGATTTTATTTCCAGTGTATACCTTGTTGCATGATTGTTGGATTGTTTGTGGTGAGGGGCGATACTTGTTGAGTGCATAATAATGTACTCACGGGCCTTGTGATTGTGGCCAGATTTTGGCGAGGACTCAACCTCCACCTTAGCAAGGACAAGGAGCAGAAGCGTGCTAGGATCAGTAGCCCAGCCAGATACCTGTGGAGTGGAGCCGCTCCAAGCCGTTGCCTCAATTATGTCTTCCGCTGCCAGTTAAAACTCTGAGTTGGACCATGCTTGGCATGATATTTTGAAATGCCTCGATGGCCTTGTAAACCCTTTTGTAGCACTTTGTGCCTGATTGTGTAATGATATCCGCTATGTTGCATTGTCGTAACGTGAGGCCAGATATCTTGGGCTGGCGCACGGGGCGACCGCCCTTCTGACAAGCTGTGCCAGAAGGGGGTGCCACAGAGCATGGTATCAGAGCACCAGGCTGGCTGTAGACTACCCTAGCATGGAAAGCTCAACCTTACTATTTGCCGACAAGGAGCCCGATGGATTTGACCCATCTCCGCCTAACCGGCATGGCTAATGTTGGTCAACAGTATGGTGCAGTAGGACTTGTCCCAATTCCCTGAGTGAGGCTCGCCGGTTTTTTTCCAAGAGAAGAAGCCGACACAACCCCGTATATGAGACCCAGTCCTAGCTGCCGCTTATCCCCACCCTCGCCTGCTATCCTTAGCCAACCCAGCTCTCTTGAAGCGGGATCCCGCAAAGGAATCCCGCATTCTCATCTCATCCTACACCCAGAGCCAGAGGAATCCGATGGCAAACCCCAAGGTCATCCTGGAAACCACCGCCGCTGAGTATGGCGGATTCCCAGTGATTCTTCAGAAGGCCGTCTCTGATACTCTTGGCAGGCCTGATCTCCCTCGGTATGTGGTGTTCGAGAACTCACTCCCGCTAGACGGGAGTGAATTTCGAGCGAACGTGCATATCGGCTCGTGTCCGTTGGGCACAAGCATGACGTACCTGATCCCAGGTAGGAGCATGCCCACTCTTGCTCAAGCCATCCAAATAGCAGCCTATGAAGGTCTCGTCCGCCTACGGTACTCAGAACCCGCAATGGCGAAAAGTCGAGCTTTCCACTTTCTCCCAGCCCGACCCCAACCTGGCGCGGAGGCCATCCAAACCTCCATCGAAGGCGAAGCTGACCCTGCCGTCATCACCCTGGTCACCTACGCAGCTACAATGACTAGGTTCAGCAATTCTCTGATAGAAGAACTCGCAACCACAAGGCGCAGCCTTGGTCACGCTCACTTGCAACAGTGTCGAGCAAGGAACCCACCTACCCTCAACCATGGGCAAGCTCGAGGTACCGGAGCCCCAGTCCCAGATGACTTGCTGGAACGCAGTCTGGTGTGTCTGTGGCGCAAGTACTAGCCCGAATTCAGCAACAACCCCAAGAACAAGGTGTAATCCTTGAAGGCAGGCCGATGATTCCCCACCCACCGGAAGATGCAGATGTGGACACCACTCTTCGTCTTGGCCCCGCTCCACCGACCCCCAGAGGCCGTCAACGGAATAGAGCCCCTGTTTGTTTAGTCTGAGTGACGCTCGTATGTTGGTAGGTGAGAAGCCGTGAGCTTGTTTGTTTTGTTGTTTGTTTCCCTTATGTTGGTTGTAATGCAAGTTTGTTGTCTGTTTCCTGGTTGATGTCGAATCAGCCCGAAATAAAACTTGGTATTCTTATCCTCTGGTTAGCCACTTGGTTGACACATGATGGAATCTCATGCCTTTCTTTAGTTAAAGGTTTGGAAGAAAAGACAGATCACTTAAAACAGGGACAGTATATGTGAACCCAGACGCATATACCCACCTGTGAGTTAATGCAAACTTTGAATGGGATTATTTTGTAGTATGCAAATTATTTTGTGTGTGTTGCACAAGTTTAACTATTAAGTGGAAGTATTTGATGAGACACTGTAACCACGGTGTCCCGCTCACTTAATGTTGGCTCGCGCATAGGTTTGAAAAACTCCTACATGTAGTACCCCAAGGTTCCTCACCCAATATGAACCTTGTCTGGACGCATGTTAAAGAAAGGGCCCGAGCCCTCCACGAGCAACTCCCTCCCAAGCCTTAAAATGCTTGTTGAGTGTTCTTTCTCGCTGGAACACAGAAGGATTTTTGTAGAGTGTTTTCTGTCTATGTTTGCTTGTGCTTGCCTATACGGTATGGTTGAAATGATTATGCCATACTGCTGCAGCCGTTTTGTTTTGGGCCATAAAATGCAGAAATGTTTTATAAAATGATGTTTTGCTACAAGTAGAAATTCTCCTACCCATGCTTGTATCCCTGCCATTTAATCTTACTGCAAGACACGAACTGTACACGGATGGACAATTTCCGAAATGATGATGCAAGTTCTACTCCAACTGGGACACCGCGACTATTTCAACGTGAAGAGGTACCCGAGACGTTTATTTCCTCCTATCCCGGAGTTCTATAGGGAAATTTTCTTTGCAAAACAAACTTTGGGAATGGCTCTATCCCACAAAATTTTGGTGTTTGTGATCCCACCCTTGTGGCGCGAACATCGTTGTTTGAAAACAAACCTTGTTTCTTTTTCCAAACCGGTATATACATGAAAGGGGCACCTGCCATGTATGTATGGCTTTGGAAAAATCAAACCTTTTGTTGTACGCACATGAAAGGGGCACCTGTTGTGTGTGTATAACTTGTCAAAAATAAAACCTTAGGAGAAGGTTTATGATAGCATATCCCAGCCTTTGTTATAAAGGTTTTGAGTTCTTACTCACCCCAGTTGATCTTGTTAGATTATTTGATAATTTGGTTGTAGATCTTGTTTGATCTTGCCCTGTTTGTGCAAACCTTTGATTTTAAATTCATAAGCATGTGAGTAGATCTATGTTGTTTGATTTGTATGAGCCTACCATGCCATCCCTAGAATGCATTAAGTGCGAAAAAAAAAATATCGAGCCTTGAGATACCTGGTTTTTAGGAAAACCCGTTGAGTGTTGATCTCTCTATGTGAGTCCAATTATATGGTTGTAGAGGGTTTACCACAAAAGGGTTTTAAATATAGGGGTATATTAAGACCGTACAAGAATATCTTGTGTAACCCCGGGAATCTCTATAAGTCTCCGAATCTCAGACGAGATTCTTTTTAAGGGGGGAAGGTTTGTAACACCCCAAAAATTTAGACCGAATTTTAAATTAAATTTTGGACGCCGGAAAAAACTTTTCGGGTTTCTAAATGTTTCTTCTTCGAACCCGTTGGTCTTTGATTTGACTTTGGTTTCGCTCTCCTAGAAAAAAATTCCCAACAATCCTCGATCTTTGTCGACCCCACCATAATTCCATGACATGGTTTTGTCTGCTAAACATTGGTTCCATCTGGATATTGCAAAAACCCTTCTGCCTGTCCTACTAAAGCCTCCACTGCAATCTTAGTTGGAATAAATTCTACCAAGCTACCATATGGTTCCCTCATACACAGAGATCACTCCCACGGAAAAATAATTTATACCCCATGCAATTCCAAAGATAGACCCTATTCCTATTATGTCGGTTTCAATCCGAAAATTATCCAGACACCTTCCACTCATCCAAAATTCTACAATTTTGGGAGATGCATGAATCCACCTCCTGAACATTTCACTCCATGCCCCAACCTCATTTGAGCAATATTTGAGGTACTTCCTTTGTAGTGTTCTTTTCTTGTCTATTAGCAAATTCAAAGGACCCCTCTTTGCATGTCTCCAAAAATTTCTACCAAAAATTCAGAGATGACCCCTAGGCAGTTTTGTAGTCCGTTTATGCAAAAATATTTGGTACCTTGTTAAGAAAATATTTGACCTTTCCTCTGTCCAAGTTTTGCCCTAAAATTCAAATGTTTTCAAAATCTATTCAAATGATTTTTGTAGTGGGAGAAGAGTGCCTAGATGCAAGCATTAGGAGTTCCCACACCTCTGGGCAAAGTCTTGACCAAACAAAAATCATTTGCCTCCTCAAACAATCGAATTCAAATTTGACCAGTACTGTTTTTCAAAATTCTAGTCGCACGAAGTTTCGAATTTACAAAAACTTTAGTCACCAAAGTTGTAGAGTTTTTGAATTTGCTTGCAGTGGTGAAAACCCATCGCTTTTGGACCTCGAGTCGCCGGGAGCGCAACGATGCCGCGTGTCGCACCCTAGACGCCCGCTTTCGCATGACCTAAACGTCGCTTAGCCCTAAACCCTGCCTAACCCCAGAGCTGCAGTACCACCTCGTGCGTTGCTGTGTTCCAAGCTCATCCACTTATCTCATCCACCGACAGAATAGTGCCATGGTGAGAGCTTCCCGTGTCCCCTCTCCTTTGCCTTTAAAAGACCCCGAGCCCTTCCTCGTGGGCGCACCCACACTCCACTCTCCCTTCCCTGCCCAAACATCTCTCCTCCTTCCCAGAACTCTCCACGATTTTCAGCAGAAGAAACCGAGCCGAGCTCGAGCGTCGGCCGTGGTCGCCATGACCATGTCGAGAAGCACCCGAGCAACGCCAGCCTCCGCCCGCCCCCTAGCCCTCCCCTGGTGCGGTACACCGCCACCATCCCATTCCCTACTCGGTTCGTCCTAGGAGCCACAGAGGAGGGAGATCGGGAGCGTGGCCGAAGCCATGGCCAAAGCTCGCGAGCACGGCAGCCCACGCCGTGGCTCTCCCCCTGGCCGAGGCATCCCCGGGGCGCGGTGGGTCCGGCGAGTCCACTCCCTCGCCGTCGCCGTAGCCCCTAGCCCACCCCAGCGCCGCCGCCGTCCACCTCCCGAGCCTCCGCCATGGCCATGAGGCCGGAGCTCGTGGGCGACGCTCCCGAGCCACCTCCTCGGCTTGGTCTTCCCATCCCCGGGCGCGGTGGGCCCGGCGACCCCGCCGCCGTCTTCAGCACCCGCCGCCATGGCCCCAATCGCCGGCAGTGGCGGATGCCCGAGCCGCCGTGCTCTCTGCCAGTGCGTTGTGAAGGAAGAGGAAGAAGGAAAGAAAAAGAAAAAGAAGAAAAGAAGAAAAGGAGAATGGAGGAGAGAGGCTGACAGGTGGGTCCCGGCCCCACCTGTCAGGTTAAGTGGAGGCGTATTTCCGTGGATACGTGTCGTGGGGTAGATAACACGGCAGATGCTACTTTGGGGTAGCTTGTTTTTTGGGCAAGGCGACACTGGCGTCTGGGAGATTGTTTAGCATTGCAGGGGACACAGGTTTACCCAGGTTCGGCCTCTCCATTGGAGATAAAGACCTACTTCCTGCTATCTTATTATTAATCTTGGTCTCGATCTCGATAACCCGGCTACGACAACAGAGCCGGATCTCGATCTAGGTTACAAAGCTTATGTATCTCTCGATGGTTCTCTCGCCTAAAGCTTGGGGGTTATGAGAGACTTGCTAGCTATGGCTCAGGGCCGGTTTATATAGATACCGGGCCCTCTGACCGCGTACACAATAGAGCCGGTTCTACCGAACTCCAAGTCCTATCCTAGCTCCTTTGCTCTTCGTGTATTCCAAGTCTTGAACCGCCTCTGAACCGTCTTGTACCTTCTAGAATATCGCCTTCCTTAGCCGGGTCACCGCCAAGATGCCGGCCCAGAAACATAACCCGGCCCGTGCTGAGGGCTAACTGCCCTGACCGGGCCTCCTTCCTGGCGGGTCTCGTTTCCCTCTGCATGGGCCTACCGGGTTATTATCCCTCCATCAGTAGCCCCCAGGTTAACCAGGTAACCAGGTTGCCATGCTTTGCTTCCAACTTGTGTCGCTTCCTTGATCAATGCTGGTACCCTGGCTTGCCGGGTTAACCGCCTGAAACACAAAAACAACAAATACATATAACGCACTATTTTATCTTTCTGCTTAACTGGGCCAACTCTTCTTGGCGGGTCATACCGTAACCCGGCTTTCTCATACTAGGTCATATGTCTCCGGGTCTCCCACCCAACACTTAGCGAAAATCTCAACTCAACTGGACCACTTGCTAGTCATAACTGGAGTCAAAGAATATTCCTTTTGTCCTGTCTGTTTGTCGCTGGCTTCCCGGAGAAGATGCTTATCTTATCCGCTCATTTTTACCGCAATACCCCTAGGGTTTTCACCGTGGCTATAAATATCTGGCCATAACCCCAGAGTAAATTTCCCCATTCTCACGTTCATCCCCTACCTCACGCTCGCGTCACTGCCACCGCAGCCGCCGGAACTCCGATCTTCAATCGCGCCCTCTAATCTCGGTCAATCTCCAAGGTAACCTCGATTCTTACTTTTATCCATTCCGCGCCGATTCCAACCTTTATTTCTTCTAGATTGGCTCCGTATTTCATTATTCACTTCCGCATCCAAACTAGGGTTCATAACGCCATTGTTGCGCTCTGTCCTCCTCCAGAGCTGAAATCCATGACGAAGGAGAAGATAAAATCTGGAGGGCCCCGTGCGGCCAAAAAGCTCGCAAAGAAACCTTCTGGTACTGCTGCTGGTGCATCTGGATCCGCGGCTCCCGCAGCCGCTCCAGTGAACTGGACAAGGTCCAGTGCGACCAAGACCACCCTTCAGTCTTTCGTGAACCGGGGCGAACTCCCGGCTCAGAACGAGATCCAGTGGCGCGCCCCTGGAGAGGAGATCCGCCCAAACCCCAAGGAAGGTGAAGTGGTAGCCTTCTTAGATCATGTCCTGCGCGGTTTCCGCCCACCGGGTTCCCTGTTCTTTCGCCGGGTCTTAAAATACTACGGTCTTAGGCCGCAAGACATAGGCCCCAACTCCATTCTCAACATAAGCAACTTTGTAGTTTTCTGCGAGGATTACTTGCAAATAGCCCCCAGCCTTGAACTTTTCCTAGAATTTTTCTACTGCAACCCATCCCGCAAAGACAACCTTGGCCCTTACGGTGGAGTGGCGATCCAGCGCCGGAGGGAATGTGATTTCCCGGCTCTTGCTCTTGCCAGCCATCCAAAGGGATGGCAAAACACATATTTCTATTTCAAAGACACTTCACCCGCGTCAGATGATGCTCGTTACCCGGCTTTTCTGAACTCGGGCATGACCTACGAAGCAAAGATGAACAGCTACGCCCCAGACGCAGACCGGGTCAAGCTCGAGCCCACGCTCCGCCGGGCCAAAGCCCTGCTCGCACATGGACTCAGGGGGACTGACCTGGTCAAGTGCTGGATCGGCTGGTTCATCCAACCCCTCAGCATCAGGACCCGGCTCTTCCATGAATACACAGAAGAGACCACTGACGACATGCGTTACTCAGAAATCACACTGCTGGATGACCAAATCGTGAAGAACGCCAAGAGGCTCCTTGGCGAAAAGAAGACCGATATTGCAATGAACGGGCTCGCCCCTTTCAGCACCAAGAACAAACCTCCTACGGTACAACTTGTCATCTACTCACTTCTTTAATTGTAACCCGGTATTTCTTGCAAACTATCTTACCGATATCTTCTTTTTGTCAGGACCCAAGTGGTGGAGTGCAGATTACACCCCTACGTCCTCTGCTGAGGAGGACACAGAAAGTGATGATCAAGATGAAGAAGAAGAAGAAGGTGAGCCAGACTCCGTAGGCCGGCTCTTCCTCGAGCTGATTAACAACGAAGTCCCCAAAAAGGACAATTCTACTGATAACCCGGCTCTTCTCATTCCAGGCCCCAATGACCCGGCTCCGGACGTATTGCCGGGTCCTCAAACTGCTGCACCCACTCCTCAAAAGAGGACCCGGGCTGCAATTGCAAAGGTGCCATTTTCTCGTTCCTCAACTTGCATGATGAACTCATCTCAAACTCAAATACCAACACAGGAAAAGGAACTTGAAAGAAGCTGAAGCCAACAAGAAACCGCGGACCCGGTCCTCTGCAAGCCATGTCACTTTGAGCACAGGTATCCCTCCATGTTCTTTATCAAGCTGGGCCAAATCGATCCAGAAGACGCCCAGCAAAAAGTACCCTTTGGCTGGCAAAATCCGGGTTCCTAAACGTTCTGGTTTATCAGATTCTTCCTCGGACGCGGCTAGCACGCCCGAGGATTTCCTCATCAATACCGGGTTAGGATTACTCTCCTTTCTTTTCATTTTCACACTTTAATCTTTTCTGTATTTAACACCTTTCCTTTTTCAGTGCCAAAGCTATGTGGAGGAAGACCCGGAATCTTCTCCAGCTGCCTCTCCTCCACCTGCTACAGCTGAACCTTCCCAAATGGAAGTACATGTTGAAGAGCAAGCCCAGAAGAAGAATCTGGCGCAGAGAACGTGATAGCCACACCACCAAGCCCGCCAGCTGCTCCAAAACCAAGCCCAGACGCGCAATCACCCGGGCATGGGTCTGGAACCAAAGAAGTTGACCCAGAAGTCCAGATCACCGGGTCTAAGCAAGGCCCGGCTCCTGGCGTGTCCACTGCCATTGCCAAGGTCACAGCACCAGAAATCAAGGTGGATCCCTCTGCAAAGGGCAAGGACCCGGTTGCTTCTTTGGATCTGGCGACTCTGAACTCCATGTCCACACCGGCTCTGTGCGAGGAATACTTTTCTCGCCTTGCTCATCATAAGAACTTGGAGACTGAGCTTGTCTCTCTGCTTCAGAAACGGTACCAGGTGTGCTTTTAACTTTACTTACCTTCTTACTTCTTGCATAACCATACTCTGCCTAGCCCCCAAGCTCCAAATTTATCACTTGTTGAAAAACTTGGTGCTTGAAACGCCAACATCCTTTACAAAAACTTTTCAACACTGTAGCCCCCAAGTGCCGGGTTAGCTGTCCACAGCAACCTGGGACTAATCACTTGAACAATTTTAAAACTTTCACCCGTGTAGCCCCCAAGCACCGGGTTAGCACGCTTGCGGCAACCTGGGGCTTTACTTGTCTGTTGCAAACTTTTGAAACTTTGTAGCCCCCAAGTTCCAGGCTAATAATTCCTTAGTAACTTGAGGCTAAACTGTGCACTTTTTTTTTAACAGGAACATGTGAACCAAGCCAATGAAGAAGTGGCCCGGCTACAAGGAGCCTTAAAAGCTGAGACTGAGACCCGGGCTGAAGGGGCAAACAAACTTCAAGCCCTGGAAGAAAAATAACTGCCTTGACTCAGGAGAACTCAGACTTGAAGCGGGACATGCAAGAGCATGAAGAAAACTTTCAAGAGCAGCTGACCAGCCTCCAACAGAAATTGAATACAGCTACCAGCGAGCTGACCCGCCTGAAGAAGATGATTACTGCCATGGTTGCCTCCCTTGTTGGTAAGCACAATATCTCAAAACCCGGTAAAGTTTTCGTCTGTTCCAAGCTTGGCATGTAAACTATGCCTGACACTGTTTCCCTTTTGCAGGTGCACGTGATGGCAACATCCGCAAGACCGCAACTGAGAAAGTCAAATGCATGTATACACTGGTCCGCCAATTATACTTTGGGAGTTGCGAGGTCATCAAGGCTGCAAGAAACTGGGAAAACCCGCCCAGCACTTACACTGAAGTGCTGGGCCATTTGTCCACAATGCCTGGTGGATTCACCTGCTGAAGAAATCTGCATGCAGGGCCGGGGCCATGCGCAGCCTAGCTTTGGCTAAAGCTTACTATCCCCAACTTGACCCGGCTCCTCTGGCATCGGGCTTTCCTGAGTACAATGCAGATGGCACTCCTTTTGACAGGAAGACCTACAGCCGGGTTATGAAGCAGACCCGGTTCGTGGCTACCCAAATTGCCAACAATCTGAAGCTTAACACCATCCAGTATGGCTACAACGAGGCGAATAAAGAAATTGTGGACGACGAGCCTCAACGCATCGACCTGCTACAAAGCTACAAGGAATCTGTTGCTGGTGATAAAACTGCTCCAAGTGCTTCTGCTGCGCCAAGCTCCTCAACTCCCACTGTGCCACCTCCAGCACGTGCACCAGTGGAAGATGAAGATGAACATACTTCCAGTCCCTTCAACTTGTCACCTGGCGCACTGATGGAGCCCCCAAGACCCGGGAAGCAGAAGCAGAACGGCCAAGGATGACTCGGCAAGCGCCAAAGATGGCACCCCAGCTACAACTCCTTCCACTAACCCGGCTCCAGAAGCCGGCTCTTAAACTTATGCAGATGCTGTGTCTCTGCCAGAAAACTTAATGTCATTTGGCCCTTGAGGCACATTATTGTAATAACTTAGCTATTCTGATACCATGCCTGTGATGTATGCTTTTGCACTTGTTTTAAACTTTGGTGAAACTATGTGGAATCACATGACATGAGAAATATCCAATTACTTATCTTCTGTGGTTTTGATGACCCTTTTGGTTTCTTTAACTGTGAGCCGGCTTTCGCATGGATATCCTGGCGCAACTTCTCTGAGAAAAACAGGGTCGAACCAAGTCCCAATGGGCTTCATGGTTGATTGAGTTTCCAGGTGTGCAATCAGGCCATATAAGTGCGAGTCACATCAGCTACACAGCAAGATAACCAAGAATACTAGTGGCATAAAAGCCGGGTCTTGGGATTGCAGCTACAGACTTTTTGCAGTAAGAGCCCCCAAGACCTGGATCAATGTTTATAAAGTAAAGGGCTTATGCCTCAGTACCCCATTGATCCAAAATACTGGTGGGACGCACTCTCTGGGCATCCTCAAAAATAAAAAACTTAAACAACTGCAACCAAAACTGAAACCCGGGGATACTTATGAGCCGGGTCCTGGGGAAATAACTTTAGCTATCTCAATGACAAGCCCCCAGGACCAAGCTTGACCCAGAACTGCCACAATACATATAGAACAAAGAAAAATAACCGGCTTATAAAACTGAAACATAACTGAGACAAGACAAATTTCTGCTTCAACCTTCACTTTATTGATAGAAAAGGTTAGGTCAGCAAGCCGCCTCATTAAAAACCTTCCAGTCCCCTTAGGTACCCTGGTAAGGAAAAGAGCGCGTCTGAAACCTGCTGCCTGTTACATCGTGTGTTACATCTGATACATCTTTTTCATGCTAAGTATAATATGGGCGCAGCTGCGCAATGTTCCACGGCCTCTCACGCTCTTCCATAGAAAAGGTAGAGTGCGTTGAGTCATTGACTGTCTCTGATTTCTCTCTAGCGTCCACCAAATAGTATGAACCATTGTTCAATTTCTTGCTTATGATGAAGGGCCCTTCCCAAGGAGGAGATAACTTGTGCATCCCTTCCTTGGACTGCACCCATCGCAACACTAGATCACCTTCCTGGAAGGTGCGAGTTTTAACCCGGCGGCTGTGATACCGCCTCAAATCTTGCTGATAAATTGCTGATCTTTCCAATGCTTCTCTCTATTCTCCTCCAGCAGGTCAACAGAATCCTGCCGGGTCTTCTCATTTTCTGTCTCCACGTAAGCCGCCACGCGAGGCGAGTCATGAATAATATCACTTGGCAAAACTGCCTCTGCCCCATACACCATGAAGAAAGGGGTCATCTTTGTGGATCTGTTTGGTGTTGTATTGATTCCCCAAACAACTGATGGCAATTCCTCCACCCACGCTCCGGCGGCTCTGAGACACGGGACCCGGAGACGTGGTTTCAATCCTCTGAGTAACTCCTGGTTAGCTCGTTCAACTTGCCCATTGGCCTGAGGATGAGCCACAGAAGCAACATCCAAACGTATACCATTGTTTCCACAAAACTTTGCCATCTCTCCCAAGGACATATTAGTACCATTGTCTGTGATAATACTATGGGGATACCCAAACCTGTGTATGATCTGCTTCAGAAACTTCACTGCTGTTGCCGCCTCACAATTTGTAACAGGCATGACCTCAACCCACTTGGTAAACTTGTCAATGGCAACGAGGAGGTGGGTTTTCTTACAAGGAGACATGCTGAAAGGACCCACCATATCAAGCCCCCAAACTGCAAAGGGCCAAGTCAAAGGTATTGTTCTCAACTCCTGAGCCGGCACATGAATCTGTCTTGCATACCTTTGACATCCATCACATCTATTCACCAAGCGCTCTGCATCTGCCTGGGCTGTGAGCCAAAAGAAACCGTGCCTGAAAGCTTTTGCAACCAAGGACCTAGTTGAAGCATGATGACCACAATCTCCCTCGTGAATTTCCTTCAAATTTGCCGGCCCTCCTTTCCAGACACACATCTCTGATATACCCCTGAAACACTTCTCTTATATAACTCACCATCTATGACCACATAGGCCTTGCACCGGCGCACGATCTGCCGGGCTATGACTTCCTGCTGGGGCAACCCCTCTCAAAAGATATGCAAGATACGGTTCTGTCCACTCTGGAATTTCCCGGGTTACAGCCACCAGCTGCGAATCCGGGTCTGCCAACTCTTCCTCATCCTGGGACTTGACTGATGGAGCCCATAGCTCGTCCAAGAAAACGTTAGGTGGAACCGGCTCTCTGCGTGAGCCGAGTCTTGACAAAGCATCTGCAGCATCGTTTTTCCTGCGGTCAATGTGATCCACTGATAGCCTGAGAAGAACCCAGCTACTCTATCCACCTCTCGCCTGTAAGCCGCCATAGTTGCATCTTTTCTGTCCCAAGTTCCTGAAACTTGCTGCGCCACAAGATCTGAATCCCCATAGCACTTAATACGCTTGATGTTCATCTCCTTTGCCATACGCAAACCATGTAACAAGGCCTCATACTCTGCCACATTATTGGTACAATCAAAGTGAATTTGCAAAACATAACTCAACTTGTCACCTTTGGGAGAAGTTAACACCACTCCAGCTCCTGAACCTTGCTCTTGTTTAGACCCGTCAAAATGCATAACCCAAGATTTGAGACTCGGGGTGAGAGGTGGTGCATTCAACTGTGTCCAATCATTAAGAAAATCTGCCAACGCCTGAGACTTGATAGCTGTGCGAGGCACATAATCAATGTGATAATCCCCCATTTCAATTGCCCACTTGGCAATTCTTCCTGTAGCTTCGGAGTTTCTGATGATATCTGCTAAGGGAATAGAACTGACCACCGTAATTGGATGCTCCTGAAAATACGGCTTCAACTTTCTACTAGCCATGAAAACACCAAACACTAGCTTCTGCCAATGTGGGTATCTCTGCTTTGCTTCTGATAGGACCTCGCTGACATAATAGACCGGCCTTTGTACCGGGTTCTCTTTTCCTTCCTCTTTTCGCTCAACCACCACCACGGCACTCACAGCTTGAGGCCCGGCTGCAACATACAAAAGCATGGGTTCCTTGGGACCCGGCGCCGCTAAAACTGGCGCTTTGACAACTGCTTCTTCAAGGCCTCAAAGGCCTCATCTGCCTCTTGATTCCACACAAAGTTATCTGTCTTCTTCAACAGCTTATACAACGGAATAGCTTTTTCTCCAAGCCGGGAAATAAACCGGCTCAACGCAGCCACACAGCCTGTCAGCTTCTGAACATCAGCCAACTCCTCTGGCCTTTTCAAACTCTGGATTGCACGAATTTTTTCCGGGTTTGCCTCAATTCCACGCTCTGACACAATGAAACCAAGTAACTTGCCCGCTGGAACCCCAAACACACACTTCGTAGGATTAAGCTTCATCTTGTACTCTCTCAGATTCTTGAATGTCTCTGCAAGGTCATTAATAAATGACCCGGCTTTTTCTGACTTGATCACCACATCATCAACATAAGCGTGCACATTGCGCCCAATCTGATCATGAAAACAATTCTGGATACACCTCTGATAAGTTGCTCCTGCATTCTTCAACCCAAAAGTCATGGTCTTGTAACAAAAAGCACCAAAGGGGGTGATAAACGACGTCTTCTCCCAATCTTCCTTGTTAAGTTTGATCTGATGATAACCTGAATACGCATCCAGAAAACACAAGAGCTCGCTACCTGCAACGCATCCACAATTTGATCAATGCGCGGCAGTGCGAACGGATCCTTGGGACAATGCTTGTTCAAGCTCGTGAAATCAATGCACATCCTCCACTCATTATTCTTTTTCAGAACCAAAACCGGGTTAGCTAACCACTCTGGATGAAACACTTCCATGATAAAGCCGGCCTCCAAAGCCGGGCTATCTCCTCTCCAATTGCTTTTCTCCTTTCTGCATTCATTTTTCTCAAACCTTGTTTTACCGGCCTAGCCTTGGGATCAACATGTAAACGGTGCTCAGCGAGTTCAGTTGGAATGCCTGGCATGTCACTAGGTGTCCACGCAAAAACATCCCGATTCTCACGGATGAACTCGATGAGCGCGCTTTCCTATTTGTCAGTTAAGTTTGTCCCTATGGCGAACTGCTTGGAGGAATCCCCAGGCACAAAATCCACCATCTTTGTGTCCTTTGCTGCTTTAAACTTTGCCCTATCATCTTCTGTCATTGGCTTCTTGAGCGCCGTGTTATCCTGTGGGTCAACATTTGATCTGTAAGCTTTCAACTCCTCTCTTGCACACGTTTGTTCTGCCAGGGCTGCATCCCCTTCATCACACTCTGCTGCTATTTCCCTGTTACCATGAACAGTGATGATCCCATTGGGACCCGGCATTTTCAACTGGAGATACACATAACACGGCCTTGCCATGAACTTGGCATAAGCCGGCCTTCCCAACAATGCATGATATGGACTTGGAAACTTTACCACCTCAAACGTGAGCCACTCTGATCTGAAGTTATGGATAGACTCGCCAAAAGCTACCTCCAATGAAATTTTACCCTCTGGTGTGGCTGATTTCCCGGAACTATACCATGAAAAATTGTTGACGTTTTCTGCAACTGTGACTCCTTCAACCCATGCGCACAAACGTGTCCCAGTACAAAATATTGATGCTACTGCCACCGTCCATCAAAACCTTTTTCAACTCGAAGCCATGAACTTGAGGAGCAACAACTAGCGCAAGCAGGCCCGGGTGCTCCACCACCTCGGATGATCTGCTCTGCTCCAAGTAATTGCATGCTCTGACCACCTCAAATACCTTGGAATTCCAGCTGCCACTGTATTAACCGCCCTTTTGACTATCTTTCTCTCTCTTTTTGTTGTGCCACTGGTATAAATGTGATACTGACCAAGTTGCCTTGGCTGCTGTGAAAATCCTCCTTGGTTACTCGTGTTCTGGTTCTGACCCTGACCCGGGTTTCCAGTGGGTACCGCATTTGCTCCTGTTAGAGGCCCCGCAGCCGGGTTACCACCCTGGCCGGGTCCTCCACTTCTGTTTGCTCCCTGCAGAGCTCTCTGCACCTCATTATTTTTCCACCTATTCAAATCCACACACTGTGCCAATGAATGATTGGATGGTCTGCCCATCTTGCTATGGCGAGGACACGGCATCCTAAAAGCTTCCTCAGTACTCATTGGGCGTGTTCCCTGGTAACTACCTCCACTATTGTGATTTCCACTGTTCCCCTGATAACCCCTGTTGTCCTGGTAACCTCTATTTTCCTGATAACCTCTGTTTTCCTGGTAGTTCCCGTCCATCCTTTGCCTCTGAAACCCGGTATTGGTGTTTGCTACTAACTCTGAACTTCCATCATTATGACCTCGCTTATGCTGATTCTGGTTATTGTTATTGTTGTTTCCTGAGCCATTATTGTTCCTTCCACCATTATTTGCCGCGCCTTTCCCCTTCTCCTCCTCAGGCTCATCCTGAGTCTTGTCAGTGGCTGCATGCCTATTGCAAGCATCCATCAACTCTGCCATGGTGACCGGCTTAACCCGGTGCCCTTCCTTCATGCGACCCAGCTTCTGGACAAGTGGTGCATACTTACAAGTTTTCTCCATTGATGAAATTGCATCCTTGGGCTCAATACCAGATGAAGAGTGCAGGATCTCCGTGACCCGGCCCATCCAATGACGTGCTGACTCGCCTTTTTTCTGTATACAACGATCAAGATCCTCAATGGAAAACAAACGCTTGCACGTACCCTGAAAGTGCTTGGTGAAAACCGCCTTCAACTCATCCCAGAATTAATGGACTTCTCTGGTAGATTTTTAAACCACAACTTCGCTGCTCCATCGCTCATCATCAAATACATGTACTTGGCACAAACATTCTCTGTGGCATTGCGTATACACATTGCCATCTCATAACTGCTCAACCAGCTGGCCGGGTCCATGCTGGGCTCATAATTGGATATCTTGCTTGGCTCCTTGAACTTCTCAGGGAAAGGCTCTGCTCTAATGGAATCTGAAAGACATTTTGGCCCGGCTAAACTAGAAGAACTTGCCGAAATATTGATATTACCGGGTGAGCTTGCAGACGCGGCTGGTGCAGGACCCGGTCCTCCTTGTGGTACTCCTGCTGCAGGTACTACCGGGTTTGCATTGCCCGCACTTCTCCCCGCGCGTGATCTATTGACTATCTGCTGAGCTATGGAAATTGCTGGGGCGGGTTGATGCTGCTGATTGTTTTGATTTTGATTTTGCTGGGGCGGGTTTTGCTGCTGTGCCGCTACAGGCCCGGCCAATGGCGGGTTACCTCCATTGCGACTCTTGCTACGATACGTTGTGGAATGCAATGCACTTTTCTCCCTTGAATACTGAGTTTGCTGGACAACTGCAGTGCGTAACATGTCAATGGCGCGCCGGGCTTCAATCTCCGCTGGCGTGTCTCCCAATGGAATACGATCAAGCGCCAAAGTTGCTGCATACACGTTATCCGCCGGATTTGAATAGTGACCCGCCGGCGTGTGAAACCTTGGTGTTCTGGGCGGCAGACCCGGATTTCCCCTGGCTACCCCAGCGAGAAGACCCGGCGCCGTTGCCGCTGCAACCCCAGCTGCTCCTGTTCCTCTATCTGGTTCTACATCTGCCCTTACAACTGGAGCCACCTGGGTGACACCAACTGGTTGATCTTCTGGGGTCCTAAACAATACTGCTGGGTTTATAGCGTTTTCTCCGGGGCCAGCCGGCTCTGGTGCCTCCTCCGGTGCGCCCTGGTATCTCATTGAGACGTTTTCCTCATCCTCTATTTGCCTCTTTCTTGCTTCTATTTCTTGCCTCTCTGCCTCAGCGTCCCTGCGCATCTGCTCCAACGCTCGGCGTGCTGTATCCAATTCCATTGCTCTAACTGCTGCGTTTTCTGGAGTAACCAACCTTGTAAGTGCTGATGGATCTAAGACCAGGCCATTGTTAAACAAGGCCGGGGCAGCTGCTGTGTTACTTCTTTCCTCTCCTTGGGCCCGGTTATGCAGGAACCCAAAACTGTTTCTGTATCTTGCCGTACCCTCGCTTTCCTCTGAGACCGAAGCCGGCTCTCCATCAACTCTCTGTTCTGCCAACTCCAGAATTGGGGGCAGCTGCTGTTGACCCGGGGTAAAGGCCGGTGGAACAACAGCTGATGGTGATGGTTGCATGCTGGACGAAGGCGCGGTGTACACCGCTACCCTACGAACCGGGCTTGGACTTGACTCTTGTTCCTCATCATCTTCTTCTTCTGCATCATACCCAAACCGGCCTTCAACAGGGGCAAGATTGATTCCGACCCGGCTTGTTCCACCGCGTCACCCGGGATTTCTGCCGGGTCATCCAGCCGTTCCTCCAGCGTGTTCAGGACCTTCTCAACTTCAGCTGTGCCAACTGATTCCTCTCCATCAGATTGAACAATTGTGGCGGCTCCTGACACAGATTCATAATCTCCATCACTAGCAGATCTAGTTGTAATCATGCCCACAAAAACATTAAATTTGCCAATTGGAATAACATCACCTGATTCAAGCAGATCAGATTCCGGCCCCCAGCCAAAATCATCGACGATGGATTCTCCTTGCTCATTGACTGTGATCTGGCCAAAAACAAAGTTTTCGGCCCCTCTCCTTGCTTCTCCCATGATGGTGACACCTTTGGCCGCGATTCCCACAGACGGCGCCAACTGTCGTGGGGTAGATAACACGGCAGATGCTACTTTGGGGTAGCTTGAGTTTTTGGGCAAGGCGACACTGGCGTCTGGGAGATTGTTTAGCATTGCAGGGGACACAGGTTTACCCAGGTTCGGCCTCTCCATTGGAGATAAAGACCTACTTCCTGCTATCTTATTATTAATCTTGGTCTCGATCTCGATAACCCGGCTACGACAACAGAGCCGGATCTCGATCTAGGTTACAAAGCTTATGTATCTCTCTCGATGGTTCTCTCGCCTAAAGCTTGGGGGTTATGAAGACTTGCTAGCTATGGCTCAGGGCCGGTTTATATAGATACCGGGCCCTCTGACCGCGTACACAATAGAGCCGGTTCTACCGAACTCCAAGTCCTATCCTAGCTCCTTTGCTCTTCGTGTATTCCAAGTCTTGAACCGCCTCTAGAACCGCCTCTTGTACCTTCTAGAATATCGCCTTCCTTAGCCGGGTCACCGCCAAGATGCCGGCCCAGAAACATAACCCGGCCCGTGCTGAGGGCTAACTGCCCTGACCGGGCCTCCTTCCTGGCGGGTCTCGTTTCCCTCTGCATGGGCCTACCGGGTTATTATCCCTCCATCAATACGCTTCCCTGAAGCGAAGACGCATTTCCAGAGAAATACGCGACCAGCCCAGCCCAGCCAAATTTCAGCCCACTCTGTTTTTTTCTCTGGTGAGCGGCAGATAGCTAATTTTCGCACGTCCGTATCTTTGAACCGTGGCTCCGTTTGGAGCGATTCAAATTTGTAAATTCTTAGTTTGAGACGATCTGTCCAGTAGTATAAGTTTTACATTTTTGTTAAATACTTGTATGCTCAGCACCTTGTATGCGTGCGTAGGGTATTCCGCGGTACCGGCGAACCGAGACCCTGGCCCGGGACGTGTCCGTGACCCTCCAAGCCAAATGGTGTCGATCTTCGGAGGCAAGCTAACCGCTTGCTATGAGTAGTCCCGCAATGTTTGTTTGTTTATCTGCTTAATACCATGCCGGGTGTTTATGTCTGTCTACTATTATTGTTGCATGTTTGTTTGTTGTCCGTATTTTGTATGAGGCTTGTAATGTTGCATCTATCATGTTGCATTTTAAATTGTCGCATTACTTTATAATTGCTTATCTGCGCATCACTCCGTTCCCGAGACAATGGCCGGAGGAACCGCCTCAGTCAAAGGAATGGGGGAAATATTACAACTGTGCGTCTCGCGCTTGCGGGGCTTTGTTTGCTTCTTCTTCTTCGCCGAGGTGAGGAGCGGACGAATGTCGTCTTATGATCCTCGGAGTTGGGGGCATTTGCCAAAAGAGTTATTTGCTTCTTGTCCCTCCGTCAAACGTGGTTGGCGTAAGCCACCTAGACTGCGACGCTTGGGAGCTGACTTTCCATTTGGTTCTTTTGCCAAGATTGCTGACACCACGTCAGGTTAATCCTCGAGTGGAATGGATGCTTTCTTTCTTATGACTGCTTTTCGGTTCATTGTTTGGAGGCTACATGCCTCGCCAACTTTGTAATTAATCTGCAAGGGCGCTGGCTGGAGGAACCGCCACAGTCGTCCGATTGACCCACTGTGTTATCTTTTGTAGTTGATCTGTGAAGGCGCTTGCCAGCGGAAGACCGCTGCCACAGTCTTCCGGTTGACGTTTCTTTTTCTTTGTCAAACGAGAAGGCGCTGGTCGGCGGGATCGCCGCCGTAGTCATCCGGTTGACGCCATTTATTTTGCTAAGTTTGGACATGGACACTACTATTCTTGAAATATTATGTTGCTAATGACTTGAGGTTTGATGATATATATATTATTGTGATATTGTGATTGTTGTGTTGGACTAACCCTCTGTTGTTTGGACTTGTTATGATGAAACTTGATTAAATGAAACACCCTCCAAACTTCGATAGGGTCAGTCCATAGTGCCACTAATCTGAACATCGAAAGCACTACCACTTTCGCTCACATGGGCGGGCCTTGACCAACGTAATCCTATTGAGCCTCCTTTGATGCCACCCTTTTTGGCAAGTCTAGTCGGTTACCATAGTTGGTCGGGGCTAGTCTTGCGAAGGTTCCGGAGCTAGGCGTCGCTCATGGGTTGGGGACGTGCCGGATTCACTTCTGCATAAGGCATATAGTTATGTCGGTGGCTATATAGGGAGTGTCTTGATGGCGTGAACGGTCGAGTGAGAGTATCAGACCGTCTTATGGATGTGATCCTAAAGTACCGGTTGTTAATGATCCACTTAGATGAGTGAAGTATTGCAACCTCTCGAGAGTGTCAAATCTGGATGTCTAGCCTCGTTCCAAGGTTATGGAACAACAGTTCAGTGTCGTTCACACAATTGTCTTTGTCGAGTCAGGAGGTTAAACATAAGTTCTGTTTGAAAGAAAGATGAACAACCTGATTTCACTAAATGAACAATAAGTTGATGCAGGGAATGTTACTTGAGATGTGATTGAGAACCAAGTTCAGGGATGGCGGTGTGATGCGTTGGGGAGCCTATAGTTAGGCCAGAGCCCACATCAACCGTGCATGCCCAAGTAAAAGGATGAGGCCAGTGGATCTAGCAGTTGACAGATGTAGCAAGGCCGTTGGGCCTAGTTGTGCTGGCAGGTATTGTTATGTTGTTTGGTACAACTGGTACACTCGTTTACTCGTCACAGGTAAGCCCTTTGTATGATTGCCGGTGCACGATCCAACCCACCTGGCTTGGACTCTGTACTGGTGATACCCCCGTTGCTTGCTTATGACATGTTTGGTTGTCAATGCCATGCTACTTTTATGTCATGTATCTAGAGTACACCTTGACATGTTGTAGGATTTTATTTCCAGTGTATACCTTGTTGCATGATTGTTGGATTGTTTGTGGTGAGGGGCGATACTTGCTGAGTGCATAATAATGTACTCATGGGCCTTGTGATTGTGGCCAGATTTTGGCGAGGACTCAACCTCCACCTTAGCAAGGACAAGGAGCAGAATCGTGCTAGGATCAGTAGCCCAGCCAGCTACCTGTGGAGTGGAGCCGCTCCAAGCCGTTGCCTCAATTATGTCTTCCGCTGCCAGTTAAAACTCTGAGTTGGACCATGCTTGGCATGATATTTTGAAATGCCTCGATGGCCTTGTAAACCCTTTTGTAGCACTTTGTGCCTGATTGTGTAATGATATCCGCTATGTTGCATTGTCGTAACGTGCGGCCAGATATCTTGGGCTGGCGCACGGGGCGACCGCCCTTCTGACAAGCTGTGCCAGAAGGGGGTGCCACAGGGAGGTGGGGGGAGATGTGGCGGAGACGCGGCGTCACCGATGAGCGGAATTGGGGGTATAGGCGTGGAGGGCACTACGGCGGCGGACGCGACACGACGGCGGCGGAAAGCGGCGCGGTGCGGCACTGTCTCGATTCAGTTTCAGGTTCAGACATAGCTGCTGCCCTTACGTGTCTCCTTGCGGTCCCACCCGTCAGCACGCACCGCTCAAAGGTCGGCCCCACACTTGTCAGCACGCAACGGACAAACACAAAGACACGCCCCCACTTGTCAGCAGTTAACGGTCAATGCATTGACCCGACGGCAAACGTCCGCTATGAACATTTGTGAGCGTGGCAGCTAACCAGATGGAGAAAAGAGAGCACAAGTTTACAGAGTGGGGAAAAATGAGCACAACTAAGGATCCAGAGGCACAGAATTAAATATCCCAATAAAATAAATTGTGAATAGTGTTTACGTACCTCACGTTGTCTTACATCTCTGTTCCGCTCACTGATCGTCTGGCGCACCGACTCGCAAATGTAGTATACACATAAATTTGTCCCCTGTTCCTGCCTCAGGATGTACTGTACGAGAATAGAATTCAAGCAAATAATAATGAAGCATGATAATGGTATTGAAACTAGAATTAAAGAGTTGCGCAGACCTAGATAGTACTACTTACCTTCATCGGAATAAAACGCAGCTCCGGTTGCCATTCACCTTCAACCTCCGGGATGAAGCGTTTTCAAACCCTGTCCGACAAAGAAAATAAATAAATAAGTTATTAATTACTTGATATCAGAAAATGAACTAAAGAGGTCGATATAGAGCGATAATGATTGAAATTACTTCTGGAGCATTCATTGCACACTGATGTACTCGTCAAGATCTTTCCTTAATGAGTCCATGACATCAACGATTCCATCGTCAACTCTAATGATTAGCAGAATCCAGTGGAAGTTGCGCACGTTCATATACTCAGGCATGCATAACTCATCGATTACACTAAACATCGAGTAAGAAAAATAGAGTGTGCACAAGACAGTAACACTCACCGTAGTTGTAAGGGAAAAATATTTCTGTGCAATGACTTTGTTTCGTTAAAAACATTAGCAAGTTCTCCTCTGTGTCCTCTGCATGGTTTCGTACGGTAACTTCATGATTGTTATATGGGTCAATGAACCCAGTGTCCCAGATTCCGCGTCTTCTGCATTCGAGAATCTTCATTCTGCATAGTAGCGCACAAAAGAATATAGTGAGGATAATTAAGTACAGGCAATGAACAAGCTGAGCTAGCTAGAGACTTAAATTACAGAAATAAATCACTTACAGACAATAGCAACTGACGAGGGATTTGTCGCGGGCGTCCTGATTGAATAACTGAAAACTTCTTGAAACTCAATAAATATCTCATGGTCCTTGAAGTAATGCTCTTTCTTATATGCCACATAGAAGCTGGTTCGCCCTTCCTTTGCCTCGCGCATATACCAAGTATGCAATCTTCGCATTTGTGTTGGTAGACGCTCTACCTCCTCAGGTCTGACCAGAGACTGCTTGTGGACATATCTCCATGCTAGCTCAGCAATGGGGCGACCAGTGTCGCCTATGCGAACAGTGTCGTGGTGTACGTCCTTATCGAAAAACACCTTGAGGGGGGGATCGATTGTATTACATGTTGTCCGAGCTGGGCCACTTGTTTCCTGATTTTTTCCGGCTGCTTCTGTTCCTTATGTACCTTCGCAATACATCGATCATAGTCGGACTACAGGTCCACATGTGGCGGTGGTCTCGATAGATTTTTCAAACATTTCGCAAATTTTTCCGGTGGTATTACCATCTTTGGCTCGGGCTTTTTCGGTGCAAGTTGTCTTTTGATATCGGCAGCCACCCACGCGGCGTTTTCCTCGACAGTCCTTTCCCAAGGTAATTTCTCAGGAGTCTTGTCTCTTGACTTCTTTCTACTTTTGTTCTTAGGCGGTGAATGTGAGCCTCCGCTTATTTAGCAGCTTAGTGGGCGCAGTCGGCTGACGGGACAGCGCGAGCGATGGACTGCTCGGGCTGGGCTCCCAACCGGCAGGGAGGGATGGACTTTGAGGTGGTGGATTGCTACTCGGAGGAGTCGGTGGCCTTGGCGCCGAGTCTGGAAACACGATGTATTTCTTGTTCCATAGAACGATACCACGCTTGACTTCTCCAAGTGTCTTCTCGTCGTCACCTCCAGAAATGTCATGCTCCAATGCCATTCTTCAAGGATGATCGGGACCATGTCCCTAACGAGAACTCCGCATTGATTTATAAATTTACGGCGGCTCTCTATGGGTTCCAGCGGTTCGCCATCATCACCAACTTTGTCGATCGATATCCTTGCACCATCACCCAACCTTTTGGTCGGGCCTCGTTGCCTTTTAGCATCTGATTTGCTCGATCCGGAGGGCTAAAACAAAATGATTCGTTAATAACTGCAATACAAATCAATTAATACATCAAGTGATCAACAGAGGCTTAATATATATACCTCGCCGGAGTTTGTTAAGGGCCCTTTGTCGTCTGTGCAAATTTCTTCTTCCTGAACTCCCTCACCGGAGTCGTTCAGAAATTATGAGCTGTAATCGTCTCCAACCCCATCTTCTCCACCAACATATTCTCCACGGTGTGCAGCTTCATATATAATCTGATACATTCGGTCTTCACCCTCCTCGTCTCTGCCGGGGGCGTCCATAGCTCAATGTCCCTGCAATCAATTATATATGCTTTCAATTTTGTAAAAAGAAAATGAATCTTAAATTTTTCAGCAAGTAATATCCTACATGTTTATAGTAAAAAAACTAACACAATTATTTATAAAATTAACATCCGGGCTGACCCAATTTCAGCCCAAATTTGGGCCAGCTGGCCTACCTGCCAGTGACCCACCGCGCGTAGTCAAAGCTAGCCGCGCGTGGTCAAAGCTGGCCTACCTGCCAGCGACCCACCGCCCCGTCTTCCCCACACGGCCGCGTCCGCGTGTGACCGCCCCGTCGTCTCCCCCGCGACCCTCCGCCCCGTGGTCAAAGCTGGCCTACCTGCCAGCGACCCACCGCCCCGTCTTCCCCACACGGCCGCGTCCACGTGTGACCGCTCCGTCGTCTCCCCCGCGACCCTCCGCCCCGTGGTTCTTTTAAATGGACTGGCCGTGTGGATAGCGACCTCAGTCCACACCGCCAAACCCACCAAATCTAGGTGAACCCTAACCCTACCCTCGCCGGAGCCATGTCATGGTGGTTCAAGAAGGGAAAGAACGAGCATGTGGCCGGCAGCTCCTCCGACCAGAGAAGGTCTGGCTAGCGCCACGAGCTCCCTCCTCCACCGTGCTCCATTCCACCGCCACCGCCGCCCTCTCCTGCCCCGAAGAAACGGATGCAGCGCTACGTGCCGGTGAAGGAGTGCTGGTGCCATTGGAACAATGCCACCCCCCGTGTACTGGCCCGACGTCCACCTGCCGGACGACTGGCACCTGAATCCACAGCGGATTCCGGTGTCGCCGATTCCGAAGAGTGGTCGGGCCAGGGCGGTCGAGATTGCGCGTCGCCGCCGTCTCCTCCCACCGAAGCTCTACGATGACCCCGCCTTCGTGTCGGACTCGCGCAACTGGGACCAGTGGTTCGCCGGCGAGCACGACGACCGCCGCCGCACTTTTTTCACGCTGGCCCCAGCACCGCCGCCGGTCCCCGAGGCCTACCCCGTACCGCCGCCCGGCCAGGAGCAGGGCCTGTGGTTCGAGGAGAAGGTCTTCGACGACGAGGACGACCCAGAGATGCAGGCCGCCTACGAGGCCTCCCGCCACTCTCTCATCGAGGACGAGATCAAGCGCTGGGAGCGCGTGCTGGCCGAGGCCCAGCCGCCGGCGCCATGGTTGCAGCACCAGTAGCAGGAGCAGGAGGACGAGGAGCTGGAGCTGGAGGCTGCTCCTCTGCCTCGCGGACTCCTTGGCCAGTCCTGGGGCTGGACTGGCGGCAGTTGGTCACCGCCGCCGCGCCCGCAGGAGGAGCAGGAGGAGCAGCAGGAGCAGCAGGAGCAGGTTCTGCAGGAGGAGCAGCAGCCTCCAACGCCTCCAGGGTGTGTGCCGCCGGCCCATTTGTGGGTCGCACCCTCGTACGTCGTGCTCTCCGACGACGAGTAGGTCACCGGCGGCGAGCACCCTCCGGCCATGTTTTTTTTATCTATATTGTAAGAAGGCCATTTGTGGCCCGCCCCTAATATGTAAAAAGAACGGCCTTTAGGCCTATTATGAAAAATTAGTAAGAAAAAAAAGAAATCCCCGCCGCACCGCCGGGGCCGGTGCCACCGTGGTACCATCCCCGCCGATCTAGGGTTACCAGGCCCGCCGCCGCCACGGGATTTGAGCGAGAGAGGAGGGCAGGGAGAGAGGAGCGAGAGGACAGAGGTCGGGGACGAGCTCACCAGAGAGGCGACGACGCGGATTGACCGTACCACAGTTGCGCGCGGGGACGGCGGCGTGCGCGTGGGTGATCGGGGACGGCCGCGCAGTCGATGACGGCGGCGAGTAGCACGGCAACGGTGGCACCGGAGCGGCGGCGGCGCCTGACTTGGGGAAGAAGCGGGTCGATTTCGGCCGACTCACGGCCTCCCAGCTCGTCAAACTCAACGTGGAGGAAGAGGGCGGCGGCGGTGACCGGAGCAGGAGAGGGAGGCGGTGGCGACGGCGGCACGGGAGCAGGGGAAAGATTTCGGCCGCCTGGCGGCGTCTTCTTCTCGGGCGTGGAGAGCAAACTGCCCGATGAGAGGAAGGGGAGGGATCTAAAAAGCACTAAAACACCTTTAGTCCCGGTTCCAGCCACGAACCGGGACTAAAGGTCCTTTAGTACCGGTTGGTAACACCAACCTGGACTAAAGGTCCATTTTTGGGCCGCTGCGAAAATTAGCGCGCGACGCCCACCTTTAGTCCCGGTTCCAACCAACACCCGGGACTAAAGGGTCTTTTGTAATTTCTTTTTCTATTTTCTATTTTCTGATTTATTTTATTCTATTGATTTAATTGTCCAAATTTGACAAACTTTATATCAAACGTAAGCCCTGAACATGTAGAATCTTTTGTTACTGGTTATTTTCAAATTTGACTATGTTGAATGTATTCAAATTTCAAATGGATGATTTGACTAAATTTGACATAGATTTAAATCCATATCATCAGAAATTTCAAACAAAATAATTTTTGGAGACCTTATTAGGACTTGCTTAACAGATGTCCCGGTTCCAACAAACAAAATAATGCATGTTTGAGTGTTTTTCATATAATTTGAATTTCTAAAAATGCTTTTAATATGAATTCTAAAAATGCTTTTAATAGAATTTAACTGCACGTTTGTGTGTTTTTGGACAAAATTATTTTCTAAAATTTTGTAAAATCATATCTATACTTGAAAACATTATTACAAATGGAGTCCTCTGTCTCATAGAACCAGAAACAAAAAGGTTATATAAAAGGTTTAATACATTATTACACATCACCAACAACATCCCTATCTAGTGTTGTGGTATAAACTTTTTCTTCGTGTGTGCCCCTTTCTTCTGATTGCGCCGTAACTATAGATAATATTCATCATTTAACACGATGCTTGGGTCAGTGTTCACGGTGAAGGGCGGAATTTCATCAAACTTATTGTAATCTTCTGACATGTCTGTCTTGTCCTCTACTCCCACGATTTTCTTCTCGCTGAAAGAATGATGTGGCGCATTGGCTCATCGTATGATGTATTCGCTTGCTTATCTTTTCTTTTTTTCGTTTTGGTAGACATGTCATTCACATAGAAAACCTGAGCCACTTCACTGGCTAGGATGAATGGTTCAGTGTGGTACCCAAGATTCTTGAGATCCACTGTAGTCATTCCGTACTGCGGGTCTACCTGTACCCCGCCTGTCAGGTTGAACCATTTGCACCAGAATAAAGGGACCTTAAAAGAAGGTCCATAGTCAAGTTCCCATATCTGCTCTATGTAACCATAATATGTGTCCTTTTGCCCATTGTTGTTTGTTGCATCAAAGCAGACACCACTGTTTTGGTTGGTGCTCTTTTTATCTTGGTCGGCCGTGTAAAATGTATTCCCATTTATCTCGTATCCTTAAAAGTCAATATAGTCGAAGATGGTGACTTGGCCAACAAGTATAGTTGTTCTTCAACAGTGGTGTCATTAATGAGACGTGTTTGCAACCAACCGCCGAAAGTCTCCACGTGTTCTCCTTGAATCCAATCTTCAGGCTGCTCTGGGTATTTGGAGCGTACAATATCCATGTGTTCCTCGATATACAGAGCCACCAAGCTGGAATTATGTAGAACTGTGTAGTGTGCTTGAGTGAAAGAATGCCCGTCCATACATATTATTGCTTTCTTACCTAGAGTGCCTTTTCCACGCAGTCTCCCCTCATGACGCGATTGAGGAACACCGATCGGCTTAAGGTCAGGAATAAAGTCAACACAAAACTCAATGACCTTCTCTGTTTCATAGCCCTTGGAGATGCTTCCTTCTGGCCTAGCACGGTTATGAACGTATTTCTTTAAGAATCCCATGAACCTCTCAAAGGGGAACATGTTGTGTAGAAATACAGGACCGAGAATGGAAATCTCTTCGACTAGGTGAACTATGAGGTGCGTCATAATATTGAAGAAGGATGGTGGGAACACCAACTCGAATCTGACAAGACATTGGACCACATCCTTCTGTAAACTTGGTAGAGTTACTTGATCGATTACCTTCTGAGAAATTGCATTGAGAAATGCACATAGCTTCACAATGGGTACTTGAACATTTTTCGGTAGAAGCCCGCTCAATGCAACCGGAAGTAATTGTGTCATAATCACGTGGCAGTCGTGAGACTTTAGGTTTTGGAATTTTTTCTCTGCCATGTTTATTATTCCCTTTATATTCGATGAGAAGCCAGACGGGATCTTGATACTGCTCAGAACTTCAAAAAAGATCTCCTTCTCTTCTTTGGTAAGAGCGTAGCTGGCAGGACCTTGATACCTCTCTGGATTCAGGTCGTCTCGTTCATGCATACGTTGCTGGTGCAGCCATGCATCCGGTGTATCTTTCATCTTCCCATACACGTCCAAGAAGCTTAGCAGGTTCACGCAAAGATTTTTCGTCACATGCATCACGTCGATTGTAGAGCGAACCTCTAGGATTTTCCAATAGGGTAGCTCCCAAAATATAGATTTCTTCTTCCACATGGGTACGTGTTTGTCGGCGTCATTCGGAATAGATTGTCCGCCAGGATCCTTTCCAAAGATTACTTTTAAATCCTTGACCATGTCATATATATCAACACCAGTAGGGCAGGTAGGCTTCGTCCGGTGATCTGCCTCACCTTTGAAATGCTTGCCTTTCTTTCTTACGGGATGCTTGTTTGGAAGAAATCGACGATGTCCCGTGTACATATTCTTGTTTGCCAAATATATACTTTCAGTGTCACCTAAACAGTGCGTGCATGCATTGTATCCCTTGTTTGACTGTCCTGAAATGTTACTAAGAGCAGGCCAATCATTGATGGTTACTAACAACAACGCTCGTAGGTCAAATTACTCCAGTTTGCGCTCATCCCACACACGTACACCTTCTTCATGCCACAACTGTAAAAGTTCATCAACCAATGGCCTCAGGTACACATCAATGTCGTTGCGGGGTTGCTTCGGGTCTTGGATGAGCACTGGCATCGTCATAATGAACTTCCGCTTCATGCACAACCAAGGAGGAAGATTATAGATACATAGAGTCACAAGCCAGGTGCTATGACTGGAGCTCTGCTCCCCAAAAGGATTAAAGGCATCTGTAATTAGACCAAACCTTAAGTTCCTTGCGTCACGTGCAAAGGTCGGGAAGTCTCTGTCGATTTTTCTCCACTGCGACCCATCAGCGGGGTGTCTCAGCATCACGTCTTTCTTACGGTCTTCTTCGTGCCATCGCAACAACCTGGCATGCTTTTTGTTTTGGAACAAACGTTTCAACCATGGTATTATAGGAGCATACCACATCACCTTGGCAGGAACCCTCTTCCTGGTGCGCGGCTCACCCTCAACATCACCAGGGTCATCTCGCCTGATCTTATACCGCAATGCACCGCATACCGGGCATGCATTCAAATTCTCGTACTCCTCACCGCGGTAGAGAATACAGTCATTGATGCATGCATGTATCTTCTGCACCTCTAATCCTAGAGGGCAGACAACTTTCTTTGCTTCGTATGTACTGGGGGGCAATACGTTATCCCTTGAAAGCATCTTCTTTAATATTTTCAGCAACTTTTTAAATCCCTTGTCAGATAGACCATTCTCTGTCTTCCATTGCAGCAATTCCAGTGTGGTACCTAGCTTTTTCTGGTCATCTTCGCAATTTGGGTACAATAATTTTTTGTGATCCTCTAACATGCGCTCCAACTTCAACCTCTCGTTTTCACTTCCGCAGTTTATCTGTGCATCAAGAATGGCCCGACGAAGATCATCATCGGCTCATCAACAATGGCCTCTTCTTCAGCTTCGTCTTCCCCCATTGTACGTAGTACCACCGTGTTCAGGGAACATAGGATAGTTGTCATCATCCTCTTCTTCTTCATTGTCTTCCATTATAACTCCTCTTTCTTCGTGCTTGGTCCAACAATTATAGCCGGACATGAAACCGGACTTCAACAGGTGGACGTGAAGGATTTTTGAGGTAGAGTAATCCTTCGTATTCTTACAGACACTACATGGACAAGAAATAAAACCATTCGGCGGCTTGTTTGTCTTAGCCACATGGAGAAAATTATGCATGCCATTAATGAAGTCGGGACTGCGTCGGTCACCGTACATCCATTGCCGGCTCATCTGCATTATATAAATATATCAAAAACCATTACACTACATCATGAATATATAATAGTGACCAAATTAATTAATACAAGTTCATCACATTAAAACCAAAGTAGAGTAGTGACCAAATGTAATACATAGTTCACATATAACATACATTGAAACTAACATACAACTATCTAATGCATTTAAATGCAACAACAAATGCGATCAAAATCGCAACTAAGGTAACTATTGATCCAATAGCATAATGATATCCAGCCTCTTTATTAATTGCATATTTTCTAATCTTTCTAATCTTCAAGCGCATTGCATCCATCTTGATCTTGTGATCATCGACGACATCCGCAAGATGTAACTCCAATGTCATCATCTTTTCTTCGGGTTTTTTCAATTTTTCTTTCAATTCATCGTTTTCTTTTTCAACTAGATTTAACTTCTCGACAAAAGGGTCAATTGGAATTTCCGGTTCACATACCTCCTAGATAAAAATATCTATGTCAAGTGTTGGTCGACATAATTTTCATATAAACACGAAATGAAACAAATAGTTATAAAGATAATATACCACATCCGAATCATAGACCGGGCGAGGGCCGACATGGGCGGATATCAAAACCATGATACTATAAATATAATTAACAAACAATCATACAAGTAAGAAAATTATACAAGTAATAACTATGCATCTAATAATCATACAAGTAAGATTTTTTTTAAATAAAAGATAAAAACAAGAGGCTCGCCGAGGTGTTTCCGGTGACAGGACGGCGCAGGCGATCGACGGCGGTGAGGACGGGGACGGGACGACACTAAAACCCACAAGTCATACTTTAATTTGAGCTCAAATTGCATATAAAACAAATGAACTCTCTAATTTAGGCATTTCATCAAACATCTAGCTAGCACTAGAAAAATTAAATGAGCTAAACTAGCAATGAAATGAGCAAAAGTAGGAACGCCGGAAGAAAGGATGAAGTTGCTAACCCTTGGATAGATGGGGGCGCCGCTAATCTTGACAAATGGTGGAAAAAAAATGGGGATGAACTCGAGCTTGGGAGAGGAAACAAAGGAGAAAATGGTGATGAACTCTAGCTCAAAAATGGAGATGGACGGCTCGGGGTGGAAGATGATATAGGGAACACTTTAGTCCCGGTTCGTATCACGAACCGGTACAAAAGGTCCATCTTTAGTACCGGTTCGTGATACGAACCGGGACTAAAGGTACTCGCACTGGCCCTACCTTTGTGACTGCCTGCCGCAACCCTTTAGTCCCGGTTGGTATTACCAACCGGGACTAAAGGTGCCCTACGAACCGGGACTGGAGCTGGCCGGCGCCCTAGCCATTCGAACCGGGACTAATGGCCCCATTAGTCCCGGTTCCAACATTGGCCAGGACGAAAGCTCCGAACGGAAGGCCCTTTTTCTACTAGTGACGTAATACGTAAGTGTGTGCATGACGACACGTACGGACATATACATAGCTAGTTGTTGATATTTGAAACTAACTACTCAACCAGAGCCAGAGCAGCTGGCAAATGAGATAGACTAGGTGATTGCCCGTGCGTTGCAACGGGACATAATAATTCAACACCAATGGTGTGAAACAACATTTATATCCCCATGCAAATCAAGCAAGATTGTGGAGCCTTTTTTTTACGCCTAACCACTCTTCAACTTCTTTCTCCACCAACTATTTTCGCGTCCCCAATCCAACTTTATTGTAAGAGAAATGTTCCATCAAATAATTTTTAGGATATTATATTTAAGATCATCATTAAATTCGGTATTTCTCACTTCGTGACTATCGGTTGGTGTTGTCTGGTGGACAAGGGTTGTTCTAGGCCAGTCTATTGGAGAATTTCCTTTTGGAGCAGGATACTATTGCATTCTAAAATAGTGTTCGGTTTACAAACTCTGAGAATGCATTTTGAAATGAAAACGAACATCCAGGCTACAAGTGGGTAAAACCAGCCTGAAAGCTAAAACGGTCTTGGAAAGCTGAAAGGTGCCAAACCACAAATATGACTTTTTATTCAGGAATTGCCATTTCAAGAAAAATAATACAAAGATATGATAAACGGAGGTCACCAGCACAGTGCTCTGCCGCACAAAGAAATACATTCTAACAGGAGAATAAGGAAGAATACGGAAGGACCGTGATGACAGATCAGGCAAGAACGCCGACATGCAACCCAACCGTAGTCTTTAGTGGCTTCAGATCCATGATCATCAATAGTACCCCGACACATGGTTTGGAACACACATGGTACTTCAATACTGTCAGTCTTTTAGAAGAACAAACCTTGGAAATAATATCACTTGATTTAACAAACTACAGACCATAATTTCAGTATTAGTCTTTCATAGGTATTCAGGAACACATGTTGAATCTGAAAGCACCACAGTAAAATAACACTAAGATTGATATGTACACATTGTCTAGCATGCGAACAAGATGAAATTAATGCACTTTTTAGTCTTTAGCAAAAGGTAAATATAATATGCCTTCTTAGAAAGAAAAAAGAAGCCAGATGCACTTATCAAAGCATGTTGTCGTGTACTAAGCAGCCCCGATATGCTAAATCAGTACAAAATAGAGCAGGAAGAAAGGCTTGGAAAAACATGGAGTTTGTTTTACTTACTTATTAGGTGTGCAGACAATGTTAGCATAACCCTTAGATCACCATGTCTGGTTGTCATACGATGTCGATCAAGAGCGGTAGTTCTCACCGAGAAATTAAATGTGTAGTAGTTGAGAAAATGGAAGTGAAACAGAACATGGGGATGACATATAAACAGCCTTAGCTAAGAGGCATCTAACTGCCCGTTTACTGGTTCAGTTTTGTAATTTTGGCTATCATCGTAGGGAAACAGCTTAGATTTGATGTTTGTTAACCACCCAACCCAACAATAATATATGCAAGACTCGAAACATGTTTGTTTCGTGCCAGAAGTACGAATTAACACATAGCTCAAGCACGACACTGTTTTTTTCATTTTAGTCATTTGACCCATATCCAAGCGTAATAATCTATACAGTTGTACAAATTTGTTCTCCTTTTCTCTCATATTTAGTGAATAGCCATATAACGAAAACTCCATTTAAGCTACAGTCTTATCTTGCAAAAAAATTAACTCGGGAATGTCCTCTATTTAATCATACAAAAAAAATCTTCATTTCGTAAGTTCGAAAATATAAGATTTAGCATACAAGCATCATTTAACATACATGCATGACAACCTATTCTCTATGATTTAAATATCTCGTGATTACTGCCACCCTGTTAAATAGAATGAAAGGAAAACAGAATTACAAGTCAGACAAAAATACTACACAAATCATACATAAGTTTGTTGACATTAATGGCACTATCCTTGGCTTGAAAAGTTTGTTAAACATCATCCTGTATGCACCAGGTCAGTTCACAAAATGGAAGTACTGCACGACTAAAGCATACATCTCTTACCTTGTAGGTTTTGTCCCCAAAGAAATGGATTTCTTGAAAGTATTTCGAGACATCTCAAGTAGTAGTTTCGTCCCAGCCTTGTGGCAATATCTTACAGTGATGCAGTGGTAATACCCAGAGCAAACATTTACATGGTCAGTAAAAACTAAAGAGCTACCGCTGGTCGGAATTCTCGGATAGGATTCTGCATTGACCTTTTAATCGGGAAGCCTGCAATGTAATGGACAATGAAGTTATAATAAATTCATGCAAAGAGCACAAATAATCATTACCAAGGCTAGCCTGTGACAAGTCAAAAAAAAAGGCTAGTCTGTGACAACAGAGCAAGAAAAAAAAGCCAGACGAGGTAGGCTCACCTTTAGCTCGTCATCTCCAAGATACGTTTTCAAACTCTGCAGAATAAACATCACGAAAAATTCAGCTGTCCATCCGTATGTAATATCTCCAGAAAAAACATATGATATCCGAATAAAATTCCACGAACGATGCTAACGATAAAAAATTGTAGGTTATGGGTGTGGGTAACTACCTACCTCCAGATAATCGGCAAAAACCCATGAAAACATTCGAGTGATTCAAAGAAGAGTGAAACACACGGGAGGTCACCAAGTTGTACGAAATGTAAGTATTGGTCAGCAAGTTGAAAAAGCTCAAAACGTGGTCACCAAGTTGTAGGTTAGTGAAACATTGGTCAATCCGTCATGACGGACGTTATGTTGGTGACGTGGCAGACAATTTTTTACAAATACCCCCTTCAAATTTCATTTCTTCTAATTGCTAGGTCCCTCCTTCTAAGTTGGATTCGGGCACCTCTGCTCCATCCGCTTCCGCCGCCACTCTAACTCCTACTCAATAGAATCCTACGCGTCCTCCGCCATCGCCGCCGCGGGGCCGCTCCTTCGCGCCTCCTCTCCTCCGCTCCCGCTCCCGCCTCCTCCCCTTCCCCATCCCTGTCCGTCCCCGCCTTCTGCCTCGCCAACATCTCGGTGCCGACAGACCGGCTCGCGAGCAGCACCCCGGTGGCGGGAGAGGAGCCGCTGGGCACCAAGTTCTCACGACGAAGACGAAGTAGAGGTTGGGGAGGCGGGGCAATGTCAATGCCGGGAACAGCTCGGGACGCGGGGCTCTTAGGCGAGGGATTGGGAAGGGCCAGGGGAACGCCACGGAGCTGAGGAGCTGAGGGAGTTCGATGAAGACCTGGCGGAGCAGGGGAATCATCGTAGCGGCGGCTGACCGGGTGAGAAGAAGACGAAGACGGTGTCGCCGATTTCGGTCGCCCCAGGCTGATTCATTCGGCGGAGAGCACGAGAGCGACGCGACATAGCTTCAGGGGTCGAGGAAGAAGCTCCGGGAGGCTTGTAACGGCGGCACGAGGCGCTGCAGTGATGGCGGTTTCGGCTTGTGTGGATAGAGCGATGGGGAGACGGAGAGAATGAAGATGGCTGCTGAGGAGGGGAGAGGATAGCAGAGAGGTGTGCGTCTGTCCTGGGGGTCTCCTCGTGAACGAAGATGGCGGCCGGCGGCCGGGACATGGCCCGCTGTGAACAAGATGTTCCTGATGTGTGTCAGGTGTTTGATAAAATTTCTCACATAATTTCATCCATAAGCATGAACGGATTATTTGCAAAAAGGCAAAAAATCGAAAAGGGACCTAATCATTGGAAGAAATAAATTTTGAAGGGGGCATTTGTAAAACATCAGTCCGCCACGTCACCGACATAACGTCCGTCATGACGGATTGACCAATGTTTCACTAATCTACAACTTGGTGACCACGTTTTGAGTTTTTTCAACTTGGTGACCAATGCTTATATTTCGTGCAACTTGGTGACCTCTCGTGCGTTTCACTCTTCAAAGAAATAAGAAGGAATTCAAATAATCAATCAGGAAATCAATCGAAGGAAGGAGCACAGAGCTTCCAATCAGGGTTGCAGCAAGCATGCATGGCGGCAGGTAACAGAGATGCCAGACTCCCAAACAATAGGTGCATGCTATGGTGGGGACGGGAGGAGACGACGAATGTGGCAGATCCGGCTTCCCTCGTCATCGAGCCATCGAGATCCTTGTTGTCGTAGCCCTTCTCCATCTAGTGCCTCTTCTTGAGCAGCACCAGCGAGCTCGGCGGCAGCCTCTTCGCGGGTGGCTGGGCGCGACGTCCGAGTTAAAATCGCCGTCGTTGGAGCCATCACAGCCGCTCGCTCCGGAGTAGGAGCCCCTGCGCGGCGCCAGGTGCTACCAGCGCTGGTTCCGGCTGACTGTACTTGCTGGCCTTCCTCACGGTACGCCCAGCGGTGAGCAGGCCTATATCGACAGGTTAGGATTCGGTGCGTGCAGGCCCGTCCATGCACGGCTGCTCCATCGCGAGAATATCTTGGAGAATTAGTTCAGGTTAGTTGCGACTTGCGAGGGGACGTCCCGGTCATAGCGCAATCGTATGCAATTTGTTACTAACGTGTAGAAGTTTGAGGAGAGGTTGTTTCCCGGGGTGGCATTCTTTGTGTAATTAGGAGAAAGTGTGACACCATGGCCACCGACCCAGATTTAATAGTAAAGATTAGCAGTTAGCGAGGGGCGGCGGCTCGTCGGAAGAGAAGAGACCCGCAAGAGCTCCTCCAGGTAGTCCGCGCCCAGGTCCTCCAGCTCCACCGCCGAGCTGCTGGCGGATGGCATCATCTTGGTACTGGGCGCGGCCATGGCCGTCGTCTTGGCCTGCTTGTTGGGCGACCGCTTGCGCACCAGGTTGCTCCGCTTGAGCGCGAGCACCGGCGACCCGACCGTGGCCCCGAGCGCGAGGGTGCGCAGCGACTCCCGGACGCGCTCCACGGGGTGGTTGAGCCTCGCGGCGGCGCCTCGCAGGGAGAAGGCGGCCTGGTCGTACGCCATGGCGGCCCTCTCGGGGGTCTCGAAGGTCCCGAGCCACACGCGCGCGCCCTTGCGCGTGGAGTCCCGGATCTCCGCCGCGAAGTGGCCCCACGGACGCTTCCGCACGCCGATCAGCCCCACCTTGGGGAGGGTCTCCAGTACTGCAGCAGGCTGCTGCTGCTGCTGCTCTTTGAGACGGCCGTGGTCGGAGGAGCTGGAGGTGGAAGACGAAGACGTTTCCATGAACAAATCGAAATCCTCGACGCCCTTCTCGAGGAGAGTGTTGAGGAGCTGCATGTCCAACGCCGACAACGGGTAGAGCGCCGCCGGGCAGTAGCTGCCGCTGCCACTCCAATGGTGTTGCTCCATGGGAGATAACTCTACTACTTCCGATCGATGGAGCAAGCTAGGCGCATACATTTTCGATCTGTCGTCTCCTGCTTTTATACAGTACATCTACGACAAATGGGATTTGAGTGACGACTAGTCCGATAATTGTATCGTGTCTCCGCGTCTGATGGAAGACCCAAATTTTCAAACGGTTTTGCTAATTCTCAATCGAATGAGAATTAGCTTAGTTCTCAATCACATGACGTCATACAGTTGCAAGTGGACTTGTAACTGATTCGGACCATTTGATTTGCTCGTGATTCGTGCATCAGTTACAAATCAACTTGCAACTGGGATTTGATGACGTCATATGAATGAGAACTAAGTTAATTCTCAGTCGACTGAGTTGCAAGTGGACTAAGTTAATTTGCTCCAGACCGTTTGATTTGCTTCGTGATTCATGCTAATCATGAGTTGCAACTTGACTTGCAACTGGAATTGATAACGTCATGTGAATGAGATTTAAGATAATTCTCATTCGATTGAGCGCTAGAGAGACCCGGTCACCCTTCTCTTAAACTCTCCACCGGCACGGCACCCCCGTAAATCGGTAAATGGTGTTCACTTTGGGTTGGCCCCAGCTCGCCGGCTGCTCCCGCGTTTAGATTAGATTTAATTTTATTTCAAACTTAGTTTAAATTTCATTGTAACATGTCTAATTTCAATGAAAATCGTCTCTCTTTCCACAAATACGCAAATTACCATATGATAAAAATTTATCTTTGTGGGATGCCGCTGGGGGAAGCACTTTGGGGTTGAGGGAAGGCCATCATGGCTAGGGCTAGCTTTATTAAAATTAAACCACAATTACATCGTCCACCAATTTGTTGATCAACCAGTTTTGAGGGACGTTAATCCAACAAAAAGAAGTTTTATTAGATAGCTCATGAGCCGCACCATTAGATGCTCGATAACAATGTTTAAAATTGACCTTTCCGGTTGTTGTCGCCACATCCACACATCCCGCAAAAAATGCCGGAAAATTAAAAAATGAGACCGACCTCGAACAAGTTGATGCTCTATCAATTCTAAAATATCTAAAAAAAACAAGACCGATCTTTCTAACCGGAACAGAGGGAGTTCCAAAGAAACACATACATAGTTGTTTAATTAGTGCGGCCATCACAAGTCTCACGTACGTACGACCCATGACTTTGAATTTGATCCATGATGAATGTTCTTGGCGGCGTCTCCAAAAGATTGACATTTTTTGGGGGAATGGATCCAAGATTGACATAGTTTTGTTCTCTTGAACTAGATAGATGAAGCTTCCTCTCTTCGGCCTTCCTTATCAAAATTAAACACGTGCCACAGCTAGATGCATGCATGCATGCAATGATGCAACCCACTTGGGAGTTTGCATGTGTATCGATCTTTCCTTGGGCCTATATCGATTTTGTCAAAATATATAATGTCCCAACATTATTAACAGCGCAGTGGAAATATCTTGATATCATGCATAAGATATATGTGCTGAGTACGTGGAATACTGGAATGGATCTGTGTTGTGTTGGTTCGAGGAAGCAGCAACTAGCTAGGAGACAGGTACGCACGTAGGTAGCATCATTCAAGCACGTCCACATTGACGGAACGGAAAGACACGATACCTTATGATCTGCAAGGTGGTGCAAGCCGACATACTCCATCAACTGAGTGCGACACGGAGTTCAAAGCGCCTACCGTTAATTCCGACCTATCCTCCAGAGCTAGGAAAACCCAATATTATTGGTGGAGGATAAAGAAAATGGATGGATCGATGCTAGGTGCACTGTCTAACATATCTTTTTTTCTGAGTTGGAGTAGTCAGAAAAGGAGAGAAGAGAAACAACCGCAACATGTGCTCATACGTACTTTGTGAGAGTGGCTTGACGGACAAATTTAATAATAAAGTAGCACATCTTTGTACCGGAAACAACAAATGGAGCCCGAGCTCTATGGGTCCGTTTTTTCTAAAAATTCAAAATCGGAATATTAAGTTTCAAAAAATTAGAAACAAAAATAATGTCAAACTCTAGCTACATGCAAACTTTCAGTGCGAAATTGCGTATTATTTTAGGCTACACAGAAAACAATTCTGAAAAAATTCAACCTTTTCAAACTGTGTACTGTACACAGATCTAGATCACTCATTTGTCATTTTTTTGAACAAAACGAGCAATTTTTCTCATTTTATTTAAAAAGGTAGGGGAGAATTGACCGGTTCATTAGCGGGGAACCGGCCTAAAACCGTAACAAATACACCAACCTCGTCATGGAACACGACCACATTGTGCACCCGGACAACCTGGCCACCCACGCGAAGTACACACACGACGTCGAGATGTGAGACCACCGTCGAGGTTGCCATCAAGCATCATCGTCATCACTCCACTACACAAGCCGGTGACTCCGACTTCACCTTCAACGACCACCGACAAAGCCCTCGACGCAACCGATGGCGGAACCCATTTCGGCCCATGCCAAACAGTCGACCCACCGCGTCGACGAAGAGGCAGCTCCGACTTGGCCGTAGAGCTTCATAGGAGAAACTTGTAGACCTTTCACTGTCGTAGCCCGCGCATCAACGGAGATCCACGCGCGCTGATACGGCCTGTGACATCGTTGTCGTTGTGCCGCCTCGCGACCCCATAGCTCCGACTTCAACACTTCACGACAGGAGACCACGCAGGAACCGAAAATCACGCAAGACAGCCGTTGACGAAGGACATGCCGCAGCTCGAATCCGCTCCACCCCTGTCATCGTTGCCACACAAATTGCAACGCCATCGGATCTAGAGCCACCACTCTATAGCATCCAAGCATCCGCAATTGGTCCCTCTTGATCCCTCTAGCCGTCGCAGGCTCCAAGCATGATACCCAAAGGGAGGGAGCGACGCTAGAGCGTCGTCATCGGCTGACCAAACGGGCTTGAGGTTTCCCCCGGAACTGCCACCAGATGGAGTAAAGAAACCACAGCACAACGACGCATCGAAGAAGGTGATAGCGTCCACGGTCCACGGACATCAACATCGCCGGCACCGGAAAGCCGGTGGCGGGCTTTCATCCGGTCGTGCCTTAAGAGCTCCAATCCGAGACCTCGCAAACTTTGCAAGGCAAGCTACCACCAGTCATGGCAACACGAGCAGGAACGCCAGGAATCCGCCAGGCCACGAAGGTGCACACCCGCACCACGCGAGGACGCCACCGCGACCAGCTGACTACCTCCGAACAACACCGTCAATGAAGAACCACGGCCAGCGTGATGCCCATCACCCGAAGTCTTCAGATCCACCGGAGAAGCTTGGCAAGTTCCTGCAATCCACCATGGCAGATCTGGAGCCTGTCCAGAGTGACAAACAAGGCCAGACGAAGCCAACTGCCGCAGCAAGACGGAGCCGAGCGCTGCATCTGCAGGGCCGCCCTGCATCGCTTCTGCAAGGAGCCGCTGCACCAAGCGGTCGCACTATCGGGGGTAGAGGGGCGTCATAGCCGCACCATGCCAGGACCTCTGCCACCGGGACGGAAGGCCACGCCGCCACCTAACCACAGCACCGCAAGGGCCCGTCGTCGCACGCGAGCAGAGAGCACGGAGGGTCGCCAAGGAGGATGCGCTCGCGGACGGCGGCGCTAGGGTTCGCTCGGGCCGACACGAGCGACATGAATTGAGTCGAGATAAATGCAGAAATGCCCAAAATATAAGGAATTCCGAGTGAATTTTTGTACACTTGTAAATTATATGTACATCTAATTTTTTTAATGATTTTTTTAAACTTCAAAATGCGATTTTGAGTGTTATGCCTCTGTAGTCTTCGTACCTACTCCCTTCATTCCTAAAAACAAGCCTTTTTAGTTTTTTCTTTATTCAAATGTATCCAAACGTATTTTAATATGTTGATTCACTTATTTCAGTCCGTATTTAGTTGACACTGAAATGGTCAAAACATATTATAATTTAGAACGGAGAACATATCTATTATATATGTTGGCTATAGGATTGACATGGCAATAACTTATAAATAGCCGTTGGCTTTATTATTTTAACAGATTAATTAGTAGGAGTGCATCATTTTAATTTATCTTGGTCTCTCATCCTTGATAATATTTTTATATGTCGGCCTGCCATTTCCTTATAACATCCTTAGCACTGTGTATAACATACTGATACGTCTCAAACGTATCTATAATTTTTTATGTTTCATACTTATTTTATATCACATGCTACATGTTTTATTTATAGTTTTATATCTTTTTATGCATTTATGGAACTAACCTATTAACAAGATGCCCAGTGCCAGTTCCTATTTTCTGCTGTATTTTTGTTTCAGAAATCATAGTAAAGAAATATTCTCCGAAAGACCTGAAAATATACGAAGGTTATGTTTATGAAGAAAAGAAGATGGAGTCCAAAGGGCAGCCGGGGAGACGACCCTGGGCCCCCAGACGCCACCCAGGCGAGGCCAGAGGTGGGCCCGTGCCTAGGGTTCGTCTGGGCCTCCCAGGTGCCCTCCGGCGCCACCTCTTTGCCTATATATTCCCTTCGTCACGAAAAGCCTAAACACCCGATCAAAATTCCAGAAATATATCCGAGACAGTCGCCGTCGCCAACCCTAGTTCGGGAGGGTTCTGAAGCTCTTGCCAGCTCCCTGTCGGAGGGGAGATCATCATCGGAGGGCTCTACACCACCATGCCTGCCTCCGGAGTGATGCGTGAGTAGTTCACCATTGGACTACGGGTCCATAGCAGTAGCTAGATGGTTGTCTCTTCTCCTTGTGCTACCATGTTTAGATCTTGTGAGTTGTCTAATATGGTCAAGATCATCTTTATGTAATGCTACATGTTGTGTTTGCTGGGATCCGATGAATTGTGAAGTTGTGATCAAGTTTGTTCATCTATCTATCTATATGTTTTATTTATGATCTTGCATGCTCTCTGATGCTTGTGGTTGCTTTGGCCAAGTAGTTGTTTGTATCTCCAAGAGAGGGTATTTATGCTAGATAATGGGTTCATGCCTCCTTTGTCTGTGCTCGAGATGACAGAAACGAACGTGACTATGGATGTGTTGTTGCTACTAGGGATAAAACAGCGGTGTTTATTTTTACGTGTTATATTCATTGCTTACACTACACGCTTTGCTTATTGCAATTATATGTTGCTTGCAACTTAATACTTTCGGGTGATATGCCGGATAGCGATCCCAGGGTGGATTATTAGTCATAGATGCAGCTAGCAAGAATGTCCAATTAAATACTATAGTGAACTTTACCTTTTCATGATAATATTGTCATGCTCTTACAATTTGTCAATTACCTAGCTGTATTTTGTTTACCCAACATGTATATTTATCTGTTTTATGGAGAGACACCACTAGTGAACTGTGGACCCCGATCCATACTTTTACATTGATTAAAACACCATTTCCATTGCTTCCCGTCATCATTTGCTCGTTGTTTATTTTTGAATTTACAATTATTTTTCACACCATACGTTTAATCTTTTATTTACAGCAAGGCAGGGAGATTGACAACCTTCCTATTTCGTTGGGACAAAATAGTTTGATTGTGTTGTGTGCAGGTCCACGTTGGTCTACAAGTGCCAGAATAGATTGACGCCGTGTTGAAGCTCTCCAAGTCCTACTGGATTGTAGCCTTGGTTTTGTTCTCAAGGGAAACTTGCTGCTACGCTGCTTCACACCTTTCTCTTGGGGTTCCCAACGGGTGTGTGATCCACGCCATCACATACTAATAACATGGAGATGGGAAACTTCAAATGACTCCCAAGCTACATGGAGTTTTTGGATCAGGGATAATAAATAAAATAGAAACTGGATAAAATTGTATATCGAAATGACCTCACTGGAGGGACGAAACCACATTCATAGGCCGACAATTTTTCTAGATAGGTCGAACTATTGGAAGAAAATGAAAAAGGAACACCGAGGACTGATCACTAAATAGATACAAATAGGTGCAAATTCTGACATCACCAAAGCCTACTTTGTTCTCTCGCTCTTCTCGCGACGCTCCTTGCTCGCGGAAATCGTAAAAAAAATCCCAGATGAAGATATTGTCTAGATCTACAAACGTGCAAAATTTCAACTCAATTTCGTTTACATTTTGGGCTGCACAAAAAAGACAAATCCGAAACAATTTCAAGTTTTTGAAACTGTGTACTATTCACCACCCATTTATCATTTTTGTCCATCCCACAATAAAATGTATTTCGATTTAAAAATTTGCGCACTTATAGATCTCGATATTTTCTACATCTGGAATTTTTCTATCGATTTTTGAAAACTCAAAAGTGCTGATTTTGAATTTGTTTTAAAAATGAGCTCCATGTATCTCGGGAGCCACTCTCATATGGGGACGCCCCCACTATTTTCTAAGCACTGGACCATTTGCTTCTTGGGATAGACATCGCAAGGTAAAGGTGCACGGGCAATCTTATCATTAAGCAAGCAAATATCTACCTTTGCCATTTTGCTCCAACCTTAGAACATCTCTATCAGATCCCTAAAAGATGCTAATCTCTTAAAGTAACCGCCTTTTATGGTTTTATTCAAAAAATTGTCCATTTTAGATCCCGTAAACTGGTCCGACCCTTAAATTCTTTTAGGAAACCTTTAAATGAGCCTCGTGTCCTATATATCTAAAATTTTGGGGGCAATTTTTATGGTTTCTCTTAACCTAGAAAATGGTTGCAGGGAAGGAACTTTCAGCTCCGGAGGCTCCCGTCCTCGCTGCTGCCGCAACCGCCCGAGGTTGATTCCGGCCATCCCCACCGTCGACGCCGTGGAGGGAGAGTTCCTCACCGTCGCTGCTTCGATTCCAGCACGAAACCGCTCCGATTGCAGCACGAAACCGCTCCGATTTCAGTTGTGGTCGTGGATGGCGGCACTGTGAGATCGAGCTGCGGGACCGGTCGTTGTCAAGCTCGAGCTACGGGCGCGAGGGTGTCGTGGATGGCGGCGCTGTGGTTGAGCTGCGGGGCCGATCGTTGTCAAGCTCAAGCTACGGGCGCGAGGGTGCCGTGGATGACGGCGCCGCTCCAGCCCGGCTCGCGCAGCAGCTGGCCACGAGTGAGAACAGCAGCACGAGCGATGCACGTACTCCACCGACCGGGCCATGTGTGTGCGGATGCGGGCTGAGGCCGGCGGGCGTGGGCGGTCGGAGGAGCACGGTCGGTCGGGCGGCAGGCACTGGCGTTGGCTGCCGGAGCAGCGCGGGCGGGCATGGGCAGCGCTTGGCAGCTCTACGCATGCGGGCGAGGAAGAAGAGGAACAGGAGGGGAAGGAGAAAAAGGGGGAAATGGTAAAGGGAGGAAGACGAGGAACATTCCGTTTTACGGTTCATGCTTGTTCAGCCCGGGTCGTTTCTACCCTGTTTTACGATTTCCCTTATACGCGTTTTACAGGTTGGATTTATAAGGGATCTGCTATCTGTTAGAGATGCTCTTACAAGATAATAGTATCATTATTACTCTTTTTTTATTCAAAGTTGATCATTTATTGTTAGGACGTGCCTAGCTCTCAGGCGACTGACGATTAACTACTAATCCTCTCTCGAACTCATACTTTTCTTTGACTCGCTATGTACGTATCAGGTGTTCTGATTCTTACTCCCAGCCATAGTTTAAAAAACCGGACCGACGATCGAACCGGAGAGACTCTTGGTTCGCGGTTTACCGGTTAGACCGCCGGTTCTCTCGGTTCGCTTGCCGGTTTTTAAAAAATAAAATATGTGAAGAAATACAAATAATATGTTCGTAAAGTGAATGTATTTATTCAAGACGTGTAGTAAAATGACACGAACATGGACTGGGCAAGTTGGCTAGCACAGTCTGTTGCTTTCGCGCTGCGGGAGGACCCTGGTTCGATTCCTGCCTCGTGCATAATATTTTTCTCGCGACTGTCATTATTAGGTTGGACCGCCGGTTCGTTAACGCCCCGGTTTTCTCTAAAACCGCCGGTTTAGCCGCGGTTTAACCGGTTTTTTCCGGTTCGCTTGCCTGGATGGTCCAGTGCGCTTAACAGACCGGTGAGGGCTCTGGTTCCGATTTTTTCCGGTTCAACCGGCGGTCTGGTCCGGTTTTTTCAACTATGCTCCCAGCCTGTTCGCATATAGCAGTACGGCCCAGTTACAAGGCCCACGAACAAACCAAGCAAACCAAGCCATGAATGACTACTTTAGTTTAGTTTGTTCGTACTTTTCTTCAAAAAAAAAATGTTCGTACTTGTAGGTATGTATCTTTTCAACAGAGAAATATTTGAAAATTTATAATTTCTCAAACAATAAATCAAGTGAGATTAGAGATTCTTTTATGCTCCCAAAACATAATACTTTCGTGTATGAGTGGTTGGGTGCGACTATATCTTATATGACCGAGAATCATCTTAATTCTCGACTCCAACAAATGTCAGTTGCAACGCAATTTAAACTTTTAGCTAACACAAATTAAGACAAAATTCTCAATTACAACCCACTTGCAACTGGTGACACAGTTTCAACCTAACAAAATTTCCGGTTGCAACTAGCTTGGAACTGGTAAAATAAAACTCAAACAATAAAATTCCCAGTTGCAACTAGCATGCAACTGGTGCTTTCAGGTGCATTTGGAAGAAAAGAATGAAAACAAGCAAAAAAAGACCAGTTGCAGGTAGGATGCAACTAGTGCAAAAACAAATATGGTCAGTTATAACTAGCATGCAACCAGTGAAATAAAACCAGAACAGTAAAATTCTCAGTTGCAACTAGCATACAACTGGTGAATTAAAACTCGAACAATAAAATTCTCAGTTGCAACTAGCATGCAACTGGTGCTCTCGGGTGCATTTGGAAGAAAAAAAATGAAAATGAACAAAAATAAATAAATTAACACCAGTTGTATCTTGAATGCAATTGGTAGGAAATGGCGCATTATATGCAAAGAAACTAAAAAAACAATAAAATTACCTGTTGCAGGTAGGATGTAACTGGTGCAAACCAAATGAGGTTAGTTGCAACACGCATGAAACCAATGAAATAAAGCCCAAACAATAAAATTCCCAGTTGCAACTAGCTTGCAGCTGGTAAAATAAAACTCGAACAATAAAATTCTCGGTTGCAACTAGCATGCAACTGGTGCTCTCAGGTGCATTTGGAAGAAAAGAATGAAAACAAGCAAAAATAAAGACCAGTTGCAGGTAGGATGCAACTGGTGCAAAATGAAAATGAGGTCAGTTACAACTAGCATGCAACCAGTGAAATAAAACCCGAACAGTAAAATTCCCAGTTACAACTAGCATGCAACTGGTGAATTAAAACTCGAACAATAAAATTCTCAGTTGCAACTAGCATGTAACTAGTGCCCTCGGGTGCATTTGGAAGAAAAAATGAAAACGAACAAAAAAAGACCAATTGAATGTAGGATGTAACTGGTATAAAAAAATTTAGTTGCAACTAGCATGCAACTAGTTCACATCAGTTGCATCTCGTATGCAATTATATGCAAAGACACTAAAAAAGAACAATACAATGCCCAGTTATAGGTAGGATGCAACTGGTGGTAGGAAATTACACCTCATATGTAAAAATAAAAATAAAAAAGAATAATAAAATGCCCAGTTGCATGTAGGATGCAACTGGTTGCACGATAGTTGCAACTGGCATGCAACTGGTTCACAGAAAGTTGCAACTAGGATGTAATTTGTATGAAATGTCGCAATAAAATGCCTAGTTGCAAGTAGGATGCAATGGTGGTAGGAAATTGCACCTCAGATGCAAAAGAAAAAGAAGAAAAAAAATGCCTAGTTGCATGTAAGATGCAAGTGGTGTAAAAAATTCAAACAATAAAATTGGCACTTGCAACTAGCTTGCAACCGTAAAAATAATACTCGAATAATAAAATTCCCAGTTGCACCAAGCATGCGACCGGTGCTCTCAGGTGCATTTGGAAGAAAAAAAAGAGAACAAACAAAAAAAGACCAGTTGCAGGTAGGATGCAACTCGTTCAAAAAATAAAAAAGCTCACGTGCAGCTAGCATGCAACTGGTGAGATAAAGCTCGAACAAATATAATTCCCAGTTACAACTAGCATGCAACTGGTGCTGTCGTATGCATTTTGAAGAAAAAAAATGAAACGAACAAAAAATGACCAGTTGCAGGTAGGATGCAAACTGGTGCAAAAATAAAATGAGGTCGGCTGCAACTAGCATGCAACCGTGAAAATAAGACAAAAAATAAATAAGGTCGGTTGCAACTAGCATGCAACTGTTAGATAAAACCCGAACAATAAAACTCCCAGTTGCAACTAGCATGCAAATGGTGCACCCACTGATTAAAAAAACTTAAACATATTTTTTTAAATGTATAAAAAATATAAATAAAATTTTCGGATATACTACATGACATTTTATGTGAGCACAAAAAATTTCACGAAGAAAAAATATTTTTGTGGGCTGTGAGAAAAAATAAATCCCGGGTTTTAAAATATGAATTCGTACGCCGATTTTATTTAAAACTTTTTGTGCTAACATGAAATGTCATGATGTATATGCAAAAAAATTATTTCAAATTTTATAAAATATAGAAATGTTTTACATAACGGGTGCATCCGTACCCGTGACCCGAAACGCCGTGTGCGTTTCAATGTGTGTGCATAACTACCCCACCCACTATTTACGTATACTGAGTTCAGACAAAAAAAAACACCACGCACGCAGGTGTGGTTAAGACAAAAAAGGCCCACCGAACAAAAAGCTTGTTAATAAAAAAGTTCGAGAACAAAACAAAAAGTACACAAAATAGGCCAGACAACAAAGGCCCAAAACAAAACAAGCCTGCTTAACAAAAACGAACACCATCTGTAGTATTCTCAAAAAAAAAAAAACGAACGACACACCCACGTACCAAACCACCGCAGTCACACGTGAGACCAAAAAAAAGAATGAAGAAACAGCACGAATCGCGGCGTAATGTTCAACGGCTCTAGACGCGACTGAGATTTAGCTTAAATCTCAGGCGCGTGGGAGCTAGCAAATCCGTTATTGTTATTCTTCTTTATACAGAAAAGTTCACAACAACAAAGCCTCTCATCTGAAGATCACTTCATTATCTTCTGTAACCATTTCAAGCAATGTTAGTGATGTCTAAAGCCTGGAACTGCATCCCAAATATTGTATATCCTTTAGTAAATTTTACTATGGTACAGAAAGACACTTTTTGCCACTTAATATACTCTATGGTCAGTGCTAGTCTGATAATCTCAAATTGCTCCGGATGGATGAATGTGCATATGCTCCAAGGGCACCATGTACCACTGATCAGGGTCATAGAGAACATGTCAAGCGATAGTGCTGCTCAGTTGCTGACTTGCACGTTGCTTGTACCTCCAAAATAACGATTTCCCACTGGACGAGAATAGCGACAATCGGCGGGTAATCAGGTAGCATAAGCCGCATAGTTATGCAATTCATCTGGATCTGCAATGATGGACATCTGAGCTTCTTTTGGAAGAGAGTCGACTCTGTCCTCGGTGGCTTCAGCTTTAGCAAGCACCTCGTTGCAGTGGATGAAGAACATGTGTTTCTCCTGCTGAAATAACCTGCAAACAGAAACAAGATAATAATGAGCTGTAATCATGGAAAGATACCGAGACTATCGACAGATAAAGGCTAGCACTTACGGTTTCTTGCAGAGCATTGGCCATTGGGCTCTGAACTCTTAGAACATATTTGCAGGAATATTTTTTTTAGAAAAGGGGAGAAGCTCCAGCCTCTGCATCGATTGATGCACACGGCTTTATTGAGCTGATCAGTACTGTGGGCTCAACCTCTTTGGCAATCTTCACTCCGATAATTTTCATTGGCTTAATTCCGCCAATATTGTCCTCTTGCCAAAGAAGGAGGGTGCGGAGGAGGTCTCCGACTACAGGCCTATTAGCCTCATTCACGCTATTGCAAAGATCATCTTCAAAATGCTTACTCTTCGTCTTGGGCCCCTTATGAACGACCTTGTCTCCAACGCCAAAAGTGTCTTCATTAAGAAAAGAAGCATCCACGACAATTTCCTCTACGTCAGGAACCCCGCTAGACGCTTCCATAAAGGAAAGACCCCAGCGCTGCTCTTCAAGCTCGACATTTGCAAGGCGTTTGACTCGGTCCGTTGGGAAAACATTTTGGATCTTCTCCAACGCCGCGGTTTCCTCCCTAGATTCCGGAACTGGATTGCCGCCTTGCTCTCCACTGCATCGTCGCTTGTTCTTCTAAATGGAGTTGCCGGCCCCCCATCTCGCATGGCCATGGCCTTAGGCAAGGAGACCCGCTGTCTCCACTTCTCTGTCTTGGCGATCGACCCCCTCACGCAAATCTTGGAAAATGCAACTAGAGAAGGCCTTCTTCACAAGCTTCGTGGTAGAGGCACCATTTTGAGAACATCTCTTTACGCGGATGATGCGGCGGTTTTCGTGGCGCCTATCAAGGAGGACATTCAAAATTTCGCGTCCATTCTCCATGCGTTTGGAGAGGTTACGGGTTTTTGCACCAACTTCGACAAGAGTTCCGTGGTCCCAATAAGGTGTGGTGCGGTCGACCTTGATGACATCCTTGAGGGCTTACCGGCAAAAAGAGCTGCCTTCCCTTTGCGCTACCTTGGACTTTCGCTGTCCGTGTGGCGCCTGAAGAGAGTGGACTTCCAACACCTTGAGGATAAGTGTGCGGGCAAGCTGCCCACTTGGAATGGCAGATATATAGCGACGGCTGGCCGGGCTGCTCTTGTCAAGTCCGTCATTGCGTCCCAAGCGATCTACTACTTGACGCCTCTCATCATTCCTCCGGGCACCATGGAGTTTCTCAACAAAATCCAACGCGCTTTCTTGTGGTCGGCAAAAGACAAGACCATCGGTGCTAAATGCAAAGTCAATTGGGAGTTGGTTTGCCACCCTAAGGAGCAGGGTGGGGTTGGAATCCTTCACTTGGGAAAGTTTGCTACCGCCTTGCGCTTGCGTTGGCCTTGGTTAGAATGGAAGACCCCGGAAAAATTTGGGTGGGTCTTCGCAAACCTTGCACAAACGAGGACATGGATCTTTTCTACGCTGCAACAACCATCTCCGTTGGTAATGGGCTCAAGACCCCCTTTTGGCATGCGCCATGGCTGGGGGAGGAAACCAAAAGATGTTGCACCTTGATACGTCTCAAACGTATCTATAATTTTTGATGTTCCATGCTTGTTTTATACCAATTGCTATATGTTTTGCATCTACTTTATATCACTTTTATACATTTTTTGGGACTAACCTATTAACAAGATGCCGAAATGCCAGTTCCTGTTTTCTGCTGTTTTTGTATTCCAGAAAAGCTAGTCTGGAAATATTCTCGGAATTGGACGAAACTACACGAGAGTCCCTATTTTACCAGAACTCATCTGACGGACCAAAGAGGCGACGGAGAGGAGCCACGTGGGCCCCACACGTGGCCAGGGCGCGGGGCCCCCCTCTGCCGCGCCCTGGGGTGGTGTGGGCCCCACGGGCCTCTCCAGCCACCGCCCTTTCGCCTACTTATTTCCCCCGACGCGAAAACCCTAAGTACCTGAGCAAATATCCACGAAAAGTTCCAGAGACGCCGTCGTCATCAACCCTAGCTCGGGAGGGTTCAGAACCTCTTCCCGGCACCCTGCCGGAGAGGGGAATCGTCACCGGAGGCTTCTACATCGCCATGCCTGCCTCCGAGTGATGCGTGAGTAGTTCATCCTTGGACTACGGGTCCATAGCAGTAGCTAGATGGTTGTCTCTCCACTTTGTGCCATCATGTTTAGATCTTGTGAGCTGCCCTACATGATCAAGATCATATTATTGTAATGCTACATGTTGTGTTTGCTGGGATCCGATGAATATTGAATATTATGTCAAGTTGATTATCAATCTATCTTATATGTTATTTAAGATCTTGCATGCTTTCCGTTACTCGTAGATGCTTTGGCCAAGTAGATGCTTGTAACTCCAAGAGAGAGTATTTATGCTAGATAGTGGGTTCATGTCTCCATTTAACCTGGGACAGTGACAGAAAGTTCTAAGGTTGTGGATGTGCTGTTGCCACTAGGGATAACCTAACGATGCTATGTCCACGGACATATGTGTTTGTTTACATTACGCACTTTACTTAATGCAATTATCCGTTGCTTGCAACTTAATACCAATGGGGAACTCGGATGACAACCCGGCGGTGGATTATTAGTCATAGATGCTGTTGGATAACGATCTATGTATTATGTCATAATGCCCAATTAAATATCATAGTAGTCAACATGTCATGTATATGCATTGTCATGCGCTCACTATTCGTCAATTGCCCAGCTGTAATTTGTTCACCCAACATGTTAGTTATCTTTTATGGAGAGACACCACTAGTGAACTGTGGACCCCGGTCCATTCTTTTACACTGATTAAACAACCACAAACTGCAAACTGTTCCTTTTTCATTCTCTGCAATTTAATACTCATTTTCCACACCATACGTTTAATCCTTTGTTTTCAGCAAGCCAGTGAGATTGACAACCTCACTGTTTCGTTGGGGCAAAGTAGTTTGATTGTGTTGTGTGCAGATTCCACGTCAACAGTCCAGACTCCCATCAACAACACTATTTTTTGGCGCCGTTGACAACCTTCTGAAGAGTTGCTGCTCCTACTGGTTCGATAACCTTGGTTTCTTTCTGAGGGAAAACTTGCTGCCGACTACATCATACCTTCCTCTTGGGGTCTCCCAACGAACGTGTGTTTCACGTCATCAAGCTATTTTTCTGGCGCCGTTGCCGGGGAGTGGAAGCACTTCGGTTGAGCAGACTCCTATCTCCCCTTCGACGCCTATTTTTCTGGCGCCGTTGCCGGGGAGACAGCAGTCTTCTGCAAGGGAGTTTCACGCTTCCAATCTCTTTACTTTGTTTTTGTCTTGCTTAATTTATTTTATTTTATCTTGTTTGCTTTTAATTATCAAAAACACAAAAAATTTAGTTACTTGCATCTAGTTTATTTTCTGTTTAGTTTTTATTATTTCATCATGCTTCTCCCTAAGTACAATTTAAAAGAAATATCTGTGGGTAGTGGGTCTATTATTGGAAGAGATAACATTGAGGAATTCTTGAATTATGTTAGTATGGTTAAAGATTTTGAAGATAGATCCTTGGTAGAACTTGCTCCAAATTATGAAATTGCTACAGCTTCTCTAGTTCACATGTTGGAAGCTCGATTTGTCAACCTTAGTCCCATAATGCAGCACATGTTTCTAAAACTCCATGATACTGAAGATGGTGAAAAGAAAGATTTTGTTTTAGAAACCCTACTTAAAGAATTTGGTGATGTTGCTAGGGAAGCTATAAAGTTTTTATTAAATACAAGATGCTTGGTTATTGTATTGACGTTGTTAATACACTTGAAAAACTTGAAAAAGAAAGGCTCAAGTACACTAAGGAAACTAATGGTGAGGGGGAAGTTAAAATACCTATACCTTTTAAGCTTATAGGAATGCAGGAGGCACTAGAAAATAATTTTGATTGGATTGTTCCTGAGAACCCATTTGATGAAAATGATGAGCCTAGAGGTATTGAGAAAGGGAATTCCGAAACTTACATAGACAAGATAAATTGCATTGTTGAGAAAACTCCCGACCTCAATGTTGATGCTTCTTCACTTGGTAATACTTGATGCATGCTTTGTGCCTAGCTAAAAGGCGTTAAAGAAAAGCGCTTATGGGAGGCAACCCATTTTATTTTTCTGCAATTTTTCTTTTATTGAGTCAAGGAGTTTGTTTACTTCTGTAGCAACTCCTTTGTATCTTTATTTTCTCGCATTGTTGTGCCAAGAGTAGCCTCTAATGATAAGATGATGCTTAATTTTGATTGCTGCGCAGAAACAGATTTTTGCTGTTCACTGTACGAAATTCCTAAAATCACCAGATTGTTAAAAAAATCTGAAACTTTTTGTGCGTAATCTTTATGAATGTCTGAAACTTTCATTAGTTCAGAGTTTCTCGATCTGAGCGTCGTAAGTGCCTCGAAAAAATTCGTCTTTGCGGACTGTTCTGTTTTAGACAGATTATGCCTTTTTATTTTTCGCATTCTCTCTTTTACTAGTGTTGAGTGAAATTCTTTTTTGGGTGGAAGAGCTTCACATAACATCAGTGGCTGTAGCTAATGTTCAAAGTAACAAATCATATTGCGTCTTTACAGAACATGTGAATTTTTGATTATGCACTAACCCTCTAATGAGATCTACTTTGAGTTTGGTGTGACGGAAGTTTTCAAGGGTCAAGAGAGAAGGATGATATAATAGGATCAAGAAGAGTGAAGAGCTTAAGCTTGGGGAGGCTCCCATGGATCTCCCCAGCATATTTCAAGAAGACTCAAGCGTCTAAGCTTGGGGATGCCCAAGGCATCCCCTTCTTCATCGTCAAAATTATCAGGTCATCTCTAGTGAAACTATATTTTAATTCTTTCACATCATATGTGCTTTTCTTGGAGCGTCTGTGTGCTTTTTATTTTTAGTATTGCATTTTTATTTTCAATAAAGCTTGACTGGACCCTAGCATTCTTGATTGGGAGAGAGACACGCTCCGCTTTTTCATGAGAATACTCCTATTCTTCACTTATATTTGTTGAGTATTCATATCTAGCGCTGTTCAGCTTTTAGCTCCTGTTTTCATGTATCTCTTGTCAGAGCTATTAGCTTTCTTTTGTAGAAAGTACTCTCTTGTTTCACTTATATTTGTTTGGAGAGTTGATGAAATAAATTGATTGGTTTTTGGTTGGTTCAGAAAATGTTGCATGTGGTAATTGGTATAAGGAAAAACTTGCTTAATCTTGTAGATCACTAAAATGGATAACTTGATGCTTGTCAATTGTTTTGAGTTAACAAGTGGATCATGATTAAATTTGTGCATCACATGAGTTAAGCCTATTAGTGAAGAACTACCGTAAAGCTTGTTGAAAATTTGGTTTGCATCAGTGGTATCTCTAAGGTCTAGATATTTTCTAATAAACGGGTTTGGTTAACAAGGAAGACGGTATGAAGTCTTATGACGTTTGCAATATGTTTGTCATATAAAACTTGGTGTACGGGTTGATATTCTTGTTCGCTTACATAACCTTGCTAGGCTAAACTCTGTACTGAGAGGGAATGCTTCTCGTGCATCCAAATCCTTGAGCCAAAATCCATGCCATTTGTGTCCACCATAACTACCTATATGTGGTATTTCCTTGCCACTCCAAGTAAATTTTTCATGTGCTACCTTTGTCGGGGGAATACTTTCTGGATTAACCCGCGGCCCAGTGCGACTTAACTTACTCGCACGGACGAAGGCCCACTTGGGAGCAAGCCCAATATTGAACCGCCATAAGGAGAAAGATCTAGAAGACATATCCCGGAGGACGTGAAGACCAAGTAGTCTCCGAGTAGGCCTCTGTGGATGTATTCCTTATGGGGAAGTTTCCTTTTGTAACCTAGCGAGCCTCTGTGTATATAAAGAGGACTCGCAGGACTTAGAGCGGGTCAAGCTATCAAGCCCCAAACCCTAGCTCATACGGCGAGTACCAGATCGGATCGCCTCCATTGTAACACCTCGATTATCATATCAATACCAATCTAGGGTAGGCAGGAAGTAGGTCTTTTACCTCACATTGAGGGGGCCGAACCTGGGTAAATCTGTGTTGATCTTTGTTCCTGCGATCCCAAGCTCGGAGATGCTTGACTCGCATAATCCCACACCTACGAAGTCATCTATGACACCTGACGTGACAAACCCACGACAGTTGGCGCCCACCGTGGGGCCTGCGGTCAAAAGCGTCACGTTCCGCGCAGGATCGAAATCAGGCTTCAAGGACATCGCCATCGGCCAAGTTGAAGACATCAATGGGGTCCCCTTCATCGACGACTCAGAGTGGGGACCCGAGGCAGATCGCATCGAGTTCGGATACATCGTTCCCATCGGATCAGTAAAAGTTTTCGTCGGATCCGTCAGTCGCAGATCTATGGACGCGACTCAAGGAAGCGAATCGGTGAAGGAGCTGCGGCCGGTCAGGGTCCGCGTGTTGGAGGAGCTACAACAAGCTACGGCAAGATTGCCCATCCCCGTCCCGTCAAGACCTGTTTGGGGATCTCTACCAAATCAGGAAGGAGACCTCAAGATTGAAGAGATTGAAGCTATCAGGACGGAACTCTGTGAAGAGGCACAAAGACTCGCGGCTGAGCGCGAAAAACTCCAAGAAGAAGGTCGACGACTCCGTCGCTGCCAGCCGAAGCACCAGGCGGTGCGAACCAAGACGACATCTGAGCGCAAGAAACTCCAAGAAGAAGAGTGGCGACTCCGTCGTTGGCAGCAAAAACATCAGATCAAGATGGACAAAGGAGAGATGAAATCACAGTTCCACGGCGACCCAGAGAGCAACGTGCACGCCGCGATAGGGATATTGTCAAAGATAGCACCGGTTGGAGACACACGAGCTGATAAGGAAGCTCGCTATGCGATCGACCTACTACAAACCGCTGCTTTACAACAAGCAAATATGTATGGAGTCACGCCCAATGAGCCGCAAAATGAGGTATCATGGGGAGGAGAAAGTGCAGCGTCGAAGAAGTGGTCAACCAGCTAGCAGGTTTGCAGGTATCATTGGAAAAAGAAAAGAAGATAGAAGGCGAGTCGCGGACGTCCGGAGCGACTCAGCCATCCCAGATTGAAACTGATTCAGATGAAGATTCAGCGCCAGTAAACTCCTATTCATTATTGAAAGGACCAGCATGTTTTGGAGAGGAAATACGGCTCACTCGTTTCCCCCCGAACTTCGACGAGTCGCAGCGAGTCACCACCTATCGCAGTGACCAAGACCCTGCCTTATGGATAGAAGATTACGAGGCAAGCATAACAGGGGCTGATGTGACTCAAGAAATACGTGCGAAATACTTCCACTTGGCAATACAGGGAGAAGCTAGGGATTGGCTGTTAAGGCTGCCATCAAAATCAATAAGCACATGGGAAGACTTGAAGGACAAGTTCATCCGCAGATTCCAAACAGAAGATATGAAAAACCTTAGACAATGCATTCAAAAAGAGGACGAATCAAGCGGCGACTGGATCAAGAGAATCGCGGAGATCCTTGGCTCCGCCAAAAACTTAACAGTACAAGCTGCAATACAAGCTATGAGAAAGAACTGTAGATTTGAGCCGTTGGTGCACAAATTAAGTCGCGCTGAGCACAAGATTGATAGTTTCGACCAGCTTTTGGCAAGCTGACAAGTACGCAAAGACAGATAAAGGGGCAGGCGGCTTATCACAGAACCCAACAGGGAAATTACAAGTCGCGAGATTGAACATCGCACACCAGATACAGGAGCAAGAGAGTGATAAGGCCTTACTCCCTAATAACTGCAAGGGGATCTTCGACGTGCCTTGCGACTTACATCGCAGAGAGATGGCAGGCCAGCGGGTCACACAAAGGCGCAATGTCATTATTACCGGAGGTGGAAAGAAGGCGACACGCCAGACACGGCTCGCAGCGGATCGATGCAGCACAAGAAAATCTAGCTCTCGTCAAGGGCCTGACGTTTTACCTAGAAGAAACATAGGACAGTTTCATACAGTGGAAGTACAAACAACGGACGGAAGCCGGAAGAGCGGTCAGATTTCAACGCCGAAAGGTATCGTCGCTGGACAGAGCAATCGGTTATTTGGAGTCGCGGCGATCACCCCCCAGAAGTAAGAGATCCAGGACAGCCAGCTCTGTGGTCACGCCTGAAGTCGCGGGATACAAGTTAAGTAAGGTCCTAATGGACGGAGGAGGAAGAGTAAACATCCTATATCAAGACACGCTCCGAAGAATGAATATACCCGAGACAAGGCTGCGACCATCCAGGAAAGAAATTCAAGGCATAATCCCAGGAGCTGTTACGCGACCAATCGGAAAGATAACACTTGAAGTTAGCTTTGGAACAGAGCGGAACTTCCGCACAGAGCTCCTAGACTTTGAGGTTGTAGCAGTCAAAAGCTCATATCATGCAATCTTTGGAAGAGAAGCCTATGTCAAATTTACCGCTCGCCCCTGCTACGTCTACCTACAGTTAAAGATACCAGGACCAAACGGTGTTATTACAATATATGGAGACAGACAGAGAGCGTTAGAATGCGAGAACGCAGGCTCAGTACTCGCAGAAGAAGCTTGTATCGCCAACTCTTCACATGGGTATCAGTCGCAGATCGGTGATCGCAGCTCAAAACGAGTCGCGTTGGAGGTACCGCGGAAGCGGCCAACAGGATGCAGCCACCGGATGGTAAATACCCACCGAGAAGTCGCGCATCAGCAAGATAATGCCCCAGAGGTCGCCTTGATACAAAAAGAAGACAAGAAATGGCGCATGTGCATAGACCCAGCCTCGATCAACAACCCCAGCCAAAGGGGCTCAGTTATCGTGAGACCTTACAAAGCAAACTCAACTCAACATAAGTCGCAGCTCAGTGCGGCTAATCGCTAACAAAGTTGCTCTCTGCTTCAACATGAGATATACATCGGAGCTATCATGCTCGACCCGAGTCGCTTTAGCGACTCAAAATTGAACCAATCAGGTGTTCAACCCACTCCGTTAGGAGTATTAATTCGCAACTAAGTGCGATGAGTATCAAGTATGCATGGCCTGCGGGGAATAGAAAACCCGCATTAAAGGGCCTGCATCATCATGTAACACCCTGTAAAACATCGAGTGATTATGAAATAAAGCCGGCACCCTTGACATTCAAGGGTTTGTCGTTTCGCCTCAACTATCATTGAGTCGCTGAGTCTTTTGAATTTCATATATCACTGACCCTTGAGGGCTCCTTACGAGCATCGCGAGTACCAATCGCACCTCAAATTTTGCCAAACTAGTGGCAATCCTTAAGCTAGAAGCGTCTTGCATTATGCGACCAAAGTACTGGGGTGTGGCGTCAATCGAGCTTGATTGCCTATCATGGCCGCTCTCGACCCTGAACACACATGTTCCTAGGAAATACTGAGCCGCGCGAGCGTCTACTTAATGGAATTATCAAGAAAAGAACCTGCTTATAGGTCACAAAAATACTGTTTATAATACATGAATATCTTACAGACTAACGGGCATGTCCCACATTATTTATTTTTCCTCTTCCGAGCAACAGGAGTGGGAATTGGCGCGGCTTGTCTCGCAGTTGCAGTCGCAGGTGTCCTAATAATCAGGGCGCCGCCAGACGAGCAGAAGGGCCACCAGATACTGTTGCTGGAGTGGCAGCCCGAGATGACTCAGCTCCTGAGGACTTTTCCTTTGACACCTTGCTCCCATCAAGATTGAATTTATCAAGATAAGTGCCCAAGTCTAAGTTATCAACAAATTTTGTGGCATACCCGCGCATCCCTTTCCAGATATCGAAGTACTCGCTTATTGGCAGTTCAGTATCATCTGCGCTCATCGCCAGGCCGTGGCGAGCAACCTTGCCAACATCTATCTCTGGATAATATGCTCGAAGCAATGTCAAGACATGCGCGGCTCCGGCGCGAGCAGAGGATCGTTTCCAATCAGAGACATAATGTGGAGCCTTGAGCAGTTTATTTATCCAATACTCGCAAGATGTTGGGCCATCAGTCGCAGGAGATTACCGTCATAACTTCCTTGGTAACCTTTAAGAAGCGCTGGCTGAGGTCAGACAGATATACCAGTTGATCCTTCAAATTGGAGCGGGACACTGGGGCCTCAGGTCCTATGTCAAAGAAAGAAAAGGCAAGAAACAAGTCAGAGACTAACGTTGGTTACCCAAAATATGTATGATTAAAGGAATAAAAGACCAACCAGCAAGCTGCAGGACGGCTGATTTGACCATGGAGCCAAAACCCTCAAAGGCTTTGAGCAGCGAGTTATATTTTTCATCTCGCGCGGCGAGTTCCTTTGCGTGGTCTCCCTTCAGGCGATCAATCAATTCAGATTTAAGAGTCAGCCCTTCTCGCAAAGATCTAATGACCTCGTCTTTCTCCATGAGTCGCTGCTGCATATCAGCTTCAAGTTCTTTAAATTGCTCTTCGCAGGAGTCGAGTTGACCTTTGAGAGATTTTATTTCCTGATCTTGGTCCCTAATGACCTCATTATGCTGCTCCAGGCGAGACTGCATCATTTCAGGATGGTCTATGGAAATGCCTTTACCCTTTATTGAGCCAGAAGCATCAAGCAAGGACAGTTCACGCTGAAAACAAACAGAGCAAAACGCATAGGTAAATTATCCAGGAATTTGGGGGCTCGAGATTTGAAGCCAGGAAAAGAATCAACACCCCGTGCGATGACACAAGGTTTTGATCCTTGGGGGCTACGGTATATGTACCTGGCGACTTGAAGAAAATTGCTCAACTAAGCCGCGCAGCAGAGCAGCATGCTTGTCTCCAGCAGAAATTATGGCATCTGCGATTGACTTAGAACTATTTCCTGGAGCTGGAATTCTATTTTCAGTAGATACCCTACCAGCAGCAGGAGTTGTGGATGGAGCTGCGACTGGAGTCGCGGCAGGAGCCGCGTCTGCAATACCTTCCTCCAGGGAGGGCCTTGGTTGAGTCGCACCATTACTGTTTCCCACGTTTTCATCAGCAGCATCATCCTCGCTCATAGCTTGCTGAGAAGAAGTGGGATGGGAATTAGACTTGGTAGCCTCTTCAGACATAGCCCTGCAAAACATTGATGGGTTAATAAGCTGACCTAGCAGAGCCGCAACATTGAAAAGAAGGCGAACCATACCCAGAGGCGACACGGATACTCTTCATCAGGCAACCAGAGGAAGGAGAAGATAAACCTTGCAAATCTGAACCTACAGAGTATGAAAAGAAGTAGTGATCAGCAATTCCTTGCCAGAAATACGTAAACACAAAAAGAAAAGGAGAAGAGTCGCAAACAATTACCCGAGCTTATTGAGAAGCAATCCTTTGCAACAGCTCGGAAGAAAAAGTAGCCTTGTTGGGATCAGCGAGTTTTAAAGATTTGGCAGCTCTTGTTTCTGCTAGTAACGCCAAGGCTTTGCGACGTTTCTCAGGCTGCGCGGGGTCTTCTGAGCTCTGGCATAAAATACGTTTCGAGGACCTGCGAGGCACCTCAGGAAGTTCCAGGAAAGGTGTATTTGGAGTCGAGGACAAAAGAGCGTCGGCCATTTGTTGTTCCTCTTCAGAAGCACTACCCTCGTGCATAACTGTATCTTCGCCAAAGGCTGCGGCTTGCCTTGACGACTCAGCCGCGGTTCCTTGGTTCAAGTCGACGTCCTCTGAAGGAAGAACCCAGAAATAGGGATCGATCTGAAAAGGAGCTCAGGTCAGAAATAATCAATTTTGGGAAAGGAATTTTCGAGGAAACAAGTGACAAGTAAACATTACCACAAAAGGCTTGTGCTCAGCCCAGAAGGGAGCAAGTCCGACGTTGTCATACGAGTCAATATCCTCGTCCGTCACTCGGCGAATGAAATTTATCCACTCCCCTTTGTCCCAATCTTCAGGGCAAGTGCGATCGACGTCATTTGCATGACAAGTGAAATCCATCATAAGCCGCGAGCGGCGACTCACAGGCTGAACTCGCCACTTAGTCCAGCAAGATATGAGATCTAATCCAGTGAGACCATGGAGTGTCAGCGCTCTCACCTTGTCTAGAAGGGATTCGACAAAGGGTAACGAAGAAGGATCAGGTTTGGAAGACAAAGCATCGGTAGCCTCGAAGGGAAGAGGAGACCAAAGAGGGAGAGGAATTTCACCCTCAGGAGAAGTGTTTTTACAATAGAAGAATGTCCTTTGCCACTCCTTGATTTTCTTGGCAAGAGTTAGTTTTGGGAAGATACTACCCCTACGGCGTTGGAAGGAAATGGCGCCGCATTGGAGAAAAGGACCATCTGTGGTTTCCCTTTGACTATTGCAATTGAAAAGAGCAAGCCAGAAATCTATTGAAGGCGGGATACCCAGATAATCTTCGCAGAGGACGTGGAAGTTGCTCACTTGCAACATCGAATTAGGGCCAATATCATGGAAGCGGAGACCTAACCGCTGCATCAAGGAGCGGAAGAAGAGAGAGCCCGGGGGCTTGAACCCGCGCTCAACATGCTCCGCAAAAATCACTACTTCTCCTGGTTGAGGATTGGGGATTACCTCCTCACCGCCGCCCGCCATTCGCATTGATCTTTTGGCGGAAGAAGGCCCCGTGCAGATAGGGATTCCAGGAAATCTTCGTCGACCCACGAGCCTTCCCAGTTGCACTTGCGGCGAGACATTTTTCTCAGATCGATGGAGATATCCACCGAAGGATTGTGAGTACGAGAAGCGAGATTGGAGGCGGCGGAAAGGAGTAGCGGATGCGTAATACAGGACTTGATGCAGAACGCTGGGGAAAACGATGAGCCAAGATAAATAACCCAGACGCGGAAGACGTTTAGATCTGAAAATCAACCGTCAAGACAGGATAAGTCGCGTTCTTGAGCCGCCAAGAAGAGTTATAAGCCGCAGATTGGAAATAAGAAAATTGGAGTTCAGCTGGGATAATTCACGTGCGCGGCTCAGGGGTTTGTTAAGACGAAGGAGCCTTCACTCGAAATCCAAGCTAAACTTGGGGGCTAATGTCGGGGGAATACTTTCTGGATTAACCCGCGGCCCAGTGCGACTTAACTTACTCGCACGGACGAAGGCCCACTTGGGAGCAAGCCCAATATTGAACCGCCATAAGAAAGATCTAGAAGACATATCCCGGAGGACGTGAAGACCAAGTAGTCTCCGAGTAGGCCTCTGTGGATGTATTCCTTATGGGGAAGTTTCCTTTTGTAACCTAGCGAGCCTCTGTGTATATAAAGAGGACTCGCAGGACTTAGAGCGGGTCAAGCTATCAAGCCCAAACCCTAGCTCATACGGCGAGTACCAGATCGGATCGCCTCCATTGTAACACCTCGATTATCATATCAATACCAATCTAGGGTAGGCAGGAAGTAGGTCTTTTACCTCACATTGAGGGGGCCGAACCTGGGTAAATCTGTGTTGATCTTTGTTCCTGCGATCCCAAGCTCGGAGATGCTTGACTCGCATAATCCCACACCTACGAAGTCATCTATGACACCTGACGTGACAAACCCACGACAACCTTTAAATTATTCAAAATGTTATTATTCCCTTTTTGTGTCAATGTTTACTAGCTCATGAGGAATTAGTGTGGTTATTCTTTATTCTATTTGTCGAGTGGACTTTTACACCTGGACTAGTGGCATATACATCCGCTTATCCAATAACTTGCAAAAAGAGCTGGCAACGGGGTGCCCAGTCCCAATTAATTACAACTTTAACCAATTAATTCTCTTCACACTTTTGCCCTGATTCATCAGTAAGCAATGACAAACAGTGAAATACCTGAATGTGTGTAAACCAAAGAGAAAGAGGGATGATCTGCCTTGCTGGTAGAAATAACGTCCTTCATGGGAGCCGCTCTTAAAAGTCCGTTCGACAGGTAGAATACTGTTCTCACCCGCTACCATTCGTTGACAATTAACAAACACCTCTCAAAAATAGATACTCCTCCATGGTATGTGATTGATGGAAGGAACCCGAGGATTCGGTTAGCCATGGCTTGTGTTAGCAAGGTTGGGAGGAGTATCAAATATTTTATGCAATCTCTATATGCTTTCAAAAACTTAAAAGCTCTAGCACATGATTTAATCCCTGCTTCCCTCTGCGAAGGGCCTTTCTTTTACTTTTATGTTGAGTCAGTTTTCCTATTCTTTCTGTCTTCCACAAGCAAACACTAGTGTCAATTTTGTACAACATGCGTTATATGCAATGTATTGGACTTGTTATACTACTTTGTGTTGACAATATCCATGAGATAAATATGTTGAAAGTTGAAGCAAATGCTGAAACTAAATTCTTCCTTTGTGTTGATTAAATACCTTTTATTAGAACCTATTGTTTTATGAGTTAACACTTATGCAAAACTGTTTGATGCTTGTCTCGAAAGTACTATTCATGAAAACGTTTAGCTTGTGCGATTCATTGTTTACTCATTATCTATTTGATAGCAAATTATAGACCATTGACTTGGATCACTTCATTCATTTACATGTGCCTTGCAATATTATATGATCAAGATTATGATAGTAGCATGTCACCTCAAAAATTATCTTGTTTTTATCGTTTACCTACTCGAGGACGAGTAGGAACTAAGCTTGGGGACGCTGATACGTCTCAAACGTATCTATAATTTTTGATGTTCCATGCTTGTTTTATACCAATTGCTATATGTTTTACATCTACTTTATATCACTTTTATACATTTTTTGGGACTAACCTATTAACAAGATGCCGAAGTGCCAGTTCCTGTTTTCTGCTGTTTTTGTATTCCAGAAAAGCTAGTCTGGAAATATTCTCGGAATTGGACGAAACTACACGAGAGTCCCTATTTTGCCAGAACTCATCTGACGGACCAAAGAGGCGACGGAGAGGAGCCACGTGGGCCCCACACGTGGCCAGGGCGTGGCCCCCCTCTGCCGCGCCCTGGGGTGGTGTGGGCCCCACGGGCCTCTCCAGCCGCCGCCCTTTCGCCTACTTATTCCCCCCGACGTGAAACACTAAGTACCTGAGCAAATATCCACGAAAAGTACCAGAGACGCCGCCGTCGTCAACCCTAGCTCGGGAGGGTTCAGAACCTCTTCCCGGCACCCTGCCGGAGAGGGGAATCGTCACCGGAGGCTTCTACATCGTCATGCCTGCCTCCGGAGTGATGCTTGAGTAGTTCATCCTTGGACTACGGGTCCATAGCAGTAGCTAGATGGTTGTCTCTCCACTTTGTGCCATCATGTTTAGATCTTGTGAGCTGCCCTACATGATCAAGATCATATTATTGTAATTCTACATGTTGTGTTTGCTGGGATCCGATGAATATTGAATATTATGTCAAGTTGATTATCAATCTATCCTATATGTTATTTAAGATCTTGCATGCTTTCCGTTACTCGTAGATGCTTTGGCCAAGTAGATGCTTGTAACTCCAAGAGAGAGTATTTATGCTAGATAGTGGGTTCATGTCTCCGTTTAACCTGGGACAGTGACAGAAAGTTCTAAGGTTGTGGATGTGCTGTTGCCACTAGGGATAACCTAACGATGCTGTGTCCACGGACATATGTGTTTGTTTACATTACGCACTTTACTTAATGCAATTATCCGTTGCTTGCAACTTAATACCAATGGGGAACTCGGATGACAACCCGGCGGTGGATTATTAGTCATAGATGCTGTTGGATAACGATCTATGTATTATGTCGTAATGCCCAATTAAATATCATAGTAGTCAACATGTCATGTATATGCATTGTCATGCGCTCACTATTCGTCAATTGCCCAGCTGTAATTTGTTCACCCAACATGTTAGTTATCTTTTATGGAGAGACACCACTAGTGAACTGTGGACCCCGGTCCATTCTTTTACAATGATTAAACAACCACAAACTGCAAACTGTTCCTTTTCATTCTCTGCAATTTAATACTCATTTTCCACACCATACGTTTAATCCTTTGTTTTCAGCAAGCCAGTGAGATTGACAACCTCACTGTTTCGTTGGGGCAAAGTAGTTTGATTGTGTTGTGTGCAGATTCCACGTCAACAGTCCAGACTCCCATCAACAACACTATTTTTCTGGCGCCGTTGACAACCTTCTGAAGAGTTGCTGCTCCTACTGGTTCGATAACCTTGGTTTCTTTCTGAGGGAAAACTTGCTGCTGACTACATCATACCTTCCTCTTGGGGTCTCCCAACGAACGTGTGTTTCACGTCATCACACCTCTCATTTTCGGGCGCTCAAGTATGAAAAATTGTTCCGTCGGAAAGGCAATGCTCGGGGCTAGTTGGGTGGGCAAGGTGCGCCTTGACGAAGGCTTCACCACAGCCCACTTCTCACAGTTTGTGGAGCTTTGGAGCCTCACCACAAACGTCCATTTAAACCAAGATGTTGGCGACGAAATCCGTTGGAAACTCACTGAAAACGAGGAGTATTCGACGAAATCTGCATACAAGATGCAATTCATGGGAACCATCACCTCCTACATGCACAAGTCGGTTTGGAGGCCCTGGGCTCCGCCCAAGACGAAGTTCTTTGCCTGGCTTGCAAACCAAAACAGAGTTTGGACGGCCGATCGCCTCGCCAAGAGAGGGTGGTCAAATTGCGGTCTCTGCCCTTTTTGCAAACAAACACCCGAGTCTCTTGTTCACCTCCTCGTGCATTGTCGCTTCACGAGGAGGATTTGGGACCTTACTAAAGGTTGGCTAGGTCTCCACAACATCAACACCGGAGATTGGCTAGACCTCAACTTCCCGGAGTGGTGGCTCCGGATGACCAACGTTGCTCCACACCGCAAGGCCATCGCTTCTCTTACTTTACTAGTCACGTGGGAAGTGTGGAACGAGCGCAATGCTAGGGTGTTCCAAAATAAGAGCGCTCCATCGTTAGTCATTTTAGACAGAGTTAAAAATGAGGCTCGCTTGTGGGTCCTCGTGGGTGCCAAATGTTTGGGAAACTTGATACCGCGAGAGTAGTTGGGTTGTAATATTCGGTCACAAACTTGCTCTCTTGCAATCCTCTCCTTAATTAATATACGGGACAAAGCTTTTGACCCTCGTTTCTAAAAAAAAGTACTGTGGGCTCAGGACAGCCCAATCTAACTTGTAGGAACAAGGCATCGTGGGTACAGTCAAATGCACTATAGTGATCAAACCGCTTCAAGGAGGAAATAGCAGATAACACCACTTGTTGGAGCCGTTTTTGCATAGAACCACAACCATCAATTTTTTGTGTGCAAAACACCAATCTTTGCCGTAATGAGTTGCAGAGAACCCAAATCCCTTCATTAACCGATTTGACACCGAATCAAGCTAGTTAGGCCCACAGGCAGCAGACACGATGGCCAAATTAACTGGGATCAATCAGACGTTGACGAAACGACGACGAATTCTCAGTCACCGACCACATCGGCTGAGCTGGGGCGAATCAGTTCCGCCACTTCTCGCGCCATCCCCTCCCCTCCCTTGTCGGGCCGCTGCTGGACGCGGACAGCGCTCAGGGTGCCGCCGACGGCGCTCGCGGCCACCGCGGCCGGCGACTCGACGACTTGCAATGCATAGCAGCAGAACTGCGGCGGTTGTTCCTGCGCAGAAGGGGAGCGGACGGACGTGCAGGCGTGCAGCCAGGGAGCAGCTGGAGGCGAGATGCATCAACTGGAGCGAAAAAAGGAAGAGAGAAGAGAACGAGACATGACCAAGAACGAAGTCACGTACTTGCTGCATGTGGGCCCAACTAACCTAAAGGATTTGGGATCTGTGCAACTCATTATGGCAAAGATTGGTGTTTTGCGCAAAAAAGATGTGGTTCTGTGCAAAAATGGCCCCAACAAGTGATGTTATCCGCAATTTCCTCCCGCTTCAAGTTAGAAGCATAGCCACATGGATTATAATAGTACTTCCCTAGTACGATGAACTGTTGTTGTCCTAATGCATGTGGCGTCTTAGTTTTTTTTTAAAGGATATCAATTATACCTAACTTCTGCAACAACATAATGTCAAGAACCTGTCTAAACATTAAGGATGCACACAGTCAAAAAAAATAAGAAGAAAAAAGAAAACATGACGCCTGCCAAGCAATCGATGACTCGCAGCAGCAGTAAACATACCCCTCCATTGGCAATACCCAGACCACCAAAAAGGTTCTCCAACAACAACGTCTTTAGGAAGGAAACAGTGCACGAACACTTTCATCGCGCGATCTAAACATAAAAGTCAGATCATGGGTTTTCACCCGGAGAAAGTCTGTGATGAAATCTCCACACAATGTCTTCAACAAGAACCATTGCGAGGTACAACCAATAAAAGCCAGACCTAGGGTGTTTACCCCGGAGATCAAGACTCGGTACTCAAAAAGCACCACCAAAACGTAGTCACCCTGTGTTTGCCGCCCCCACTTGCCAATAACACCGCTGCAAAGCTTTCGATCACCACGCTCACAATCGACGGCTATACGATTTGACAAAGCGAAACCGCATCCGCACGCCAAACTGTGAAGTATCATGTTCTCCTCATCCATTGCTTCAGCCAGAGACAGCTCCACGCACGCATGGTGAAAAACCATGGCTAGGGCGCTTGGGCTATCATCATCGTTCCTCTTTCCGCCATCTGTTGGTGCCTCCGTCAGCACCAAAGTAATCGAGGCGATATTGCCATGTCGATGTGTTAATGGTGCCGACCCGCCAGCACCAAAGTAATCGAGGCGATTTTGCACTGTCGATTTGTCCCTCTGGTGCCGGCGAAAATCTGGGCTTCATGGCAGCGATCCGTGGTGGCGGCGCCACACCCGATCGAGACCAATTAGGTTAATCGGGAAGCACCGCGCGCACTGCCGGTCTTTCCTTTTCCTTGTCCTCGTGCATGTTCTCAACCAGGCACACAGGTGCATGAGCAGTGATCCGTGGATGGATATGCATCCAAGCCCCGCATGCCCTTGAACACACATGGACATCAAAGCCTCCTGCCTTGTTCGTCAAATCACCGCCGGACAGATCGAGAAACAATCTTGGCAGCATGGAGCCGTGGAGGAGGAAGATACCAGGCGGCGAGAAAAAAAAAAGGGTGAGACGCCCCGCCGCCGCCATCCGTCGGTCGGACGGCCTCCTCCGGCAGCGGCGAGGCATACTGGCGGTGGGAGAGAGCTTCCGAAGGTTGGTGGTGGCGGCGCCTCCGGAGTCGCCTATAGCGACCCGGGAGGCTAGGTTCTAGTAATATATGATCATACTCCCATTCTTCTCAATACGACAATCCCTGTGATCTAGGCATGTCAGTGGTCAAAAGAATGGGAGCATGGTCCGACAATCTCTCAATACGTTCTAGAGCCCGTACCGACACCAATGGGAACCTTTCATTTTGAGGATCTGCTGAAGGAAAGACCAATTGATTTTATCATAAGCCTTTTCAAAATCAATTTTAAGAATTACCCCATTCAGTTTTTTCCTATGTAATTCGTGAACTGTTTCATGTAAGATCGCCACTCCATCCAGGATGTTACGACCTTGCATAAAAGCTGTCTGAGACGGACGAACCACATAATCTGCCACACTGTTCAATACTTTAATCGAATCGTAGCAACTTTGGTAAATATTTTAAAACTAACGTTAAGGAGGCATATAGGCCTGTAGCGACCCGGGAGGCTAGGTTCCGGAGTCGCCTGTGGCGTCTTAGTTTTGCGTGCACGAAACTTTGATCATCAATTTAACCACTAATATATGAGAAATATACCATACAAAATATACCATTAGAAACTTAAATTGAATACGAAACCAATGGTATAATTTTCAAAGCACATAAAGTTTGGACTGGCAGTGATCAAGCGAACAAGTTCATATTTTCCCAGTGGATAAACATCTCAATCTCCATGCAAATCCAAGTATCCAACGAGCACAAGTAATTGACCCAAGAAAAATAGAACAGACAACACACCCCAAGGGAAAAGAATGCATCTTATAAATAGGAAAACCAATGTCACAACTTTCTTCAAGACTTACAAAAAAAACCTTGCTCCGACACTAGCATACGGCATAAGCTAGGGACATGATGTTCATCAAACTCAGTTCCTATTACCAAACCAACAAAATAAATAACATTATACACATGGGTGAGACATAATGCAGTGTAAGAGGTACAATACAAATGGAACTGGTGAAATCTAGGTTGGCAATCAGCTGATATTCCAGAAAATATGTAACCGACGTGACTTCAAAATTACAAGCGATTTTACAACAGCGAGGAAGATTTCAAAAGGCCCTTCAGGAGCAGCAGCCGTATTCATGCCTCATCGTCACTTAACGAATCTCTGGAGAAATAGAAGGTACTATCATCACTCAGTGGAACAGCAATGATACTAGTCCACACACGAGAGTAATCAAAGCAAGCGAACTGCTTCTAGCTCTTTGACCACCACTTGCAGTAACCTCTCGCTGGGCGACGCCAGCGCAAGAAAGCCCTTCCTTGCCTTCTCGGCACTCGTGGGCAAACAGGCCTGGTGGGTACTTGCCGTAGAGATTTATGTAGCTAAACATTGTCGATGCACAGTCATTGCTCTCATCATTGATGTATGCAGTAAACGGGCATGCAAACTCCTTGAAGGAACCGCAGCACTCTTTAGGAGGAAATTTTGGCCCTTTGCACTGGCTTGTGATGATTGTGTAGTTTTGGAACTCAAAGTTCATCGGGCAACCTGATAAGCATAGGTAGGAATAAACATAAGTATACTAGATCAAGGTACCAAAAGTATTAAACATGGCGAGAAGTATGCCACAGACAGCACACATTACACAATGATGATTTAGGATCTATCCTGACGTTATACATGATACTACAGTTTTAGCTATGTGTATGTATTGTTCAGTGAACAGAAAATACAAGAATATGTACTTTGGAATTGCGTCAAAATAATTGGTTATTTTGCAGCTAGAAGCCTAGAACGAACTTACCTAATTAAATTTTGGTCAACTTGCAGACATATGCTATGACCACGTTAGCTAATTTGTTAGAACATCAAATTTTAAATAGCGCAGTGCTTCAATCAAACCAGATAACGGAATACAGGCTTTGGTATCTGGACATTGCACGACTAACATACAGCAAATTCCGGTTTCATCTCCCCGCAATTTATTTTCCTGTTTTACCATCACAAGGTCAACAAATATCCTCTCCACTATTACATTATTTATTTCAGTCTACTATGCTCTATACCAAAGGATGAGCATAGAAAGTATCCATGCATCTACAAAAATGGTAGGAGCAAACAGCCAGTTGGGAACCACCACATCACAATTACTCCCTCCATTCCATTTTAATTGACTCACATATATCTACATATGGATGCATCTAGACACGTTTTAGTGTTAGGTACATCCATATCTAACGGAGGGAGTAGTAAGCTAGTCTCTAATCTCCAAATTAGATGGTATACTATTCAATTAAGAAGCATGACCATGTGTATGTAGTACAGTGTGCACACCATGAACCACGGGCCAGTCGGCAAAACATCTAAGGACTTCAAAGTCAGTAGCATCGCCGGACAGCGGAAAGCCATAGCCCGCATCCCTGCATTCAACTCAGAGCACCCTGATTCCCCCACCACCCATCTAGCTCAACATCAAACTATTCCGGTGCTTGGTTGGTTCTCAATCATCGATCCTTATTCCTCAACTGTTTTACATCTACAGGGACAAGGATGGAATCAACCCAAGCCACCGCCAATCGTCGACGCCGCCCCGATCTGACAATAACGACATGCGTTTCTTCGGCCTAGGAGGTACGGAGTACCAGGGAATTAATACTCCCGCATCTTACAGCACCACTCCGAGCCCAATCTCATCGATTCCAGAACAAATCCCGAAACAAGCATGCGTCAGAGGGTGGAGCTTAGCAAGGAGGAGGAGGAGAAAGGAAACGTACTGTTCTTGACCTGCAGCAAGCTCCTCCCCGTAGATCCGGCACTCCCCTGGAACACGCCGTCTGTTCAAGCATAACAGAGCACAACGAAACTCGTCAGAAGCCGAAGTCGAAGCGAGCGATCGAGGCGGCAAGGAACACCGAGCACAGCAAGGAAACGCACCTGAAATGAAGGGGGACGCGGAGGCGAGGCCCACCAGCACGGCGACCGAGAAGAGGAGGAGCGAGAACCCACGGCCCGCGGCCATCGCGCGCGCGCGCGTCCCTCCCGCCCGGCGCGAGAGCTTCCACGCGCTGCTGCTGCTGCTGCGACCCTCTGAGCGTGGAACCCGGGGCTCGGCTTCTCGGATCTAGGACGACGAGTCGACGACGGTGGCGGTGGCTGAGGAGAGGAAGGAGAAGCTGCAGACCCACGTGTGTGCCTCCACGTTCCTCGCTGGTGCGCTTCTAAGCTCTACGAAGCGGAGGGTGGGTGCCGCTAGCCCGCTACAGCTGCAATTAATTAGTGGCGCCGGATGCTGCGAGCTGGAGGAGCTGGAAGGGATGAAGGGAAGGAGGACAAGGACGACGCGAGCGCGACCACGCGGACGCGTTTTGCTTGCTGTTTTTTTTTTTTTTTTGATATGTTTTGCTTGCTGTTTTTCGTCCCCTGGTGGCGGTGAGATGATTCCGGGAGCGAGCGAGCGACCGAATAACACGACATGGACTGGAGACAGACACGCGACAAAGGGGAAGTGGTCAAGATTTTGTAGAGCAATCATATATTTTATTAATCGAAAATCAAGTTACATGAAGTAACATACATGCAAACTAAGATTATTGAGAACCCTCGTTGGTATTTGCAGGTCTGTGGATTGGTATCTTTGTCGTTCTACGGCTGACTTTAGAAAAGTTCAAGATTGTGTCCTGCAAGAAGAAGAGTTTGACGATTTGTTCTTTCTTTTAGACTTTATTTTGTAATCGCTATAGTCAGCTCATGTATCTCTACCATATACTATTCGCTACTATAATATATGGTATTAATTGTCAAAAAAAAGTTGAGATATCAAATGTTATCGTTGAATCTGATTCACTCGAATTGATTCAGTCATGCACTTTTGAAATTGATAAATGGTATCTCCTTCAAACATTGTCTGAGAGAATCAAACCAGGTGGCACATTTTCTAGCTAAATTTTCTTATGAGCAGAAGTCAGTGGTATATTGGGATGGTGGTCCACCCGATTTTATCTTACCATATGTAATCAATGAGGTAAACTTGATTGCTTCTAAATAAATTGCGCCAGTATGGCTTTCCTGCTAAAAAAAGACAAACCGGGATAAACTGATTATCTTGAATTTGCCGATAAAATCCTAAAAGATAGAGAAATACAAAACGATCCCTGTGGTTTCCTGTAACCACCGTGGCCAGCGGCCGCCGCCCAATTCCAGCGCCGCCGAGACGGACGCCGGAAAAGACGCCGAGTTTCCACCATTGCAAGATCTGGCAGCCGCCCAATTCCAGCGTCGCCGAGACGGACGCCGGAAAAGACGCCGAGTTTCCACCATTGCAAGATCCAAAAACGCAACTGGACCAACTTTTACAGTGAAATGTATTAACATTTATGACACTAAATGATATCACTAGATTCATTTTGAAATGTAATTTTAAAATATCGATTTGATCATATGCTACTCTTTTCTATAAAGTTGGTCAAATTTTAAAAAGTTTGACTTGGTATAAAGCGAAGATATACACTTAATGGTGGACGTGGACTGAGGGGGTACTCCGTAGCTGGTAGCTTCTTTTTTTCTGCGAGAAAGATCTTCATCGGTAGCTGTACAAATGGCAGATAAGGTGATGAGAAGGCGAAGCAGATTACAGAGTAAACTTGAGGCTTCCGAGTTTTGTAGCGGGGATTGATGCCTATGAGCTTGACATGTTGCATTATTATTTGAATGACCGGTCATTTTCCTGCAGCCGCAGCCGCATGATAAATGTAAGTTATGAACTATATAGACGTACTAGTAAAAATGGTTGAACCTTTCAACAGCGCCAAACCATTTCCCATGCATTGCAATAACTGGGGCATTCAATTTAACGAGAATGCCATCTTCAGTCTGGCAGCTGGCTGCTTCCTACTACTAATGGCAAACTTACCAGCAAGAACGACGTGCCAGTTGCCAGTGCCCCACAGCTCACGGCACGGCAGGATACCACTTTCCTCAACATGCGATCCACCAATGATGCTTGCACCAATCAACAACGGTGGTCAAGTAAAGGCGGTGTCCATTTTTGTCAAACAGAACGTGGCCAAGCCACCCAACCCAAGACTGTTTCTCTTGGTTGAGAATTTGCTTGGCGTGTGACAAAATAAAGGATGGATGAGTACAACAGAGAAATAAAAACTCATGGAAATTCGTGTATATTTCACCACACGAAGGAAAAAAATGTTGCAACACCATGTCCTGCTTATTTGGTTTGTTGCAGCATTAGGTCGGATGCTAATACTTTACAATTGAAGGGTAATGGGGTGTCAAGAGAAAGAAAGTTACTATAAATTTGCCTAGTGGGAAAAAACTGCTATATCTATTGACGCTATCAACCAAAAAATGATGTTAATTATGAGAGCCAAGCCTCAACTGTTCTGACAATGAAAATGCACAAGAGCATTTCAACACATACATGTATACAGCAGATAAGGAGGCTCAAAGGGGCAGATGAAACAGAAAACGCAGACACAAGATGAGCTGTACGTCGGGGTTCCTCTTTTAACTTTCTTTTGGTCTATAAGCCGGGCTATATTCAGTGATCTTCCAGCACGCTCTTCTTACCATACCCTCAGTTTTTATCTGGTTACCAACTATCTATCCTTCTTATTAACAGTAAGCATCGCTCATCTTTTTGATTGGCCAAAAAAGAAAAGCGAGGTAGAAGCGATGTACAGCGCAATCCCTGATTAATTTTCTGTCGGAAAGCAGACATTGAAGTCACCGTCTCTGTTTCTCTTTTTCATGTACATTGCTGTAAGTTTATTATGTACAAAATCTCCTTCTCTGCACCAAACCAGAAAAAAAATGAAGCAAACTTTAGTGTCTGGCAAATTAATGGCTAAGGCAAATGGTAACCAGCATTGAAACTCTTAGTGTGGAATTCTTGCAATTACAACTGCACAATATGGTATTGCTTACCCTATGATCAGGCTCCTTCACAGACTCCAATGTCTCAGCCATCTGCATTTGTTTGATCACCGTTGCATGCAATACCTGGAAGAGCATATCCAAAAATCACTACACAGATATATGAACATTTGAAAATACAAGAACAAAGGAACATAAGATTATCAGTCAAGTAATAAAAAATGGATCTGTGATGAATTATAATTCAAAGTATGCACTCTGCCTAGCAGGGTGCTTTTTTATCAAGATGTTATGCAATTTCATAATAATGGGCCGCACTACGGCAGTGGAAGATTTCAGAGTTACAAAGTGCACTGGGATTACTTATCTAGTGGTCCTTAAAAAGATATCTCTTGGTAAATTCTGAACTTAAATTAGTCGCATTACTGGATTAGTGGATCTTTATAGGCTCGATACTATTTTGCAAAGGCTGGACACTCAGATTCTAGCAAACAATTTGCAGTTCTTTTTGGACTAGGGGTCTGAAAAGTTCATATGTATCATAATATTTGAATAAACAAACAAATATTTTTATAATTCAATTGGGCCTACGTTGTTTTGCAAAGAAGTCAAGCAGAACAAAGGTTTATTTATCAAGGCACAAAACACTTTACTAGTAAAAGGCATTATACAATTCTAAACATAAATCCTGACACTACTGTTAGCACCATAAGGCAGTAACACTTGGTTAGACAAATACCTTCTTTGTCTTCTCAAGATCATATTCAATGGATTTTATCCTATCAAAAGAATCCTGTATAGCACGATCCTTATCCTGTGGGATCTCAGGAGGCTTTCTGCTGAGTTGATTACACATCGACTCTAGTCGTTCAAGACGCTCCAGACAAGGATTTACTCGGTCTTCCTTAACTATCTGAAGATATTCTTGATTACTGGGTACGGTTGCAGCAGGCCGATGAACATTTTCCAACTGTTGCCGATGGCGAGTGAAAATACGCAAAAGAGAGAGTACTTTCAGAATTACAGAAAGAATTTTTCTTGAAAATAATTTCAAAATCCCATCATCTGTATCGCCTTCATGATTATTCGGGGCGCGACCTGCTAGTTGCAACTCACATTTTAAGCATCAGAGGGAATATCCACCTTAGTAAGACAAGTGAGTTGAAATATTAACAACACTGAGTGCGCCTTAGTTCAACTAGTGCATACAGACTGATTACATACCTGGCTCAGGTGAAACTCTATTCGTCGATGAATTTTGTCGCGTGTTGTACTGCCTCAATACATTTCCAGCAAGGTTATATCTTTTACTGGACTCGACAGCTTTATCCACTGAAAGGGACCGATCATCAGAACGGCTGTATGTTGTTGATCCTAATTCCCTGGCCTGCATGATAAAGACATGAGATTAAATTTGTTAAGAGATGCCATGACGTGGTTGTCATGCTCTACATAGCAATAGCCAAAAACTTCTGCCGTGAGGGAGCAATGACCTAAACATTCAGATCTAGATATGCGAACACAGAAAGGAAATATCTTCTATTTCCTTATGTTCTTCTGACTATATGAGTTTTTTTTACGGCTCTGACTATATGAGCTTCTTCTTTTACGGCTCTGACTATATGAGCTTCTTATTTTACGGCTCTGACTATATGAGCTCATATGGCAACTGAGAACATGAATGGAACTTATAAAAATAATGCCAGAACTAAGGGAACAATAATTTACTTCCTCACGGACTGGAGCCAAACTACGATATTCAACATCTTCGGGGGCTATTGGAGATCCAATATCATCAACATCTGAACTTGATTCAGCATTTGATGTATCACTAATCCTTTCTGGTAACTGAAAGAAGCAGGAACAGCGACAAAAGAAAAACGTTAAAACTGAAAAGAACAGACTAACTGATTGAGCAAATGAGAGTTGACAAATAGGATATTTTATAATCTTGCCTTGAGTGCACGCAATCTTACGGAGCCTGAAATTTCTTCTATATCAGATATTTGCGCAGTTTCCCTCAACGCAGATGATTCCATGCTATATACAATCTGCAGTAAGAAATGAGTTCATAACCAGCTACAGAAGACAAATTAGTTCTCCTCTTGTACAGTAAGAGAGCATCAGCAGATTCAGAAAAATTACCTTCATAATTAAAGGATCACTCCAAGGGCCTTTGTTGGACCGCAGGCATCCTCCCTGGTTAGAGCATGTGCACAAACCACCGAAAAAGTCTGGTAATTGGCTGCAGATATAATCTTGTAAGCCTTGTACCACAAGCGTAAAAACCAATCTTACAGTAAAGGATCCAAACAACATAAGATTACGGTCACGAACCTTGCATCAATAGCTTCAAGGAGCCTGCTTTGGTATTTTGTTCCTAGAACCTGTTATTGAAGATTAGGTAATGAAGCAACAGAAACATCACAATATGATAAATTTGGAAAGCTTGCAAGGGTTCTTACATGAATTTTGGATGATGTATTGGGGTCAAGAAATCCCTTCACAGTGCTCCAGATCAATTTGAAACCAGCTCCAGCATTTACAATAAACATTTGATGTAGTGTCTGCATAATTTAGCATACACTTGGTAATCACAAAGGTGGAAACCACAGGCCTATATTTCATCAGTAAAACTTACCTCGGGATAGTAATCACCATCTATTTTCTGCATACAGCGCACTAAATCCCTTGCAATCTTACCAAAGTTCTTCCAACCCTACATAACGGCAAACAGAACAAAATCAGCAACACTTACAAAAGTCATCCTCAACTATTTTGCAGATGGCACAATATGCTAAACAGCATACGCAAAGATACAGCTAAAAAAGATCATGTTACAAAAAGCCTCTCCTGGTTCATACATGCTTATGGTTGGACCGAAATAGCAGAGCTACTGGACCAAGCCAATTCTAGCAATATCAAGAGTTCCGGGCAAATTGAACCTCTACGTTACAGCTGTACAGGCGCCATTTTATTTTGGACAGGGTGAATTCATCACAGACCCTTTAGAAATGCAATCTAAGTATTAGGATCCAATCCATTGTAGGGCTGAATTACGGGTTTCCAGAAAAGGCATATGTTGTTGTTTTTTTCTCTCTTACTTCCAAGGATCTATCATGCCCCCAAACGACCTAGTTGATTTAGAATAGTCACTGGGATGTTTTTAAAGCAATTTCTCAAAATAGTATTGTATAGCATATTATCTTATGAGAAGATGTCTTCTATGACTGGAGAAAACAATGTTTCTAACTTCTTGTAACTACAGAACAGCCCTAGTATTGTATAGCATATTATCTTATGAGAAGATGTCTTCTATGACTGGGGAAAACAATGTTTCTAACTTGTTGTAACTACAGAACAGCCCAAGTACAGGTAAAATAATTAAAATGTAAGGTTGTACCAACAAAACGTAGTTTCAGAAGAACACTATTGTAAAGATAAGCAAATAATCTTCAGAGTGTTGACAAATTTTACTGGCATGAAGAAACCATATATTTAGAAAAAAGACAATCAACATACCACGCCATGAACATCCAATATTGTGGTTGTTGTGTCTACATGCTTTTTAGCAGCAATTGAGCAGGCAGGAAACTTCTCACGGAATGCTCTCTCAAACTCTTGTACATGGTACTTAATATATCGTTCCATTGTTGTTGTTTGCACAAGCTTATTGGGTTCAACTTTCCCAAGCAACTCGATATAGACAGGCCTTCCATCCTTGTCAACCCCATGATAACCCTGGGGATAATATTGCAGCACCTCCTCTAGCTCATGAAATTCAAAATCCTTCAATGAGTAGAGTTATTGTCATCAGTAAGCACAGCAATTTAACGCAAATTCGAATTCATACTGTGGATGTTAAGCGCGTCTAAATCTGTACAGGGTTTCATTTATTTTCATATCAACTTCTGAGAATAGACAGGATTCTTACATCCAAAATTGTATCTGTGCCAAACTCATTCCTCCACTGCAGCATCTCATCCCACATTTGTGCCGCCTTTTCGAAGTCAAACTTCCTAGCTTTCAAAAATCTGCATGCCAGATATATCAGAATGAATAGTCACCAACTGGCAGTTGACAGCTGAAAACAGCAACACGAGCAAAGTTCCATCCGATATTAACCTAAGCATCATATGGTAATCGTCATGCCTCTCCGGCAATAGGCTCCTAGCAAACAGAACCTCCCGGAACGCGCTGACTGCCTGCTCTTCCTCTGCATCTCTGACATCCTCTATCGCTATCCTCGGCACTCTGCAGTCCACCTTCCTCTTCCCCCTCTTCTTGAGCGAATGCGTCAGCCTCGTCGACGCGTTCAGCGCCTTCTTCCTCAGCGACCGCATCTCCGGTGCTTCGGCTCGTCCTCCGAGTTCTCGGCGTCCGCTCTGTCCCTCCTCTCATCATTGCTGACCGATATCTCTATGCCATCGATATTGCCTCTGCAACAGCACACCAAACCACATAACATTAGCTGCATTGCTTGGTCCGTTAAACCTACATACATACAGAGCAATCAACGACTGTTCATACCTGACATTCTCCACAAATGCAGCCCGAACGATCAGGGGTCAGGGTAAGCCACTCCTACTCTACAACTGATCACTGCTCTGACAGTCAGTCTATGTATGTACAACCCACTCGAGCGTCCACCCTGCCACAAACAAATGCTACAGATTATTGTCTAGTACTTTTCCGAGCGAGATAAACAAATACAGATAATTAGAACTCGATTCATTCGGAGACAGAGAGTTGTACTGGAACACATCAAACTCGCGGTCAACCAACTTATCCGATTCATGGCAACGAGTAGAACTCTGGAGTAGAACCCCCCAGAAAAAAGGTGATTCCAGAAAGGAAAGGCGATCGCGTAATCCGCAATAAATGCTCCCGTCGCGAGATCCCGCGCCCCAGCCGCCTCGGGAACCACGTAGGCAGGATACCGCTCAGCTAGATCCAATCGTCCCGGGCCCGGCGCGCGAACGAAACGGAAAATCGGAGCCCGGGAACCGAACCGATCCGTACCTCGCCGCCGCGGGAGAGGGATGGAGATCCGCCGCCGCTCGCGATCCGGATCGTCGGGAGGCCGCGAGCTCGCTCCTCCTCCGCCGCCGCGGGACGGAGGAATCGAGGCCGCGGCGTCGCGGCGAGGGTTTCCCGATCGACGCAACGGAATTGGAGTCGGCGCGGGCGTGCGTTTGTTGCGTTTGATCCGCGCGTCGCTCTCCGTCTCCCTCGCGCTCACGCTTCCCTTTCCGCCTACTCCTACTGCTGCTGCTGTTGCTAGCGCTCGCTCTCAACCGACTGGGGCGTTTGTTCCTCGTGTCTTCCGGTTGGGCGGGCGGCGGGGCCCAGTCGTCGGTGGCGTGCGGGGCGGTGAGGAGCGTGCGCGCGTCGCCATCGACCGCTCTCCCGCGTCGCTTTTACGTGACTGCGTAACGCAGGCCTGGGAGCGGGAGGCGCCGACGCTCACGTGCCATCCACGGTGGGGCCCTGGGTGGGCGATGTCGTTACGGATGGATCCGCTATTCCAGGTACGGCACCTCCCCCCGCTCTGGCTCTAGCCACGTTCGGTGGAGAGCATTCGTGAAACTTCGAACGCGCGAAGCGTGTTTAGGGCCGTTTGATTCAAAAGAATATTTTCCTATTGAAGTTATTTGATTCATAGGATCCAATTATATAGGAATTATTCCCATAGAAATCTTGTAGTGCAAATCCTATAGAAAAAACATGAGGTCCAACCTCTTGAAAAAATTCCTTCACACAATCAAACACAATCTCTATTCCCATAGTATTCAATTAGACATGTCACTCCAATCCTTCAGGTTTCCTATTCCTACACTTTTCCTATCCTATGAATCAAACAAGCCCTTAAACTTTGATGAAATTCAAACTGTTTTAAGCGTGGGTCCTTAGTTCGGTGGAGAGGAGAAGCATGCGCCATTCGTCAACTTTGAACGCTTCACATGTTTATAAATTGAAAATTATCTGATTATATCGACTTTGCTGCCTCTTGGACGACTGAGAAATACTCTAACTACTGGTGCCTCTTAATCGACATCAACAACCATTTGATCTAAATATTTATGTATGTGAAATCTGATTTAGCAATGAGTGAAATTATCTCGTCTACTGGGGATGGTCTTTGGGAGCTACAGTGGAGATGTTTTAATGATCTATGTGGCTAAAGCGCACGCTTCCTAATAAGGAAAAGAAAGTTAACTAGGAAGTCGGTAGCCATTTACCAAAACCCATCGCACTTGGTGTGTGTTCTGACGTCCCACATTCCTCGTGTTCCTGCCCAAGGAAACCACAAACCGCACAAAATTAAGGGATTTTTTCATACTTCACCCTCATAATCACACGTTCTCCACCTCCTTTTTTTTTTGAAAACCACGTTCTCCACCTCCTGGCTTGAAGGAGACAAAAAGAGTGAGACACTTTCTTACGTCCAGCCACACCCTTACACAAACGAAATCGCCCGCCTCCAGGCCCGAGCCGTTCATATCAACCCAGATTACTTCACCAATATTCCCAATCAACGATGTGATCAACTGTTTTTTCAGATACTACTCTGCACAACATGGATATGCACCCAAGCATGGATGTGATACAGCTCAACCGCAGACAGAAGACAAGTTTCGTCAAAGTTCTTGACGAGCAGACTCTGGTGCCGGAGAATCCAAGGCCCCTGTTCAGTAATCCTCTTCCAGTGTCCCAGACAATTTGCTTGAACCAAAAATTTGTTGTCATCCAGATCACGAAAAGACACACCTCGCGCCGGTGCCCACACAAATCTCCATTGTCTTCTTTAGTGAATTAACACTAAAAACCTTCGTAGTTAGCAATCGCATCACCGCCAGCCACTTCGTCCCCACCTTCAAAGCTTCCACCTAGCTCTTCGGAACGAAAAAAAAGACGTTCGATGCTCCCCCTTTAGGTTCAGACTCTGAAGAATATCCTCCAAGGTCAGCTCTCTGATACGTCCATTTTGTATCACTATTTTATATTATAATTTACTCTTAATCATTTATATATTTCATATTAGGATGTAATTTGTATGTTGTTTTATCTTATTTTCCATGTTTTACACTTAAGAGTGAGAAAGCACCGAAGTCAAGGAAACGGGAGGAAAAACACCCGAAGAGATATCCAATTTCCATCGCTCGAAAAAATCCCAGAAAAATCACAAAAGTCCTACGAAACAAATAAGCCAGGGAGCCAGAAGACGGGGGCCAGGAGGGCAGCCAGGCGCCGTGGGTGCTGGCCGCGGCAAAGGGCCCACCCGCGAGTAGGGCCCGCGGCTACGCCTCGTGGCTCTCCTCCCGACGCCCTTTTGCCTATTTTTTCATCTGAGCAAAAATTAACGGAGAGCTTTCGCATTATTTTTCCACCACCGCCTTGAGGCGGAACCAGACAGGGGTGGAGAGAGCTCCGGCAGGGAAAATTCCTACAGGGGAAACTTCCCTGTCGGAGGGGGAAATCATCGCCATCGTCATCACGTCAGACATCATCGGGATCATCATCTCCATCACCAGCACCGTCTCCATCGTTGTCTCCACGTCGTCTCGATGTTCAATCTTGGTCTGTAACACGTACCTATCATTGGGATTACCTATTCAGTGTTGATTACACTTTGTAGTTGATGCTATTGAGTCTTATCGGTGAACTCTTGTCATGACCAGATTGTTATTCATTCGTAAATCACCTCTAATCATGATCCATATGTTATCTTTTGAGTATTCGTTTATTTATTGAGCACATGGGATAATTCTTGTTGCAAGTAATCATGTAAAGTTGAGTAATATTTAATGGTTTTATATTTAAGTTGTGGTATTATTTCGCTAGTGGTGTCATGTGAATGTCGAGTACATGACACTTCACCTTTATGGGCCTAGGGAAATGCATTGTGTATGTAGTTTGCTTATGCTAGGGTTGCGGGAGTGACAAAAACCTAAACACCAATCTGCAAGCTATTGCACAAAGGATGTAGAATCTCAGAGTTTATTGATATGGTTAGATTTATCTTAATAACTTGTTTACATTCGCGGATGCCTGCAAGGGGTTTAATCATAAGTGTGTATGCGTCCAAATAAGGGCAGTACACTAGCATAGGTTTACCCATGCAACACAATAAAGATTAGTCAATGGCATGTGATGAAATTAAGTTGATAAATTTATGTGTGTCCTTAGGAACGTTTTAATCATCATTGATAACGACAATCCACTTTTATGCTAAAAAGGATTGGGCCACTTGCTTTTATGCTAAAAAGGATTGGGCCACTTGCTGCAATTTTACTTTATTGCTTTTATTTACTCGTTATTAAATTCCTTGTTACTATAAAACTCCCTACAAAATTGTCTTGCGGTATTTACAGTGACACCTTGCTGAAATCCACTTTTTCAACACCTTCTTCTCCTCGTGGGGTTCGACACTCTTACTTATCGAAAAGGTTATGATAGATCCCCTACACTCGTGGGTCATCACTCTCCCCCGACCCCATCCACCTTACCACTAGCTTCTCCTTTTTCCTGACCCGTCGCCATCCGATATGATGTAAAACTTTAGGCAAGCAAGTCTGCCAAGGCCGGGTAGTTGAATGAGCCAATCCCTTGGTCAGTCCGAGCAGTTCACTCTCGAGGAAGAAATAGTCGGATCAGATTGCGAGAATAGGATGCTCTGCCGCGGGAGAACCCTAGTCACCAAACTAGGTATATATTGGATGTTTTTGATATCATACATGTGTTGACAATGATGGAGCCAACTAGCATACTTTTCCTTGGACTTTTGTTCCACCGATTGTCAGGGTTTGTTCAGTGTGGTTGTTTTGTTTCGTCTCTCTCACATTGTCCTGCGGGCCATACTGGTGGAGCCCGCTTGTAGTTGCGTTCTAGGTTGACGCTCTGAGTGAAAATACCCAGTTAACTAGCAGGAATGGAAGGGTCCGATTGATACCAGGAACAATCATATAGACGAAACGAAGTTGAGCGGGGAGGTCACTTCACCATCCTTTATGGGTAGTGTCTGGCCAAGTTTGTTTATGAATCTCTAATTAAGAGGGATTGAGTGTTAGGTAGTGGGTTTAACCTTGTTTTCTCAATTCTCGAGTGATAGAAATGTGCAAGTATGGGTGCTATGTTGTTGCCACTAAAGATAAATAATGGTTTCTAAGCATGCAATTGTTTACATCATGTACTAAGGTTAAGGAAATAATTTGTTTCTTACAACTTAATACCTGGAGATGCAAGCATGGTGCTGCTCTCGAAGTGGAGTATTCGTTATAGATGATATTTGGGTGGCGGTCTATATATGTTTGACGTGATACATGAATAATGCCATGAATGTTTCTTATATCATAATTGTTTATTTCGAATATGTCAATTATCCAGCTGTAATTTGTTTACCCAACGGTGTTCTGTTTCTATGGGAGATACCTCTAGTGATGCTATGGCTACTGGTCCATCTTTTACATTGTTTACAACCTATTTACTTGTTTTTCGTTAATCCGTATACTTTTATTGTTTTGAATCCATATTTTCCACACCATATGTATCATTCTTATTTTTGCCAAGACGGGAAGCTTCACAACCTTCCTGAAAGTTGGGGACAATAGGGTTCTATGGTTGGTGTGTAGGTTCTTAATCGAGAGAAATTCTTACTGTTGTCTACATCATTCCCTTCCCCTTTGGGGATCCCAACAGAAAACATCACCCCATAAGTTGGCATCATCTGCAAAACATGCAATTTTCTCTGTTATGGGAGAGCACAGTTTCGTACCGCAAAACATTTTAGTGTATACTTGAAAACACTTTAAAGATATCAGCTTTTATGGGATCTGCTAGAGATGCACTTATGACTCATTAACAGCCTTGTAGTGCTCTAAAAAGGGACTTTCACGGAATGAAAACGGGCGGCATCATCATATACTCGACATTAGTTGCGCTGGTGTGTTGCCCTCATGGCCCATATAATGTACAGTCCAGTAAGGGCAGGCTCATTTCTAACCCACACCACTACCTATTTTACGTGCATCGCTAATAGTAACTATCTCAATCAGAAATCGATAGGCACAACTGGAGTAATGCACACATTAATGATCTAGACAAATAAAACAAATATTACATCAATTGAATACTTTTTAAAATTATTACAACCGTGAAAATTTCAACGGTAATTGAATCAAGTATCACAGTTACATCTTAGAGTTTCACTCCATTGCTATACAACAAATTGGTGTTTAAACTTGGTTTTACGTAACATGTGGCTTACCATTAAAGCTGCTGGTGAGATTTTTAATTAGCTGCTCGGTCAAAACTTGCATGTTTTTCAGTTCTGGTAACTTTTGGAGTGCTATGGTGATTATTGCATTTATGTCTTGTCTAATTATATCAACTGGATCTTTAAGTACAGAGGAAACATCTTTTTCTTCTGAAATAACTAGTACAGTTGAAATCATGGGCAATGCAAGGATAACAATTGTCATTACTACTCTGTGAACGACATATATACTTGATATAGGGGTCCTCTCCCATCCGCTTTCATAGTTTTATTTGCTGACTGGAGCTAAAACAAAACAAGTTGCAACAATATAACAGGAAAACACAACACCATGCATGTTGTCAAAGAGTTTCGAAATCGTCATTAGCCTAATACAACAAAGCAAGCAATCAACCATAGTGCTTCATAAATAATAACCTACGAGTATAGCAAAGATGAATAGATAAACCAATCAACTAATATAAACATTATGTGCCTCATAAAATAGCCATATCACTGGATGACAGGAATCTAGCCATTGCATAGTCAAAAGAGGCACACACACTTCGTTAAGCTCCTTAAAATTAAGGGCGGACAACAACATCATGAGCAACAATGCAGAAGAGTATTACTGAGACAAGAGACTTCTTCCATATGGAAAAGGAAAAAGCCATAACACGCGTCGGGAGGCAGCCCCTATGGTCTGCTGCGACCACGAGGTTGTGCGGGAGCCGGCCGGGAGGGCCAACATTTCCTTTCTCAAGCTTGCATACTATATCAAGTTCTATCCAACTCATACAACTATTATTGGGGAAGTGGCTAGATCCTCAAGTGAATGGTTGAATGTCGTTCATCAGGACAAGATTTAATTTTCCATACCACAGTTGCTATTTTTGTTGAACGTCTCTCAAAGCAGCACGAGCCTTGGCCTGTAAGGCAGTTCCGTATTCCTGACTGCAGTGACATGACCGCTCACATATCGTCCTTTTTCTATTGCCTTTCTATCAGCTGTCGTATCCTCTCGTTATGAATTTTGTAGTCACTCCACCATCGTCTAGTATGGGTGATTTTAGTGCCAGGGGGCACATGCCCCCCTCCCCCCCGTACGACGTCAACACACTGTAGCAACAATTTGCAAAACGTTTATTCTATCCTAGCTTCTAAACAAATATAACACAGTCTCTTGCACATGTAACTAATGTTTTGTGAGCATGTCCTGCGCTAATAAATATCCTAGATCAGCCATGGTGAAGGTTAATATGTTGGAAATGTGTTTTGTAGGCAATAATAAATTGATTATTATTCTATTTAGTTATCTTAATGATTAAGTTTAAACTCTATGCTATAATTGTAATATGTTTTAAATGAGAGATTTAGACTTTAGAGGAAAACTTAATTAACTTCTCCGGCCTGGACTACGTCATGATACCATATGTTGCTCTGGTTTTCAACGGGGGCGCTATTGTCTATGGTCTACCTCGACGCGAACGGCATCATGTTGGAGAACTGCCTTGCCTTTGCCGCCATAGACGAGGACGACAACAATGGCATTATCGTCAACGTCCAGCAGAAGACATTCGAGATCCTCTATGACGTCGGGCCAAAGGATCGTTGGATTCAGGGCCAACGCATGTTGATCAGCAGGTGTAGCGATGCATTTTTTTTCTCATTGCAACTTGCACTAGAATTTTCTCAGTTATCATTGTCAGTTATTGTGTACTGTTGTTGCTCTCGTGTACCCTGTTTGAGTGTGTGTTGTTTTCAGTCAACTGATGGTCCTTGTTATCAATGTCAGTACAATCTAAGATGTGATCATTATGTGATTGGAATGTAAGGGGTCTTGGTGATGATGTTAAGTATGAATTGATGCGATATTCCATTGCAACACACAATTTCGATGTCTAGGTCTAATATTGATTTTACAGAAACTCCACCATTGTCTAGTTTGGGTAATTTTAGTGGAAGGGGGCACATGCCCCCCTCTCCCCGACGTCGCCAATGCCCCCATCAATTTTTCAAAACGTTTAGTACATCCTAGCTTCTAAACAAATGGAACAAAGTCTCTATCACATGGAACTTATGTTTTTTGAGTATGATTTGCGGTAATAAAACACCTAGATCGGCCACAGTGAAGGTTAATATGTTGTAACATGTTCTACATGCAATAATAAATTGATTATTACTATTATACTTCCTTTATGTTAATGATTAATTTTATAATCTAAGCTATAATTATAATACATTCTGAATGACAGATCCAGAGGAAAACCTGAATACATGTGTGGAATAATAAACACCAAATACATATACCTAGTGAAACTTGTGGATTGATTCATGAATTATTCATTATCTAGTTTTCTTGATCATGAACATATAGATGTCACAAATCATGAGGATACATTGTTAAGTGTAACATAGTGACGGTCTCGTGACGGATAGAGACGTTGATATAGTGTGAGATACCTCGGAGGCATTGTCCACTTTGGCGCTTGATCATGGGAACTTTCACAAAGAGATATTCTCACAGCTAGGAGGTATACTATAATCTACCTACGGGAATCGTCGTCGATTACATCAACTACTTCCACTACATTGTCATGGTCGGTTTGCATAGGAGCTTTGTGAGGAGATATTCTCGCGACTAGGAGGTATAACCTAGCTTTGGGAATCGGCATCGTCTAGAGTCCGCTTCATCGACGGTCAAGGGTACGTTATCTATTGCCTACGTCTCGATAGTGACCTTGTTTATGTGCATATGTGTAGATTTGTTTAGTTTTGCGTTTTGAGTTAGTACATTCCCAAAAAGTGGCATCAGAATGGCAAAGCCAAAAAAATTGTAGAGGGTGTGCACACTCCAAAATAAAATTGCGCCATCACACACGTCGTATATAATATTATATGGGCAATCATGCCTACGTTATAAAGCACTATATGGATGTTAACGAGCCAAGACTGCTTTGGGATGGTCTCGACTTTGTTGGGCCGAAATGCCAAGATGGATAAAATCTGAAATTGAACCGTATGTAACCCGAAACAATACTTGGTTGCTAATGGGATACAACCCGAAATAACCCTTTGCAAAGGGAACCTAGCGGGCCGTGTCACTAGAGATGACCTGATAAGTTTGTTGATGAAGAAGGGGATGCCTTGGGCATCCCCAAGCTTAGACGCTTGAGTCTCTCTGAATATGGTTGGGATGAACCACGGGGGCATCCCCAAGCTTAGGCTTTTCACTCTTCTTGATCATATAATATCACCCTTCTCGTTTGATCCTTGAAAACTTCTTCACACCAAACTCAAGACAGTTCTCATTAGAGGGTTAGTGCATAATCAAAAATTCTCATATTCTGTAATGATACAATCAATCCCAAAGCTTCTGGACATTAGCTACAGCCACCAATGCTTTGTGGAGCAAAGAAATCCACACAAACACAGTAAAAGAGCGAATGCAAAACAAAAGGCAGAATCTGTCAAAAACAGAACAGTCTGGAATGACGAATTTTTTCGAGGCACTTAAGTTGCTCAGATGGATCTGGCTAAAATAATGAAAGTTGCGTACATATCTCAGGAATATGCGTGATTTTTCAGAATTTTTTGAATTTTCTACAGGGAGATAAGCTCAAATCGTGACAGCTAAAAATCTGTCACTGCGCAGAAATCCAAATCTTGCATCAACTTTCAATATAGAACTTTACTTGGCACAACATGCGATAAAATAAAGATACAAAGAGTTGCTACAGAAGTAACAAAACTCCTTGACTCAAAGAAAACAAAAATAACAGCAAATAAAAACGATGGGTTGTCTCCCATAAGCGCTTTTCTTTAAAGCCTTTTAGCTAGGCATAGTGATTTTTATGATGCCACATAGATGAGAGTTGAAACATAAAAAGAGCATCAAGAAGATATATAAAACATGTTTAAATCTAACACTCTTTCTATGCATAGGACCTTGTAAGAAAACAAGTCAATGAAGAACAAAGTGACTAGCATAGAAATGCAAAACAAGTGTAACTTCAAAAATTTCAACATAAAGAGAGAAGACTTAATATTATTGTGATATATGAAATCGTGTCTCCCTCTCTCATAAGGACCAGTAGGTCTTAAAGTACCCAGCAAATAAAAGCAAATCAAGAGAAAGCTCAAAACATTCATCATAAAGAGAAGAAATTTAGTAACATGAAGATTTCTATAACCATACTTTCCTCTCTCAAAATAATTTTCAGCGGCATCATGAATAAACTCAACAATATAGCTATCACATAGAGCATTCTTATCATGATCCACATGCATAAAAGTATATTACTCTCCACATAAGCATGAACATTATCATTAGTAATAGTGAGAGTAAAAGTATCACATCCATCATTGTAATCATCATAAATAGGAGGCATAGAATAATCAAAATGATTTTTATCCTCAATAGTAGATGGACTGAGAATATCATATTCATCATTGTAAACATCATATATAGGAGGCATATCATAATCAACATAAACTATATCCTCAATAGTAGGTGGACTGAAAATATCACAATGATTATAATCATCATATATTGGAGGCAAAGTATTATCAAAGCAAATTTCCTCCTTAAAGCTTGGGGGACTAAAAATATCATATTCATCACAACCAGCTTCCCCAAGCTTAGACTTTTCCATAGCATTGGCAATAATGGTGTTCAAAGAATTTATAGTAATACCATTGCTACCATCATGCAAACAAGCCTCCATAGGTTTTTTAATTTTCTCTTCAAAAGCATCATGTCCTAATTCAATATAAAGTTCATAAAGATCTCTAATTTTTTTTGTTGTTTTCCATTAAGCCTAACTAGTGAAAATAAAAACAAGAAACAAAAAGAAATAATTGCAGAATCTAAAGGAGATACCTTCCAACGCTTACCTCCCCGGCAACGGCGCCAGAAAATAGCTTGATGTCTACGCACGCTTCTATTCTTGTAGACAGTGTTGGGCCTCCAAGAGCAGAGGTTTGTAGAACAGCAGCAAGTTTCCCTTAAGTGAATCACCCAAGGTTTATCGAACTCAGGGAGGTAGAGGTCAAAGATATCCCTCTCAAGCAACCCTGCAATTAAGATACAAGAAGTCTCTTGTGTCCCCAACACACCCAATACACTTGTCAGATGTATAGGTGCACTAGTTCGGCGAAGAGATAGTGAAATACAAGTGATAGGGATGATTATAAGTAGTAACTGCAATCTGAAATAAAGATGGCAGCAAGCAAACATGTAGCAGAACTTGTTGTAAACGGTGTTTCAATGCTTAGAAACAAGGCCTAGGGATCATACTTTCACTAGTGGACACTCTCAACAATGATCTCATAACTGAATAAGTAAAAGCTACTCTTAAACACTCTCTTGTTGGATAACAAACACCATTCATTGTGTAGGGCTACAAAAGCACACCTCAAGCCGGAGTAAACAAGCGCCACAACGTCATAAAGGAATCACACACGGTGCACACACTGTCACCTTTACACCGTGGAGAGTACCGGAGTTCATATTAAAGTAACCTATAGAGTGCATAATAGATAAAGAGTAACATCTACATATTCAACTAGATTAGCACAACTGAACACAAGTAAATACTGCTCGGGATTATTCTCCTTCTTGATAACACAAGAGTACTACGTGTAGGGCTGCAAAAGCACTCCTCAAAGTCTGAGTAAACAAACACCACAGTTCCCAAGAATAAGCCATGATAATATCTAAATTATTCATAGAGTCACACAAGTACCCACACTGTCACCTTGATACCGTGTTGTCACAATGACTCCAGAAACTAGACAAAATCACTTGAGTAGCATAAACATTATTAATGTATTCAGCGATACTAGCAATACACACGATCACATAAAGATCACACCATGTGAGAGAGAGATGAACCACATAGCTACCGGTAGAGCCCTCAGCCTCGGGGGAGAACTACTCCCTCCTCATCATGGGAGTCAGCAGCGGCGATGAAGATGGCGGTGGTGTCGATGGAGATGACTCCGGGGGCAATTCCCCGTCCCGGCGGCGTGCCGGAACAGAGACTTCTGTCCCCCGAAACTTGTCGTCGATGGCGGCGGCGCTGCGGAACTCTTCGTGGAAATTGGCTTGGTGTTTTAGGGTTTTCGCGTCTGGGCAATATATAGGCGAAGGGGCGGCGTCGGTGGAGGCCCGAGGGGCCCACACCATAGGCGGCGCGGCAGGGGGCCCACCGCGCCGGGGTGTGGTTTGGCCACCTCGGCGCCCTCCTTCGTCTCTCCTTCGGACTCCGTGACGGCGCTGGAAAAATAGGACGTGGCCTTTTGTTTCGTGCAATTCCGAGAATATTCGCAGAAGTACTTTTCTGAAACCAAAAACAGCAGAAAACATGGAACTGGCACTGTGGCATCTTGTTAATAGGTTAGTCCCAGAAAATGCATAAAAGTGATATGAAGTGTATATAAAACATGTAGCAATTGGTATAATATAAGCATGGAACATCAGAAATTATGGATACGTTGGAGACGTATCAATAGTTTATGATGAACTTTATTTTTGTACTACCAGTTTTATATAGTTTTTACTTTCTATTGTGTGTACTTTGTACTCCCACTTCTGTATACTTTGTACTTCCTGTTCTGTAAATTTTTGTACTCCATTTTCTGTGTAGTTGTACAACCTGTGTTAGTTTACTTTATATTTTGTGTTCTGTGTACTTTGTACATTATTCTCTGTGTGTTCTATACTTCCAATTCTGTGTACTTTGTACATCTTCGTTGTGTGTAGTTTGTACTCCATGTTCTGTTTAGTTTGTACACCATACTCTGTGTGTTATGTACTAGTTTGTACATCTTCTCTGTGTAGTTTGTACATCTTATTTTGTGTACTCTGTACACTGTGCTCTAGTTATTTATTTTGTACTCACTAGTATTTTCTGTGTAGTACTGCTTCGTACTTTGGTCAAAAAAGTTCAAACTAGATAAGGAACGGAGTCAGGGCCGGCCCTAGAGGGTGACAGGGTGGGCGGCCGCCCCGGCCCCCAAAATCCAGGGGCCCCACACCAGATATGTTGTAGTAATGTACCAAGATGTATAGATACGTAAACATGTAGTATTTAACAGAGAAAAAATGAAATGGGCCTAGGAATTAGGAACGTGGCTGAGTTGGAATCCCATTCTAAGGATTCTTGTGGTTCCGGGGAATCCGGCTACAGGAGAACCAGGAACGGGGAGATCTCCCCTTTTTCCGGCCCGTTGAATGATAGAAACGAGCTATACGCATGCGGCCCAGGTCTCGCGAACTCGCGATCCATCGCATCCTTGTTCGCAGTTCACATGCACAGGCAAGACCGCGACTCTCTCTATTCTGTTCGGCGTGTTCGCCTGATCGACTCCTCGGCTCCTCGCGTGGCGGCATGACGCCTGTGATTCCTCTCGATTGTGAGAGCGGACGACGGACGATCCGTGGCGGATCTGGCCATCGAGTGTGAGCAACAACTAGAACTAGGCGATCTCATCCCCAACAGTCGCCGCCGCCATGTAAATATTTTGCCCACTTATTTCTGTAATTTGTGTGTGACAGCGTGATATCTAATTTAACTTTCTTTCCAGCATTGTGTGGGATCATGTCATCAAGACATCAAGAAAGTATGAATCTGGTAGCGCTGAAAGGAAAAGAGCAAAACGTGTGGATGATTTGGTACAATCACAGAGAGGAGATATTATTAATATTTTCAGGGGTAATACTAGTGCTTCGATAAACCCAGATGAGTGGGCGATTGTTGCCATGGAGGAAGAGCAACCAACTAATGGGAATGTTGAATCTGATCAGCAAGAACAAAAATGTCAACACCAACATTGGCAATGACAATGTAAGTGGCTCTGATGCACAAACCCAATATGCTAGTGTTGATGAACAACCAGTTCATACTTCTGATATTTATGATGCAAGAAATTGGGATAATCTTGATAATAAATCAAGAGATATCTTAGTTGAGAAAGGACCTATGAGAGAGGAAAGGATGGAATACCCTCTAGGTGATGAAAACAAACATTTTTCATATGATCATTATTATAGGAAATTAAGGAATAAAGAGAAACATGCCAGAAAATGATCATTATTATAGGAAATTAAGGAATAAAGAGTAACATGCCAGAAAATGGCTAGGTTATTCAAAGGATGTTGACAAAGTTTTTTGCTTTTGTTGTAAGATTTTCAAGTCTAACGCTAGCAGTAGTCAGAGTTACTTAACACATGATTGATTTCGGAATTGGAAGCATATTACAGACAAGCTTAGAGAGGTTAAAATTATTATTGAAGAAGCTTTTCGTGTGACTGTCACCTCGACTGAAAGAAGCTTTTCAAAATTGAAATTATTGAAGAACTACATGCGGTCTACAATGACTCAAGGGAGGTTAAACGGTTTGGCAACATTATGCATCGAGAAGAAATTATTGGACGACATTGATATCACCCCATCATAAGTGAATTTGCATCGAGAAATGTTAGAAGAAAATTTTAAGGTAATTTGTATAATTTATTTAATATGTGTACTGTTTTGGATGCATTCAAGTTTTAATGAAAAAAAATATCTTTTACACATATTCATTATTATATGATGATGTCTACATTAAGGGGCCCAAATTTTAGTTTCGCCCCGGGTCCCGAAAATCTCAGGACCGGCCCTGTTGGAGAACTCAAGAAGATTCATGCCGAGATGCTGCCAAGTACCACTTGACGCTCCGCTTGTCGTGCCTCCCGCCTCTACTTAGTTGTTAGCCTTTCTTGGTTAAGCTGTATGCCGCAGCGTATCGTTCTTACTTTGGCTAAGCTATATGTCGCAGCATTGTAATGACTGTGTCGAACTTTGATGGCTTTGTTAACTCAGAGTTGGACAATAAAATGTCTTTCATCTAAAAAAAACCCTTCTCTTTCTCCAAATCGGCCAGCTGCGATGGCGATACCCGCCTGTCCGTGGCCGGCGGCTCCGACCTACATCGGCCGCCTTCGAGGAGCATGACAGGAGACGAAAAGAAAACCTGTTCGGCGTGTGTGCCGTGTCCGGCCCTACCTCAGCGGATGTCCTGGAACTCCTAGACCAAGTCCCGCAGCATCGCCTACGAGAAGAATCACTAGAAACGTCTGCCGCGGTCATTCCCACCACCACCCGCCTCCCGGCATGTAGCTGTCCCAGCATCAGAGAGGGCGCCGGATGTAGTCCTTTGCCGGCGCAGGGGCACTATCTCGTGCTGGAGCCATGACAAGATTTTTTGAACGGGAGCAGCCGTCGCAAGAAGGCCATGGTGATGGCGCCAAGAACGGCCATGACCACAACGCGGCGGCGCCGACGACGAGAGGGCCATGAAGATGGCACACGCGGCAAGTGCATACTTCCGCTCTCCGTGTTTAGCTGAGCACATCGAGAACGTGTTCGGCAACAGAGCTCACCGTCGTCGTCGTTCCGCGAACTCGTAGCCAGGGCCTTCCCTAAGCTTAGGCACCGTGCCTGTTAGCTGCACTTCGTCGAAAAAAAAGGAATCGTCCTCGGATACTATGAATCGATGACACGGTCGTTGTCTTATTTGCTTCTTGCAGACCTCGTCGCGCCGACTCGACGCTGTTTGTTGAGCCCTTGCTTCCTGGCTCTGCCTGCTGAGCTCCCTGAGGTGCTTCTGAAGCTACAGTGCAGTGCAGATCCTCGAGGACGGCCGCGCACGAGCTGCCGGTCGCCGCAGCACCACCACGGCACCACCTTTTTTTGGCGTCGGTTGCAGCAGTCGTCCTCCCGCATGATGCCGCACGTCGGCACGGCGTCCGCGCCGCGCCCGTGTATTCTCCTTCCCGTCGTCGCCTGTGTCCGTGTTCTCGTGCTGTCGTGTATGAGCACGCCCGTGTCCGCTTCAAGCAGGAAACGAATTTTTAGATCGGTCAAGGCTTCATCTTGCGCCCTCTCCCATGCTATTTGGGTGAGAAGATGTGAGCCAAATTGCTCAGGCTTCATACACGGTACTTAATCTGGGGGAACAATCCACTTTTCCATATTACAACTAGAGACTGTATCTGAATTTTCTCATGGAGACATGGCATCGAATACTTCCATAACATGTTGGATCGATCAGGAGAACGTGCGCACGAACGGGTCCAGGAGCGCACCGGCCGGCGAAGAAAGTCGCCATCCTAGTTGTACGTCTCCGCCTTGGCATATGCGAGCGTAAACTGGGAGCCTGGCACGCAGAGTGGCATGCATCGGATCTGGATACCATGGAGCAGACGTGTTCCTGGTCGATTTGGGGAAAGACAAGGTCACGTTTGAAATACAGAAATATACAGTGGGTATTTAGAAAATGTAATAATGCCACGTGTACATCCTAGAACGATTTTGGACTGGTTTGCACATACTAATAAATGAGATCAAGAGTGAAAAATAGAATTGAGAAATATTCTTTTTGTTCCACAGAGAGAGGATGTTATGATGCCAACATCATTCACAAAAATTATATAAAAAATCCATTAAACCCTAGAAAATCGAAATGAAAAAGATGACACAAGATTTATTTGCTGAAAAAAAGCATGTGTTGTGGAAATTGGGATGTTGTAGTTTCTTTACGAAAACCGACCGAGGGGGTGTGCCCAGCATGGCTCTACAAGCCTGACTTCAGTCGGGGGGGGGGGGGGGGGGGGGGGGGGTCGGTATTGTTTTGAAAACGATTGAGCGTTTTTGTAGTCGGGTTCGTAGTTGACTCTATTTTTGGTTTCAAACAGCCCAAGGGTCTCCGGTATCAAGCTTTGTCTAAATAACCACCACCGGTATGGTTGCTCGTGTTGGTTGGATTTTTGTTGATGGCATGAAACCAAAAAATATTGCTCCTCTTATTTTTGTGGCTTCACGATCAAAGCGTTCTTATGGTGTATCAAGAAAGGTCTGGATAAGAACGTTGGGTTGGCAAGACCAATTTCAATGAAGATTTCTCTTTCAACCACGTCACCCAATTTGTGGACATTTGGATGCGCCTTAGTCACATAACCCTCGAGAACAGGGTGGAGGATGATATTTCTTAGAAGCTCACCGCTAATAGGCAATATTCGGGGGCCTTGGTCTACAATGCTCACTTTTTGGAGCTACATCAACCAACATGAAGCTCTTAGTTTGGAAGATTTGGTCCGCTCCCAAGGTCAATAACTCTTCAAAATTGGCTTTGGACGGCCAATCACATAACGAGAAGAGGTTGGTCAAATTGTGGGTTGTGCCCTATATGCAAAAGAGCCCGGGAATCAATCACTCACCTTCTTATCAATTACCGCTTCACCATGTGCCTTTGGGAATTTATGAAAGATTTGGTTGAACTGTACAACGTCGACCTTTCTAATGGCTACCTCGCACTCTTCAAAGTTGGTGGCACAATATGTCGGACGACTCGACCCAAATCGCAAAAGCTTGTCGTCCCCTGTCTTGCTCTTAAGCAGGGATATATATGAGCTTGACCTGGAAGGTTGAGTCCTCCCAGTGCATGATGACGTGAAACACACGTTCGTTGGGAGACCCCAAGAGGAAGGTATGAAGTAGTGCAGCAGCAAGTTTCTCTCAATATTGTTTAGTTTGTAGATAATTTAGATGTGATAATTTAGTTGTGTAGTTTGTAGTATATAGTTGTGTAGTTGTAGATAATCTAATTGTGTAGTCTTAGATAATTTGTAGTCTAGTTGTGTAGTTGTTGATTCTAGATAATTTAGTTGTGTTGTTTGTAGATAATTTAGATGTGATAATTTAGTTGTGTAGTTGTAGATTCTAGATAATTTAGTTTTGTAGTTTGTAGTATATAGTTGTGTAGTTGTAGATAATCTAATTGTGTAGTTTTAGATAATTTTTAGTCTACTTGTGTAGTTGTAGATTCTAGATAATTTAGTTGTGTAGTTGTAGATAATTTAGATTTCTATATTGTTATATTAATTTCTAAATGCATGTTCACATTGTTAGATTTTAGATTCTTAGCAAATGTATTAGTTATGTTACATTGTTATATTAATTTCTAAATGCATGTCCACATTGTTAGTTTTTATATTTCTATTAGTTGTGTTTTTTTATTCTAATGAATATCTTTTTAATATGTTTTAGTTTTCACGTAATGGGTCCGTTTAAGGGTGTGAGGGCGTATTTTAGGAAGAAGTTTGGCCGGAATGTGTATGGATGTCAGATCCATATAAACGGGAGGAAGTACTAGGCTGGGCAGTTCGATACACCGGAGGAGGCGGCGGGGGCCTATGATTATTTCGCCGTACACGGTACGGGGATAAGAAGAAGGACCGCCATCTCAACTACCATGCGGATCGCCACCGTGTGGATGACAACATACCGCATGGGATCGGACAGGTGAACATGGCCAAGGAGAAGGAGCACCGTTTGGCTGAGGCGCAGAACGCACGTCGCAACGTGCGCCCCCACGACGACCCTTATGTGAGGCGTCTCCTGGAGGATGAGCCGAACTTGATGTCCTACCAGCAGCGCGGCGCTAGTCCTTTTGACGATGCTGGTTCTTCCTAGGGCCATGGTGCTGGTCCTTCCCACGTCGCCGGTCCTTCCCATGGCGCCGGTCGTTCCGACGAGGAAATCACTTCCCTTGGGATCTGGAGGGAGGAGGAGAAGCATGAGGAGGAGTGGGCGGAGGACTGGGAGTCTGACTCTGAGCAGCAGCGGCAGGATCGGCAGTAGGCATGGCAGCGGCAACAGGAGCGAGGTCGATGGCAGCAGGAGTGGGAGGAGGAGCAGCAGCAGCAGGTGTTGGGGCCGCCAAACCCCGATGCTTATCACCACACCGACCCTAGGTACTGGGTCGAGGTGAATAGGCGGGATGGCATACCTCTGTTCCGCACTCCTTCGAGTCAGCCGTGGGGGAGCAAGGATACTGATGACACCGCGGATCCGATGTTCTGCTCAGCTAGCGAGGGACGACCCATAGATCCGTTCTTTTATGTTGATGTTTGGTCTGTTGTTTAGACTTATCTGTGTAGACTCTAGTTTCCACTGTTGTTTTAGACTAATGTTTTATGTTCATGTATAATATGCAACTTATTCTATTTTAGTTCATGTTTAGACTACTTAATGTTTAATGTATTATCCTAATGTTGTTATATGTATAATATGCAGCAAAATGTATCGGTGTGAGGATTGTGGCTATCCCGAGTGCATGAATTTGAAGTTTGGCGTAGTTTTTTCAGAGAATGGTCAATATCACATGGTATGTTCAAATTGAACATGTCATGAGCGTATTTTCTTGTTCATAGTTCTTAGTAAACATATATGTTTTATCTATGTGGCAATGATTTGAACTCTTAGCACTATCAATTCGAGACATTTTTATCAATGTTGTTGTAGATGTTAGATGCCGATGATTTAACGATGTCATGTTAAAGGAAAGGAGAGTATCTACAATACCTTGTACTATATACAATTTGAGTGCTTGTTTATCCATGCATCACACCGTTGGTCTGTACTTTCTGTCTAGCTCAGGCTCAGGGTCACGCTACTGTTCTCTAAATCAGAGTCATCGCTGTGAAACATCATTTCACAAGATAGCTAGGGCTTACATCGTATGTGCTTGTTACCATAATGTGCCAATGATTAAACTCTTGTGCATTATCAATCTGTTCGAGTGTTGGTCTAAAGGATCTACTGACATGTATAACAACATTGGTTATACATTTCTCTTGGTCTTTTAGTTCGACACTTGGAAGTTCATGATGTGCAATCTTTATTTATACGAGTCACCATTTTATGCCATCTCATTAATTTAAGTGTCGATTTCGTTAATTTTCTTGCATCGTGGGGTGCTTGTTAAATGCATATGCCAATGATTAGACTCTTGTTCATTATCTTTTCGAGTGTTGGTCTAAAGGACCTACTGACATGTACAACAAGATTCGCTATACATTTCTCTTGGTCCTTTAGTTCCGACACTTGAAAGATCATGGTGTGCACTCTTCATATGAGGCATCATTTTATTCGTCTTTTTATCCATGTTGTTGTAGATGTTAGAGGCCGATGATTTAAACGATGTCATGTAGGCACTCTTTTTGCCTTGTTTTGACCTTATAATAACACTAATATCTAATTGTTGTTTTTCTCAGAACATTCCGTGCAGTGCTAGACGTGACTTCTTGGAGCATGTGGGCGTTGCCTTCACCGACCATAGGACATTTGAGGTTAACTTGGTCCAGAGGACAGCGCCCACCCGGAGTTTCAGAGTTTTGTGCACCAACATGATGGGCCGGACATACTTCAATGGCGCTAGTTGGACAGAACTTGTTATTAGCTACGGCATGGAACTGATGAGAGGTGCACCTTCTTTCTCGACCATGGTGACGTCGCTACCTACTTCACGTATGAGTCTCGCAACAACTACGACAGTTCTGGTGACATCCCTGAGCCTGAGGTGATCGAGACATTTAGTGACTAGCTAGCCATGATGAGTTTCAGGTGATCAAGACACTTAGTGACTGGCTAGCTAGAGATATAATAAGTTAGCTAGATGAACAATATATAAGAACTTTGTTGAGTGCAGCAGCTACTGCCTGTGCTATTTCTATTAATGTTTATGTTCATGTTTCTGTGTATTTTGCTGATAATTATGGTCTATTAAATTAGATAACAGCAGCTTTTTTTAATTTCCAAAAATTAATTACTGGCGTGACCACACACGCCAGTAATCTCCATACGTCACTGGCGTGGACTCGCACTTGCCGGTGATCTCAAATAGCACTTGCATGAGGTTACCGGCATGGACGTTTCTCGCCGGTGATCCCAAAATCGCCACGCCGGTGATTAGCTGTTTCCTTGTAGTGTAATCCTATCCTTTTATAGACCTTATTAATTGTTACTATTGATCTCTATCATGAATATTTTGATTTATTGCAATTAATGTGTCCTTATCTTTACTATTTATTTATTGTAACTAATGTGTCTTTACAAAAATTAACATATGGGCCACTAAAAACGTCGCCTTTGTCTGCACCAGAATTATTTAGACCAGTTTTGCACTGCATAACTATTAGGTCTAGCTGACCCCAATTTTTAACTAGCTGGACAATTTTGCACTTCCATAACAAATTGTTGGACTACGGGTGTATATAGCTCTATTTGAAACATATGGACCACTAAATTTGTGCTAGTTTTTCTAATATAACATTTTCAATTCATTTCCCCTCTCTATTGACAACACTTCTTCTCCAAAATAACGGAATGTCAATTATTTGGGAATTATTAACATTATTCCCATCATTTTATAGAACCTAATTATTATTATTCACTTTAATCCAATCGTTTTATAGACCTTAATTATTACTATTCATCTCTATAGTGAATCATACTGATTTATTGCAATTAATGCGTCCTTATCTCCAGTATAAATTTATTGTAATTAATTTTTCCTTATCTTTGCCATTTACAAGTATGTGTCCACTATAAATTTACAAGTATGTGTTCACTATAAAAAGATCGTCATTTGCCATTCATAGCACACCAAAAAATCCAAAGGGGACACAACAAACACCACTTGTACTAACTCAATCCTAGCGCTAAGTTCGTAACTTGAAATGAGGAGCGCACATATTCTATTTCTTGCATTTGCCCTCCTAATGCTATCATCAGGTACCTACTAAGCCAATTATGTTTTCTTCGATGTTTAGCTATCTACAGCGTAGTAGTGCATGTGAATTTGTGACATATGTATATATTGCGTAATTGTTCTAATCTACCATATTCCTTTTCCTTTCAATATACAGCTATGGCAACTTCTAAGCTTCAATGCGACCATATCATCAGAAGGGGGCCATGTAATGACAAAGATTGCCTAACTTACTGCAACAACTACGTGTTCATCCCTCCACCCGGCGGCCCATCCGCCACGTGCGTACCCGATGGATGCAAGTGCTATATCTGTAGAGGATTGCCGTCAAACACACCATCTAACTAGGTCAAAAATGACATATACATGGATGTATCACCTTTTTCATAGTTGCTCAATCAATGAATAATTGTGATTCAAGTCATGTGGCCTAGTATGGAATAAAAACATTTTATAGTACCAACAATATAAGAAAGTACAATGTTTGCATGCTTATCAGCGCTAATGAAAAGTGTCGTCAATCTTTTGATGCTCATAGACAGTTTAATACTAGTGTTTTTTTTAGAGCAATTTAATACTAGTGTTGAATAAGCTCATGTGTGTCGTGATACATACTTATTCTTGTTGTCCGCGGTAATTTCTTAACGATTCTTAATTTGGGGTCCTTTGAGTAGTCACTGGGGGAGGAGACGGACTCAGGGACCTCATGCCACTGTGGGTGGCGTGTCGAGCGTGATGAATTTCTCCCCAATGCATGTGCTGATGAGCGCGGAGGTAGCGTCCTCGCTCCAGGCATTCTCCCTACCACCGTCGCCGCAACTAACGGGGTAGGCCCCATTTTTCTCGATCGGTAGTGGTAGGTTGCTGCCAACACCACGAATGTGACACGGATCACGAAGGCTACCAGGAGAAGTGAAGAGGAGGGATGCAAGATGAAGGGTGATGTGGAGGCTTCGTCTTCTCCCATCGTGGAAGATCATAACGAAAACTGGGGATCCATGGGTTACCGAAGAAAGTGGATCTAGTTTAAGGTCCTTGTCATGAGCTTGCAACATGACAACTGACTAATTAATTTGGCCTCATATATCCATATAAAAGTAATTATGTATTTATTATATAAATATTTCATTACTATTATGATATTTTTTTCATAAGTGTGCTATATATGTGTAGAGTAGTCCGTGGTTTTTTTTTTTTTTCCAAGCAAAGGTATTGTATTTGCTTTGGAATATTAGATTTATTTGTTTCCCACTTTCCCATATTTGACATTGGAGTCTTAGTGGTAAAAAAATAGATCTAATTGCACTGAAGGTACAATAAAAAAAAGCGACGGTTGCTTATTTCAGACGAATTCGGAAAGCACAGTTGCCTCTAAAAATCAAAATCTTCACTTGACAGTTGGTGCCTGATCACTTACCTTCTGGGCTGCAACTCAAAACTCGGCACGGTCCCTCAGATTGTAAATGCGCCCTTTGCGGAGCCTACGAGGACGGACGGTACTCTTTTTTTTTTTCCTGCTTCACTAGCTACCAACACTTGGAGTGTGCTGCGCCGTGTCCTAGTGAGGTCATGGTGGTGCTCTGCAAACTTCGCACAAATTTTTGCCATTGCTGCTAGTCTGTAGTCTGTCAGGGGCTGACCATCGCTTGTTGTGGTTACCAAATTTTAAAGTGCGGGACCAGGCGGGCGCTTCCTGGCTGATTGGAGAACTCAAGAAGATTCATGCCGAGCTGCTGCCAAGTACTCCCTCTGTTTCAAATTAGATGACTTCTATTTGTCTACATATAGATGTATCTGGATATGTAACAAGTATAGATACATCCATATCTAGACAAATGTAAGTCATCTATTTTAAAACGGAGGGAGTACCACTTGACGCTCTACTTAGTTGTTAGCCTTTCTTGGTTAAGTTGTATGCCGCAACGTGTCGTTCTTACTTTGACTTAGCTATATGTCGCAGCATTGTAATAACTGTGTCAAACTTTGATGGCTTTGTTAACTCAGAGTTGGACAATAAAATGTCTTTTATCTAAAAAAAATCTTCTCTTTCTCCAAATCGGCCAGCTGCGATGGCGATACCCGCCTGTCCGCGGCCGGCGGCTCCGCCCTACATCGGCCGCCTTCGAGGAGCATGACAGGAGACCGAAAGAAAACCTGTTCGGCGTGCGTGCCGTGTCCGGCCCTACCTCAGCGGATGTCCTGGAACTCCTAGACCAAGTCCCGCAGCATCGCCTACCAGAAGAATCGCTAGAAACGTCCGCCGCGGTCATCCCCACTACCACCCGCCTCCCGGCATGAAGCTGTCCCAGCATCGGAGAGGGCGCGAATGTAGTCCTTTGCCGGCGCAGGGGCACTATCTCGTGCTGGAGCCATGCCAAGATTTTTTGAACGGGAGCAGCCGTCGCAAGAAGGCCATGGTGATGGCGCCAAGATCGGCCATGACCACAACGCGGCGGCGCCGAGGACGAGAGGGCCATGAAGATGGCGCATGCGGCAAGTGCATACTTCCGCTCTCCTGTGTTTAGCTGAGCACATCGAGAACGTGTTCGGCAACATAGCTCACTGTGGTCGTCGTCGTTCGACGAACTCATATGCGCCAGGGCCTTCCCTAAGGGCTAGTTTGGTTGCCAGGGAAAATCCGGGCTTTTCCCCTGGTGAAAAAGCCACGGGCGAATCTGGCCCGGGAAGCCCCACGGGTCCATTTGGCGCTCCGCGAGGGGAGGGAAATTGGGCCTTCCGCGTCCTTTCCCCGGGTGAGCTTCCCCTGGTCGGGACGTTGGGGACCCGACTCGCTATGGCGACCGAGGAGAAGGAGAGGCGACGGCGCGAGCGACGCCTCCACGGAACTCATCCACCTCTCTCCGGCCATGAACCGGCGACCTTGCGCGATGCTTCTGCCGATCTCGTCTTCCTTTTTTGCGTGGGAACTCCTCCTCCTTCCATTACTCCACGCGGACGCCGTCCCACCTGTCCTTCGCCGACGAGCACGCCATCACCGATCCGCCGCCACCAGGTAAGCCAAGTCTACTCTTCGTCTTTTTCTTCTGCTCACCACCATTGATGCGGACCTCAAGATGAACTTGCTTTCCCAGATCCACAAGCCAAAGGCGCATCACCGAACTTCATCATGGGTACCAAGATCTGAAGCGGCAGCGTGTGCAACCTCAGCAGCAGGCACTCTATTCTCTCAATCTTGCACACCTCCACCTCAAAATCCACAGTGCATGCATATGCACACGACATGCCTTGCACAGCCTGGATTCTAGCTTAGATGCCTAGATGTAACAAATGATAAGAGCAATATATTTTTATTTTCTCCTGTCAAAATCAGATCTCGTATTAACCCTTTGGCATCAGAAAATCTTTGTATTTTCTTCCTGGACCAAAGCAACAATATATGGTTGATGAGTCTGAGATACTTTTTGCTTATATTTGCTTCCTTCTCTCAGTATAATTTATTGGTAGGGTAAGTTCGGTACAATGCTCATACTCTTAAACAATTTTCACTGGGGCATGGGAATGCACATGTGATTTTGTTTGTAGAGTAGAAAATCCAAATCCTAATTCTTATCATTGCTGACATTTGGGAATAATCTGTTGAGTCTCTTTCTTTGGTACATACAGCTGCAAGTGGACGTTCAGTGCAAGTAGCATTGTGTTCTCTGAATTTTTGAATAGATGCCAAACGGCACTGCCTTTCTCCTTTTATGTCATGGTATTGATATCTTCTTTCTCATGGGTTTTATATGAGCATTTCTCTTGTGATGTTCCTTTTTGCAGGTCTTTTTAAGCTAACCGATGAAAATTCTCGGAGAACTTGATGGTGGAAGTTCAGTGACTATTTCAGCGTTGTCACAGTAGCAACAATTCAGCATGGATAAGTCACACAAAGTCATACAAATGTGACATTTTGTTAGTACGATAAAATATTTTCTTTCTTGCTGGACTTGTAACTGTAATTAGTATTTTCCATGTTAAAACACAATTACCACACTAAATTATCTTCGATGTTGTGTTTGTGTGGTTGAATTTCGTGTTTTTTCTAATGATTTGTGTATATCATGTTTCCTATTTTTTACTGAAAATTGTCAATTTTCTTCTAGAGAAAAAATACGGAATTATTATTTTATTTCGTATTGATATGTCCATTTTTATAAATAAACAGAGTATGTTCCATGATTTCTAAATATTATGATTTCCAAAAAAAATGCTGGCATTTTCTTGATCGTGTATTCCTATTTGGTACCTAGTTCCATGGCTAGGCACATACGAGAACATGATCGTGCACGTACGAGAGAACTGTGCCTCAGACTCCCCCTTGCTGCCAAACGGACCCAGGGGAAGGGGAAAATCTCCCCTAGTGAACCTGGGGAGAGTGTGCGCACGTAAAAATCCCCTAGGGGGTTTGCTTCCCTGGGATATTCCCCCCCCCCCCAACCAAACTAGCCCTAAGTGCCTGTTAGCTGCACTTCGTCGACAGGAGTTCCGACACACAAGGAATCGTCCTCGGATACTATGAATCGATGACACGGTCGTTGTCTTATTTGCTTCTGGCAGACCTCGTCGCGTCAGACTCACGCCGTTTGTTGAGCCCTTGCTTCCTGGCTCTGCCTGCTGAGCTCCCTGAGGTGCTTCTGAAGCTACAGTCACCGTCCTCTTCGAGCGTTTGTCCTCAAGTTAGCTTCCCCGCAGTGCAGTACGAGCCGCTGGTCTACCACCTCGTATTAGACTGTATCTGAATTTCTCGTGTAGACATGGATCGAATACTTGCATAATATGTTGGATCGATCAGGCTCCGCCTTCACCTTGGGAATGTGCATCCTTTTACTATATGGAACTTAATCGAACATTAAGCTAATTGTGCCCCTTCGAAAAACTTTTAGCCATCTATAGCCCTTTTCAAAAACGTCATAGGCTAAGGCGTTATGAAAAACTCAGAGGCTCTAACAATGCCAGAAAACGTCATACAGTTTGGCGTATCATGAGCCTGAAAAATGCAAAAAAATTCTATGTCATTTGGATAAAGCCATTTGATATGAGTTTCTCACACAAAGAGCTCTCACACAAAGAGCCTTTTCTAAGTCAGTTGGCTTATTCTGAGATTTTTAGAGCATCTGTACCCGAGAAACGTCATATCAAATGGCTTATCCGAAATGACTTAAATGTTTTGCGTTTTCCAGCCTCCGGATACGCCAAACTGTATGGTGTTTTCTAACTTTTCAGAGCCTCTGAGTTATTCATAACGCCGAATAGTATGACGTTTTCGAGAAGGGACATAGTTGGCTAATTTTTTTCGAAGGACCACAATTAGCTTAATGTTTGATTAAGGGCCATTTAGTAAAAAAGATACGGGGAGTGGCGTATGCGAGCGTGAACTGGGAACCTGTCACGTTGAGTGGCATGCATCATGCATGGGTCTGGATGCCATGGAGCCGACGTGTTCCTGGTCGATTTGGGGAAAGAGAAGGCTACGTTTGAAATACAGAAATATACAGTGGGTACTTAGAAAAAGTAATAATGTCACATGTCCATTCTAGAACGATTTTTAGAACTTGCCTGTGGCGAGATGGTTAGGAGGGTGGTTGTACCCCCAGCCCATCAGAGTTCAAACCCCAGGTTTGACGCTGCGGTTTCTCATTTAGACGGATTTTTTTTCAATGGGAGGCGACGTTCCCGTCGATAGCGAGTCGTCCGTGGTGACTTCGTCAATCTCAAGACATGATCCGCCGGCTCAGTCTCTCGGAGGTGCTCTAGGGGTAGGGTGTGCGTGTGTGCGTCCATAGGGTGGGTGAGTGTATGCGCGTGTTTGTTAGTGTCTGTGTTGTACCGTGTTTTGCAAAAAAAAATCTAGAACGATTTTGGACTAGTTTTTGCACATACATTGCAATTTTCTTTACCAGTTCCTCACAAATTGGAACTAGTGGTACCAATTTGCATGCACCAGGCAAGTTTATGTACCTCTCGTACAATTAGCTCCAAAGAGGTAATACTAATAAATGAGATCAAGAGTGCATAATAAAATTGAACCAATATTCCTTTTGTTTCACAGAGAGAGATGTTATGATGCCAACATCATTCACCAAAAATATCAATACCAAATCCATTAAACCCCATAAAATCGAAATGAAAAAGTTGATACAAGATTTATTTGCTGGAAAAAAATCAGAGTTGGTGGAAATTGGGATGTTGTAGTTTCTTTAACAAAACCGACCGAGCGGGTGTGCCCAGCATGGGAGTCAATTTTTTGAATCTGATTGATGGTTTTTGTGGTAGTCGGGTTCGTAGCTGACTATGTTTTTGGTTTCAAACAGCCCAAGGGTCTTCTGGTATCCTGTTTTGTTTAAATAACCATCACGGTATGGTTGGTTGATAGCGTGATTCACACGTTCGTTGGAAGACCCCAAGAGGAAGGTATGATGTAGCGTAGCAGCAATTTTCGCTTGATTTCAAATCCAAGATTATCAATCCAGTAGGACTTGGAGAAGGCCTCCTCGAGGTGTCTTTCTACTCTGGCGCTTGTAGATCAACGTGGACCTGCACACAATCACAAACAAACCACTTTGCCAAAACGAAACAGAGAGGTTGTCAATCTCCCGGCTTGCTGAACACAAAGAATTAGATGCACGAGTGTGAAATAATAAATATGCAAAAATGATCAGTGGACAAATGAGTATGAAAAGTTATGAAAACAGTTGTAAACAATGTAGTAAAATAGGACCGGGGTCCATAGTTCACTAGTGGTGTCTCTCCAAAAGAAATGCATGATGGGTAAACAAATTACAGCAAGGCAATTGACAAATTGTGGGCGCATAACAATGCTATCAAGAACAAATATAGTTCACCGTTTCATCTAATATGGTCATTACGTAAAAATACATAAACCTTATCCAACTGCATTTATGACTAATAATCCACCCTGGATTGCTATCCAGCATGTCACCTGAAAGTATTAAGTTGCAAGCAACAGACAATTGCAATAAGCATGGTACGTAATGTAAGCAATGAATTATAACACAAGGAAATAGACACTGTTGTTTTCTCCCTAGTAGCAACAGCACAATCTTGACAGTGATCGTTTCTGTCATTCGAACTCAGAATAAGAAGGCATGAACCCACTATCTAGTATAAATACTCCCTCTGGAAAACACAAGCAACTACTCGGCCAAAGTAACCACAAGCATCGGAGAGCATGCAAGATCATAGATAAAACTTAACATATAGATATGAACAAAGAGTCATTATTTCCACAATTCATCGGATCCAAGCAAACATATCATGTAGCAATACAAATAGATCACCTTGATCATGTTAGGCAACTCACAAGATCTGAACAATGGAGTACAAGGAGGAGAGACAACCATCTAGCTACTGCCATGGACTCGTAGTACCGTGGTGGAGTACTCACGCATCACTCCGGAGGAAGGCATGGTGATGTAGATGCCTCCGGTGACGGTCTCTTCCTTCGGCAGGGTACCGGGAAGAGCTTCAGAACCCTCCCGAACTAGGTTGGCGACGGCGGCGGCCTCGGTTTCTTTCTGGAAATATGCCGGGTGTTTTAGGGTTTTCGGGGACGAGGCAATTTTACAGGCGAAAAGGGCGACGTCGGTGGAGACCAGGGGCCCCACACGGGCAGGGGGCGCGGGTCAGTGCCCACCCGCGCCATGGGCCTGTCCCCTCCACCAGGTGGTCCCCTGGACCTCTCCTTCGGGAAGTGTCTTCGTTCCTTTGCAAAAATAAATCATGTAATTTTCCAGGTCTTACGGAGAATATTTCCCGACTAGGATTTCTGGAACAAAAAGAAAGCAGAAAACAGGAACTGGCACTGTGCATCTTGTTAATAGGTTAGTTCCATAAAATGTGAAAAATGATATTAAAACATTATAAAAACATGTGGCATTGACATATAAATAAGCATGAAACATCAAAAATTGTCATGCATTCATAGGTGCTAAAACATGAGCACAAGTGTGATATAAAGCATAGCTGTTCCGAGATATATTGTCATGCATTTCCTCTCTCTTTATTTCTTTCTTTTTCTCTTTTTTCTATTTTTTCTTTTTCTGTTTTTGAATGGCCTCCATGGCTCTTTCTCTTTCTCTCGCTAACAGGTAGGGGCAATACTCTAATGAAGACACACTTTTTGTACAAATAGCTCAAAACGAATAAAACATGATGTATGAAACTGAATGCTTCTGCCAGTGTAGCAAGATAGCAATATATGAACATGACGAATGACTACAAGTCATGTAATGTAATGTATGATGATGGAAATGCATGACAATATATCTCGGAACAGCTATGAATATGTTGTGGTAGGTAGGTATGGTGGCTGTTTTGAGTAAGATGTATAGACTTATGTGTAGGAGAACAAAGTCCTCCCACAGGGTTTGGATGTAGTGGCGAAGTATGCACCAAGTCTCAATGTGAGAAGAGGGCAATGCACAACACCGAAGAGGCTAGCAAAATTTGGATGGTGGAAGTGCCAAAAACCAAAGCTCAACATTAGTCAAGAAAGAACTCACAAGTTTATTGTTCACAACTAGCAGGGTCAACAGACAGAGCATGATCAAAGTCACTCCAAGAAGGGCCGTTCACGGCGGTACAAGTACCCCGTTAGATCCCTCGACCTTCACACGCAACTAAACCGTTACGGAGTACCTTCAGACTCAAAGAGCTATCAAGAACGATTATCCTTCAACAATTAATAGAGTATGTAGTATGAACCAAGTTTTAACGGCAACACCACTAATCAGCCTCAACTTAATTAACCAGCAAGATTAAACATTTGTTCATTTAATACCTCAAACAATTGCAAGGAAACAAGTTATCAAAATTCAAATGATTAACAATACCATGCAAGATTTCCGACATACCACACCACATGCATTTCCAAACACCAATCAACTTATTTGAAACAACTCTCTAAACAAATATGAATGATAACACAAGAGAGTACTTCCTAACTACAAAAACTAATAGCTCATAACAAGAGATACATGAAAAACAAGAGCTAGAAGCAAAATTAATGAAAAACTAAACACTCAACACATATAAGTGAAGAACATGAGTGTTTTATGAAAAAGCGGAGTGTGTCTCTCTCCCAAACAAGAATGCAAGGATCCAACATTGCAAATACCAGAGAACAAAACATAAACAAAACTGAAAATAAAAACAAACTGACGCTCCAAGAATAACACATAATATGTGAAGCAATAAAAATATAGTACCACGGGTGAAAACTGATGATTGTTGATGAAGAAGGGGATGCCCAAGGCATCCCCAAGCTTAGACGCTTGTGACTTCTTGAAGATTTCAGAGGAGGTCCATGGAGAGTCTCCCCAAGCTTGAGCTTTTATCCCTTCTTGATCCTCATTCATCACCTCGCTCTTGAATACTTGAAAACTTCCTTCACACAAAACTTTTCATAAACTTCTTTAGAGGGGTTAGTTCTCGAAAAATTAAATCCACCTTCAGTTCTAAAACACATTGCATGAACCTATTTATAAACATTAGCTATTGTCACCAAGATCTAAGCGATTTTCTCCCCTCAAGAGAACTCCACTTTGCCCATAAAAGAAGCAATGCAAAACAAAGACATAATCTGTCAAAAACAGAACAGATGTGCAAAATGCTTTCCTAGTAAACTGAGCAGTACTTGAAACTTAGCATGAAAACTGAATCTCGTATCCTCCTTCGTAGATACTCTAAGGTTCAGTAACAAGCACTGGGTAGAATGCTACAGCAATTTTTCCACAGCTTTTTTTTGAAGTAAAGAGGCAAAAGCTTTGCCTTTTATATTAATATAGGAGAAGCAAACATGACAGGCCTAGGCAAAAATTAAAACACACGTTCACATGGTGGTAACTTCCTAAGCAACGATCTCAGCTAAGTGCTTGTCTCCTGCAAGAATCCAATTCTTGCCCTCCTCTTTAATCTTCTGAATGAGGGCCGACGGCATCAGGAAGATGTTGTTGAAGACGCGAGCGTTCCTCTCTTTCGAAATCTCCCAAGTGATCAGCATCACTGCCGACTTGAGGCCCTTGCGATTTGATCGCCGCCTGCCAAAAATCAAGCACAGTTGGGCGTCCTGTGCCCAAATCCTGGACCAAGGTAAGCAGGAAAGCCAGGAGGTCGCCGCCTGCCAGATGTGTCTTGAGTATCTACAGTCGAAGAGGATGTGCCTCGACGTTTCCGCCTGGCATTTGCAGAGCTGACAAAGGGGAGTGTGAGGCCAGCCTCTAATGGCGAGGCGGTCAGACGTCTCTACACCACCATCCAAGCAAAGAATCTGCATTTTGGAGGCACCCATGTTTTCCAAACCAAGTTTTTAAACGAGCACTGGTTGGATCCGATGAACTGCGCTTTGTAAGTGGAGGCAGCCGAGTAGTTCCCATCAGCGGTAAGAGTCTAGGTTATTTTGTCTGCGGTGTTGTGGTCCAAAGTGATGCCCTGAAGGAGCACCCAAAGGGTCACAAACTGCATCATATTCTCCAAGGTGAAATTGTTCACCGCAATGTCCGCAACCCATGTGTGATTGGCCAGAGCATCCTTGACACACCGTCTCTTCTTTTCGAGGCTTGGAAGATTTTAGGGGCGATGGATTTAGGCATGGATCCGTTGAGCCAGGAGGAGGACCAAAAGCTCGCAGTCATGCCATTTCCTATGGTGACATTTGTCGCAACATTGAACATTCCCTATCAGTGTTGTCATTTGGGGTTTCAAGACCAACCCAAGGTTTATCTGGAGCTTTCCATTCAAACCACAGCCACGCAAGCGGAGAGCACGAGCAAATTTGTCGAGGTCAAGAATCCCCAGGCCGCCAAGCTTTTTTGGGCGACAGACCTTTGCCCAGCAGACTTTGCATTTCCCTCCAGTGACAGATTCAGTCGCACCCCATAGCATACCGCGGCGAAGCTTGTCAAAAGCCTCGAGGGTGCCTTTATCCGCCTTAATAGCTGTGAGCAGGAAGATTGGCAAGGCCGTGAGGACCGATTTGACCAAGGTGTCTCAACCGGCCCTATTGAGGAATCTAACCTTAGCCAGATTTAACCTAGCCGCCACTTTGTCGATGTAAGGTTGGAGATCCACACGCCTCAGTCTTCCCAATGAGAGAGGAAGCCCCAGATATTTAAGAGGGAACTGAGACACCATTGCCGGGAAGTTCAGCAAAGTGGCATTAATATCGATGCCCTCGCAGCGGATGGGGGCCTCCATCATGGGGGATGGCTCAAACCAAAGGTAGCAAATGGGAGCAGGCTTCGTTTTCAGCAGGAGGCGGAGCTCTTCCTCGTAGATGAACTCCTCCCCAATGCTCCTCATAACTGCAAACCTATCTTCAGAACTCGTGTTCATGGTGTCCCTAAAAGTGAAGGCCAATTTCGCATGCCTTTAGTACAACATATTGATATTGACTAGTTGAATTTAGCGCGGCGTCACGCCGCGCCCTTAGCACGAATTTGTGTATAGCTTTGTTAGCTGATTGTCACTTGTAATGGATTTTACCGTTCGAATACGTACATTGTGATGGTGATGTACTATCTATGAAGCCAGCATGCAACTTTATAATAAATAACACGATGGTGGCATCATTTCCCTGAAGCATCACAATTTTGATAGGCGTAGAAAAAGAGAACATATCCTAGGCATCAGTAAATAATAATCTGCAGCTGGAAGGAAAATATAATAAGCCTGTGAAGCATAAGATCTAATAGAAACATTTGTGCAATAAAGCGGAATTTCATTTTCAACATCTTTTCGGTACACATCATAAATTCACTGGAATTTCTTTCAGCTTAAAAAATACATATAACATCAAAAAGAACAAATTGTTCTGCAGCCGGTTAGGACTTTCATCGAACATCTGTTAGGCATCAATAAGTAATAATTTGCAGAGATGCAAAAGTGTGCTTACTGAGTAGATGAAGAAGCACGAAAAAGATATAATTTCCACTGCAGTCTGATTTGCATGATAGCCTTGAATTCCTGTTCCAGGCTGACTCAATTAAAATGAGCAGAAAATGGAAAGGAGTAGTAAGCAACCTGCAGTATTGAGGGAAAATATTTATATCAAGCAAAGAAGAAAATCAATAACTTTCACCTCCACACGGAACTACTGAAGTTTTAAGCTATTATTATCAGCAGCTAGTTTGTAGACACTACCACATATTGAATATGACACCTCCACTTGGTTTGATATTCCATGTGCTAGTGATGGCGATGATGGATGGCCCTGACGATGATGGTTTGATTTTCTTTTTGAAGTTCTAGAAGCTAAATGTAAGGGCTGCGCCACATTTGTTTTTACCACTCATGTGTTACACAGGACGACTGTGGGAAAGGATGCTAGCTAGGAAATAAAACATATGAGATAAAATAGTACCCAAAATCAGTAAACAGATACCATTTTCGGCTCATCTCTATTTATTTTTCATGTATGAGTTTTTGAATCTTGTAGAAGCAAGATATTACTCGTCGTTATGTCGTGTCACTAAGAAAAGCAAATGCATCATAGTGGAAGCAGGAGGGTAAATGAACTGACAATCCAACATGTGTATCAGTATACCATTGGAAAGTAAGCTAGAAATGTGTTTACATGAAGAAAAAAACAGAAACTAAATCCTCCTCCTTTCTTTTGTGGAATACCAGTATAACAACAGAAATTAAATTCTCTCTTTGAGGGACATAGAGTAGAGAAAAGACTACTAATTCTAGACTTCAAAAAAGCAGGTATTGTATTATCTACAGTTAAAGCTACAGAAGAATAACAAATCCTAAGAAGTAGAACTAAATTTACACATCGTCGACCTATAGATTTACTCGTAACTCAACGCCATAGACATGTGCTATGGTTGCCTTGAACGTGATGCTTCCCTAAAACAAATATTATAAGTGTTCAGCTTCTAGTTTTGGAAACAAATCAATAAAAATTAGAACACACGCTTTGTTATAAGATCTAAAAGAGAGGCTCATAAGGTATAATTGAAGAAGCAACATTTTCCAATAGCATAATTGAAAAATAAAGTGTATCATAATTTCACACTGATAAATATCTTTTATTGAATGGATGACATAGATTGATAGTGGTCTAGTACCATGACTGCTGATACACATATCATTGTATGAGCAGTCTCAGCACCGGAAAACATGCGAGGTTAATACTTACGACTAAAATATATTACATTTTATATGCATAACTATTAAGGCTTGCTGCGAGTTCAGAAATTTTGGTGCAAACATGATATTGCACAGAAATTTTGGTGTACTCATCTCTTAACCTAAAGGCTCTTTATAGAGATAATAAATGGAAAATATTGCACGGGTATATTCTGCTATGCATTTTCGTGATCTCATATCTAAATTAAAAGTGACTATGCACGGTGTCTTTCTTTAAGCAGTACTGTGGCTTTTTTGTCGCTAGAATTCTGAAACAAAGAAGCTCATCAATTTAATTGGCCTTTACTGAATATTATCTTTTTTCCTTTGCTTAAACAATATTCGGATTATTTCACATTTCTCTAATCCTTTGTAAGTCATAAAAAATGTTCGTCTAAATTAGATAAAATCAGCTCTTATATTTCATTGCCTAGTAAAGCCCACCGTGAACGTTGTGATTCAAAATGCTAAAATTCGTCGTAATTTGTCGTCTGGAGTATTTGCACATTTTTAGCAAATCTAAGTGTTAACATATCTTTGCAGTTTGACGGCGTAGCCGTGTGATTGTTCTCTTTGTGTCAGCGTGGAAATGTAACGATTAAACTGTCATTAGAAAAAGAAGTACCGTCGTGTCGTTGTGAGAAGTTGTTGTTTCGAGTAAGTTTCAAATCGAAATAATATTTTACAATTTCGACGTAATTTTTTTTGGGAAAGATTTGAATAATAAATTCGGGGTAAACTGAAAGAATATATTTATACTGAAATAGATTTTTTTAGTATCTCCGAATATTTAGCAATTTGAAATGTTTTTCCGTAAGCTTCATAATTAATATGAAAAGGCTATATTAGTTCTTCTAAGTAAGATTATTTGAAGTTGTTTAGTCATGCATGGAAGTGTGTTAGTTGTAAAGATTGTATTTTTCTGAAAATTTTGGTATATTATTTGAAGTTTTCTGAATTACGGATTGAAAGATATGAATTTTACAAAATCCAGCATTTTCTGCAATTATTTTAAAAAGCGAAAAAACTGACAGGCGGGCCCCACGGTGACGTCACCGCGCAGCCGAGCTCGCGCTTGAGCACGCGAGCGCGCGCGCCGGCCTGGGATCGTTCGCACCCGCGCGAGGACGTGGAGGGGAGGCGCGCTGTGCCGTTTGGTGGTCGGAGCCGCCGGCGGCGAGCAATTTCGCGGCGGTGGGCGCCGAGGACGGCGACGATGATTCCGGCGGCCGTGCGACGTTCCAGCACGCGATTCGCGGCGAGTATGGAGAGGAGGAAGCGGCGGAGCCGGGCGTGTGCTTCGATTTGTCCGGGGAGGAGCGCAGCGGCGGGAATGAGCGTCGGCGGCATCGGCGACTCCGGCGCCGCGCGGGAGAGAGAAGGGAAAAGGGGGATTTGGTGACGTTTTTGCAAAGAAGTGCCTAACATTTCCGTAATTCGCGAATAGGTCTTTCTGCTGAGAAGTCGTGGTTTGCGGAGCAATTTCTGTGTTTGTGAGGGGCTTTTTTGCAAAAGTGAGATGGGATGCCGCGTGGACCGTTCGATCGCCGAGCGACGGCGTTGATCGAAACACTATTGCTAGGAACAGTGGTGAACAGTGCGTCGATCAACCACAGGCCGCGAAAACGCTGAGCTTTCATATAGTTATAGATAGATATATGGGGGCGAACTAGCAACTTCCATGCAAGCGTATGCTTACCTGTAAAGGTCCATAATGCGAACTAACACCTTAATCCCTGCAGCACGCCGGAGACGGCTGATGCCTTCAAACCCCAACCAAGCCGCAAGTCGCACGGGGCAGTCGCTACCGGACAAAGTTCCGTGTGCTCTGTATATTACAGCTCAGGCGGCCTGCGGCGCCGCGGAGGTGGAGCCGGCACGGTGAGAGAAAGCGGCGGGCTGGCGGTGGCCGGTGGCTACGGCGGGCGAAGTATTCGGCGGCGACGACGGAACGTGATCAGCGGAACCCACGCGTAAACTCCCCAATGGCCTCGGCCCATCTTCCACTACGAAGGCAAAGCACAGCACAGCCCATCCCATACATAAACCTAACAACGAAGGCCCAAATGGACCCATCAAAAAACGCTTTACCTTTTTGTTCGGGGAAGGGGAAAATGTCTAGACTGAGCAGTTGGTTGGTTCGCTGCTGCTAGCTGTGTGCCGCTCACGCCGACGCCGACGAGCATCCCCTCTCATCTCCGGTGCCAGGTTCGGATCGATTCCCTCCTCCCGCCCATCTCATTCGCGTTCCAGTGTGCGCGCCGTCGCTTGCTTCTTCTGGATCTGATTCGGCCTTAGCTCGCCGCGGTTTCGCGGTTGCGCTGCTCCTGTTTCACCCATTCGCTTGGCGGCGGCGTAGATCTGTTCGCCTGAGACGCTCCTGTACCGCGAATTCGTCAGCGGTTTTGATTCCTAGGCTCGAACTGAGAAAATGTTTGAGCGATATATCTGAAGCAATTCCTGTGCTACTTTTCCAGATTTATCATATTGCTTTTGATTTAGTATCCTAGAACCCATGGACTGATTTAGATCGTACTTACTTAGTCACACAAACAGGTCATCCGCCGCATGCTTCTAATCCGCGCACGTCCGATTTAGTCTTCGCGTTATGCATGCCTGGTTGCGCCAATGCGAGATGCCTGTTACAATGATGGATGCCGTTTTTTCTAGTTCACGAAAGTGGGTCTTAGCGAGCATCTGGTGCATGTGCGTCTTATTTTATTCTCCCTGGCAGCAATTAGCCAATAGATCTTTATTTCCTTTTCGGTTCGTATATGTCATGATGCCATGTTCTATATGCTGTGAATATGGATGGAAACGACTATGCATTGCTTTATCATCTCATTTAGCACATCCGGCCAGACCTTCCGGTGATTTCGTTGTGAAATATGCATATGTGACGCTGCTTACTGAGCAATGTCGAGTTATCAACTAGCCATATTGTGGTGTTATCCATATATATTTGGTGCTGATATATTTGCTTGGCGCATGGCTTATAGTTAGATGAACTGACTGTTAACGTCCTTTTGGTTTCAGGTGTTAGGCACAGGTTGTCAGGGGACTGGTAATCATGGCCAACGGCTGGATATTCTCTGCTTTGTTACTGGTGTTTCTTGTGATGGCTCCCGCTTGTGAGGCGTTCTACTTGCCTGGTAGTTACATGCACACATACCGGCAAGGAGAGGAGATAGGCGCGAAGGTGAACTCGCTCACATCCATTGAGACTGAACTGCCTTTCAGTTACTACAGCCTCCCGTACTGCCATCCTCCCGGTGGGATAAAGAAGAGTGCTGAAAATCTTGGGGAGCTTCTTATGGGTGACCAGATCGATAATTCCCCTTACCGTTTCCGTATTAATGTCAATGAATCGCTCTATCTGTGTACCACGAGCCCACTTGATGAGGTTGATGTGAAGCTCCTCAAGCAGCGAAGCCGGGACCTCTACCAGGTAAACATGATTCTTGATAATCTTCCTGTGAGGAGGTTTACTGAGCAGAATGGAGTGACCATTCAGTGGACAGGCTATCCAGTTGGTTATACGCCAGAAGGTGGCTTTGATGTATACATCATTAATCACCTGAAATTTAAGGTCTTGGTCCACAAATATGAAGGAAGTAAAGTGAGGGTAGTTGGAACTGGGGAAGGAATGGAAGTGATCTCAGAAACTGACTCGGATGCTGGGTCTGGGTACGAGATAGTGGGATTTGAGGTAGTCCCATGCAGTGTGAAGCGTGATCCTGAAGCCATGTCAAAGCTTACGATGTATGAAAAGGTTGATGCTGTGAGCTGCCCTGTGGAGTTGGAGAATTCTCAGATGATCAGGGAGAAGGAGCAAATTACTTTTACGTATGACATTGAATTTGTGAACAGTGACATTAGATGGCCATCTCGGTGGGATGCATACCTGAAGATGGAGGGTGCGAAAATTCACTGGTTCTCGATTATGAACTCATTGATGGTGATACTGTTCTTGGCTGGCATTGTTTTTGTCATATTATTGCGAACAGTGAGGAGGGACTTGACTAGATATGAGGAGCTGGATAAGGAGGCCCAAGCTCAGATGAATGAAGAACTCTCCGGGTGGAAGCTGGTGTTGGAGATGTCTTCAGAGAGCCAACCTCATCAAAACTGTTCTGTGTCATGATTGGCGATGGGGTTCAAATTCTGGTATGGCAGTTGTCACCATTTTCTTTGCTACCTTTGGATTCATGTCTCCTGCCTCTAGAGGAATGCTGTTGACAGGGATGATATTCCTTTATATGTTGCTTGGAATTTTGGCTGGATATGCTGCTGTCAGGCTCTGGAGGACTGTGAAAGGAACTTCGGAGGGATGGAGGTCTGTCTCCTGGTCAACTGCCTGTTTCTTCCCTGGCATTGTCTTCGTTGTCCTCACTGTATTAAACTTCATGCTGTGGTCAAGAAATAGTACTGGAGCCCTTCCCATCTCACTTTTCTTCACACTTCTGTCCTTGTGGTTCTGTATCTCTGTGCCACTTACCCTTCTAGGTGGTTTCCTTGGAACAAGGGCTGAGTCAATTGAGTTCCCTGTTCGAACCAACCAAATACCAAGAGAAATCCCTACAAAGAATTACTCATGGCTCCTCATATTTGGTGCTGGAACTCTACCTTTCGGAACACTCTTCATTGAGCTCTTCTTCATTCTTTCAAGTATCTGGCTCGGAAGGTTCTATTATGTGTTTGGGTTCCTCCTTGTTGTGCTCCTTTTGCTGGTTGTGGTATGTGCTGAGGTATCTGTTGTTCTTACCTACATGCATCTCTGTGCTGAAGACTGGAGGTGGTGGTGGAAAGCTTTCTTTGCCTCTGGAGCAGTGGCATTTTATGTGTTCCTCTACTCTATCAACTACTTGGTGTTTGATCTCAGAAGTCTGAGTGGGCCAGTTTCTGCTACACTATACATTGGATATGCTTTCATTGTCTCGCTTGCCATTATGCTAGCTACTGGGACTGTTGGGTTCCTGACATCATTCTCTTTCGTTCACTACCTTTTCTCATCAGTCAAGATTGATTGAAGGCCATGTCTTGCCAACCTCGAAGGATTGTACGCACAATGCTTTGATCATGACACTGGAAAGCCATGTACACAGTTGTGCATTCTTAATGTAACATATTACTGAGAGTCTTGAGACTATTGTAACACAATGGATCTGGTATGTTCTAGTAGATGTGATTTTAAGCTTGTGACATATTTTCTTATTTATGCTGCAATGTTTGTTGATGGAAATGCTCTATCAAGAGGTCGTGATTTTTGCCATATTATAGAACCTTTTGCAACTGCTGGTTTCATTCTTTTTTGTAAGATAGGTTTGCTATGCCAGAATTATTTTATCTTTGCAGTGTAATCGATCTGTGCAAACTTGTGTTTCTCATGGATGCTAGATTTGTGCTTTTCTCACTTACATATTTGCCCAAGGTTCTGTACATTATATAATTCAGTTTTTCGTGATTAGGCATGGTAGTTCATATGTACTGTTTTATGTATTCGACTAACAGCTACATCTGGTATCTATTTTCACCTGCATTTCTAGTGACTCCAGCTTTCATTAGGTTTGCTTCTCTGTCCAGTTACTTTCCTCAAGTTAAAATCGATTCTGAAATTTGCACGAAACAGTTCCATCATTCTATAAGTGAACTTTACTCAATGCCTTCGCATATCGCGCTATAATTTTGACGGCTCCATGACCATATGTTTTCCCAGTCTTTGTTGCTTACTGCTGATAATCTAATACTCCCTCTGATCCTAAAAATCGGTCGCAACTTGTACTGTGATTTGTACGACGACAATTGTAACAGATCGGAGGGAGTAGTAGTTAACTATTTGTGCTTACCTGTGAAAGTGAAACGGTGCAAAACTCTTGACGCTTCATGTCATTTGCATTATGAAATGAACATGTTTTGGTGGCTCAGAACCAGATTTCGCACGCACCAGGAATCATATATCCCAACAAAGGTAGAGCTCCAGTTGTATCGATCGTGAGGGAACCTCATGCACGCGTTCCCTCGTTGGGCGCTCACTCTTCACCACTTTCTCGTACCTACGGCAGCTGAAACTTCATGTCATTTGGAAGGTGCTTTGCTTTATTCAGTAACCACTGACCAGTCATGTTAACAAAACGTCTTAAGATTTTGCCTTCTTTAGTCTGGAAGGACGTTGCATTCGTTGCTGTCCGTGTTGCTGCACAGTTTTGTCCCCCTTCATGTTGCGCTGTTCCTCTCAGTCACAACCATCAGACCAAACTAAAATGCACCAGAAATCCATCAGTCTTCTACTGTTCTACACTTGCTTTTTTTTAAGAATCTGAAGGGCCGTTTTGTTAACATGACGTCGGTTTCTGATGTACGTCCATCTATCAGTCTTCTACAGTTCTAGACTTGCATTTTTTTTTCAAGAATCTGAATGTAAGTGAGTTACACTTTCCTTGCAGATCCAGAATATATTAGAGGAAAGGTGATGGCAAAAAACTTGCATGTGCTTGTTCGTTGCCTTGGATGCAAAATGATGGGTCGTTGTGACTTGTGAGGAGTGTGGCTGGGAAGTGTACCCTCAAAGGAACTTGCCCCTTTTTTTCTTGCTGAAGTTAACGTGTCCCTTTTCGTGCTCATGCAACGCAACTTACCCTCCTCTATTTCTTAGAAGAGACTTTGTTTTCTTTCGTCGGTTAGCTCGTCGGTTGACGTCGCGGGTTCTTCACACCAACCCACCCCTTTTTTCCACCGGACATCACGCATGATTGTTCGCTAAGAAATGCTAGGATTCAATGAGAGGCAAGTCGTGTGAAGGTGAGGCTTTTGTTTTTTGCCTGAGAAAGGGAGTGTGGTGGCCAAGCGGGCAGCACGACGGCAGGTTGGTTGGAGATCGCCTTTGCGTAGCTGTACCATGGGAATCAGATTTGAGTTCTGTGTACTCTCAACAACATTTTAGGACGTTTTCTTGGTGGTTGGTTGTCGTCTTGTTTAGACGTCAATTTACACATGAGCGATCACTCAGAGAAGAAAGGAAAACAGTCGTGATGGAAATAGGTGAATTACAGGAGGAAATACTATGTCGCAACCATATGATCTGGAACTCGAGGACTCGACGTCACACTGAAAAATGTGACTGTAACAGTCCTAGTGCTACGTGGAAAAAAAGATGCACTATGTTTGAGTGGACTCCGAGTGGAGATTTCTAACTCCCGAGTTCCAGTGATCCCTGTGTGTTCTTAATGATGTATCCTACAAGCGTGCAGAATCATAGTGCGGAATACTTTGCATTCTGAGCAACAAAAAATAACAAATGTACCTATCCGAGTATAGTAAACAATGCATAGTTTCAAATCTCCAAATCTTGTCATTTGTTTGGTAGCCCATAACATAAAGAATGTCGCATTGGACGCGGACAAATGGCACATGGAGACAAGCAACAAATATGTGGGATAAAATTAGAAATCCAAAAATTGGTTGAAAAATTCCGAATTTTTTACGCTCAAAGATGATCAAGTATTCTACTCGTGTAAAATCTTTGGCCACAAAAATGATTTTCATTGACTTCTGGGCAAAAAAGAGAAATTGACGAATATCTATCAATATATCAATCCTCTCCGTTTCAGCCCCCACCGTTTTGGCCACGTCACCCGCAAAACGACAGCCATCCGATAGGGCAAACGGACGACCAGGAGGCGGCCACGTCGTCTCGCGGCACTGTTCATGAACAGTTTTGCACTCTACAGCGCGTGACGCACTCCGCGCCGTCGATCCTCTATCCTACGGCCACAGCAGCATCTCCGTAATCATTTCGTAGAAAAGCCCCTCACAAATCCAGACATCAACCCGCAGTCCACAGATTCCCGTGAGGAGGGACGTGACTGCAATTTTGTCAAACTCCAAGGGCGTTTCTGCAAAAAACATCACCACTTCCCCCTTCCCCTCCCTCTCGCGCGCGCGGATGGAAATCGCTGGCGGCGACGCCGCGCTCCGCCGCCTCCACGGCCCTCCCCAGACGAATCGACCGCCACCGGAAGGTCCGCCGTTGCCAACTCTACATCCTCGCCGCAGATCGGCCGCCGAAACGCCGTCGACGAGCCGCAATCATCACCGCCGCTCCCGCCGGCCTCCGCCGCGTCCGCGCGTCGCCACGGCCGCTCCGGCGACCAACGCGTGGCGGCGCCGCCACGTCCGGACGCGGCGCGAGCAGGCGCGTGCAGCACGCCCAGCTGCGCATCCCGCATCGCCGTGGTTCGACGGCGACATCGCCGTCGCCGCCGCGGCAGCTCCGCCCGTCCGCCACGCCATCGTGACATCAAGACGGGCCTGGGCTGGCCACATGGGCCGCTACGTGGGCCGGCCTGGCTGCGTTCTTCTTTTTTTTTTCCTGCTTTTCTTTTTTTAAAAACCTTTTACAACTCTTGAAATATAGCATCCATAATTTCCAAAATCTGCACCGCTTTAAAGTGTTGACATTTCAAAATTTGACTTCAACAAATTAAATATTTAAAACAATTTAAAAAAAGGTATTTTCCATGACATTCTTTCTCTCTAAAAATATTCGACTATTTTCTAAGTTTCAAAATATATTTCAAAAAAAATACAAAAGAGTTAAAAAAATTAAAATTACTAACTAAAAAAAAAGAAAAAAAGAAAATATACACTCAACAACTCACAAGTTACAATTTGCATAAAATAAAAAGTATTAAAAAAAAATATTTTTTGAATCCATAACATTCTTTCTCTCTAAAAATATTCAATTATTTCCGAAGTTTCAAAATATATTTTCAAAAAATACACAAGAGTTAAATACTTTTAACTTACTAATTAAAAAAAAGTACATACTAGACAACTCGCAAGTTACAATTTGCATAAAATAAAAAATGTTAATTTTTTTTTTTTTGAATCTATCCACCTGAAAAATATGAATAACATATCCGACTGATCAGAAGAAATAAATACTTGCCATTTGTGGCAGAAAACAAACATGTCTTCAAATTCCAAAAAGGATCAACATACCTAACTCACAAGTTACAATTTGCATAAAAATAAAAAGTATTCAAAAATTCCAAATGCACTTCCTCTAAATATACAAAGGTAATTTTTTTTACAAACGCTTGATTACATGAATAGTTGCATAGAATACAAATTCATGTCCCCCAATTATGGTTTGAATTCAAATTAAATTTCACAAATTCTCATACAATGTATTTCCTCAAATTATGGTTTGGATTTAAAATAAATTTCACAAATTCTCATACAATGTATTTCCTCAAATTTTTAAATATTCGATTATTTTCTAAATTTCAAAATATATTTCAAAAATACACAAGAGTTAATTCTCATACAATGTATTTCCTCAAAATATTTAGCTAAATTAGACATCTAACACAAGTTCAATAATTTCCCAAATTTTCCACAATTTCTAAAAATGGACATTCCCAAATTTTAATGTTAACACACGGCATTTCCCGAGAACTGACCAATTTTCTGAACGTACGCTCTCTTTGCATTTCGATTATTTCCAAATTCCCGTACTTTTAAAATAGAAACATTTCCAGATTTGAATTTTACCGCACATGCGCGGCGTGTCGCCGCGCAACTTCAACAAATACGTAACTAAAAACAACTTAAAACTCCCTGATAATGAAGCTAAATTTACAAATGCCTGAGCAAATAAATATTTAGACAACAACTACATGGAAGCAGTAATATACCTCAGAACTTTCTAATAATGAAGTTACACTTAACGATTGCCTAATCAAGTACATATTTGTAGAAGATGCAAATTCATTTCTCCTAATTATGTCCTGAATTTTAATTGAATTCAAAAAAAAACTCAAATAATGTAATATCTCCTGCCATTGAGTCAAATTAAATATTTAAGGCAAAACTCAAACATATTATACCAGTTTGAAAAAAGTTTCAATTTACAAATACTACAACTCAACTCACTCAAATTATGCAGCTCAAAATAATAAATGTTCAACTTCAACTAAACTCACCCCAAATATCCGAACAAATACAAATAAACCGCAAACATATGCAAAAAAAAAAACACAAAACAAAAATGATAACTACTTACGGCATTAGATTCAAATATCAATATTCCTAAACTTCAAAAATTGCTAACTCTTCGCATTTCAACACTTCTCAAATCTCCACAATTTTTTAAATGTCAACATTTTCAAATTTACTTTTTACCACACGGGTGCGGCGGTGCCGCCGCACCAAATTTACCTAGTAGCATGTATATAGCCGAATCTTTGACACATGGTGCAGTAAAAGTTATTTTTTGGCAAAACTTTTTGTATGGGTGCAATACTTGATTATGTTTGCCCGAACGCTAGTTTCAGAATTTTTAAAACTTTTTTGAATTACTTTTATTTTTTGAATATCGAGTGCGCTAGCACCCACGTGCCACCGCGTATATTTGATGTCACATTGTGCTTTTGCGCGCTTGGAATATACATCACTGAAAGCATGTAGTAGCATTTTGTTCATATTTTGTTGAAACATCGAATAAATTTTTTGATTGGTTTTTTTTTAAAATAGAGAATCATTGGAGCTGAGTTCGGGAGTCAAAATGACTTTTCGAAGTACTCCTTGGCTCCTAGCTTCCTTCGGACTATTGCATCTTCAGCGTAGGTCGCTTCTTTTCTTTCCCTTTTACTAAAACTACCAAGAAAGAGCTAGTATATATTCTCGAAAGGAAAAGGCACCGCGATTGCGTACGTGCTGGGAGGAAAGTTGTACGGAGTATTTGTGTATTCGTCTGCTTTGGCGTTTTGTACTACCAACTCCACCGACGGTCCAGATCTGCAATACGATACCAAGCACGCAGACCCGTTCTGGCGCTTCGCGTGGCCCACATGTCACTCTCCCGGTTAGGCTCCCCGCCACCAAACTACCGGAACCCACCCAGGTCAAACAAAACGAGGGACCAAACTGCCACACGGGGCCCCACCACCTACCCTTGGGTCCCCACGGCCTAACAAAATTTCTCGAAAATATCTAAATTGCAACACGATTCGCCAAATTCAAACGCCCGGATTTGTTTTGGCGAGAAATTTTATATACTAGTACGTTGCGGAAAGGTGGAGTGGGTATAAGATTGGCGGGGTGGTGCCGCGTCTGGGCCTCCTCCTCGATTTTGCCGGCCGAGCGTTTACTTGCCGGATTCTTCTATCTTCTCCTCTCCTCGATCTCGAGGTCTGCAGCGCGCCAATGTTTTGACCTCGCCCAGGTCGCCGCGTGATCCAGATCTGAGTCCGAGGTGAGAGCCCCTGCCCTCTTCTCTTCTCCCCATTTCCTTTCTTCCCCGCGTCGTCCGTCCTGTGAGCGGATCTGGATCCTCGCTTGTTGTTGCTGCTGTCGTCCCGTTCCATCGGGGCTGGCTGGATTATAATTTACAAGAGGGTGTTCGTGCGCTGCTTGTCGGTATAGTTCGTTCTTCCCGTTGGTTATTGTTGTCGATTTCGCACTGGTTATTGGTAGACCAGGTTCGTTCTACACGGTGGTTACTGTTCCGCGTTCAGAGTATTGGCCGATACATGCTGGGTTGCTCGGTTCAGATTAGTCGTTTTGGCGTCTCCTGATTAGTGCACGCGAAATTGTAAAACTCTGTCGTAGCTTCGTGTCTCTAAGTTAATTGATTTTTTTTCTACTCGTCGATCATCTGTGTTGATTTCGTGCATGCATATTTGTGATCGGGCAAAGGAGCACTATGTTTACCCGCAAAAAAAAAAGGAGCACTATGTTTGATTCACATGCTTTACGTATTTTATTCTATGTGTATGTTGCTGTATGACCTCGTAATTATTATCAGCTGAAGAAAAAAGAGAGGAGATTCTGTGAAATGAATTGATCCGTGTTCCTTTGGTACATTTTGCTTCCAGGTGGATCCAGTTCTTGATTGATCGGCCGCCGCAATGGTCTCGAAGATGCCGCCGTCGGCCCGGTGGATCTCGGCCTCCCTGCTCGTCCTCCTCCTCAGCCTGCACCCCGCTGCTGACGCCTTCTACCTCCCCGGCACCTTCATGCACACCTACGAGCCCGGCGAAGCGATCGCGGCTAAGGTCAACTCGCTCACGTCAATCGAGACCGAGCTGCCCTTCAGCTACTACAGCCTGCCGTACTGCAAGCCGCCGGAAGGTGTCAAGAAGAGTGCCGAGAACCTGGGGGAGGTTCTCATGGGTGACCAGATCGACAACTCGCCGTACCGCTTCCGCGTCAATGTCAATGAGTCGGTGTACCTTTGCACCACCGACCCGCTCACCAAGGAGCAGGCCGAGCTGATGAAGAACCGGGCGCGGAATCTGTACCAGGTCAACATGATCCTTGATAACCTGCCGGTCATGAGGTTCACCGAGCAGAATGGGATGACGATCCAGTGGACTGGGTACCCGGTCGGGTACAACCCGATGGGGAGCAGCGAGGATTATGTCATTAACCATCTCAAGTTCAGGGTTTTGGTCCATATGTACCAGGCGCAAGGTGATGTTGTGATTACAAGTGAGGATGGTGTTGCGATGGTTGAGTCTGATCGCAAGAGTGGCTTCCAGATTGTTGGTTTGAGGTTGTTCCTTGCAGTGTGAGGCGTGATCCTGCAGCAATGGCCAAGCTCAAGATGTATGAAAAGGTTGACTCTGTGAGCTGCCCGCTGGAGCTTGAGAAGTCTCAGGTGATCCGTGAGAATGAGCGGATTACATTTACCTACGAGGTTGAGTATGTCAAGAGCGACATCAAGTGGCCATCAAGGTGGGATGCATACCTGAAGATGGATGGTGCCAAGGTGCACTGGTTCTCAATCATGAACTCATGATGGTCGTCTTCTTCTTGGCCGGTATTGTGTTCGTCATATTCTTGAGGACTGTCCGTAGGGATCTGACACGTTATGAGGAGATGGACAAAGAAGCACAAGCTCAGATGAACGAGGAGCTCTCAGGATGGAAGCTTGTTGTTGGTGATGTCTTCAGAGAGCCCTGCTGCTCAAAGCTGTTGTGTGTTATGGTCGCTGACGGTATCCAGATCGCCGGTATGGCAGTTGTTACAATTGTGTTTGCTGCTCTGGGTTTCCTCTCACCTGCTTCTAGGGGAATGCTCCTGACCGGAATGATCATTCTCTACCTCTTCCTTGGAATTATTGCTGGATACGTTGGTGTCCGTGTCTGGAGGACTATCAAACAATCCACAGAAGGGTGGAAATCTGTTGCTTGGCTGACCTCCTGCTTCTTCCTGGCATCGTTTTTATCATCTTGACAGTGCTGAACTCCATCCTGTGGGGTAAGAAGAGCACTGGAGCTATACCCATTTCACTCTTCTTCACCCTCTTGGCCCTCTGGTTCTGCATCTCCGTGCCACTCACTCTTATTGGAGGCTTGGTAGGTACACGTGCTGCAAGCATAGAATTCCCTGTCCGTACCAACCAAATTCCACGAGAGATCCCCGAGCGCAAGTTCCCTTCATGGCTGCTTGTGCTCGGTGCGGGAACATTGCCTTTTGGCACCCTTTTCATTGAGCTCTTCTTCATCCTTTCTAGCATCTGGTTGGGGAGGTTCTACTATGTCTTCGGCTTCCTGTTCATTGTCCTTTTCCTGTTGGTCATAGTCTGTGGTGAGGTTTCTCTGGTCCTCACCTACATGCATCTCTGCGTGGAGGACTGGAAGTGGTGGTGGAAAGCCTTCTTTGCTTCCGGCTCTGTTGCTTTCTACGTCTTCCTATACTCTATCAACTACCTGGTGTTCGACCTTAGGAGCCTGAGCGGGCCAGTCTCCGCTACGCTCTACCTTGGCTATTCCCTGATCATGGCCCTTGCCATCATGCTGTCTACTGGTGCCATTGGCTTCTTGCTCTCATTCTACTTCGTCCATTACCTCTTCTCATCTGTTAAGATTGACTAGAAGTGCCCATTCCTTCTCCCTGCAATAGTGTCACCAGATTCTGGTGATAGTTATCCCTTAGAAACACAACACAATAATATCAAAATGAAAATGGAAACATGGCAGTTTACATGGGTTAGCACAGATACTCCAGCTTATGTTAATTTGTTTAGACATGTTTGTAATGCTTCGGCTATGTTGTCTTGCCTTTTTGTAATACTATTATGTTTTGCTTGCTCCGTGCATTTGTGAGCAGCATTTTTGTTGTTGGGAAACTTATTAAATATGAAACTGGCCAATTCGATTACAGTTTTTTGTGAACTCTTCTGAGGTGGAACTGGCCAATTCGATTACAGTGTCTCCGTGCATTTGTGAGCAACATTTTTGTTCTGATGCTTGTGTAATAATTAACAATCCCTGCTGGTAGTTAAATTTGTAATCAGTGTGTCATTTTCAATGGTGGGTGGTTTAACACATCCTATCAGGTTATGCTGTTGAGAATTCATTAATTACCCTGGCCTATACAGCCATAAAATTCCAGCAGCGTGATGCTTGGACATCCCCAGTTTTTATTTGCTTGCCCTGCTTCTGTCCGGACAGGTTAAAAAATCGCTTAACAGAATAGTATTCCATCCATGTATCTAGAAATAGAAGAAGATTGTATTTGCTAACTAAAGTGTGGAGAACAAGAGATTGCACATTGGATGCAAGTAGTCAGAGAAGCTCGTTCATTCTCGATAGTACCAATATCGATCAAAGGTTCCAAGACGATGACAAGTTGAGCTTAGTAGGTAGCATATGTTCGTTAGCACGTTTGATGTGAAGATTTTAGGACGACCCCATCAGTTCTACTATTATCAAATGGGCAATAGTGCTGTCGGGAGAGTGTAATTGGAGCATCCAACCGCCTTCGGAAGACAAGTTCTCACTTTGCCAACAGTTGTGTCGTGTGGTTTTCGAAGATCTCGTTTTGTTAGAAACTCTTTAGTTCACATGTTTTGACAAATTTTTCTATATTTGGATCCTTTGAACCGTATGGCTCACGCATCATAGACAAAACGGAGAACGCAGTGTTTATTTCATATTTTGTCCTACATGAAATTTTGCCACAAGTAATGTGTTTTGAAATTCTTTTTTTGTCCCTAGTGTTCGAAACAAACACCACCTAAAAGTTTGAGTTTTGGACGGTAGGAATGAAATTGTGCATATTTTGAGTGTCAAAAAGGAACTCGATGTTCTTGTATAATATTGTTCCAGCGCCTACTGAGCAATAATATTTTGCAGGTTTCTTCTATCTAATCGATGAAGATAACTACAGGTACGCATGCAACAGCATTTGAATATTGTGTACCAGCTCGTTCCTTTCCGAGTGTTGCACGTTGCAACTACCATTTTATTTTCAGTTGGCGGTCGCCTCTTGAGAAATAAGTATAATGTCGACGTTTGACTCTGTTTTTCAGTAGACAGAGTAGCATTATATTGAGTTGGCGGACGCCTCTTCAAAAAAATAAGCAGAAGATAGACATCATATAATCGTCTTCATTATGTACCATTGCTTCTTGTTTTTCGGCGTCGCTGCTGCCGAAGAGCATTGTTCTCTTCTTCATTCAGTAGACACGGTCTAGTAGATCGATTTTAATATGCACATATCTAACGGCCTGCGACGCAAGGCAAAACGCTTTTTTTTTAATAATACATTATTTTTTCCTAATTTCCAGAAATAATATGCGTTTCTAGCAAATTTCACAAATAATACAGCCTCGGCTGCACCGTACCCGATAGGACCCCGTCGGCCGCGTCTTAGCCGACGAGCTGGTCGGTTGTGGGCAGAGCACCTGCTCGGCCGCGGCGTGGCCGATAGGGCGTGCTCGGCACCACCAGAGCCGACTGATTGCATGCGTCTGTAGCTCGATCCACATCCATGGCCGCACTCCATGGCGGGGAGTTGGTGGCGCGAGGGCCGCCGCCATGGGCCACGGCAAGCCTTGCCGCCATGTCTACAAGCTAGACCTATCTCTACTCCTTCCATTCCCTACCTCGGCGCCACCTCTTCCCTCCTCTGCTTCACGGAAATGAGCTCGCCCCGAGCTACTCTCCGTCTGGTCACGACGACGCCGCCGTCGCCTCAAGCCTCGCTGAGCTCCAAGATCATGTCCTGTAGATACGCCTCGACCTCTTCTACGGGGAGACATGAAGAACATGAGCCAGATCAAGAAGCTGCCAGGAGGTCGTCAATCCTGCCGTCGACTACGTGCGCCCGAGAGCACGTCGTCGCCAAGATCGTCATGATGAACGAGCACGTCGTCGGAACCGTTCCCGGCGAGCGCGTGGAGGGCACCATCGGTGACGTGTAGAGCCGTTCCCGGCGAGCGCGCGGAGGGCACCAGCGGCGGTGTGCGGAGCCGTTCCCGGCGAGAGCGCACGGAGGAGCACGTGTAGCTAGCCAGCACGGCCGGCCGCGGCGACCGCGCACGCATTCACGTCGGCTAGCTACACGCACGTCCGTCCGGCTAGCAAGCACGGCCGGCCGCTGAACCATTTGCTGCTGGGCGACCGCGGCGCCGTTCCCGGGCTGCTGGGCGACCGCGACGTCGTTCCCGTGCGGCTGCGCGAGTGTCGCGTCTGTCCGTCGCTGAGTCTCGCGAGAGGATCAATCGATCCAAGTAGAGCTAGATGTTCACGTTCACGTACTTGTACAGAATTGATCCAGCAACTGCTTGCGTATCTAGCTCAATCCAAGTTTGGATGCGGAGGGCCCTTATCGGTTGTGCCGTGCCGACCAGCCTTATCGGCTGGCTGATTAGTGCCCACACCTGACAAACAACACAGTCGCACACCTGCTCGGCTATACACTGAACGACAGGGCCTACTCAGCTTACCTACAGCCGAGAGTGTATTATATATGAAATTTCCTCAAAATGCATATTATTTATCAAATTTATTTTTTTAAATGTATTATTTAAAAAAAATTAGTGCCTACGTCACGGTAACTTTGTATTTACCTGCGGTCCACGAACTGATGTGGTGGACTCCGGATTGGATCAGCACCCCCTGACGACGTGCCATTGCTTTTTGTTTGTACCTTTCCACTACCAAACCAACCAATCAACTGAACATCAATTTTTTTTTTGCGAAACACAGTACAAACGCAGACGCTCACATACGCGTACACACACTCACCCCTATGAACACACGCATACACACCCTACCTGAAAGGATCGGTATGGCCACCTAAAAGGGGTGTGAATAGGTGCTACTCAATTTTTACCTCTTTTTCGAATTTAGGCTTGACACAAAGGTAAATTCTCTAGATATGCAACTACGGTGAATTTACCTATATGACAAGTTAATACTAGACTAGGCACGATACAAGTAAGAACTAGCGAGAAAGGAGTAACCGAACGGTAAGCACGCGGAGACAAGGATGTATTCCTGAGTTCCTTCTTTTTAGGGGAGTACGTCTCGTTGGAGGGGTGTGAGTTTCAAACTCAAACGCCACAAATGGCCTCACCCTATTCTCCGATGAACTTTGCCCAAAAGCTCGGTTCACCTTCCACTATCGGAATCCTTCAAGGCGGAATCCGGAGCCCTTACAACAAACTTGAGGCTCAACCCACAAAAGGATTGGGGGCTCCGAGCACCACAACACCTGCTACACAAAAGTAACAAGCAAGTAAGTACAACAAGATGCCTAGGTTTTCCTAGTGGAAACCCTAGGCTCAAATTTCTCAAGTGAATGAGGGGGAAATGAAGAACGCTTTGGTGAAGTAGTAGATCCGGGCCTTCTCCTTCAATCCTCCAAAGATCAACGAGTCTGGGTGGAGAGATTGGGAGATCTAGTGATTCTTGAGCTTGCAATAATGGTGGACTTCAATCCTGGATGAGCTTCTTGGCTGGAGGTAGGTGGAGGGGTATTTATACCCCTCCCAGAAAATTAGCCGTTGAAGTCCACTTAGACCAGAGTTTCCGGTCCAGGAGGGCCGGAGACTCCGGCCCGGGCGGAAACTCTGGACCCCCAAAGGGTGGAAACTCTGGCCTGGGTCCGGAAACTCAGGACCTACTCCGGCCTCAATGCAGCAACTGCCGTCACGCTGCTCTCTTCGCAGCAAATCCTGATGGGCCGGAAACTCCGGCCCCTGAGCCTCCTCAGGCCGGAAACTCCGGCCTGGGCAGACAAACTGCAAACTCCCTTTTCTTCGACTATTGTTTCGATGCAAAGTGTAATTATATCTTTTCAATCCTGCACCACTTAACATCATATTAAATAATTCCTAGTGTTGTTGCCTAACACACAAAATCATGGGAGACATAAAATATGTCCTTTCAATCTCCCCCTTTTTGTTGTTAGATGACAACACTAGGATTTGCAACATAGCATAAACAATAACATCGACATGTTCCATAAAAGATTAGAGACACCCCCCCTACATGTGTGCATGTAAGTAATTTGCATTTGAATACAAATGCTCAACATGTAGGAGAGAGATGACTCACAAGTAATAACTGAAACACGATAAATTTGCAACAAAATGAGACATATCATGAGAGAGGATTGAGATGAAAAGGAACCATATCTTGTGCATAATAATATGACATAGAGACCAATGCACAATAAAAGACCATAATACAAAATCATCTCAACCATAGGAATTTTGAAATCCATAGTCTCATACCACACATAGTACCACAACATAAGAACAAAGTCTCACACAATAAAACCAAAACAAATAGGTTCAACGACATAAGATAAATGGACACAAGCGCAAAGAAATGATAAACACACATGCTTGTGTCTGACCCATGCAAATCCCACGGTGAGAGAGCCTAATAGAACTACTTCTCCCCCTTTGGCATCGAAACGCCAAAAAGGGAAAAGAGCGATGCTAATGCGTCCCAAAGAGATCACTCATCCTCTTCATCTTCGTCAGCATCATCCTCACTTGCTTCTTGAGTCTCCTCCTCATTGTACGCTGGATCCTCCTCAACATCATCATCCTCATCATCATCATCATCATCATCATAGCGCATTGGAGCTTTGCCGGCATTGCGAGAAGACGACGACATGGATGAAACATCTACAAAGTCACCCCAAGGAAACTTGTCCACCTTCCATTCCTCAATGGGAAGGGTAGTATCGGACTCCGGAGAAGCGGGGGTACCAACGGGACGAGGAGGTGTCCTTCCACCATTGTTGATCTTGCGCAACTCCTTGAACATCTTGTGTTGGTTGGAGAGGATGTGCTTCCTCTCAACATAGCCCTCATAGTTCTCCTCGTGAATGGCAAGCCCCATGCAAAGCTTGATCTTTTGCAACCAAGTGAGGTGCTTAACTTCATTGTTGACCCTTGCTTTGCCACCACTAGCCCAAGATGGTGGAGTAGCATTCTTCCTTCGAACCCTTGGAGCTTCTTCCTCATGTCTCTCTTGATAAGAAGGTTGAGGAGTGAGATGAATGGCTAGCACATGGAGGGTTCCAACCTTGTGTTGCTTGAAGCGAGAAGTATCAAGTTGAGGAATCTTCTTGAGAATAAGCATCATGACATAAGGGGCATACATTGGAGTCTTCTTCTCATGGATAGCAATGTTGATCTCACACTTGATATAATCCATGACATCGATCTCATACCCTTGGCAATTGGGACCGGCAAGGTAGGTCCTATGGGCATGATGCATAAGGTTGACAAGAGCTCCACGGATGGCATCCGTATTTCCGGCTTGAGGGGCAATGCACTCACGGAACATGCGAATTAGGATCTTGTAGATGGGCTTGAGTCCACGGGTGGTGGCAATGGCACCCTTTTTAGCAACAAGAGGGGCAAGAAGCTTCTTATCATAGTCCACTCCTTGATGCATCCTTCGACCAACGGACACGGTGGCTCCCTTGAACTCATAACCCAAAACTTGCCCAAACTCTTCAAAAGAAGAAATGCACTTGACCGGACCCGTCATCCAAGTCATCGAGGTGTTCTCCTCCGGCCCGAGTACAAGAGTGGCAAAGAATTGTTGGACCATCTATATGTTGTAGTCTTGTTGAGTGGAGATTAGCTTCTGAAGGCCGAGCTTCATAGCAACCCAAATTGCTTCAACAAAGTACTCCTTCTTGGCGAAGGCTTCAAGGTTCAAAGGTTTTTGCGGACACACAAGAGCTTTGGGATCCATCTTGGCATATATTTCCTTCATGATGAGCTCTTGCTCCTTCCTCCAAAAGTGAGAATCGGTGGAGTTCTGAGGCATATCATAGAAACTTTGCGCCCGCATAGATCGAAAGTCCTCCTTGTTCAAGTCCTTGACAGTGGTTATGTTGTCAAGCTTTGCCTTCTTGGCCTTTTCTTCTCGAAGGAGGGCAGCCTCTTGCCTAGCCCTGCGTGTATCGGATGCCTTTTGCTGCTGGATAACCCCACGCTGCACATAACGGTCATTATCTTCATCATAATCCATGTACTCTCTTCCCGATCTCTTTTGAGCTTTAGGTTTGGATGATGATGAACCCGAATGGTACCTCTTGTTATCTGTGAATAAAGATAGGTAGATAGCATAGAGATAAGCATACATGTCCATGGAAGCCAAAAGAAGAAACAAAGTTGGTACAATTTTTCCAGAAATTTTGATCTAGACCGGAGTCTCCGGTCACAGGGGGCGGAAACTCCGCCCACACCGGAGTTTCCGGTCAGGGAGACCGGAGCCTCTGGCCCTGGGATGAGAGATCCCGATCTAGGTCAAATTTAAGGAAATTTGTTGCAACGTGTTTCTAAGAATTGCATTTGCCAACAAGAAGATTCTACACCAAGAAACATTGAGGAAACTACCCTCCAAAACATATCTAGGTCGAAACCCTAGAGGGAGGGAGAGGAGTTACCCTTGTCCTTCATGGTGGAGGTCAAACGGAGGAGAGGAAGATCCCCAACGCTTGAGGAGAGTAGGAGCCGGTGGCACGGCGGAATCCGGCGGCGGGGAGCAGCCGGAGGAGGTCTTCGAGTCGGCGTCGGCGGCTGAGAGGGAGTTGGGGTCGGGGGTGTGTGGGAAGTTGTGAAACAACTCCTCACCCCGATCCCCTTTAGATCCCAGCGAAAAATGCCGAGACCGGAGTCTCCGGCCTAAACATCGGAGTTTCCGGCCGAGCCGGAGTTTTCCAGGTTTAGGGCGGAGACTCTGGTCAGACTGGAGTTCCCGGTGCCTGACACCGGAGTCTCCGGACCCAACGACTCCAAAAATCCAGATTTTTGTGTGGGACATGTATGTTTGCAAGAGGAGCAAGTTTTTAAGAGATAAAGGCTTAGGTTTAGACAAAGACAAACAAGGGATGGTACTACACACTCAAACTTGCAAGATTCAAACAAACAAAGGCCAAATTTGAGTGTGTTTTCCATAAAGACAACTAGGAACCAACAAATCCAAAAGTTTCAAACTAGGCCCAAATAAGAACCATATGACACCAACTCTTCACAAAGAAGATGGCGGTGGCCTAGGCCACCATGTATGAGTATATGTGGTGTGATACCGCGAAGATATATCTTGGGTTCACGGCCACTACTCGTCATTTAAGCTCACAATTCATAGAAACGAATATAGAGAAGCAAATGAGTTCTTAATGTCGGCATAATGGGGGAAGGGATAGTCCAATGTATTAGGACCGCACTCCCCCTATGTCCATGCCTACACCTAAACACAATAGATAGTGAAGACATAGGTGTGTATGCAAGATAGTCAAGCCAAGCTCCTTGAATCCACGATATTTAGCTCATTCCTCAAATAGGTGAATCTTGCTTCATCAAGGGGCTTCGTGAATATATCGGCAAGTTGATCTCTTGTGGGAACATGGCTTAACTCAATATCACCTCGGGCAACATGGTCTCGAATGAAATGATGACGAATCTCAATATGCTTGGTTCTTGAATGTTGCACCGGGTTGTGGGCGATCTCGATAGCACTTGTAAACACGAAGCTCATGCTCTTCCTCAAGAGCCACGGTGAGAGAACAAATATCATTTGCATACTCTCTTTCAAGTCTCTCCATCTCATCAAGCTCCTCTTGAATCCGCCCATAGTCGCTCAAGAGAGCTTCAAAACGTGTCTTGGCTTCACCTTGCAAGTTAGTCATGAAACGATGCAAAGCAACATTTTCTTCCTTTACTCTAAGACTCATAAGATCATCCATTTCATTTGTAGTCTTGGAGAGGGAAGGAGATGATACCTCGGTGGACTTGGCCATGAGACACTTGGCGGATTGGATTGGGACATTCTCATTGGGAGAGTCGAAGAGTGATGATGGTGTTGATGAAGTAATGGCAATCGCGGCCACTTCACTTGTGGTTTCTTCTTCATCACTCTCACCTCCGGACATGTACTCTTCTCTAGTCACCAATACCATTCTCGAAGGAGGCTTATTGTTGGGAAGGTTCTTCTTGAAGAAAGGTTTCTTGCTAGGGGACGTTGACGTTGAGGCCTTCTTGAGAACAAGCCTTCCTCCATCATCTTCACGGTTCTCATAGGGGCACATGGCAACATAGTGAAATCTATCTTGGCAATTGAAGCAAGTATTCATCTTTGGTTTGCCCTCCTTGAAGCCACTAGATTTGAACTTTTCTTCCACTTGAGCTCTAGCTTTGGATGGGTTCTTCCAAAAGGTCCTTGCCGCAAGATCCACATAGTCCCTATGAGCAATCTTGAGTTCTTCGGGGTCCTTGGAGGACACATCTTCACAATCTTGATCTTCATTGTGTTCAACCACCTTGGCCTTCAAAGCAAGTGAAGATCCTTGATGCATTCCAATAGCACGGGCGCGAGAGTCTTGAGCAATTTTGGCTTGGACTTTGAAAGATTGCATCTCTTGCATGACTTCATTGGAGGTCATTTGAGGATAGTTGTGCCTTCCTTGGAGGCTCTTCAAGTCGGCCGATTCAAAGGGCAAGAGAGCATTCACATACTTCCTCTTGATCCAAGCATCATTCACATGAGTCCCACCAAGAGCTTTATAGGTATTGGCAAGGGACTTGAGTCTTCGGTACATTTGCTCATGGTCTTCTCCATCTTCCATGAAGAATCCTTCGGCCTTGTTGCTCATTTCCTCAAACTGGTTTCTCTTCATGCTTTCATTTCCAATAAACACCTCAACAAGACAAGCCCAAGCTTCTTTGGCGGTAGTGCAATGCTTGATGTGAGACATATCATCCTCTCCCACGGCATCTCGGATCAAGTCAAGGGCGGTAGCATTTAGTTGACAATTAACTATTTCTCTTCTTGTCTTGTTGGACTCATCCACAGCTTGATCTCCTTGCTCAGTTGTGGCGCCCCGACCCGACTGTTATACAGTGATGCTGTGTGTCACCGGTTAAGCGATACAACCGGAGGTTACGGGTTTACCAATCCCCGGCCAAAACCTTTGGCAGGTGTTGCTCGGAATGGATCATCGGCAACACAACACCCCGATTGATGCCTTAACACAGGCACGACCCTCAATGTATAATAGAGAGATCAAGACTTGTGGAACAACTGGCACATCACAGACTCTACGACACAAATCGTATAGTTCAACTCTTATAATAGAGAAAGATAGCAAATGACAACCAGAGGTCACAGACCCAACATTACATCAAGCGGAAGCGAAATAGGTTGTTCTAAACAACAAGATCCAACATATGGCCTAAGAGGCCTACAGATAAACATCACAGCGCCAGCTGTTCCGGGATGTCCCAAGCTGCCACCTGGGAACCCCAGACTACTCGTCGACGTCCACAAAGAACCCACCTTCGAGGTCGGTAAAGTCCTCCTCTGAAACAAAACAAACGACGTTGAGTTCGACGAACTCGCAAGATTAGGAGCTAATATATGCTCGATGAGGCTTTCAAAGTTATATGGTTGTTTTGCATAAAGCTGATTTTATTTATGAAAAACATAACTCAAAGGCATCGACTATTCAGAATATTTTCAAAAGAGGTAAGAAGTACTCTTTCTTTCATCACCTTTCTCATCAACCACTGTACCTGCTCATCAAAGGCACCTCCCCGAATCACCCTCGAGGAAGCTCACCTTGCATTTGTGAGTGGTACCTCTAGTACCCAGTTTTTAATCATTCCGTTAAAGTTATTCTATGATCTTACCTTCACTTCCCAAGTTCGTCCATAACCGCGGACACGGCTTTTCGAAAAGATTTAACCCTGCAGGGGTGTACAAATGTTTGCCACGCGTACCGTCCGGCCCATTACCTGCGCATTAGCTCTCTTCCTTGGAAAGCCGGCTGGGTGGGAGCGGTGTCGACTTCTCCCTCGTTAAGAACTTTCCAGGATCATCAGTGGCGGCAGGACTGCCAGGATCACAACACCCCGCCCCACGGCCACTCATTTTCCTAACACCACCATCCTCATACCATTCTCAGCCACCAACTCACGCACGCGCAAATGGAATCCCGAACTAGAGGACCCTGGCTAGCCCCGCTCGAGTTATTTAGTCTATGAGGGTTCCTGCAAAAGCATAGGCCTCACGCATGGTTGCACGCTCAGTCTTGGTTCAAGAGGTATAGAACTCGCACCTAGGCGGCGAGAACGAGACAAAACACCACAACCACAGTGGCCTCTCATCCCCACCTTTAAGCATTTTATTATCCGTCACCACCATTTCCCACCATCATCTCAACATTTCACACCTGTTTCCAACAACACATATATCCATCGTATAGCTATCTTATATTTACTAATTGGAGGCACCATACGAGACTCCACGTAATCCTGGAGGTTAGCATATATTGTCCATCGGATTTACCTATAATCTGCCTAAAGCCGTTGGATTAAAACTGATCGCCAACGCGAACGCTGGAATATTCTCGCGTCTACCTTTCTCCACCTGAGTTCGAATCCCAACCATCTAGGAATAATGCATGTCAAATAATAAAATACCCCGTTTGATACCCCCGTGACCCTTCTCTCTGTAAAAGAAGGAAATAGGAAACAAATCTAATCGTTACCTAGGATGAAGTACATCGAAGAGTCCTCGCCTACTGTTCCACGCGCGGCTCACGTCTTGGTCGCAGACTCCTTCGCTCCGTCCTCCTTTCCCCACGGCATGCATCTCTCTGAAAGACCCTGGCACCGCTTCTCCTAAATCCTCTCTTCGTGTGTCCCATCTCAATTTGCAATCCCGTCCAAAATTTCCATGGTGCAAACAATCTACAAAAACGATCCAATCAGCCTCTAACCAATCCCTTTCCGCTCGAGCCTTTTCTCCTCTGCCCAGCTGATGCACTGGAGGAGGTGGTGCTTTCAATCTTCTTACTGCTCCGGCTACACTGCAATCCATGATGACTTTCTGATCAATCCGTCCCTCCATATATAGTATTCGTATTACTACTTTTGGTTTTAGCTAGCCACTAATTATTTATCTAATCAATCCGTTCCTGCAGTTCGCCTTGCTTGCTTCTTTTGGTCTGATCAATCCGTTCATGCAGTTTGCCTTGCTTACTTCTTTTGGTTTGACGTGCAGGTCTCACTACATAGGTGATTGAATGTGTACTCTGTTTCGGATAATACATCTACGGCAGAACTGCAATCTGGAGGGTTAAAGCAAATGACACTTGAGTATTTTCTGATCTTTCCAGTTCGACATGAATATTTGGTCTCCTAAATAATACGACATGGATTAACCTCAAATTTCCAGTGTCAATGAAAACAGGTAACCAAGGTTTCTTCTGAAATTTTTATCTGGGGTCCTTGGTCCAGTTAAACAAAAGGAAATATATTAGATTCATGGACAGTATAACTTTGCAGCTTTTTTCTTGCAGTTGTGCTACATACGTTGACCTCACAACATGACATGTGCAGGTCAGTATTTACTCAAAAGACCTGCTTTTGCTTTACATTTTAATTTTGAATTGTTAGATGCCCCAATGCTATACAATGTGAAATTATGGGTTACATCTTCAAAATCGTGAGCAAAGAAAGTTATCTTTAGTCCATTCATTTTCCATGATGAATCATCGAAGGGATGAGCAGCTGTACCGATGGCAGTTTAAAAGAGATATGAAGGGGGTTGTCATTAGGAAATTGCAGAGTACTATTAAGCATTACGGCGAAGGAGGGTTCCAGCGGCCAGCAATGTCGTGCCGAGGTGGATGGAAGAATCATCTGGCGATGAGCTATGGCCAGTGATGCACAAGTTATAGGTTATACTACCTCTATTTTTTACCATTGTTGATGCGAACATCTGTACTAATCAACCACTCCTGATCACGTCTTCATAGTAAAGTACTATTTGATGTTGTTTGCTAATGTATAGCTGAATAGCAGTCTACTTGCAGCAATTGGTAAAAACATGACTAGAAGGGGAGAACGAACAATAATTGTATCTATATTTTTGATGGGGGTACAACATGCTTTGTGTTATTATTGTGCATGCAGGGGTCCTTGGTGATTATTCCTGTATTGCTCTGACAAATAACTGAAAAAATAATACAGAGTAGATAAATTAAAATTTGGCACAAGATATTTGCAGGTTATATTTACTGAAAATGAACGCTTTCTGCATTTTCTCTTTCCTTTCTACCAGAGATACATTGACTGTATGATTTCTCTTATTTTGCATGCTCACTCTGTGTTGATTTTTGCCAGTGGATCCTTCGTGATGACTCAGTCATTGCTCTATGTAATAACTGAGAATTTATGGCAATGTCTCTTTGAAACATGATATTTGCAGGTCGTATTTTACTCAACAACCTTTTCTTTGTTTTTCTCCTTCTTTTCTGTATAATTATATGGATTTAATTCATGCCCAAATGTTACTTACACCGTGTAGGTTCTGGATTATTTACTTTATATTTTCTTCTATGCAATGTATCTAAATCCAGCCTTCAGATTCATATAACTTGCGACTGAATACCACCTCTTTGTAATGCATTTCCTTTGTTTTCTTTGTTCGATAATTTTGTATGAGATGCAATTCTGGTGCTGCATCAACACAAACCTTTCAAATCAATAAAAAACATTGTTGACACAACTAACATTGTGTGTTTTCCAAATCTAGGACTGCATGTATTTTGTGTTGCATTGCCGGCTAGAATTTGTACAATTTCCTCTTTCTCAGCCATACTTGCAGGTTAGTGTCATCAGAACTGGATACTTCACAAGGATTTTTTACTCCTCCATTCTAAATAGCCAGAAAATGCTGTAAGAAATATTAGATTCTTACGTAACCCGATCTTATTCTCCCACTTAGTAGTAAAACTGATCTTGGTGTAAAGTTTCGAATGAATTTTCTAACAGCTAACCCTAGGATATTAAATAGTTTGAGATGTCACGAAGGAAATAATTCTTAATTAATTACTTGGTACCATTTACTAATATTATATTATTCTACAATATCATTGTCGACAAATAAGCTAACTAATTATTTTCTTCCAATCCAACGAATGCATAGGATTCTGATATGAAAACAAGACCAGTACATCAAATTACTGTATTTTCTCTACTCCAGTCAACAAATAAAAAAACGTATGAATATTGGCTCATGTTTGAATTATACTGAACGCCCGATGTTACTCTCTCACTTAGGATTATACTATACGCTGATATATCTATTGATATTCAAATAAATATCTATATATTTCCTCATGTTTGAATTTTGAGAAAATAATTTTGGAATATTTTTTCAAAACTAAATCACACATATTAAGAATCATGTCGATTTCTTAATATATACAGGTGTTCCTTAAAGTAGCTAGCCCGTGCAGTTGCACGGTTACGACTAGTGCATATAACTAGGCATGGCTAAGCATCACATAGCATTTATAAGTAGCTCGCCAACAACACAAACCTATGGATAATAGGAGGGGAAACAGATAATGGCATAGGGAAAATAATGCAACTATAGGATACTCTAATCCGGCAAAAGTTGACATTTAGAACCGCATGCAATATTATAGTGGAGAAAATATTTGCGGAAACATAGGATAAGATATGCTCAGAGGGGGGGGGGGGGGGTTACGCTTGCCTTGATCAGCGTGCTGGTAAAACGGATCCTCGGGTATTGTGGAATAACCCCAGTAGCTTGATCTAACGAAAACAAACATCGGGAGAGAACAATCAATCACCACACATATGACTAACAAAATGCAATGCGCAAGCATATGATGACATGACATTTTAAATCCCCGGGAGGGGGATGATGCAACTATTCAAATTAAACGGAGTTCGGGTGCTTAGAGGGCGCATCCCGGATATCCCGTGAATTTAGGTCATGGATCATCTTACTTGTTGATTACGGTGGTCGAAACCCTAGGATAAAATTGTAGATGCTATGACATGACCTTTATAATGCACGAGATTATTAAAGCAAGATCGACCAATTTTTAAATGGGGAGCGAGCAATAACTTATCCCCCTATGGAGAAATATTGCTCTACATTGGTTCTAATGTTTTCATGTGCTCTACCTTGAGGTAAACATGCATGAAATGATGTCACTAGTTAAATCCATAAAATTATGAGCATTTTGGTATCATACACCAATCTTAGAATGCACCGAGATAAGTTATAGATTTTCTAACTTACTAAATTAGAGCAGTTCTTTTAATATTTTCTTCCCTCTTTTAATTATCTCCTGGTTACAATTTAAATCCGACACAATCAAATATTTAGAACCAAATAGGAAGAAGGAATAATTAAACAGGAGTAAAAATTGGTACTGTTAAAAATCTGATTATCCGATTTGTTGTTGACTCGGATATTCCGATCGATGAAGCAGACTGAAAAACGGCTAAGGACTAGCGATCCTCACGTACTGCCTTCACTCCGATTATCCGAACTAAACAAGGACCGGAATATCCGATTGCTGAGAGGAAGAGCAAAATCGGCTAAGGACCTAAACCAAAACGCGTACTGCATAAGATCGGATAATCCGATCGTTCTGCAGCTCGGAAAATCCGAGCGGCAAGAGAACTCGCGGCGCCCGTGGCCGGCGGGAAACGGCGAAAAACGGCGGGAGAGGGAGGAATGGAGGGCAAGGGGAGGCCAGCGGCTCACCAGGAACTCGGGGATGCGCTCGAGTGGACCGGAGTTGCAACGACGGCGAGGAATTTCTCCGGCGAGGCCGCGGACGGCAGCGGTGAAAATGGGACGGTGACGGCGATTCTTGACGCTCCCGGTCGATTCCTTCGGCTAGGCGAGGGAGGACGTCGAGGCGGACGTCGTGGTGGTCTTTGTTTCGCTTGGGGACGCTTCACTCGACGGCGCCGAGCTCGGCTCTCATGGCGGCCATGGTGAGCCCGTGGAGAAGGAGGAGAGAGGGAGCAGGAAGCAAGTGGGTGCTGGAAGGGAGTGAGGGGCAGGTGGGGCGCGTGGTGGCGAGCTCTCCGTGCAGGTGGAGAGGGCAGAGGGGGGGCCCCGTGCAAGGCGCGTCGGGAGGCAGCGCCATGGCAGCATGGCTACAGGTAGAAGATGCTGTTTTGCTTTTCTTTTGAAAACCCCCCGAAGTATTTGAACTTATCACGATAGGTCCTTTTTAGCACTGTGTATAAACTCCAGCTGCTGTATTTGATTTAATTGAGCAACTTAAACACTTCCAAAAATTGTGCAAATTTTTGGGTAGCCTCCTTGTACCTTGGGCCAGCACCCATAAAAATTACAAAGCATTTGGAGTCCATTTGACTGGGAATAAAATAAGAAGTTGCTATAGGCATTTTGAGAATACCCCAATAAAATTCCTTTTAGAATTTTGAAGCAAGTCAAAATATTGATTCGAACTCTGGGAACTTCCTGGACAAATATTAGATGTCAAAGTAATTTCGTTTGCAAGTTTGAGCGCTTGCATTGCTTTGTAGAAATGTTTGAGCAAGTTTGGCATTTTAGTTTTCCAACTTTTGACAAACCACTTTAGTGTGTTGTTTAGCAATTTAAAAGGATGCAATGATGCATGCATGCCATGATGCAAAAGAGGATACAAAAGTGAAAATTTGGTACCAAATTTTGGGGCTGTTACAATTCTACCCTCCTTACAGGAATCTCGTCCCGAGATTCTAAGATTGCGAAAAGAAGTCGGGATACTCCTCACGAAGACTAGACTCTCGTTCCCAAGTTGCTTCTTCCTCGGAATGATGAGACCATTGAACTTGAGGAACTTGGTAGTCTTGTTCGGGTCTTCTTTCGGCTTCATCCAGGACACGGATAGGATGCTCGCGATAAGTAAGATCTTCCTGGAGATCCAGCTCTTCATGATTGACCCCATGGATAGGATCTTTGAAACACCGGCGAAGTTGGATACATGGAACACATCATGCACATTGGGAAAGATGACCGGTAACTCCAACTTATAAGAAAGATCTCCTCGCTTGGCCAGAACGGTGAAGGGCCAACATAGCGAGGCGCCAATTTCCCTTTGATTCCGAAGCGGCGAACGCCACGAAGGGGAGAGACGCGGAGATAAGCTTTATCACCAATTTCATAGTGAACCTCTTGATGATGCTTGTCATAGTAGCTCTTCTGCCTAGACTGAGCAATCTTCAGATTTCTCTATGATTCTAACCTTCTCCTCAGCTTCATTGATAATATCTGGACCAAAGAGTGCCCTCTCTCCGGTCTCAGACCAATTTAGAGGAGTGCGGCATTTTCTTCCATAGAGAACCTCAAATGGAGCCATGCCCAGACTAGCTTGATAGCTATTGTTGTAGGAGAACTCCGCGAAAGGGAGATACTTTTCCCAATCCTTGCCGAAAGAGATTACACATGCCCTAAGCATGTCTTCCAAAACTTGGTTCACTCTCTCGGTCTGACCATCAGTTTGGGGATGGAAAGCGGTGCTGAAGTTAAGACGGGTTCCCATGCATTTTGGAAACTAGTCCAAAACTTGGAGGTGAATAGGCTTCCACGATCAGAAATTATCTTCTTGGGAATGCCGTGAAGGACGACAATACGAGAGTATACAGGTCTGCCAACTTGGCAGCTGTAATGTCAACACGAACTGGGAGGAAGTGAGCCACTTTTGATAGTCGATCAATGATGACCCAATGGCATCATGTCCCTTTGGAGACTTCGGCAGACCAGTAATGAAATCCATACCAATTTCATCCCATTTCCACTCGGGATAGCAATAGGGTGAAGAGTGCCGGCAGGCCTTTGATGTTCAGCCTTTACCCGTCGACAGGTATCGCATTCAGCAACATACCTAGCAATTTCCCGTTTCATACGGTCCACCAGAATTGTGGCCGAAGGTCTTGGTACATTTTGGTACTACCGGGATGAATAGAGAGAGGAGATTCATGAGCTTCTTGGAGGATCAACTCCCTCAATTTTCGTTTCTTTGGCACTACCAAGCGGTCACCAAAATAAACAACTCCAGATTCATTGACAGAAAACATTTGGCCTTCCCGCTAGCAATGTTCTCCTTGATTTTCAGAATACCCTTGTCACGCTTCTGAGCATCCTTAATCTGGTCCACAAGAGTAGATTTGATCTCCAGATTTGCAAGGTAGCCGGAAGGAACAATTTCCAGGTTCAAACGGGCAAACTCTTCATAGAGGGCAGGTTGGGCCTCTCAATCATCAGATTGTTGCAATAGGACTTCCGACTTAGCGCGTCAGCCACGACGTTTGCTTTGCCGGGTTGATAGTTCAGACTCACATTGTAGTCCGTGATTAACTCCAACCAACGCCTTTGCCTGAGATTTAAATCCGGCTGGGTGAAGAGGTACTTCAGACTCTTGTGATCCGAGAAGATCTCGCAACGGTTACCAAACAGGTATGGTCTCCATTGCTTCAAAGCATAGACCACGCGGCAAGTTCTAGATCATGAGTTGGGTAGTTGAGCTCATGCGGCTTAATTGGCGAGAAGCATATGCCACCACATGGCCATCTTGCATCAATACACACCCAACCTTGTAGAGAGGCGTCACAGAAGACGACGAAATCCTTGCTTGTGTCCGGCAGGACAAGCACAGGAGCGGACGTGAGCTTGGCTTTCAGTGTTTGGAAACTCTCTTCAGCTTCGGCCGACCATACAAACTTTTTATCCTTCTTGAGAAGGTCAGTCAGCCTTGGCTATCTTGGAGAAACCTTCGATGAATCGGCGGTAGTAACCCGCCAATCCGAGAAAGCTACGAATGTCCTTGACTGACATTGGAGTTTTCCAATCCAGAATGGACTGAATCTTGTCAGGAATGACAGCCACACCATCAGCGGATATCACATGACCAAGGAAGATGAGATTATCCAACCAAAACTCACACTTGGAGAACTTGGCATAGAGGCGGTGTTCTCGAAGTCTTGTCAGAACCAAACGAAGATGTTCCTCATGCTCTTCATTGGTTTTGGAATAGATGAGGATGTCATCAATGTAAATGACGACAAACTTATCAAGATAATCCATGAAGATGGAGTTCATGAGCCTCATGAAAGTAGCTGGGCATTTGTGAGACCAAAGGACATGACGGTATACTCATATGAGCCATAACGAGTAACAAATGCCGTCTTTGGAATATCCTCCTTTCTGATTTTTATCTGATGGTAGCCTGACCTCAGATCCATCTTGGAGAATACCGTTGCACCAGCTAACTGATCCAACAGATCATTGATGCGAGGAATAGGATACTTGTTCTTGATTGTCACCGCATTCAACGGTCGATAGTCAGAGACTAGACGAGGCACGGTAGAATCCCTCTTCTTGACAAAGAGTACCGGACAACCCCAAGGTGAACTGCTAGGCTGGATGAACTCCTTAGCTAACAGCTGATCAATTTGCTCTTTCAACAGAGCCAACTCTTCCACCGGCATACGGTAGGGCTTCTTGGAAATTGGAGCGGTACCGGGAAGTAGCTCTATGACAAACTCCACACTTCGGTCAGGAGGCATGCCAGGCAACTCTTCCGGGAACACATCCGGGAAGTCACACACCACGTGTATGTCCTGGATTTCAGGAGGGGATTCGCCTTCCATAAAGCAAAGGAGAATCTCAGGTGAGCGGGGTACGATGGCGGACGGAGGTATTGATGTTGCAGGCCAATACTTCACAATGTCACCGGAAGGAGCGGTCACAGTAATGGTCTTGGCAGCACAGTCGAGATTAGCCTGGTATTTGCTAGCCAGTTCATGCCCAGTATGACATCAATGCCTTTGGACTTCAGAGCTACCAAGGCATAAGGAAAAGACAAGGAACCTATATTAATCTGGACCTCAGGAGTAACCCCATCGGTTTGCCATTTGGAACCAGGAGTAGCGATCACCAAGGGACGGCTCATTTTCTCGAACGGTATTTTGTGTCTTTTGCAAACGCTATGGATATGAATGAATGCGATGCTCCAGAGTCAAACAAAACTGTAGCTGTATTGCCGTTGATTCGTAACTCACCCATAAGAACGCCGGGGTCTCTTCAGCTTCTTCAGCAGAGATGTGGTTCAGGCGACCACGCACATAGGTCCAGCCTTGCCAGTTGGAGTGGCAGGGGCTCGTGCAGGAGTTATCGCGAGAGGTGCCTTCTGGGGGCACTCCCTGGAGTAGTGACCAGCCTGGCCACAGGTGTAGCAAGTGACTCCAGGTGGAGCAGGTAGCATAGGACGGTACCCACTTCCGCCTATCCCAAGTGTCGAAGTAGTGGGGCGCGGAGGAGGTGGCCTATATCCTGCTGCCTCGGCATGAATGGAGCACGAGGTACGGCGCTGTAGGGAACAAACACCCTGCGCTTCTTGCTCTCAGAACCCGAGGAACTCTGGTGGTCCCCATGTGCGGGCCTCTTGGAAGCTTCAAGTTCCTTTCTTCCTTGCTCAAGAGTGAAAGCCTGGTTGAACAGCTCCTGATAGGTCTGGAACCTGAAGGGCAACTCATAGCGGAGCTGCGGAGTCAGACCCTTGCGGAACAGCTCTTGCTTGTCAGCATCATTGGTCACGTCCCTTGGGGCGTAACGAGAAGATGGTTGAACTCACGACCATAAGTGCGGAGGTCCATCCGTCCCTGTTGCAAATCCAGGAACTCCCTCCTCTTCAAGTCCATGATCGGCTGGGGAATGTACTCCGCACGGAAGGCAGTGCGAAATCAGCCCAGGTGAAGACATGGTTGGCTGGAAACAAAGCCACATGGCTTTCCCACCAACAGCCAGCAGCACCAACCAAGAGATAGGTGGCAAAGTTGACTTGCTCAGCCAATGGGACATGAGCGCGGAGAACTTGCGCTCCAAAGCACGAAGCCAATCATCAGCTTCCAGTGGCTCCTTAGCATCAGCAAAGTGGGTGGCTGGAGCGCAGGAACTCAGTGAGAGTGTTGCACTCGTTCCTCCGTGCATTCTGCTGCACCAACTGCTCAAGCAAGCGCTCATTGCGCCCACGGTTCTCCTCAATGGCCATCAAGACCTCAGCCATCGAGGGTGGTGGCGGCAGATCATCCTCATCATCATTGTGGTTACCGCGACCACCACGGCCTCCACGACCTCCTCGAGCCATTCTGGAGATTTGACAATGACACAGTTAGTATCTTTCTCCGAATGGTCGAACAATAGCATTAGCGTCTACACAAGTACACAGACTAGGGACGATAATACTTTGCGAGAAGGAAAACAACAAGATAGAACTTGGGTCAAAGATCAGCATCATGTGCTACTAGTGAGAGTTAAGAAATCACAACTTAACACACTCTAGTTGACACAATCCGGGACCTTATGTTCAAGTCCGTGGGTTAAAACCCAAAGAAAGGATCAAAGATTGACTCGGTAGAAACATCTGAGTTGATTTGGGATTGCAACGCAGCGGGAGCAACGTGACACATAACACTAAAGGTCGAACCCACCCCGTTTCTAATCATTTTGAAGTAACAGGTGAGAAGTAAAACCTTTAATCAAATCGAGGTAAGATTGCTCCGAGATTAGAGGGTAACCAGATAAGGAGTAAAAAGAATCCTAAGATGGTTTTCACAACTCATTTTTAGGTTAAAAATATTTTCACAAACACTAGACTCAACATCGACCAGTAGAAGGGTTTCCTACAGGCAGTACTGCTCTGATACCAACTTGTGGCGCCCCGACCCGACTGTTATACAGTGATGCTGTGTGTCACCGGTTAAGCGATACAACCGGAGGTTACGGGTTTACCAATCCCCGGCCAAAACCTTTGGCAGGCGTTGCTCGGAATGGATCATCGGCAACACAACACCCCGATTGATGCCTTAACACAGGCACAACCCTCAATGCATAATAGAGAGATCAAGACTTGTGGAACAACTGGCACATCACAGACTCTACGACACAAATCATATAGTTCAACTCTTATAATAGAGAAAGATAGCAAATGACAACCAGAGGTCACAGACCCAACATTACATCAAGCGGAAGCAAAAGGTTGTTCTAAACAACAAGATCCAAATATGGCCTAAGAGGCCTACAGATAAACATCACAGCGCCAGCTGTTCCGGATGTCCCAAGCTGCCACCTGGGAACCCCAGACTACTCGTCGACGTCCACAAAGAACCCACCTTCGAGGTCGGTGAAGTCCTCCTCTGAAACAAAACAAACGACGTTGAGTTCGACGAACTCGCAAGATTAAGAGCTAATATATGCTCGATGAGGCTTTCAAAGTTATATGGTGTTTTGCATAAAGCTGATTTTATTTATGAAAACATAACTCAAAGGCATCGACTATTCAGATATTTTCAAAAGAGGTAAGAAGTACTCTTTCTTTCATCACCTTTCTCATCAACCACTGTACCTGTTCATCAAAGGCACCTCCCCGAATCACCCTCGAGGAAGCTCACCTTGCATTTGTGAGTGGTACCTCTAGTACCCAGTTTTTAATCATTCCGTTAAAGTTATTCTATGATCTTACCTTCACTTCCCAAGTTCGTCCATAACCGCGGACACGGCTTTTCGAAAAGATTTAACCCTGCAGGGGTGTACAAATGTTTGCCACGCGTACCGTCCGGCCCATTACCTGCATTAGCTCTCTTCCTTGGAAAGCCGGCTGGGTGGGAGCGGTGTCGACTTCTCCCTCGTTAAGGACTTTCCAGGATCATCAGTGGCGGCAGGACTGCCAGGATCACAACACCCCGCCCCACGGCCACTCATTTTCCTAACACCACCATCCTCATCCATTCTCACCACCACTCACGCACGCGCAAATGGAAGCCCGAACTAGAGGACCCTGGCTAGCCCCGCTCGAGTTATTTAGTCTATGAGGGTTCCTGCAAATGCATAGGCCTCACGCATGGTTGCACGCTCAGTCTTGGTTCAAGAGGTATAGAACTCGCACCTAGGCGGCGAGAACGAGACAAAACACCACAACCACAGTGGCCTCTCATCCCCACCTTTAAGCATTTTATTATCCGTCACCACAATTTCCCACCATCATCTCAACATTTCACACCTGTTTCCAACAACACATATCCATCGTATAGCTATGCATATAACTAGGCATGGCTAAGCATCACATAGCATTTATAAGTAGCTCGGCCAACAACACAAACCTATGGATAATAGGAGGGGAAACAGATAATGGCATAGGGAATTAATGCAACTATAGGATACTCTAATCCCAAAAGTTGACATTTAGAACCGCATGCAATATTATAGTGGAGAAAATATTTGCGGAAACATAGGATAAGATATGCTCAGAGGGGGGGGGTTACGCTTGCCTTGATCAGCGTGCTGGTAAAACGGATCCTCGGGGTATTGTGGAATAACCCCAGTAGCTTGATCTAACGAAAACAAACATCGGGAGAGAACAATCAATCACCACACATATGACTAACAAAATGCAATGCGCAAGCATATGATGACATGACATTTTAAATCCCCGGGAGGGGGATGATGCAACTATTCAAATTAAACGGAGTTCGGGTGCTTAGAGGGCATCCCGGATATCCCGTGAATTTAGGTCATGGATCATCTTACTTGTTGATTACGGTGGTCGAAACCCTAGGATATAAATTGTAGATGCTATGACATGACCTTTATAATGCACGGAGATTATTAAAGCAAGATCGACCAATTTTTAAATGGGAGCGAGCAATAACTTATTCCCCTATGGAGAAATATTGCTCTACATTGGTTCTAATGTTTTCATGTGCTCTACCTTGAGGTAAACATGCATGAAATGATGTCACTAGTTAAATCCATAAAATTATGAGCATTTTGGTATCATACACCAATCTTAGAATGCACCGAGATAAGTTATAGATTTTCTAACTTACTAAATTAGAGCAGTTCTTTTAATATTTTCTTCCCTCTTTTAATTATCTCCTGGTTACAATTTAAATCCGACACAATCAAATATTTAGAACCAAATAGGAAGAAGGAATAATTAAACAGGAGTAAAAATTGGTACTGTTAAAATCTGATTATCCGATTTGTTGTTGACTCGGATATTCCGATCGATGAAGCAGACTGAAAAACGGCTAAGGACTAGCGATCCTCACGTACTGCCTTCACTCCGATTATCCGAACTAAACAAGGACCGGAATATCCGATTGCTGAGAGAAGAGCAAAATCGGCTAAGGACCTAAACCAAAACGCGTACTGCATAAGATCGGATAATCCGATCGTTCTGCAGCTCGAAAATCCGAGCGGGCAAGAGAACTCGGCGGCGCCCGGTGGCCGGCGGGAAACGGCGAAAAACGGCGGGAGAGGGAGGAATGGAGGGCAAGGGGAGGCCAGCGGCTCACCAGGAACTCGGGGATGCGCTCGGGTGGACCGGAGTTGCAACGACGGCGAGGAATTTCTCCGGCGAGGCCGCGGACGGCAGCGGTGAAAATGGGGACGGTGACGGCGATTCTTGACGCTCCCGGTCGATTCCTTCGGCTAGGCGAGGGAGGACGTCGAGGCGGACGTCGTGGTGGTCTTCGTTTCGCTTGGGGACGCTTCACTCGACGGCGCCGAGCTCGGCTCTCATGGCGGCCATGGTGAGCCCGTGGAGAAGGAGGAGAGGGGAGCAGGAAGAAAGTGGTGCTGGAAGGGAGTGAGGGGCAGGTGGGGCGCGTGGTGGCGAGCTCTCCGTGCAGGTGGAGAGGGCAGAGGGGGGCCCCGTGCAAGGCGCGTCGGGATGCAGCGCCATGGCAGCATGGCTACAGGTAGAAGATGCTGTTTTGCTTTTCTTTTGAAAACCCCCCAAAGTATTTGAACTTATCACGGATAGGTCCTTTTTAGCACTGTGTATAAACTCCAGCTGCTGTATTTGATTTAATTGAGCAACTTAAACACTTCCAAAAATTGTGCAAATTTTTGGGTAGCCTCCTTGTACCTTGGGCCAGCACCCATAAAAATTACAAAGCATTTGGAGTCCATTTGACTGGGAATAAAATAAGAAGTTGCTATAGGCATTTTGAGAATACCCCAATAAAATTCCTTTTAGAATTTTGAAGCAAGTCAAAATATTGATTCGAACTCTGGGAACTTCCTGGACAAATATTAGATGTCAAAGTAATTTCGTTTGCAAGTTTGAGCGCTTGCATTGCTTTGTAGAAATGTTTGAGCAAGTTTGGCATTTTAGTTTTCCAACTTTTGACAAACCACTTTAGTGTGTTGTTTAGCAATTTAAAAGGATGCAATGATGCATGCATGCCATGATGCAAAAGAGGATACAAAAGTGAAAATTTGGTACCCAAATTTTGGGCTGTTACATCAGTGATCCTCCAAAGCTCGATAGATGCACTGTTCATATAAGATCTCATAGAAGATTCACATTTAGTAAACAAAGATGCATTTACCTTAGGTGGGTTTCCCCTTAGATGTATAGGAGGATGAGGGATAGGTAGGTCGGGAGAGTATGGAAAAGGAACGAAACCATATACTCCCGAACCATTAGGATGTTTAGGTGGGGTGTCAATTTTATCTTGGTCAACCCCCTTCTTCTTCTCACCACCCTATTCATTCTCGGGTTTGTCAACCTTCGAAGAAAGAAAGTTGGGTGGAGGTGAGATATCCTTAGCTTCCATGAGTTTCAAGATCATCTCTTGCAACTTGTCCATTTTAGTTTCCATAGAGGACTTCAAGGTATTGAAGTCCTTCACGGAAACCGAAGTGGACTCGGTGGGAAGATCGGGTATCTCAACTCCATGCTCATCGGTGGGCATACTTCTCTTAGGCGGTTAAGCCCAAATAAAGAGCCGAGGCTCTGATACCAATTGAAAGGATCGGTATGGCCACCTAGAGGGGGAGGTGAATAGGTGCTACTCAATTTTTACCTCTTTTTCGAATTTAGGCTTGACACAAAGGTAAATTTTCTAGATATGCAACTACGGTGAATTTACCTATATGACAAGTTAATACTAGACTAGGCACGATACAAGTAAGAGTTAGCGAGAAAGGAGTAACCGAACGGGAAGCACGCGGAGACAAGGATGTATTCTCGAGTTCCCCCTTTTTAGGGAGTACGTCTCGTTGGAGGGGTGTGAGTTTCAAAATCAAACGCCACAAATGGTCTCACCCTATTCTCCGATGAACCTTGCCCAAAAGCTCGGTTCACCTTCCACTATCAAAATCCTTCAAGACGGAATCCGGAGCCCTTACACAAACTTGAGTCTCAACCCACAAAAGGATTGGTGGCTCCCAAGCACCACAACACCTGCTACACAAAAGTAACAAGCAAGTAAGTACAACAAGATGCCTAGGTTTTTCTAGTGGAAACCCTAGGCTCAAATCTCTCAAGTGAATGAGGGGGAAATGAAGAACGCTTTGGTGAAGTAGTAGATCCGGGCCTTCTCCTTCAATCCTCCAAAGATCAACGAGTTTGGGTGGAGGGATTGGGAGATCTAGTGATTCTTGAGCTTGCAATAATGGTGAACTTCAATTCTGGATGAGCTTCTTGGCTGGAGGTAGGTGGAGGGGTATTTATACCCCTCCCAGAAAATTAGCCGTTGAAATCCACTTAGACCGAGTTTCCGGTCCAGGAGGGCCGGAGACTCCGGCCCGGGCGGAAACTCCGGACCCCCAAAGGGCGGAAACTCCGGCCTGGGTCCGGAAACTCTGGACCTACTCCGGCCTCAATGCAGCAACTGCCGTCGCGCTGCTCTCTTCGTAGCAAATCCTGATGGGCCGGAAACTCCGGCCCCTGAGCCCCCTCAGGCCGGAAACTCCGGCCTGGGCAGACAAACTGCAAACTCTCTTTTCTTCGACTATTGTTTCGATGCAAAGTGTAATTATATCTTTTCAATCCTGCACCACTTAACATTATATTAAATAATTCCTAGTGTTGTTGCCTAACACACAAAATCATGGGGGACATAAAATATGTCTTTTCACTACCCCTATGAGCACCTTGAAATACTGAGCCGGCGGATCGAGTCTTGAGATTGACGAAGTCACCACAGGCGCCTCGCTGTCGACGGGAACGTTGCCTCCCACTGAAGAATATTCCGCCTAAATGAGAAACACCATTGTCAAACCTGGGGTTTGAACTCTGGTGCGCTACGGGTACAACCACCCTTCTAACCATTTTGTCACAGGCAAGTTCTCACTGAACATCAAACTGAGATTGATTGCCCTATATTATAAGGGATTTGGTAGGAGCAAAGTCTTCCGCTTCTTTATATGAAGCTGACATGGCTAGCCTAGTTTCTTGGACAAACACTAAAGAGAAAAGAGAAGCAAGCAGAAGAACCATGGAAGGAGGAGGAGGAGGAAGAGGCGGCGATCGCCAAACGGAGCTGCTGCTCGAGAAGCTCTCAGAGTCCGCTTACAATTCATCTGAGCAGCGTCTAGTCCAAAGAAATGGTAAGTCTTGGCGGTGTCTGATCAGCTAATCCATCCCAATATTGTACATCTTGTTCTTTTTTCTAATTCTTCACAATCTATACCATGTGCTTCCAAGTTCCAAACCGCCATCTCTGACACTTCTGATTTAGTGAGTTTAATTTGTTGTGTTCTTTGCACTATATATCCCCTACAGCCATGCAGCCAGTACCTTGTTCCAAACGGTCGATCCTATGAAGTATCTGGTTTATATGCATTCAAATTGTAATTCAACAACAAGGCATCTCCTATGGCATAATCTGCATGGATTACTTGAAGAATCCCGTAGTACTGAACATTCATGCTCGTTGCATACCTAGTTCCTCTTCAAGTTCCAGAGAGAAAGTAGCTGGCTAGCTAGTTTTGGCAAAACTGCCAGCAGACGGGTCACCAATCACCATCACTCCCAAGGAATATTGTAACATCGCTTGACAGCGTCATTAATTCCACTCTGGAGCCTGCAGGGCGTACCGCCGGCACTCGGCAGCAACCGAACCATTCGCTTGCTTGCACGCACGGGCTAGTTAGTTAGCTAGACATGCCAGATCATTACCGCCGGAATTCTGATCGACTAATTGATGCGTGGAGTTTTTCCGATGGACAGGAACGGTATGGACGGCGATGGCGCACATCATCACGGCGGTGATCGGCTCCGGCGTGCTGTCTCTGGCGTGGAGCGTGGCGCAGCTCGGCTGGGTCGGGGGGCGGCGGCGATCTTGTTCTTCGCCGGGGTGACCGTGGTGCAGTCCTCCCTGCTCGCCGACTGCTACATTTCTCGCGAACCGGACGAGCGCGGCGCCGTCGTCAGGAACAAGTCCTACGTGCAGGCCGTGAGGCTCTACCTAGGTGATGAGCATTGCTGTCTCTCTCGGTATCTTAATCATTCCTTTCAGATAAGAAGATCGGTCGCAGTTGTGATCAGTTGATTAATTTCCATGCTGCTAAGCTAGATGTCGCTGTATGCATACAACGACTGAATCTGATACGCATCGTCACACTGATTTGTAGTATAATTAGTTGCTACTATTTTAGGTTAAAATTAGATGCGTGTTTACATTAATTATTGGCCCTGACTCCGGTGACACGTACGACATGCTTGCATTTGCAGGTGAGAAGAGCCGGTTGTTTTGCGGTTTTTTCCTTAGCATCAGCTTGTTTGGAGTGGCGTGGTGTATACCCTGACCTCGGCCACAAGTATGAGGTAAACTATGTACTCTACGTAAACAGAGCCGTTTCAAAAATATATACATGATCCCAACCTCGCGTGAGGATGGCAATAGGGCGGGAAATATCCATGACAGAAAATACCTTCTATATCCATACGACCACACCCGATGGATATCCAGCTATCCATGGATATCCATGAAGCAATGAAAATGCATGAAAACAACAACAATAGCAGTAAAAAATGTACAAAAGACAATAAAACACTTCAATAACATCTCAATCAACACAAAATTTAACTGTCTCAATTTTACTCCCTCCGTTTCTAAATATAAGACTTTTAAACTTTTTACTGATTTGTGCGTATCTAGGCGTATTTTAGTGTGTTGATTCACTCATTACAGTCCTTATTTAGTCCACCTTGAAGTGGTCGATGTCAAGCTTCATGCGCTGACCACTATTCTAAAAGACCGATCTGATGGAAAGGGCTAGGCAATCCACTTATACACATCAACACCCCCCCCCCCCCCCCCCTCCTCCCCTCACGTGTGACGGAAGACAATTCAACACGTGTAGAGTCAGAGGCAGGCTCAAGAGGCAAGACGTGCCTGTACGTGGCCTGTACGTGGACACCGAGGGGGCAATAGCAATTTTAGGATAAATTGCGAAAACCAGGACTCGAACTCGAGACCTAGGGCTCTGGGCTCTGATACCATGTCAGGCTTCATGCACTAACCAACTATTCCAAAAGACCGATCTAATGGAAATGGTTAGGCAATCCACTTATACACATCAACACCCCCCTCATGTGTCAAGCTTTATGCGCTGACCACTATTCCAAATGACCGATCTGATGGAAATGGAGGGCAATCCACTTATACACCCAACACCCCTCCTCACATGTGACGGAAAGAGAGAGGCCAACATGTGTAAACGCAGAGGTAGGCGCATGAAGAGAAAGGGGCCTTGCAACGTGGACGGAGGGGGCATCAGCAATTTTTAGGAAAATTGCGCAACACAGGACTCGAACTCAAGACCTTGGCTCTGATACCATGTCAAGCTTCATGCGCTGACCACTATTCCAAAAGACCGATCTGATGGAAAGGGCTAGGCAATTCACTTATACACATCAATAGTCGAAACATTTTATAATTTGGAACGGAGAGATCTCTCTTGCCACTGAGCTTTTAGCCACTGCTACCCTTGCCACTGAGCCTCTGCTACCCTTAAGTGATTCTTGGTTTTAGCCACAGCTACCCTTGCCAATTAGGTGATTCTTATTTAGAGTACATAACACAATTAGGTGATTCTGCTACCCTTGCCACTGAGCCTCTGCCCCGTTATCCATCACGCGATGAAATTAATGGCTGAAAAAGCCCTCCATACCCACACCCAGCGGGCCGGATATCCGTAATACCTCATTGTCCCCTAATCCCTAGCCTCGCATGGCAACCTCAAGTTTATTTATTAGCTGTACTGCAGTTGTAAGAATGGTGGCAAATACACCGACAACTTTTGCGTGTCAAGGCAGACAAGTGTTTATTGTAACAGCCACTAATTATGTCTTATTGTGTAGCAGACTAGTGGGTGGGTGATGACCAAAGCGAGTTCCTAATCAAAGCCATTTTCATACGTATTGGCCTCCATGTGCATCAAACTTACGACTTGACCTAGAAGTTTGAAGTAAATATGTTGTGCCAGTTGAGAGAAACAAAAGATAAAATTAAGTGAATTCTATATTCGCATGTATTTTCTACAACATGTCATTTCTGGTTATTTTTTGTGACACGGTATAGTGTTGAACTACACTCATGATTTTTCTTATGTTTCTTCGTTCTAATTTAGTACCCGAAAAAAATCCAGAGTTTGTGGGTATGTAGGCGCATCCGTGTTCACCTACAACTTTCTCTCCAGGACAAACTACGTTGTACAAAATTTTAGAAGTTGCTTAGACCTGAAATACGTAGCCTGACTTAGAAGTAACTATTTATCATCGACTTAAAAACAGCAGCCCCCTTCAGAGTTTGTTGGGTATTAGCCCCGGCCTTTTTTCCCAACTCGGTAATGCACATTTCAGTAGTTTATGAAAATAAAATAAAAAGGAGCTTGACACAATAACAGGAAACCCGCTGTTCGTTCTCGGATTGGAGTACTCCCTACGGGACAAAAACCTGCAAGCATCGGCCCAAATGTTTATCTAACCTATTACACAACATATGGAAATTAAGCCAGTGAGGCTTAGCCATGGAGAGGCACACATCATATTACTACGGGGCACGCACAAGATAGAATGCAGCATAAGGGTACACGATTTCCATTCCCTTGGCAGTCTCATGCACCTTCCGTAGCTTCAAAGATTTGGGACACATCATGAGTACACCCACCATGGTCCATAGGAACAACGCGTCGCCCTCCTCGGCAACCCCGACGATCTTCACCCGTGGCATCGTCACGGGGAACCGAGGGTCCGTCCAAGGCAAGGACGCCGTCGACAGACCGGCGACGACCTCGCCAAGATCAACTGTTGTGCGCAACACCCAGCCACCATCAGCGTCGGCGTCCCGCACCCACAGGCGCATAAGCAGGCCCTGTGCGGCGGCAAGGCCGAGCCGTGCACCACTGTCTGCCTTCATAAGGCGGACATTGCCACCCCTTGGTCGCTCGAACGGTGAGGGTTCCCTTTCCCATGTCATAGGCCAGCACACGGTAGCCATAGAGCGGTTGGTACATGGTGTCGCCGACGATGGCGCAGGCTCCGCGCGGATGTGGCACTCCGGCGGGAGATCCACCGGCATGGGCTCCGGGCTCCACTGGCCAGTTAGCGAGGAGAAGACTTTGGCACACACACGGCCCTGGGAGTCGCTTCGCATGACTGCCATGCGGAACGGACTCGTGGGCTTGCAATTCATGTAATGGTTGTCGATGTCCTCGCAACTAGCCGCGCAGATCAGCGCAGCGTTGATGTTCTTCTTGTGGTGGTGCATCGTGAATACGCTAGGCACTGTGATGAGAGGATGACTATAGCCTGTCATAGGGTGTCACACGAGGAAACACCTATCACTACTCACGCTGGAGTCGTCATAGAGGAGAACGCGGCCATGTCGGCAGTCCATGAACTTCCACCAGTGTTCGTTGTTGCCGGGACGCTCAAGGGAGAATCTAGCGAATTCGTCAACATGCATGAATGGGCGGGGAATTGTGTTGGAGTTGTGGAAGAAGCCCATGGTGAGGGGTGTACCGTGGCATGCACGGTACCGACATAGAAAACCTAGATCATCCACGATGTGTCGCCAAGCCCTGCAGACGGCGGAGGCACGGGTAAGGCCTTGGGGACGTGGCGGGAGGCGCCCGAGGATCTCGGGGTGTAGCTCGTCCGTATGATGTGGCCGCACATGGCTGTGGTTCCATTGGGTTAGATCTGTGGTTAAGATTTGCAATGCATGGTAAGTTGTACAAATTTACCTTTTTTACTATTTGTTGGTGTTGTCATCGACCTCCTTTTTGCCCGTCAATGCCAAAAACAACTCGGCGGCGCCGCCAAATTCACCGTGAGGGAAAATCCCCACCTCCTCCTTGATGGGATGCACCAAAGACATCACGACCACACATTGCCGGGAGGCAACATCAAGGACCACCGAAGAAGAGGAGGAAGGGTGGAGCCACAAATATCGCTAGAGAAGAGGAAGATTGGAAACACTAGAGGTAGAAGTTGGTGGGGGAAGAGGACTTGCGAAGAGTGCAGCGCCGTTGAGGTGTGTGTGTGTGGAGGGGAGGGGGCGCAGTTAGGGTTAGGACGGAGATGGTCTATTTATTTGATTTTGGAGGCGATGGTGACGGTTGGATGTAAATCTAACGGCTACAAAAAAAAGTGTGCATTCACATATTTTTGGAAACTTTTGAAAACTTGATCAAAATAAGGTATTTCGAGAACATTGGCTAGGCAAATCAAGCAACAAACATGACTAGGGAATCAAAATGTTGTATAAAGCGTTAGATCTGCCAAGAAGGATTTTTTGTGTATGTAAAATAAAACTCAATCAATGTTGTTCCATTTTCATCACGAAAGTCGCATTTAGTATCCATATTCGTTGACCAGTCAAATTCCCAAAGAAAATTTGTATTTGAAACGGTAATACTTATGATCAGGCTCTATATGATGACCATAAATTTTGGGTTTGGAGAAGCATGTTGTGCTACATGGATTTGATAATCTGGTTTGGAAAACATAGACATGAAAAAATGGAAGATTTTGTTGGCGAAAAGAGTCCTTCCCATTGCATAAACTTTGTTGATCAACACTAGTGATATTGGTTTGATATTTAGATGTTTATATTTTTCTACATGCTTGGTCAAACTTGATAAAGTTTGACTTTGACAAAAAAATACAACATATTTTTTTTTTTTTGCGGAAAAGACGAGGTGATATTAATCCAGTATTTTGGGAAAAGGAAGTATGAAAAGCTTGATTTACTCCAACAATATTATTATATTGCACCTCTCGATGCAAAATGTAGCCTAAATTTGACTTGGATTTGATTAAATATTGTATATGTAGTGGTATTTTCTTTAGCTTAAATGGACTTTTTTTTTTACATTGTACGCCCGCAGGCATACATTACTTGTATTATTGATAAAAGTACGGATACAGAGATGACACGAGTACAAGCAACATAAAATTAGGAGAAAACAAGCGATTAAACTGCTGCAAACCACCATCGCCGTAACTACCAAGCATCAACGTCTTCCGCCGTCGCCGGAAAAGAATAACATCAGCAGTTGGTCTACATCTTGACGCTGAAGATTGGCTTCCAAGATCCTGGCGAAAGCCTCCCTGCCTTGAGAGTCCACTCGTCCTCCGCCCCGGACGCGTAGACGTAGTAGTCATATACTATCATCTTGGGAAACTTTTGCTTGGCGATGGCCTGGTACTCCGTCACATATTGGTAATCTCCCCCGTTTTCTCCGGGCTCCCCACCACTCTGCAACCAAGAACAGTACGCGCGTTAGAGGGCAGAGTTCTGCAAACCCAAAAATGGCCGCCGTTTCTTGACACACAAAAAAGCTTCAAAGAGATCTGAGATGCAAAACCGAAAAGATAACCAAACAAGAAATGAGACGTACGCTACATCGCTAGAGAAACAAAAGGGACACCTTCCTTGAAATGTGCATGCAGATGAGCCCATTTGTTTCTGCATAAAAGATAGGGGGCTGCTGCTCTTTCAGCAGAAACAAAAACTAGCATCTGAGTTGTTTTGGCGCAGAAAAACTACGTGTTCCCAAGGGGGTGCCAGCGAGACAATTTTTATAACATTTTTCCAGTTATATTTGACTGAGTTATTACCACTAATTCTAAAAGTTCAGGATTTGAATTGCTCCGTGGGACATGAGCCCCTGTAAAATTGAGCCAATGTCCCATTTGTTAAAAAAACAATCTACAAATTAATTTCCAGGGCAATACAGAAAGCCAATTGCTACCACAGTGAAGGCCACGGCGCCGCGGCGTGCTCCGCCGGGGGGATCAGACGTGTACTACATGGTGCTGTTCGGCCTTGCTCAGGTGGTGCTGTCGCAGATACCGGACTTCCACAACATGGCGTGGCTCTCCGTCTTCGCCGCCGTCATGTCCTTCTCCTACTCCTTCGTCGGTTTCGGCCTCGGCGCCGCCAAAGTGATCGGTACGTCGTAATGCACAATGAACTAGTAGCAGGAAGATCGACCGTGGATGGCCTCCTGCAAGAGGCAAACGCAGTTGACAATTAAATTCCTTGATCTCTTTCAGAAAATGGAGTGATCAAGGGGGGAATCGGCGGCGTTCCCCTGGCATCCACGGTGCAGAAGGTCTGGTGCGTCGCACAGGCCCTCGGGGACATCGCCTTCGCCTACCCTTACTCCTTGGTGCTGCTGGAGATAGAGGACACGCTGAGGTCGCCGCCGGCTGAGAGCGAAACGATGAAGACGGCGTCGAGGGCCAGCATCGCGGTCACCACCTTCTTCTACCTCGGCTGCGGGTGCTTCGGCTACGCGGCGTTCGGCGACGCCACCCCGGGGAACCTCCTCACCGGCTTCGGCTTCTACGAGCCCTACTGGCTCATCGACCTCGCCAACCTCTGCGTCGTCCTCCACCTCCTCGGCGGCTACCAGGTGTACAGCCAGCCGGCGTTCGCGTTCGCAGAGCGGCGGTTCGGCGGAGCCGACGCCGACGCCTGCTGCGTCGACGTGGAGGTGCCGCTGCTCGGCCGGAGGCGCGTGAACGTGTTCAGGCGGTGCTACCGCACGGCCTACGTGGTGGCGGCGACGGCGGTGGCCGTGTTGTTCCCCTACTTCAACCAGGTGGTCGGGCTGATCGGCGCCTTCGGCTTCTGGCCGCTGGCTATCCACTTCCCCGTCGAGATGTACATCGCGCAGGCCAAGGTGGCGCCATGGACGGCGCGGTGGCTCGCCGTTCGGGCCTTCAGCGCGGCTTGCCTGCTCGTCTGCGTCTTCGCCTCCCTCGGCTCCGCCGTGGGGGTGTTCGGCTCCAAGAAAAGCTAGACGATTTCTGCAGCAACAAAAGGATCTGGTTGCTTGGTACATACGGGTTTCGTTGGATGAATCTTGTTAAGGTACCTACAGTGTATTTCAGGGGATGGGAGATGGGAAGGGATTATCTCGGATTTCAAAAAATCCTCACTAGTCTGTTTATTTCTAGTGTATTTTAGGGGATGGGAGGGGATAATCCCCAAATATCCCGTACCAACCATCTCATTTTTGCCTAACACAAAAACTCTAGTCCATGCTAGTGTATTGTAGAGAAAGAGTATTTGTAGAAATTTGTGGGGATTGGGTGTTCACCAAATCTCCTCGCATCCCCACTCTTCCCATCCTCTAAAAAACTCTTGGAGTAAACAAGGCCTAAGTCGGAACTGCAGCAACATGATTCTTTACATAGCTTAGGCATGTGTTAATTTGTGGGCATCACACTCTGCTCTGTTTCAGAGAAGTGTACATAAGCAACACAGCAATGTCATGGTATCGGCTAAACCAGGTTTCGGTTTCAAGTGCATCAGCATTTTCACCTAAACAGATTCAGGCACATGGAGCACTTCACCAGTCCAAACTTAACAACGCATAGTTAGTTACTCCCTCCGTTTCAATTTAATTGACTTGTTATGTACCACAAGTGGATATATCTAGACTTGTAACATGTCTAGATACATCCACATGTGGTGCATAGCAAGTCAATTAAATTGGAACGGAGTGAGTAGGTACTAAAGAACCAATGTGACATCAGTAACAGTATCTCAATAGTTTTATCTTCCATCCCTGCAGAATGCACGTGTCTTTTTAATGTAATAATACAACATGCTGAGTGCCTGAGTCACATGGAGCAAACTCGGTACAGAACTAGTCTCAAATACATCGCGAGCATATCAGACAAACTACAACAACACATCGTACAATCCTCATTTTTACAAATTTCGTCCATGAGGAAAAGCTAAGATTCAGTGACGACAAAAGTTTTGAAGCCATCCAGCATGAATTACAAAAATTGACGCTCTTTGAGTAAACTTTCACAGGGATACAGTGACGTATATTAATCTAGAAGGGCCCATTCCAGTTCTAACTCCATCTCCCCTGATTCTACATTCTGCAGCTTTAGGAACACTTCCTGTTTCACCTTTCCCGACACAATATTGACAATGCTATCGTTCAACAGGCAATTGTCTTTGGTCATGAACCACCTTCCAATCTGCATGTCCGCATGACGCGAAGGGTCTCCAAAGGCCATGGCAGCTGTGATCATTGGTTTCAGATCTATCTCTGCTTCCCCCATGATATCGTCCGCAGAGAAAGTGTCATGGTCATAAACTTCCTGGAATTAGCGAGATTCTTTGTTATTTGGACTGAGTGAAAATAAAAAGCAATACCTTGTCTGCTTTGCCATCGAGCACGGTTTTATTAAAGAATTTCTTCTCTCCCATATTTGTGTAGTTTTATGGGAACTATCGTTTGACACGTCAATATATCTCTATCAAGAACTACAAGGTGTGTAAGATTATAATCTCTTCGGCATGTGTATGCTGCCATACCAGCCCATTGATCATTGGTGCACATGAAGTTCCCAACGAATTATGCTTTCACTACACAGAATTTCAAAACAAATAAAGGATAATGTTCATAAAATGCTCTTCATCATGAAATCATCTCTCTCTTGTTTAGCATTATTTTAAGTAGGTTCGCAATTGTTTAACCTGTATGTATAACTGAGATCAGGCAAAGACCAGTAAGCAAGGTTGTTTCATATAACTAAACAAGGCATATATCAGTAAGCAATGGTTTGCAGTTCTTTTTTGCATAAACGAAATCATTACTACATTGCAAGCGTTTGAATATTACATGTGTTTCCTATGGGGAGAAGTAAAAGAAATAATGGGGAGCAAATACTCCCTCTGTTTCTCAGTACATTGCATAAGTTTTAGTCAAAGTCAAATTTCGTAAAGTTTGACCAAATATGTAGAAAAAATATCAACATATATAATATCAAATCGATACTATTAGAACCGTCATATAGTATGCATTTGATATTGTAAGTGTTGATATTTGTTTCTATATACTTGGTCAAACTTTACAAATTAGACTTTGAGAAAAACTTATATCCAATGTATTGAGAAACAGAGGGAATAGTGAATATCAACTTACAAGTTTTAAAGGTCCATAATTTCGAGGAACTGGTAGATTAAGGACTTCATTCCATACAGGGTTGAGGTCACTTGCTTTAACCGTTGTCTGAGCCTTCTGCATTTAGAATAAATAGTTGAATGTTTTCAGCAATAAGTCAATACAGCAATAAATATAAAGATGAAACAAAGTTATACCTTCTGTCCAAGACTTAAAACAACATAAGGATCACTTGTTAGCATATCTCTGACAGCCAACTGAGTACCTTTTACCACTTTAATGTTGAGTTGCCCAACAAATTCTCGTGTATCTTCCTGTGACCATTTGCAAGGTTAAGGTTGATTGGCTGGTTCACTAAAATTATGCAGCTTCAATCAAATATGCTCCACTGCACTTGCTATGCAGAAGTTTTTCAGCTCAAAAAGAAAGAGCTGCATAAATCTCTACCACCGTATCATCTATGTTTCACGACGACAACTTACCGGAACACGCTTCCTTGAAGCGCTAGCGAAACTGCTACCTACACTCTTCACAGAATTGGTAGATTCGAAACCTGCCTTTGACATAATGCGCAAGCTTGGCTTCAGAAAATCTTGTGTTTCATATTTGGCTCTGTGTATCAAGATATAAGATTAATACTGAAACCGCGATGACATTACAGAGAATGAAATGGAGCAATTACCACCTTATAAATTGGGTACGATATTCCATTGGTGAGTCTGGTTTAGGTTTCGGGTGATCTTTTGGAAGAAAAGCCTCATAAATTGAATTTGCATATGAGTTTCCACCAACCTCAACCATGGAGTCAATATCAGTGTCAGACCAATCATCCAAAGTCACAGACAAAATCTGATAAGAAGAACAGGTGGAAGAATGAAGGTGAAATTGAAGGTGTCAGTCTCAGGAAAAAAAAATGAAATAAGATCCAATATAGGTATTGTCGGCTGCATTATTTTGAAGAACTAGAAGCGAGAAGAAATATATTGACGTTAACAATTACGTTTGAAATGTCTGGTCCAAGGGCCCTGTGGACATCTCCACATTTTAAGCAAAGAAAGACTCCGATATTAGTAGACCTGAAATGCACAGTAAAGGAATCTTTGGTAAAGACGAAAAGATAGAAGCAATGCAAAACCAAAAACTTGCTTCAGTGTGCTGGCATTGTAATTACTCCATCTGCCCCGAAATAGATGGTGTATAAATTTAGTAATAAGTCAAAGCTTACTAAGTTTGACCAAATATAGAGAAGGGAATATCAATTAGTACAATATTAAATAAATACAACAACAACAACAACAAAGCCTTTTTTCCCAAACAAGTTGGGGTAGGCTAGAGTTGAAACCCATAAGATCTCGAAACTAGGTCATGGTTCTGGCACATGGATAGCTAACTTCTACGCAGCCCTATCCAATGATACTGATTTGGTATTGTATATCATATTATTTTTGTATATATACTTGGCATAACTTATGTGATAGGGGTATGATTTATAAACTACGTGCATGTCACATAATAAATCCATTGTACAATTTATCTGTAAAATGAAGACTCATTCTATAACAAGGACATACAAAAGATCTCTCTCTTTGAAATGGAAAAAATGGTTAAGTGTTTGTACATAAATAATCCCTAAATCTGAGTAACAAAGGCACTTACGCCCATTTGGGATCAGGTGCACTGCAATCAGCACATACTCGATTGTCACTTTTTAGCATGAGATCCTTCAACTTTCTTGCTTTACCTGCAAATTGTAAAAAGTTATCAAACAACTTCCATTTGATCATCAGCACCTCCTATGATTCTAGAATGATACTCCCTCTGATCCACAAAATGTGTCGTGAGTGTAGGTTTAACTCGTACGTGAACAGGCTGTTTCGTCCGACACATTTTGTGGATCGGAGGTAGTACAAGATATGTGGCATCTAGTGTGGTAGCTAGAATATGATATACACCTATGACAGGCTTGGTTGACTTGATGGGTTGGTACCGATTAGTAGTACTCATCTTTGAAGTGAACCTCCGACAACTTAAAACGGCAATACAACTTTCAAAACCTGCACAAAACATAGAAGGAAGAGTCAATGATCAAACTTAGAAAGAAAATAAAAGGCCATAGTAAAATGTTTAGAAACATTTTCAAGTTCAAATACGACAATCTCTATAGTTACTCTCATAAGTTTATGATGCATGAGAAGTCAAATTGCAGGCCCTACCCAAAATATAAGGTAGCCTACTTATTGTAATACAATGTGAAGCATATACGAAAGTCGTTTTTGGGTCTTAGACAGAGTTCACTCATTAAGTCTCTTCCATGTATTCCTCGATTATGGCAAAAACAGGAATCAATTAAAACCTACACGCATATGTAACTAAAGAAAACAAGTCGTGAGAAAAGATGGCTGGAATATGTAGACTGGCTGGCTAGCAGATAGATGGCTCAACAGTCAATAGTACTCATCTGCCTAACATAATCTTCCGTAGCCTCGTAGGCTCTGCTCCCATTTGCCTATGGCTGAATGAGAGCTAGTCAGGAAACTAAGAGTGAAAACAGAGAGCAAACCGACGCTGTCCTCACCCTAACACCAAGTGTTTTACAAGGGCATGAAAAATATCATTAGAACGTCGTAAGCCAAGTCAATCTCCAACGATACAGACTTGGCTTGGCTCAGCCACCCCAATGAAACCTGACCACCCAGCACCACCTGTGTATACGAATACGATGTGATCTCAAGCCCAAAAGGCCAAAACACACATGTCGGTTTAGATTAGGCAAGATGATAAACTGAAATGTTGTAGAATGGACACGGCAAGAGAGACACCTCTTCGCGAAGCGTGGTGAAGTTGTGGGGGGGCAGGGGCCCAACTCCACCCACCAGTGCCAAACTATGATACTCACATTTAGGCTGCCTTTGGCATTGATGGGGATTATGATAATCTGGCTTTTCCAACCAGATTTTGCCTATTTTCCGTTTGGCTAACCATTTTTTTCTAGTTTGGCCATTTGTACACAACATTTATCAACTAAGTTAAACACGGTACAGTTCAGGTTCAGCAACCGCAAACTGAGCCTTAGATCTTCGTCAGAAAATTGGATGTATCACGGGTCTCTGTCAATTGTAGGCGTGTGCTCAGCGGCGTCGGCGTGGTATCACCCGAACAGGGAATTCGCATAGAGAGGTCGCTGTGCTCATCACTCATCCCATAGCCCAGACAATTTGGAGCTGAGATCTTCCTGATCTATCGCCTCGAACCCCCAACCAAAGGTGCACTGATTCACGGTTGAATTCCATCACAGAATGACACGAAATGGCTAACGGATCAGCATAGGAAACAGAAGTCGCGCGCGTGAGAGGACCAGTCAAGCGACCACACGCCATTGAACCGGTCCGGACCGGATCAAGCAATCAAATGAGCCATGGCATCGAATGAATCGCATCGGCACTACGACACCGCAGACACATTTCCGACTCGCGGATCAAGAGGCTGATCGCATCCGGGGTCGATTGCAGCCAGATCAACGAACACCAATCATTAAAGAGACGGAGGGAAACCAACCGGAAGGGGTGGAGTGCCGGCGCCAACGGAGTGGGGAGGGCGGGTACCGCCGACGGCTCCGGAGCGGGTGAGGTCGCCGGCGGTGGTGGAGCGATCGCCCCCCGGCTTCGTCGGGTCGCTGTCTGTGGTCGCGCGCACGGCGACGTGGGGAGAATCAGGTGGTGTCGTTGGGAAATTTGGGAGTCCCGTGTTATTGTTCTTCTCCTGGTACTGGTATTATTTCGGTAACTCTTTTCTTTCACGCGATGGAATGGTGGACCATCGAGACGGGCACCACTGTTCTCACTTCCGCGAATTGTTATTTTTCATGGAAAACTAAAGTTTGCAACTAGTTGCGCCCGCACCTTATTTCACATGTCGCACTTTCAAATTTTTAAAAAATGTGAAATAAATTGTGGACATTGGTTATGATGTTTATCTTGCATCCACAGAATATCACTCAAAATTTTGACAATACGTGGCCTGCATAAAAAAGACAAATGATGTGTGAATAGTACATGATACTATTCACATGTGTCTTCTTTTTTTGCACAGGACACATATGTTCATATTTTGGAATGAAAATTTGTGAATGCATTAGAAACAACATAACCAATGTCCATGATTTATTTCGCATTTTTTGAAAACTTAAAAATAGGACATCCCATAAAGGGTGCGGGCGCAACTAGTTGCGGAATATTCACTCTCTTCATGCCTCTATCGCCCATGTTTTAAACTATATTTTAGTTTATTTTTCCTTTATTTTTTCATTCAATAAGTTTTAAAAGATATTTGAAATGCACGGTATGCAAAGGGTAATATGGAAATATGATTAGAGTTCTCTTTTTTGTCTCGGGTTGCGCCCATGTTAAGTTTTGCTCATAACCATAGGAAAAGCAATAGGGTGCCTCAATACTTTAAGTTCTTGTTTACTTGTCAGCGGGTCCCAACCATGAATCTCCAAACTTTCCGGATAGTCCGTATACTTCTAGCGCATGTCTGGGTTCGGTTTGGCCCATCCCGAGAAATCCCCACCCAAACCCCACCCATCCACTCGTGTATCATACGCGAGGCTCCCCTCGTGTATCGTAAAGGAAGGAATCATGCTCTCGCTCTCGAGGACGGAGGCGACGACGCCGTCGAGTACTCCGGTGCGGACGCCGCCCTTGGGACGCGGCCACCGCCTCCTCCGGCTTCGGGAGATCTTTCAGTCCGGTGAGTACCTACCACACCTCTTCCCCTAGGATTTCTTTGCCGCCACCGGCGTCCTCCTCCTGTTGTGCGGGTTGGTTCTTGGGATGTTGTGAAGAGAAGAGAAAGAGAGAGAGAGGTGAGAGTGACACCAGAGAGAAAGGTAAGATGGAGATGGATCTGAGGGCTGATTCTTTGTGTCTCATGGTCTTGCTCGCAGCTCCGACGAGCTGGCTGCCATGGCCAAGATCCTTGAGCAGCATGAGATCTTGCTAGAAATGCAGCTGTGGAACATTAGGACTTTTTGCTATATTATACTTCTCTCCTGGGACACGAAAGAGTAGTTTGACTGGGCTATGTCTGTTTCTCCTTAACCGGATAGAGATCCTCCAAACACCAAATCGAGATCATCTCATCCATTTGCGGCGACATTGGACACCACAGAGAGATTGGAGCGGTAAGGTGATATACACAAGCACACCATGAACATCTTCAACCTGATATTTTAAATAATATAAATTTAAGAAAATTACTAGATATACTTAAAACAAGGTAGTAATTTGCAAGATGGAGAAAATAATTGAACTTATTATAGGGAAGTATAGAGATATCCTATTTAAAAGAGGACGGGATTCAAATCCAGGAAGAGATCCTTCTTTCTATTAATTTGATAGAAAATTGTTTTTTTCCTGTATATGCTTTTGATTTTCGATGAATGAGCATGTGATAATGCTTTTACTTCTATTTTATAAATCTAAAAAAAGATAAACTAGGGGTGGTATACGGATTCGACGGATTCAAACAGTAAACCTTGTCGGTAAAACAGATCAAACGAATTATTATCGAAATGATTCGAACAGAACACCATTCACAGCTTATAGCTGCTAGGACGATGGAGTTCATGATGGCAAGCGGCCACGGTTGCCGGATACAAAGGTTGAAAAACACATCATGCACGTAAATATGTACAGTATAAGATCTAATCGTATATGTCCGCTGAAACGAAAGAGTTACGACATGAAAGGTAGTGAAAAACAACGAGATAAATCTACTCCTCAAAAGAATTCAAACGGTCGACCGGTTGCGACAAAATTTGACAACATTAATCTTAAAAAAAAATGTAATTTTGGTCCAAAATTGAGAAATTACAATGGACGACTCAAAACCGATCATGGGAATATAATCACAACGGCAATGTGTATACATTCTGTGTACATTTATGTCGGATCGAAACACATTGTGTGGATTAGGTAGGATTAGGTTAATGGTTAAGGAAACGTGAGCACACAACAAGTGTACCTCACACCCATTGACGGCCGTTCCCCGCGTGCAAATATACCACTAACGGCCGTTCCCCACAGGCAAACATTTTGGGTGCTGTCTTGTAAGAGCATCTCCACCGGGGGCCTCCAAATGACCCTACAAAGGCACAATGGGGGTCCGGACGCCAAAATCGGCCACCACCGGCACCGCCAAAGGGTCGGGCCTTGCGAAATCATGTCCGGCACTCCCGAGTGCCGGACATGGGGCGGACATGGCCTCCGACAGGGGTGGCCCGCCCGTCATACGCACAGCGCCGGGCGTCCAATTCCCCTTCATCTACATTGCCGCCCCGGCTCCAAAATTCTGGATCTTCCCTCCATTTCCAAAACCCTTGCGCCGCCGCCGCGACCTCCTCGCCTTCCGCCACCATGCCGCCCAAGGCCGTCGGCCTCTCGAAACCGAAGGCTCGCAAGCCGCCGCCGGCGTCGCAGCCGAAGAAGAAGGCGATGAAGCGGGAGCCGCAGGAGCTTCCTCCGCCACCATGCGCACAGCCGCTTCCCAACTTCGGCAAATCAGGCGACTGAATGCGAAGGACCGCCGAGATGAGCCGTCGCCAAAAGATACCGCCGAGATGTTGATCGCCATGAGTCAAAGTAGCTCTAGCCCAGCCGGCGTCGGCGGCTTTTGCGGGTCGCCGTCTGCCCCGGCCTTCTTCGAGGACCCCTACTACCAGTCGCAGCTTTCGCGGCAGTCCATCTCCCCCGACGAGCCGAGCATCGATCTGAACGAGGCGCCGGTGTTCGCCGACTCGCCGGCGATGCGGCAGAAGGCATCCAAGAGCGGCGACGCGACCGCTTCCCGCGGCCACCTCTTCGGGCATGAAGGTGCGAACGCGGCCGACCCACTCGGCCAGGTGCGTGCTATTTATCTTGATGATATGTTCATTTATTGTCTTGCCCGGCGGATTGTTGTTGTGCGCACTTATTGCCGGCGCCGGATGCAAATTGTTGGTGTGTGCACTTATTGCCGGCGCAGGAGGATGCAAATTGTTGGTGCGTATGTAGACTCATTGCAATGTGTGTCGCCGTTTTGTAACGTAGGATGGTGAAAGGACAAGGATGTCGCCTAGAGGGGGGTGAATAGGCGATTTAAAAACCTTTCCGGTTTAGGCTTGATAATTGCGGAATAAAACTAGGTGTTTAAATTAAAAAGCTAACAACCTAAATATACTAGGCTCACCTATGTACACCAACAACTTATGCTAAGCAAGACAGGCAACAAAGTGATAGCAATATAGAATACTTCAAACACGAAGGCTATCACAATGTAAAGTGCATAAGTAAAGAGCTCGGGTATAGAAATAACCGAGGCACGCGGAGACGAGGATGTATTCCCGAGTTCCTCCTTTTTAGGGGAGTATGTCTCGTTGGAGGGGTGTGAGTTTCAAACTCAAGACACCACAAATGGCCTCACCCTATTCTCCGATGAACCTTGCCCAAAAGTTCGGTTCACCTTCCACTATTGATTTTCTTTTGGGCGGAAATCGAGTCCCTTACAACAATCTTCAGGCACAACCCACAAAAAGATTGGGAGCTCCCAAGTGGCGACAAAAGGCCTCAACCGCCACAAAAGGCGTCTAGGGTCCAAAGACCCAAGAGTAACAAGCTCACGAACTTTCACTTTCACGAATCCTCGTGGAGAGCACAAACCGATGCACAAAAGCAATGGCAAGAGCACAATTGATCAAATCCTTCACTCTCAAATCCCACCAAAAGCAACTAATGCTTGTGGGGGGAGAAGAGAGGAAGAACAATGAAGAACACAACAAAAGAAACTCCAAGATCAAGATCTACTAGGTTCGCCTCACTTAGAGGAGGAATGGATTGATGGAATTGTAGATCTAGATCTCCTCTCTCAAATCACTCAAAGATATGCAAAAATTATGGGAGGAATTGAGAGAACTTAAAACTTTGGAGGTCAACAATGGAGGAGGAGAGAGAGTGCCAAAGCTTAGTGAAGCTGGAGGAAAGTGGAGGGGTATTTATACCCCCTCCCTAAAAGTGGCCGTTGGGGAGGGGAAAATTTCCTGCGCGACGCCGGCCTGGGGCCCAGCCTGGCCGGCCTGGAGGCTGGCCGGGTGCCTGAGGCGACCAACCTGGAGCCCAGCCTGGGCTGGCCTGGACATGCTGAAGGAGGCTGGCAGGGTGCCTGAGGCGGCCAGCCTTGAGCCCAGCCTGAGCCGGCTTGGCTTTGCACTGGAGGCTGGCCTGCCAGAAAATTCAGAAATCAACGACACCAAAACGGACAAAACTTTCGCATACGAACTCTGTTTTCGATGTTCTTGGGCTCGTTGAAATCACCACAACGAGCTTTACAAGATTATGCAGAAAAACATCATTGTTCAATAAGGGAGGATAAAACCAAATGATCAAAGGTAAAACCTTTCTATAAAAGAACAACCGGTAAATCCTCCAACATCAAAACTCAACAAGATAATCATCAAGACTCTGTTTTCTATGATCTTGGGCTTGTTTCGAAGATAATCACAAGCCCTACAAGATCATGCATATACACATCATAGTCCATCACGTGAGGAGGAAACCACAAGGAGAGAGTTTGACCTCTCTAGAAAAGATAAGCCGGTAAAACCTCCAATATTAAAAACGCAACAAGATATGCATATGAAATCCCTTTTTGATGAACTAGAGCTTGGTATGGAGATGAACACAAGCTCTAAATTCTCACATGGATAAAAGCCAAATAAGAACCAAGAAAGATGATATGCCAAGTACGCAAAGGTTTGAGCTCTCCACAAAGATGCGATCAAGTTACTCACTTGAGAGCCTCTCTTAATAGCACGCCGTCTATCCTATAACCCGGTCTCCCACTAACATGATGAGACCGGTAAAATAGAAACCTATCAAGATAATACCTTTGCCTTGCACATTCCACTTGAGCTAGATGATGACGATCTTGACTCCCTCAAGTTGGAACACCTTTCTTGATTGTGCTTGCTATTACATGCTTGATGAAGACTTCTTCAAATACTCCCCCATACTCCATGATGGGAGAGCCTTGCTAAGCTCCGTCTTCATGTATCCACTTGCACTTTATCTTCTTCTCTTGATGTATATGATGGCTTGGAGATAAACATGAATGTTCACCCAATCTTATTTCCAAGCCATGCTTGCAATAAGCTCAACTCTAGATGACCATTCTTCATATAAACCCTTGGATATAACCTTGGTCATCATATAATCTTCTAGAGTCCAACACATGAACTCCAATCTTCTTCATGGACAAGATCTATAAAGATATCGCAATGCAAACATTAGTCCATAGAGTGTCATTAATTACCAAAACCACACGTGAGGACACATGCACTTTCAATCTCCCCCATTTTGGTAATTGATGACAATCTCTTTTGAGAGGGTTTATAATATGGAAATTAACGAGCTAGAGCCAATTGTACTAACATCAAATACTACAAAAGTATGTGATGTTAGTCCAACAACATATATAGAGCAAACTCTCCCCACAATCTATGCACGTGTGTATGAGCATGAATTCATTGCATATATTGTCAACCATTACCGGTGGTGGAGTTTCCACTATATACAAAACCAAGCAACGAAATGCAAAGGCAAGAAGGCAAATACTTAAGAACAAATCAAAGTACAAAGTCAAATGTCATGAACCCTCCAAAACTTCTCCCCCATTGGCAACAATTGCCAAAATGGGAAAAAGCTTTAGAAGGCCAACATAGTGAGAGTTCTTCCACGAGTTTAACTTGTCTCATAAAATGAGTAGAATCAAATGGACAATTCCATTGATCAAAAATAGGAGGAAATCAAACTATATTGAGAATCCAAGAATTACAACAAAATAGCAAAGTGAAAGATACCTCAACAAAAGAGGCAAGCAATGAAAGGATCCGAAAAACAATTGGACACAAGAAGATATTATGATAAGATCAACCAAGTGTTCTAAAATCAAGAGAGAGCTCCCCAAGGTATGTGCACAAAGTAGGATTTGCATTTCATTATGGAGTGCACAACATGGAATCATCACTCCCTCCTAGACAATTTTAGAACACAAACAAGTGAAAGAGAGTATTTTTAGAATACCAATTAAAGATGTAACTACTCTTATGTGTGTAAGTTTCTAAGTAGACATCAATCATGAAGATATAAGTCTACAAAGAAACATGCACACACAAAATAGATACTAATGTGAAGAACATGATATCCTAGTGGACGTCATATATATACCAATATGATCTTTGCTTTAAAGCATAGCACAAAGCTCAATTTTATCCTAAAAGGATATAAATGAACTTCCAACAAAATCTCATCATAGCATCAAGAAAATCCACAAGGGAAAAAAGATAGTTAGGATGCTCCGAGAAAGATAACAAGTATCACAAAGGGCAAATGATTTTGCAAATTCATCAATATTGCATATGAGAGACTTTGAGAAGAATTGCTAGATTAACGTATTTGGGATTGGAGAATCAATAAAATGATTATATATATTCCCTTGATATGTAATCATCCCGGCTTGCTCACACTTGCAATAAAAATGTTTTGATAAAGGCGTTGCGAGAACACATCAATTGCAATAAAAGATTCATGCCAAGAAACAACCTACACAAGGTTGAAAGCTAGTAAAGTAGGCATGAGGTAGATATATACTTGTTACCGAGATAGCATCGGTGATGTAGAGGATAAGAGTTCACGATCATCCAAGCTTGGCTCCAATAAACACATGGTGACACCACCTTCTTTGTATATGAGACAAGCTTCCAATGCATCTCCAATGTACCTAAAACAAATTCAAGTACAAAATGGTACCCAAACTCATTGGGTCCAAAGTAGTTAGAGCAACTACAATACATAGGACAAACTCCACATAAATATGTGCATATTGATATGAAGTTGAATTTCATGCACATCTTAGCCATTTAGGATTTGATGGAGTTTATCCTATATATTGGATCAACGAAAGTAAGCATGCAATAAGATATACATATAGTAAATATGCATGCATAAGACTTCCAAGAACCAAACAAAATACAAATTGGACAAAACACCAATTAAACCAAGAAAGCACACACAAGTGTGCCAAGGAAGAGAATTATCCAAATTATATCAAAAGACCCAAATCAACACATGATTGAAGATACCATGTTGAAAAGATATCAAACGAAGGTAAGATACGAAATGATGAAAATACCATCAAGGAATAAACCAAACCCTCTACACTTCTCATGATAGCACAAAGTACCAAGACGAGAAATGTTTGTCTTCCAAAGAGACACGTCATCGGGATCAAATACACGTTGAAGACAACTAATGTTCAAAAACATATAGGATTGCTCCCCCAAGATTTGTGCATTATTTATGATCTTGCATTTGAATACAAAATGCACACAAGTGGGATCATCACTCTCCATATATATTATTCAAACAAAGGTCATGTTCAAGAAAGAGCAATAAGATCCAATACCAAATTGAAAAAAATGTTCTACTCAATGTAGGATAGCTTTCCCAAGAATAGTGCATTATCTCGAAGTATGACTTTGAATGTAAATGCACAAGAATGGGATCATTGCTTTTCCTAACTCAAGAAAGCACAAAGCAAAATTTGAGTAGAGCAACAAGGATCCAAAAGATACAAGGAAGACAAGAGAGTTAGATCAACACAAATCTATGGCAATAAAAAAAAAAGGCAAATCAAAGCAAGAGCCAAAATGAAGATGGTCTATAAATTCCACCACAATTATGAGTATCACTTGTCATGGACAAGGATACCAATTGAAAGGACAAGGAGTATATGGAAATATTTCTCGATGGTATATAGGAATGAAACACAAGACCAACTTCACAAAAAAATAAGCAAAAAGACAAGGGGTAAGATTTAAAAGCCATGCTTAGAAAAATAGATATTCTTGATAGATTCAAATATTCACGCGAACATGCAAAGTCACTACAAAGAGTAGCTTGAAGCAAACGATTTCCCAAAAGGATATGTAAACATATTTGAGAAAACCATACCAAGAACGTCCATCACAAACAAGATCCAAAGAAGAGAGACAAAAGGCATTTAAGCAAATATGGAACTTGTTTGAGAAACATGCCACATAGGAATAAGATTATTTACAAAATCCATTCTAGGTGGCAATACCTCACATGTTCACATTTTCTAGGCTTGTAATATGCACATAGCTTATTACTCCCCCATAATGTGATAATCCAATCTTTTTTTTAACACGAGGCAAATAACACCAACTAGAGATAATTAATGAATATTATAGAATTTGAATTTCTCATGAGAGTGACTGATACGTCTCAAACGTATCTATAATTTTTTATGTTCCATGCTTGTTTTATACCAATTGCTACATGTTTTGCATCTACTGTATATCACTTTTATACATTTTTTGGGACTAACCTATTAACAAGATGCCGAAGTGCCAGTTCCTGTTTTCTGCTGTTTTTGTATTCCAGAAAAGCTAGTCTGGAAATATTCTCGGAATTGGATGAAACTACACGGGGGTCCCTATTTTTCTAGAACTCACCTGACGAAGCGAAGAAGCAACAGAGGAGGGCCACCAGGGCCCCACACGCCACTAGGGCGCGGTTCCCCCCTCTGCCGCGCCCTAGGGTGGTGTGGGCCCCTCGGGGGTCTCCAGCCGCCGCCCTTTCGCCTACTTATTCCCCCTGACGCGAAAACCCTAAGGGCATGAGCAAATATCCACGAAAAGTTCCAGAGACGCCGTTGCCGTCAACCCTAGCTCGGGAGGGTTCAGAACCTCTTCCCGGCACCCTGCCGGAGAGGGGAATCGTCACCGGAGGCTTCTACATCGCCATGCCTGCCTCCGGAGTGATGCGTGAGTAGTTCATCCTTGGACTACGGGTCCATAGCAGTAGCTAGATGGTTGTCTCTCTACTTTGTGCCATCATGTTTAGATCTTGTGTGCTGCCCTACATGATCAAGATCATATTATTGTAATGCTACATGTTGTGTTTGCTGGGATCCGATGAATATTGAATACTATGTCAAGTTGATTATCAATCTATCTTATATGTTATTTAAGATCTTGCATGCTTTCCGTTACTCGTAGATGCTTTGGCCAAGTAGATGCTTGTAACTCCAAGAGAGAGTATTTATGCTAGATAGTGGGTTCATGCCTCCGTTTAATCTGGGACAGTGACAGAAAGTTTTAAGGTTGTGGATGTGCTGTTGCCACTAGGGATAACCTAACGATGCTATGTCCACAGGCATATGTGTTTGTTTAAATTACGCGTTTTACTTAATGCAATTATCCGTTGCTTGCAACTTAATACCAACGGGGGACTCGGATGACAACCCGGCGGTGGACTATTAGTCATAGATGCTGTGGGATAACGGTCTATGTATCTTGTCGTAATGCCCAATTAAATATCATAGTAGTCATCATGTCATGTATATGCATTGTCATGCGCTCACTATTTGTCAATTGCCCAGCTGTAATTTGTTCACCCAACATGTTAGTTATCTTTTATGGAGAGACACCACTAGTGAACTGTGGACCCCGGTCCATTCTTTTACATTGATTAAACCACCACAAACTGCAAACTGTTCCTTTTTCATTCTCTGCAATTTAATACTCATTTTCCACACGAGACGTTTAATCCTTTGTTTTCAGCAAGCCGGTGAGATTGACAACCTCACTGTTTCGTTGGGGCAGAGTATTTTGATTGTGTTGTGTGCAGGTTCCGCGTTGGTGATCGTGTTGCGCCGTGCGACCACCAACAACCTTCTGAAGAGTTGCTGCTCCTACTGGTTCGATAACCTTGGTTTCTTTCTGAGGGAAAACTTGCTGCTGAACTGCATCATACCTTCCTCTTGGGGTCTCCCAACGAGCGTGTGATTCACGCCATCAGTGACATACCACATAGAGAGTAGATAATATCGATATATCAACACTAAGTGGTATTCCTCATGTACACACAATTTTAGGAGTGTGAAGTGCACGAAGCATATCACTCTCCCAAAATGGGATAGTCCATTAATCTCTCAAAAAGAGAGCCGCAAAGATAAGATATCAAATAAAAGCAATAAGGCTCAACACAAGTAAATGGTGTGCAAACCAACATACACATACTTGATTACTCAAGATAAGTAAGTAGAGAGCACAACACATACAAACACTAGCAAGGTACAAAACCTAACACATGCAAGGGTGCAAGCAACTTTCAATGTATATATGATTCAAATAAAAGTTACCGCAAGGAGGAACATTGGATATGAGATAGAACAATATAATCCAAATGACTTGACTTGAGAGAATATAATTGATGAAGATCCCTTAATTCTTCATGATGTAGCCAAGTCTCCAATGCCCTCCAAAACACCTATTGATCAAGTTTTAGCTTGTTGGTCCCCAACCAAGTTGGGTCCTAAGAGGTTAGTCACAATAGGCTTGGCAACCCAAATGGTGCTTTTCTTGACACCACTTTGAGTACCAACATATTTGGCAAACACATTGCCAACCTTATCCTTCCGAAGAGAATAAACATCATCAATATAATGGGGTTGGATAAGGTACCATTAGTGCATGAAGAAGCAAAGTGGCCCTTCTCACGGCATATGTAGCAACATTGGCTTCCTCCTTTCTTCTTAGTTGAATCTCGACTTGAGGAGGGTAGCTTGATTCTTCTTGGGAAGAGCCGTTCTTCAACTTGAGTTTGACTTGAGGCCGCTTCCCTTGTTGCTTCTCACTAAGAGGCTTCTTCTTCAAAGGGCAAGATCTAACATGGTGCCCTTCAACTTTGCACTTGAAGCAAACAATCTTGGCCGAATCTTTAACTTGTTCTTGGCCCTTGTTCTTCTTGATAGACTTGGACTTGTTCTTGTTATTGGAGTTGAATCCAAGTCCACTCTTGTCATTGGGGCGTCTTTGAACACTCAACACATTGTCAAGTGTGGACTTCCCAACATGACGCTTTTCCAAGTCTTTCTTCAAAGAAGCGACTTGGGCCTTGAGCTCTTTTAATTCCTCTACATGGTTAGTATCAACAAAAACACTAGAGGAAGTAGATGCTTCATTGTTAGAGCAACAAGGCATGGAAAGTAATTCATCACAAGATGTAGCAATATTGTGAGTGGATGAATCACAAGGACTAGCACATGGCAATAAAGCATTTAGAGTAGAAGTAGTGCCATTGTCCACATGAGGCTCACAAGATGTTACCTTTGTAGTGATAGCCTCATGAGCTAACTTTAGCTTCGCATGGGATGCTAGAAGATCCTCATTAGAGCTAGAGAGCTTTTCATGACTTTCTTCCAATTTCCCATACTTGCTAGTTAGCAACTCAAGTTGAGCCCTTAGCTCAACATTCTCCTTCAAAATAGATGCTTCACGAGAAGTGGAGTTAGTAGCACAAGCATCATTACATTAGAAATGGAAGAAGACAACTTGGCAAGCTCATCATTCAACCTAGCATTTTCCTCAATAATATTAGCATGATCACATGAGGAGTAGAGGAACTAGGCACATCATTTTTAGATAGTTGAGTTTGGAGTTGATCATGAGACTTGGTAAGGAGAGAGTGTTCACTTTCCAAAGCCTTATGAGCTTTGTCAAGTCTCTCTATATCCTCAATTAGTCTAGCATTGCCAACACCAAATTCAACTTTTTCCTTTTTAAGCACTTTATATTTAGCAATAGCATGATCTTTTCCTTAATGATTTTAGCAAAAATAAGATCATTTGTTTCATCAAGAGATTCAAGTTTCTCCTCAAGAGACACTCGAAGCTCATGCTCTTCCTCAAGAGCATTTTCTAAGGATGCTTTTTCCATAGCATCCTCTCTTTCGATCCTTCCCTTTTCTTCAATGATTTCCTTGCACTTAATAGCATAAGTCAAAATTTCACACAAATAAGAGCAAGCTTTACTACCTTTAGGGAGAGCACTAAAAACCATCTCACTCTTCTCCTTTAAGGAGTCAATATCATCTCTTTTAATCCATAATAATCCTCATCCTCATCATCACAAGATGTAGAGGGTTCCAAAGGTGAGATACCTTTGAATCCCTAGCCATAAGGCAAAAGTGAGTAATGGACGATGAGATGAAGAATTGCTTGAAGCACCATTGAGATCCATGTCTTGTTCCAACAAATGTTGGGATTCCTCTACATTGTTAGCCACACAAGTACTAGAGGATATGGAAGCATTATTTTCATGGCAACAAGACATAGAAAGCATATCATCATGAGATTTAGTTAAGCAACTAATACATGATATGCAAGGACTATCAACACTAGCATGTGGACATTTGAAGTGCTAGAAGAGTTTAAGTCCAAAGATAGAACATTGCAATGAGATAGAGATGAAGTATAGTCAATAGAATATTCACCATCAACAAAGCAATTTCTATCACCACTCACCATATCATTACCTTGTGACAAATCACATGTTGGTGGAGTGGAAGAAGTTGTGAACTCATCACGGCCGGAGGTGGAAGGAGAACAATCATCCTCAATAATGTTGGACACTTCATATTTATCTTGAAGCTTGGTCCAAAGCTCATGAGCGTTCCGAAAAGGCATGATTGATGCAAGAACTACATCGCTCAAAACACAAATGAGACCATTAGATACTTGAGTATCGAGATGAGAGTTTTCTCATCCTCTAAAGATAATTCTTGGGAATCCTTTGGAGGAGAAAAACCCACATCTACAATACTCTTATATAATTTGGACCCATGCCCTAAAAAGATTAAGCATGCGAATTTTCCAAACATCATAATTTGTGCCATCGAATATAAAAGTGGGATCGTGCACTAATTCTCTAAACGACATCTTTACTCTCTAGGCGGTAAAGCCCAAAAAGAGAGCCCAGGCTCTGATACCAATTGAAAGGACAAGGATGTCGCCTAGAGGGGGGTGAATAGGCGATTTAAAACTTTTCCGGTTTAGGCTTGATAATTGCGGAATAAAACTAGGTGTTTAAATTAACAAGCCAACAACCTAAATATACTAGGCTCACCTATGTGCACCAACAACTTATGCTAAGCAAGACAAGCAACAAAGTGATAGAATAAAGAATACTTCAAGCACGAAGGCTATCACAATGTAAAGTGCATAAGTAAAGAGCTCGGGTATAGAAATAACCGAGGCACGCGGAGACGAGATGTATTCCCGAGTTCCTCCTTTTTAGGGGAGTACGTCTCGTTGGAGGGGTGTGAGTTTCAAACTCAAGACGCCACAAATGGCCTCACCCTATTCTCCGATGAACCTTGCCCAAAAGCTCGGTTCACCTTCCACTATTGATTTCCTTTTGGGCGGAAATCGAGTCCCTTACAACAATCTTGAGGCACAACCCACAAAAGGATTGGGAGCTCCCAAGTGGCCACAAAAGGCCTCAACCGCCACAAAAGGCGTCTAGGGTCCAAAGACCCAAGAGTAACAAGCTCACGAACTTTCACTTCCACGAATCCTCGTGGAGAGCACAAACCGATGCACAAAAGCAATGGCAAGAGCACAAGTGCTCAATCCTTCACTCTCAAATCCCACAAAAGCAACTAATGCTTGTGGGGGAGAAGAGATGAAGAACACAACAAATGGAACTCCAAGATCAAGATCTACTAGGTTCCCCTCACTTAGAGGAGGAATGGATTGGTGGAATTGTAGATCTAGATCTCCTCTCTCATATCTCTCAGAGATATGCAAGAATCATGGGAGGAATTGAGAGAACTTAAATCTTTGGAGGTCAACAATGGAGTAGGAGAGAGACTGCCAAAGCTTAGTGAAGCTGGAGGAAAGTGGAGGGGTATTTATACCCCCTCCCTAAAAGGGGCCGTTGGGGAGGGGAAAAATTTCTGCGCGACGCCGGCCTGGGGCCCAGCCTGGCCGGCCTGGAGGCTGGCCGGGTGCCTGAGGCGGCCAGCCTGGAGCCTAGCCTGGGCCGGCCTGGACATGCTGAAGGAGGCTGGTAGGGTGCCTGAGGCGGCCAGCCTCGAGCCCAGCCTGGGCCGGTCTGGCTTTGCACTGGAGGCTGGCCTGCCAGAAAATTCAGAAATCAACGACACCAAAACGGACAAAACTTTCGTATATGAACTCCGTTTTTGATGTTCTTGGGCTCGTTGAAATCACCACAATGAGATTTACAAGATTATGCATAGAAACATCATTGTTCAACAAGGAGGATAAAACCAAATGATCAAAGGTAAAACCTTTCTATAAAAGAACAACCGGTAAATCCTCCAACATCAAAACTCAACAAGATAATCATCAAGACTCCGTTTCTACGATCTTGGGCTTGTTTCTAAGATAATCACAAGCCTACAAGATCATGCATATACACATCATAGTTCATCACGTGAGAAGGAAACCACAAGGAGAGAGTTTGACCTCTCTAGAAAAGATAAGCCGGTAAAACCTCCAATATTAAAAACGCAACAAGATATGCATATGAAATCCGTTTTTGATGAATTAGAGCTTGGTATGGAGATGAACACAAGCTCTAAATTCTCACATGGATAAAAGCCAAATAAGAATCAAGAAAGATGATATGCCAAGTACGCAAAGGTTTGAGCTCTCCACAAAGATGCGATCAAGTTACTCACTTGAGAGCCCCTCTTGATAGTACGCCGTCTATCCTATAACCCGGTCTCCCACTAACACCATGAGACCGGTAAAATAGAAACCTATCGAGATCATACCTTTGCCTTACACATTCCACTTGAGTTAGATGATGACGATCTTGACTCTCTCAAGTTGGAACACCTTTCTTGATTGTGCTTGCTAGCACCTGCTTGATGAAGACTTCTCCAAATACTCCCCCATACTCCATGATGAGAGAGCCTTGCTAAGCTCCGTCTTCATGTATCCACTTGCACTTCATCTTCTTCTCTTGATGTATATGATGGCTTGGAGATAAACATGAATGTTCACCCAATCTTCTTTCCAAGCCATGCTTGCAATAAGCTCAACTCTAGATGACCATTCTTCATATAAACCCTTGGATAGAACCTTGGTCATCATATAATCTTCTAGAGTCCAACACATGAACTCCAATCTTCTTCATGGACAAGATCTATAAAGATATCTCAATACAAACATTAGTCCATAGAGATTGTCATTAATTACCAAAACCACACATGAGAGCACATGCACTTTCAGATGGTGGCGACGAAGCGATGGCTCAACTGATCACCGGGGTTCCAACGTAGGCGCCGACGCCGATCAGTTCGGCCAGGGTGAAGAAGAGAATGGTGACCAAGTCCACGGCGAAGGAGGGGATGGCGAAGAAGAAGAAGGCGATGAAGAGGATGAGGATGGCGGCAGGAAGGCAGGTAACAGAGGGTGGACTTGGACCGACAAGGAGGACGTGTTGTTGTGTGAGTCCTGGATGGCCGTGAGCATGCACGGCACGGTCGGTGCCAACCAAATGAGGGATGCGTATTGGCTTCGCATCCAGAAGGACTACACCGAAAGAAGGTCGTATCCACCTCATGATGTGTTGTCCGCTCGCAATGAGAAATCGGTTGAAAGCCAGTGGGGCGTCATCTCGACGCTCACTAGCAAGTTCCATGGTTGCCACGAGCAAATAATGAATAGAGATGAGAGTGGCAAAAATGACCAAGACAAAGTAAGTCGGGCATCTTAACTTGCGTCTTATTTGAACCCGACCATGTTTACAAACATATTTGACTTGTGTTTGTTTGCGCAGTTGGACGATGCCCGCCACATGTACGTCGAGTTGGTCATGGATTGCAAGAAGCCATACAAGTTGATGCATTGTTGGGAAGCCCTTCGTGATTGCCCCAAATGGAAGCGTCTTTGCAAGGACCAAGACAAGGGAGATGAAAGAAAGCTGCCGGCCATGAGCGCGGATCATCCAGCAATGGGAGTCAAGGTGTGCAAGGCGACCGCCAGGGCTGGCAAGAAGACGACGGCCTCCTCGTGCAGCATCCAAGAGTCCGTGCAGCTCTACGTCAGCGAGGTGTCCGCGGCGACGGCCCAGAAGAAGCTACTTTTCGAGGCGGCCGAAAAGAAGTGGAATACCTTCTGCAAGATGCAACAGACCAAGCTCAAGGCACTGGCGTAGAAGGAGGAGCGTCTCTACATGGCCACCAACATGAGCGACATGAGCCCCAACCAGAAGGCCTAATTCGTGTCTGAACGCCGGCGCATCCAGGCTGAGAAGGCGGCGGCCGAAGCGGTTGTGGTCTAGGAATCTGAAGATGAAGGCGAGGAGGCCGAGGACGAAGAAGAGGAAGCCGACGCGTGATCAGCATGCACCATTGCGCCAGGGGGCGCCCTTTTGATGGCCGACATTGGAGACTAGTTCTCCGGTGCGGTCGAACCTATTTTGATGGCCGACATTGGAGATTTGTTCTCTGGCACGGTCGAAACTATGTCATGGCCGGGATTTGATATTTGTTATCCGGTACGGTTGAACAATTGGGTAGCCGCAACTAGTGGAGACTTTTATTAATGCATGCATGAATTTGACATTCGATTACAACTAGATATCCTAACAACTACTCGTCGTCATCTGAATCGGCATTAGGCGGCGGTGTTCCAGGCTCGTCGTCGGCCGACGCCGCGTCCGGAGTTCCCGGCTGCCACTCCGGTGCTGCTGCCTGGGGGACGGCCGGTGCTGCATGTGCACCAGCCACACGGGACGGCCACGGGATCAAGGTTCCCACGGTGAGTACGCAGGGCGTGCCGGTGATGGAGTTGCGGGCTCGTCCTCGGCGTCCTGCTCCTGATCGGCCACTACGGTCTCCTTGTCCTGCTCCTGATCGGCCACCACGGCCTCCTTGTCCTGCTCCTGATCGGCCACAACGGCCTCCTTCTCAGGCGACGACATGGCTAGCGAGTTGTGGGCGGTGGTGCGCGGAGAGAATGTGAACGACGTGCGGCCGGCGAGGATGGTTATATTGATGCGAACCGGTGCGAACGCCACCCCGAAGCGACGTGGCGGCGGTTGCACGTCCACACGAACCGCCGTGTTCCGACGTGACACGAAGGTGAACGGGCGGCGGTTCCTGTGCTCGCAAGGTGTTCGACCTAATACTCAAAATTAGGGCCGTTTGGGGGGGCGGGCCTTTGGGGGACGCCGTTGTGGGCTGCACCTTTCGCTTGGGCGGACATGTGTCCGGCACCCAATTGTGCCTCAATTTGGGGTGTCGGACACCCCATTGGAGGCCCCGGTGGAGATGCTCTAAGCAAACTGACGGCCGTTCCCCGCAGGCCAACATTTTGGGTGCTTTAAAGGCCTTGTAAGCAACCAAACAAGCCCTATCCTTACACTTTTGGTTTGCTTGACATTTTTATGAAGAATGATGCAATTGCAAACTTGCACATATCATATGTTCAGGAGACGACGACATAAAAAAGATCGTGTTGTTAGGTTCGAAAAAACCAGATCGTGCTGTGGACATCTGCACAATGTGCATAGTTTTGCGGTAATGGCTGGGCACGCAGTAGCCCCACATGCAGAGCTCCAAATTAATCTCGCGGAAATGGATTCAGAGGTTCATGTCATGGAGCTCGTCTCGGGGTTTATCAGCCTGAAGGATTCCCTATATACATTGGCCTGAACTTTTTATTCCCTTTCCAGCTTGAGCAATCTGAAGCATGCAGTTAGAAGTAGCACTACTGAAACACCGTGCGTGATATCTCTCAGTTTAGCTGCTCTGAAGTACTCCAGCGAGCTGAGCTCCGAGCGCCGTCAGCGTGACGGGCTTCTGTATCACGCCATTTATCCCTGACCGCTGGCACAACTCGCGGACGCGCTCATCGTTGCCGCCGTTGACCGTGAGCATGGCGACGACGAGCAACCAGCAGATGCTCCTCAGCTCCCTGATCCGGAGCGCCACCGCGAACGCATCCTCTGCCGGCGCGTCGAGGTCGAGAAGCACGAGCTGGAACCACGAGCCGGCACTCTCCAGCAGGCTCAGGCAATGGGCGCCCGACGGTACCGGCATCACCTGGCATCCGAGGTTCTCGAGGAGCACCCGGGTCACCTCCCGGCTCACGCCGTCGCTGTCGGCGAGCAGGATCCTCAGGCCGTCGAATCGAGGAATGGACGGTGGCGACGTTCGCCGGTGCACGCCCGATTGTGGAAGATGGAACTGTAGGACGACTGTGATGGGTCCTCCGTCTGATCCCGACGAACGCATGCTGCCGTTCATCATCTGAAGAAGAAAGAAATGAGCAAACAATCATCGAACCATTCGCCGATAGCTAGGAATTTTTGCGTCTTTTAATCAGCTTTGGTGCACTTTACCTGCACGATCTTGTTGCACATGCCGAAGCTAATCCCCATCTCGGAGCTTGCCGGTCTAACCGTTGGTGGTTCCATCCCAACCTGAAACCTGACACGTATGCTGCTGCAACCTGCAGATGATCGCATCGGAATCCAGTCTCGACCGAACTTCCCTTCTTCTCCCGCACTGCAGCTCTTGACTGAGAACGACAGGCATCCTGGAGCGGCGCCATCATCGCACGGCCGGTGGCTAAGCACAGTGCCCACCATGTGCACAAGGAGGTGGAACACTCTCGTCTCGTCGCCGACGACCCACTCGGGCAGCAGACTCTCCGACTGCGGCGAGAACACGACGCCGCTGCACCCGGACAGGCATCGCGCGACGGCCATCGCCTCCCTGACCAGCGCGTGGAGGCCGAACGGCGCGCGGCTCATCGTCAGCGCCTCCGCGTCGGCGTCGTTCGCCAGCGCCAGCGAGAGAGCACTCGTCCGGGCGATGGCGTCGACCACGAGCCTCTGCTCGGGGCGCATCCCGTGCTCGGCGACGGTGTGACGCAGCATGGACAGCAGCCCGGCGACGGAGTGCATCTGCCTCTGCATGGCGCCGCACATGGCACTCTGCACGGAGTGGATGGCATCTGTCGCCGTCGCCGCCTCGTGCTTCGCGTGCAGAAGAGCCCTGTGCTGCTCGCCCAGCCTCTCGCGGATCGACTGCCACTCCTCGAGCACCGCCGCGTGCGAGAGCGCCACGGCGACCTGGTCGGCGACGACCTCCACGATCTCGAGGTCTTGGCTGCTCCATCCTCCCGTGTAAGCGGGCAGAACCAAAACCAAGATGGCGTATGTGCTCGCCTCCGTCGTCCTTCCTCCTTCAAAATTGGAGACCTTGAGCATGGGCATCCGTATGGCGGCCACGGCTCCCGGGGGCTGTAGTTCGCCGCTGCTCGCTGCCGTCAGCGCCGAGCCCGGCCCGAGCACCTTGGCTGCCACGCTGGATTTTACGTTGACCACGTCGGGGTCATCGGCGGGGATAGAGCCCAACAGAACGTTGCCCTTGTCTCTCAGGCCCAGCCGGTGCACCAGCTGGAGAACGTCGTCATCGTTGGCTTCGTCGAGCCCGGACACCCAGACGGCGCAACTGTGGAGGCCGAGCGCGTCGGCGAGGTGGAGCAAGGTGGTGTGGAGGATGGCGTGCGGGTCAAGCGGGGAGGCGCGGATGTTGTGCGTGAGCATGAGGACGATGCGGGAGGTGGCCTCGACGCGTCGACGGATGAGTCCGAGGTCGCGGTCGAGCTGGCGCGCCTTGGCGCGGAGGAGGGCCTCCCGGAGCTTGACGCGGATGAGACGCGGATGAAGGTGAGGAGGGAGAGCGCGGTGGTGGAGGAGACGAGCGCGGCGAGGAGCTTGGCGGCGGTGGAGGCGAGGAGGAGCCCCGAGGAGTGCGGGTGGTGGTGGGTGAGGACGGCGAGCAGGTGGATGGAGCCGCCGAGCACGGCGAAGGCGGCCAGCTGGATCAGCAGCCACTTGAGCGGCGCGAGATCGGCGCAGGACGCGAAGTAGAGCAGCTCGAGCGGGATGGAGAGGTAGGAAGCCGCGATGATGAAGTCGCTCACCTTCTGGCACTGCAGCATCGAGTCCATCGCGCCGTCGCACCCGTCGCCGCAACGCCTCATCGGCATATCTCTAATCTTTCGCTCTCGCTCACCTTCTGGCACTGGAGAGATTTTGATTCTTGATTCTATGGTATCTGCTTGAATGCAAAGCTAGCAAGCTGTGGATTTGTAATTTCGCGCGAAAGGGGATCCCGGCCGGCACTCCGGCGTGGAGGTGACTGGTGGCGGAGCGGTGGAGAGGAGAGATCAGAGCGTCCATCCGTCCTGGGAAGGCGTGCATGCTTCGCTCGGCTTGACAAGTGCTGCGGCCAGGCCTGCATGCTTCGCTCGGCTTGACAAGTGTAGCTAACGCGCTGACATGCACCGCTGTGGCATGTCGACTAGTTTTTTTTTGTTTTTTAGATCGCATGTCGACTAGCTAACAGCCCATTGCAGCTTGAGCCTGTTCCGGCCTGACATGCCCCTCAGCCTGTTCCGGCCTTCTTACGAACTGTGGGCCGTTTCATCTCATCTGATCTCTATATGGACCGCGGTTGGATGGTCTGTGGCCCGACAGCTCACAGCACAAGGTCCCGACTTGAGAGTTAGACAGATTGATCTCAAAACAAAACAAAACAAAACAAAACAGTAATGTCTTTTTTGGGAAGAAAGCGCAGTTTCCATCATTGCTCAGCTTGAAGTTGATGTGTTGCGCAAACCATCACTTAGAATTATTTTTGCAGTTTTTACCGTACGGTGTATTAGTGTATATATATACTCGCCGTGCTTGTCCTTGTCGAAAACAAATGCTTGTGTCTACGCAAAAAAAAAATGCTTGCCGACTCACCGTGCTTGTGGACTCTTGTTTTCTGAATCTAGTGCATCATCTGTTATGTCCAGATTCAGTTAATTTCTCGGCATCCCATCGTGATCACCACTGAACTCAGCCATAGAGCGCACCATTCTCTCGCATTTTGTGTTGTCGCATATACCTGCATCTGCATGGCTGCATCATTCACGGTCTTGTAAGTAGTTGGCTAATGTCGCACCATCGTTTTCTCCACGCAGACACGATACGCTGCATTCTCGGCTTTTCCTTTTCAAAAACCAAAAACCAGAAAGAAATTGCAATTTCCACCATGTCCTACATTAAGTGTTGCACAAACCACCAATTGGAAATATTTTTTGCGTTTTCAGCACGTGGTGGTCTAATCCGTTGCAGTTTTTGCCAATTGGTCTTCTAATTAACTATTTAGCCCTAATGAAAGCAAAATTAAGCTGGAGCTCACTCCTCATTGCTTTAATAGATGCCAGAAAATTTAGAACCTTTGGAAAATCATAAAAAATGATTATTCACACAAAATTATGATATTTTTTGTCAAAGTAGGATGTACTAGGTGGATTTTTTTTATGAAGCATCAACGATTAGTCAAAAAAATCAATCTATATAGTTTTACAAATCAAACACTGAAACACATGTGACACACTAAACCAATCATAGAAAAATAACATCCAAAATCAACATTTTTTATCAATTACTTATAGGTTTAATAAACCTAGTTTTCAACATTAATTATCCATCCAAGAGTTTGAAGTTTTGAACAAATACATTTCGATAGACAATTTATGAACTTCTCGTTATGTGATTTAAAAATAAAACATGGGTATATGGATCATTTATGTTCAAAAATTAGGTACATCACACCGTATAAAGCATCTACAAAAAAGCATAACTTTGTACGTATACATGTTTTCCTTTGATTTTTCAGGATTATTATTTTCTAAATACCTGTAGTAAAAAATTTGAAAGTAAAAATTAATGCTACTTGTATAATAGAGTCTATTACATTCTAGTGTGCATACAAAAAAATCAAAAAACTGTTTGAATAATTAAATTTTTATATATTTTAAAAGAAATGTGTTCATGTAGCTGAGAATTGATATGCGGGGCCCATCTTCAATTTTGTTGTCAATAGGGCCAAAAGGTTGGTTAGGTAAGAGCATTTCAAGCAGACCCTAATATCCCGTGGAACAGTAAAATAATCGCCAGTTTATCGTTTTTGCGCAAAAAAAAAAAAACAACCCGGACAAACACTGCATCTGACCCCGACTTTTAAATTTTTTCGCCGCCGCCGCCCCGGATCCATCTGTGAGTGATTCTCGGTTCGATTAAGATAGAGTATACGGAGGATTTCGTAGTTCAGTCGAGTTTCCTTGCGCATTGTAGATGGATTTGAACCCGTGCGGAATTCTTTTGCTCGAGGACTCGTTTTCGTCCGACGAGTCGGACATAGAGACATTGCTCGAGAACCACCGGAAGCAAATGGTGGTGGCGGTTCTCGCCGTGAAGGAGCTCGAGCGAGGATCGAAAGTCGGCCGCCTTTGCATCCCTCGCAACCGCCATTTCGGGAACGAGCTACTCATGCGAGATTGCTTCGCGGAGGTACCTACGTATCCGCCTCACCTCTTCCGTAGAAGTTACCGAATGTGCCGATCCCTCTTATTTGATTTGAACCATTATTGTAATTTGGATTATTATTGTTGTATTGTACAATTAATTATTTTCATATTTTAGTTTATATTGGTTGCATATTTGTATGTCATATGACACATATGCGTTGAAATGGTGAAAAAAAAACATGTGTACTGTTTCGCTGCAGCCAAACAGATCCCGCAAAGCCGCGAGATAAGGGGTCTGCTAGAGATGCTCTATCTAACAAAGTGGTGAAAACTGCAATTGATTAGACCACGTCTAGGTAAATACAATACGGTAAAGCGTCCTACTTGTTTATACACGGCGCCGTTGATTTGCTCTTACCGGCAAGCTCGTCGATCGTGCAGATCATTTGACGACCTCTGGGTGATTCATCAAGACGTTTAATGAGAGAATACAATCCGCACATGTCACATCGATCATTTGACATTTACAACGAATTATTATATATTTCCTTCCTCAAAGAGCACCGTACCCATATTATATATCTTTCCAGCATCTGCTCCGAATAGACTCTTTGCTCAGGTTTTCATAAAAGAAATCGATGAGCTCGATCGGTACAGGTAGGCAAGCGACAGCCTACATGGTGTGCGGCGGCACCCACTGTCTGAAGCCTATAATAACTGATTCGCCAAAGAAAAAACCTATAATAACTTCCAGCTCAACTGCAAACTAGAATCGGCAGCATTGGATACCCGAGCTGCTGCAACTACCGTTTTGTTTCGAGTTGGCGAACGGCGCTCACTCTTCTGTACGAAAAAAATGATTGTGTTCGTCCTTGAGATCGGACGGCAACGTCTGGACCAAAATGGGTCGATCGGGATCATGGCGTTGCCAGTGGTTGGTTGTTGCCACTAGGACTGACGGACAACGTGGCAGTGAATCAGTGATTGGTGTGTATCTTGCTCATATTTGATTCAGTAGGTGATACTGGAATTCACGGTGTTTTTGCTATCCTTTGTTCAGAAACTAACATGTACTCACTCCGTTCACAAAAGGATGTACCCATCCCAGATCCAACTCGTGTGATGCTCTTCTAGTGGATGATGGGTATACGTGCATGCTCCAACATGCAACTTCGCATATATACAAGCATGTGGAAAAAATACAATTCTGTAAAATTGATTTTTTCTTATCTGTCGGCCACTCTCAAGTTTAAACATTGGATCTGACTTAGGCTTTGTGTGTCCTGAGGTGAAGCCATTAGCGTGGAAGAAACAGAGGAGAAGAAGGAGACCTAGTTCGCAGTTGTCAGAGCATCTCGAACACACATGATGCAAAATAGGGCACCCTAAAAATTTTAGGGCGCCAAAAAGTCGATTTTATGGCACCAAGATTTTTTTTACCATAGTACATGATGTAAAATAGGGCAACAGATGACGCAAAGTCAAGTGGCAATAAAACAACATGTGTTTATCTTTGTTTTTTTGACAATTCATGTGGTTAATCTTTGATATTTAGGCCATACAATTAGAATAATTTGTAGGCATACTTGTAGAATATTTCTAGAGTAGAATGTCATGGCCTGCTTTGTTCATAGAGAAGCTCTGAGCTAGATGTTGTGGAGCAAAAGGAGATATTTAGTTGAGGGTTTGGGCTAGGACGGGACAAAATGTGAGTTTAAATTGTGAGAAAGAGATTGTGTAGAAAAACTTGAACAATAATAGTCTACACCTTTGTCTTCTTACACTGGACAAAGTCGGAGTAGCAGCTAGTAGTTACAATAACTAATTCGTGGTTGGACATTTGGGAGGAGGGTGGTTTTGTACTTGGAGTCTATCAGGCATCAAACTCTAAATTTGACCCCTTATGTTTCACTAAGGTGGATAATTTTTTCAATGAGAGGCGATGTCCTCGTTGATAATGACTAGCTAGGCTTGAGTGATAACTTCGTTAATCTTAAAGTTTTATGACCGGTCTTTGGTAGACATTTTGTGAGTGCACGCTTTTGTTAGTGGTGTATATGTGTGCGGATTTACGTTTGTCGTGGGGTAATCACGGCAGATGCCATACGGGGTGGCTCAACTCGGGTGTGAGCCAGGCGACGTAGGATTCACAGAGAGGTAGCACACGCAGAGTTTACCCAGGTTCGGCCCCTCTGTATGAGGTAAAGACCTACTCCTGCTTGTATGTATTTGGATCTGAATGGGGTGTACAATGGTGTGCGCACCAGAGCTTGCGGGTGCTCCGGAGGCTATGGAATGAGATGAGTCTGCCTCTAGGGTTGCTCCTTGACGGCTTTATATAGGGAGCCGGCTAGGGTTTACAGGGAATGACGGGTTCTGCTGGCGGCGCTAGCTATCCTGCCTACAAGTGCGGCTTCGTGGAGCGCACTCTTCGGGATACACAATCGCAGACTGATTCGAAGATATCTGCTGCCGCCTCCCCGAGCCGTCATACCGGGATCCTCGGGGACCCGTATCCTGGAAGATGTACACCGGGTGGGCTTTGGGCCACCCGGCCTTGAAGGCCGACTCGGGGTCCTGGGCCTACCCGGTTGGGCATCCCCCATCATTAGCTCCCGAGTTCGTCAGGGACTCGTCTCCGGCTTGGTCTTCGTCTTGCGAACTGCCGGGTCGTGTCGTTGAACGAACTCCGGAAACAGAGAAAAAGAAACAACGGCTCGGAGTGGTGGATTTTGGCTTTTAACGTCCGGTCTAACTCAAGTTTTTGTTTGATGCCGGCTTGTGCCCGTCGGGACGTTTGCCATTCCGACTCGCCTCTGTGCGGGTTGTCCCCTCGTCTTCTCCGCCTGACGTCACGGCATCTTTGACCGCTTGTCCTGTAGTGTTTGTCTGTCTGACGCCGAGTCGACTGATGGGACTTGACGGCGCATCGACTGCCTCCACCTCGGGATGGAGCAAGGGTAATGATGATGTCTTTTGACCCGCACGCGCCTGATCCATCGGTCCAAAACGTCGTGACAGGGCGACGTGGCCAAATCTGAGCCGCGTTTTTCGGCACGCTTCCGTGGAAACCGAGGCGTCGTGCGGGAACCGAGGCGTCGCGCGACGTGGCGATAGCGGACGACGTGGGCGGCGCCATTTACTGCGGTAACGGCTCCACTCACTGTGCCTATTAAAGTGGCAAGGGAGCGCGGCTGGTGAGTTCACTCTCCTCTTTTTCCTCGCGCTCGCCGTTTCCCTTCCAAACAGTTCGCGCCCGAGCTCTTCGCCGCACCGCCGCCGCAGCCATTGGTCATTCCTGCTCCTCCCCCTCTCTTCCGGCCAAGATGGTGGCGCCTAAGAACAAGCGGGAGAGGTCGTCAGTGACGATGCAGGCGCTGGAGCAAGCCGCCAACGAGGGTTTGTTGCCGCCGGCGTCGGAGCGTCGGTGGCGCATCGCCTCCGCGGATCCACGCCCGCGGCCGTCGCCGGGCGAGTTCGTCGCCTTCCTCACGTTCCTCGAGCGCGGGCTGGGCTTCCCCACGTCAGAGTTCTTCCGGCGCTTCCTTGACTTCTACGGGCTACAGGTACACGACCTGACGCCCAACTCGATCCTCCATCTCGCCTGCTTCGTTACCCTGTGCGAGGGTTACTTCGGGTGCGCCCCGTTCTTCCCACTGTGGTTGTGGATCTTCCACGGCAAGCTGGGGAAGGGCGGTGACATGTCGCCTTGCGACGGCCTCAACTTCCAAGTCCGCGGCGACGTCGACTACCTGGATCTCGGCCTCCCCTCCAAAGTGTATTGGAGGAAGTCAGGCTTCTACATGCGGGAGCCAGCGCCTGACGGCAAGATCGGGATTCCTTGCTTCTCGCCATCGCCGAGCCGGCCACGCAATCTTCAAGAGCTGCCGCGCGACGCTGACTTGCCCATGGTGCGCCAGCTGATGGCGCGACTCCAGGAGTTGAAGAAAGGGGGGCTGACGGGTCTGAACCTCATCGCCACCTGGGTGAAGAGGAAGATCGCGCCTCTGCAGCTCCGGCGCTCGCTGATCTGCGAGTACACGGGGACGAAGGACCCGCAGCACCATGACCCGACATTGTTCGAGTCGGTAGAGCAATTCACGCTGCGGATGAAGCGTATCACGGTCCACCCGGCTCCCGAGTGGATGTGGGCGGCTTGGAGGCCTTCTCCGCCAAACATCCGGCTCCTGAGGTGAGTCCCTTTGCTTGACGATTCGAAGTACTTTCCTTTTCTTGGTCTTTTTATACCGATCCTTCCTGCTCGTCGAATTCAGGAGTTCCGATCGCTTGTTGGGCTGCCTCCGACCCGCGGAGACGCTCCCACGGTGCTCGCCGGCCCCAACGACGTTGTCGAGCGCGACTCCGATGACGAAGCCGACAGCGCCACCATGGCCAACGAGGCCGCCTTCTCCTCCCGCCAACCGATCCCCATCCTATCTGAGGATGAGGAGGAAGGAGAAGAAGGAAGAGAAGAACGCGCCGGGTCCAAAAACCTGGCGCCTGCTGAAGATGATGATGAAGATGACCAGCCGCTCCGCATCCGGCGGAGGCGTAGGCCTGCGGCTGAGGACGCCGGGCCCAACTCCAAGCGCTCCAAGTCGGCGAACTCGACGCCGCCGCCACCGGAACGATCGGCTGGGGCTGCCGTGCAGCGCACCGTCGTTGCCGAGCGGAGGCAGAAGGCCTTGTGGGACATCCCTGCGAGGGCCCGCACCGACTCGCCTCCTGCGCCTCGTTTCCGAGGGGTTCGGACCTCGACTCTCCCACCTGCGGGTGACAAGTCTGCTGCTGATCCTCATCCGAAGTTCCGTTGGAAGCGCTATCTTGAGTTTGACCCGTGCGAGTGTCGCAGGGCTGAGGACGCGTCCCTCAGCGACATGGAGGACGCGCTGGAGAGCGACTCCCAGCGGGCGGGGCCTGTTGCGCACGTCACGGAGCCGACTGCGAGAGCGCTGACTCCTCCGCCTTCCGCCGGCGGAGGCGACGAAGTTATTGTGCCCCTCGATGTAACACCCCGAAAATTGAACCCAAATTTTAGTGGTGTTTTCCGACAACTGAAAAACTTTTTCCTCTTATTCTAAATATTTCTTCAAATCTTTCGAAGATGATTTGACTTGGAAGTTGCCTTCTCAAAATTTCCCAACAAATCCATGAACCAGTCCATCACCCCCAACAATTTTGTGCTTAGGTTTTCTCTCGGAAACCCTAACCCTAAATATCGGAATCTTTTAATCATTTTCTCCCCCTACAAAAGGAAAGCCCATTCCCTTAGCTCTAGAAATTCCACCCAAAAATACCAGAGGACCCCATGTCCATATAAAGACAACCCATGCAAAAATATTGCATACTCCAATGCAATATTTCCAAGTTAGCCAATAATTTCAAAACTGCCATTTCTAGTCCAGAAATGTTTTAACCAAGCTAGGAACCTCCAGAAATTCTGATAAATTCAGGGAATGCATATTTTGGCATTTCCTCCATTTCATCTTTCGGAGACAAACCCATTTGAGCAATATTTAGACCACTTCCTTTGTAAGCCCAAATAGATGCCATTTTGAGTTCGTCAAGCAAACCCACACCTAGAAAATTCCTATGGCCATGATACTTGAAAATATTGACCACGTGGTCCTTAGACACACAAATCCAGTAGATCACCCCAAGGTGAAGCATGGAACACCACTTTTCCTAAATCATGCCATTATGGTCATTTTGGCCATCTTATGGAAAACCAATTTCCCATCATCCAAATGACCTCAAACTCCTTGGACACTCTCCCCTGACCACAACAACCCATGCCTAATTTTTGGGAATTTTTCTGGGATGTGCAAGGCCCCGGTCATTTCATCGAACACCTTCGGTGTTTTCAGTTCTCTGAAAATGTTATTCTGCAAAGTTTCGAGTCCCTGAGTGATTCTTGTTTTGGTGTGTTGGTCTTGACCTTAGGAACCCAGTGGTGAAAACCCCATCGCGTTTGGACCCCCGAGTCATCGGGAACGCAACGATGTCGCCGTGTCGTGCTCCGGACGTCCGGGACACGCGTTTAGGGAAGACCTAGTTTCCGCTTACTGTTTTGGATGGTGCCTAATCACTCGGCTGCAATGCACCTCGTGCCTCCCCTGTGCACCCAGCTCCTCTTATCCACTCCACCGACAGAATAGTGCCATGGAGGAGGTGAGAGCTTCCCGTGCTTTTTCCCCTCCCCTGCATTTAAGCAGACCCCGAGACCTCCCTGGAAGCACAGCTCGCTCACCTCACTTCCCTCTCTCCCCTCGTTGCTAGCTACCCCATCCCCAGCTTCGGATCATCCGAAAAATCCACCAGCACCGAAGCCCAATCCCAGTCCACCATGGTCGTACCCACCGAGCTCGCGTGCCTCCCGTCCATGCCGTCCCTGGCCCTCTGGAGCCCAGGCCGAGCGCGGCGCTGCCCTGCGTGACCGCTGCCGCCGTTGGCCGGAGTCCACGCCGTCCAGGCGGGCAGGGCCATCGACCTCGGTGTCTTCCACGCGACGGCGACGTCGGCGACGTCGGCCAAGCCGACCCCGGCTTCCCTGAGCACCTTCCCGAGCGCGGCGGAACTCCAGCGCCACGCCGCCGTCCTCGGCTTGCCTCGCCGGGCTGCCGTACGCCGGCGGCAACCTCCCCCGAGCGACCGAGGCATCGAGCTCGTGCGTGACCCGAGGGGAGCACCCCCGCCGCCGTCTCCGCCTCCCCGGCCGCGGCCCAGCGCCGCCACCCCATCCTCGCCGCTGGCCTGCGCCACGGCCATCCCAGCCGCCCCTCGCCGGCGTCGGTGACGCGGCCGAGCCGCCGTGCGCTACCTCGCACGAGGAAGACGACGTGCGGGAGGTCAACGCCTCTGGATCGATCGATCTGTTATCTCCCTGGCGTAGCAGCCCAGTAGCACGCAGCAGAAGCAGCCCAGCCCAGGTGGCCCACCAGCGGCCCAGCCCAGTGCACAGCGCAGTGCAGCACCGTAGCAGGCCGGCAGGCCCATCTGCGGCCCAGTCGCGCGACGGAGCGGCCCGTGCTGTTTTTTTTTTCCTGCGCGGTTTATTTTTTCCTGGTGAGCAGCAAATAACTATCTGTCGCACGTCGATATCTTTTGATCCGTAGCTCCGTTTGGAGCGAATCAAATTTGTAAATTCTTAGTTTGAGACGGTCTGTCCAGTAGTATAGTTGTTACATCTTTGTAAAATACTTGTATGACCAGCATCGTGTGTGCATGCCTAGGGTTTTTCCGAAGTACCGGCCGACCGAGACCCTGACCCTCGACGTGTCCGTGACCCTCCAAGCCAAACGGCGTCGATCTTCGGAGGCAAGCTAACCCCTTGCTATAAACCGTCCAGCAATCTTTGTTTGTTGTTTTGCTTGTTGCCTGCCGAGTATTATATGTCTGTCTGCTTATTGTTATATTGTTTGTGCCTGTCTACTGTTATTATCACATCTCTGTTTGTTGTCCGTACTTTTACATGAGCATTGTATTGCTGCATATGACATGTTGCATTTTAAATTATTGCACTTCTTTATATGCGTATCTGTGCAACACTCCCATTTCCGGGGCAATGGCAGGGTCTCCCGCCTCAGCCGAGGAAGTGGGGGAATTATTACAACTGTGCGTCTCGCTTTGCGGGGCTTTGTTTGGTTTTTCAACTTCTTCAACGCCGAGGTGAGGTGCGGACGAATGTCGGCTTATGATCCTCGGGGTTGGGGGCATTCGTGTTAGTTGCCTTTGTCCCACCGTCAAATATGGTTGGCATATGCCATCCGGACTGCGATGCTGGGAGCTGACTTTTCCGCGGTTCTTTTGCCGAGATTGCTGACACCACGTCGAGGTAACCTTCGAGTGGAATGGATGCTCTCTCATTTTTATGAGTGCTTTTCGGTTATTCTTTACGATGACACTCACACTTCCGGGGCAATGGCAGGGTCTCCCGCCTCAGCCAAGAAAGTGGGGGAAATATTATGCTTTTATTGTAATATTTTATCACTAACCCCCGAGTGACACCGGCCGGGTCTCCCGCCACCGTCACCCGGGTATTATTGTTATTATTGATCTGTTGTTTGTTCATGCAAGTTTTATGTTGTTATTGTTATGTGCTATGCTTGTGTTGCTTGTTGTTTGTTGAAACTGATACTTGCAGGTTGTTGTGTTTGTTTATCGTGATTGTTATGTTGGACTAACCCCTGTTGTTTGGACTTGTGATGTTGAAACTTGAATAAATTAAAACAACCCTCCAAGCTTCGATAGGGTCAGTCCATAGTGCCACCAATCTGAACATTGAACGCACTGCCACTGTCGCTCACATGGGCGGGCCTTGGCCTACGTAACCTATCGAGCCTCCTTTGATGCCACCCTTTTGGCAAGTCTAGTCGGTTACCATAGTTGGTCGGGGCTAGTCTTGCGAAGGTTCCGGAGCTAGGCGTTGCCCATAGTTGGGAGCGTGCCGGATTCACTTCTGCATAAGGCATAGAGTTATGTCGGTGGCTATACAAGGGGTGTCTTGGTAGCGTGAACGGTCAGGTGAGTGTATCTTGCTGAGTTCGCCTTAAGGATGTTGTCCTAAAGTACCGGCTCAGTGTGGTGCACTTAGGTGATGGTATCTGCCACCTCTCGAGAGTGTCTAATCTAGATGTCTAGCCTCGTTCCAAGGTTATGGAACAACAGTTCAGAGTCGGTCACACTGTGTGTCCTCGTCGAGTCCGGAGGCTTAACATAAGTCTTGTTTGAAAGAAAGATGAACAACCTGATTCACTAAATGAACAATAAGTTGATGCAGGGAATGTTACTTGTGAAAGCCAGAGTTGGCTAGAAAGAAAGCCATAGTTGGCTAGAATGAAGCCAGAGTTGGCTAGAGGCTTGAAGGCCTAGATGTTGTTGAATGAGAGACGTGATCTCATTCTAGCAACCACGAATTATAAGATTTTACACTCGTTTATTCGTCACAGGTAAGCTCATTGTATGATTGCCGGTGCACGATCCAACCCCACCTGGCTTGGACTCTGTACCGGTAATACCCACGTTGCTTGCTTATGACCTGTTTGGTTGTCAATGCCATGCTACTTTCATGCCATGTATCTAGAGTACACTTGCCATGTTGTAGGATATTATTTACAGTGTATGTCTTGTTGCATGATTGTTGGATTGTTTGTAGTGAGGGGCAATACTTGCTGAGTGCATAACAATGTACTCACGGGCCTCGTGTTTTGGCCAGATTTTGGCGAGGATTCATCTTCTACCTTAGCAAGGAGATGGAGCAAGAGCGTGCTAGGATCAGTAGCCCAGCCAGATGCCTGTGGATTGGAGCCGCTCCAAGCCGTTGCCTTAGTCGTCTTCCGCTGCCAGTTAAACCTCTGTATCGTTCCATGCCTGGCTTGATATTTTGTCATGCCTTGATGGCCTTGTAAACCGTGTGTAGCACTCCTTGTGCCTGATTGTGTAACGATTTCCATTATGTTACACTGTTGTGACGTGCGGCCAGATATCCTGGGCTGGCGCACGGGACGACTGCCTCTCTGGAGATATGTTCCAGGGAGGGGTGTCACACTCGACCCGAGGGGGCCACTATTGATGACACCGTGCCGGCTGGCACAGGGGACGCCACGCCTGTGCCGGAGACGGCGCTGATGGTGACGGCGACTCGCGCCACCGCGACGGCTTCCTCATCCGGTGGGCTGACTGCCCAGCCCCCGGGCTCCGTCCCGGGTGCGTCCGCTCCCAGGCCTGACTTCCGAGCCGCCATCCAAACAGCGATGGATGCGCACCAGGTACGTAGAATCTTTCTTGCACATGTTGCATCCGTAGCATATATGTAGCCCCCAAGGCCCGAGTCGTGTTCGTAGAAAGCGGCTTGGGTCTTCATAGTCTTCTGGATGCGATGTTTGGCGAATAACGTAGTCCCCGGTTTGCCAATGTCGAAGTAGAGGCAGGCCGGTGGCGGGTGTAGATGCATATGCCACTCGGGACGTAGCCCCCGAGTTCCTGACTCGGCGTATTTTGTTTTTTTGTTGGGGCTAGCCCCCGGGTTAGCAAATGTTGGTGTAGAGGTAACCCGTGGCGTAGCCCCCATGCCTCTTCCTGATTGATCACTGTCTTGTGTACTGCAGGAGCTGTCCTGGCTCCTCGAAGCCGAACAGCAGGAGACCCGCCGCCTGCAGGAGGAGCTGAAGAAGGCGCGCGACGGCTTCATCTCCGTCGCTGAGCACCAGCAACTGCTGGCCGCGCAGGAGAGCCGGCACACGCAGGCGTTTGCCGTGGTGCAGGAATCCTGCGAGTGGCTCAGCAAGCAGAAGGAGGAAGCGGACGCCGCCCTCACCCAGGCGACCAAGGGGTACGGCGAGGACCTCGAGAAGCTCGAGCGCAAATCCGTCGAGGCCGAGCGTGAGATGAAGGAGCTGACCGAGCGGCTTGCCAGCCTCGCCGTTGGCGTCTGGGGTAAAGCTTCCATGTGACTTATCACGTTTTGTGCCTGCTTGACTTGTGGCATTGTTGCTGATTTTTGTTCTGTTGAACAGGCGAAGAGACGGCTGGCCTGACGTCTGCGGAGCACGTCCACCGGCTCGGTGTCTTCGCCCGTGACGTTCACGGCTTGGCCAGCAAGGTCGTCCAGATGCTGTCGCCCAAGGAAGGTGTCCCCGCACCCGTCTGCAAGGTCTTGCGGGTTCTGGAGCTGATGCCCCAGGTGATCACCTGGGTGCGGGAGTCGTCCGCCCGAGCCGGCGCGTGCGTTGCACTCGGGCTTGTGCGGGGCCGGTGGCCGGTACAAGCAGACGAACGTGGACAAGATCACGGCCAGCATCCCGACCGATAGCAGCGGCCGGGAGATAGATCTGCAGCCGTGCTCGAATACTGCGCCCCTTACGCCTGCCGGGCTGCCAAGATGGTCGACCACGACGACTTCGTCTTCGACGTGGTGCCTGAGGGCAACGACCTTGGCGAGCTGGCGGACAGGGAGCCGGCGTCGGACTACCTTTTTGCAAGGGCTTCGGCTCTGCCACCGCCGGCTGCGACGAACGAGGCGTCGACGTCTTCTGCTCGGGCGGCTCCACCGTCTTAAAGTTTGCTCCCCTGCTCTCAAAAGAGGATTATTTTGAAGTAGTTAGGGTTTATCGCCTGCGGGCGAAAAATATTATGTAATTACACAAGTATGCTATGTGCCGGGTTGCGTTTCAGCATGCGCCTCTGCGCTTATTAATCTTTGTTTTGGCACTTCCATGCTTGTTTTTTTGTGCGTTTTTCGTCACTTTGGTTGTTTTTCGCTTGTTTTGTAAGCTAGTCGATCGTGCGACCTCGCCAAGTGTGCTTCGCGTGATTTTTTCGTGACGCGCGCGGTACCCATGGTGACAAAGTCCGAGTGCGGCTTCATTGTCAAGTTAGGTCGCGCATCGTGGCATCTGGCTCTCTTTGACAACCCATCAATCATATAACGTGTGAGTAGGAAGAATAAAGATTCAAAAGCATGATTGAATCGAAACGATAGCCCCCGAGCGTGCCAGGTGCGTATCGACTTTATTTCCTTGATTGATTACACAACATTACAATGGATACTATGTATAATAGGGGCGAAGCAGGCTGATGTTCCATGGACGTTTGGTCTCCTCTTCCGACTTGGAGCTTTTGTTCGGCTCGCGCAAGTCGACGAGGTGGTAGGAGCCGTTGCCCATCGCCTTGCTGACGGCGAACGGTCCTTCCCATGGTGCCGAGAGCTTGTGCATCCCTTTCGACTTTTGGATGAGCCGAAGAACCAAGTCGCCTTCCTGGAAAGAGCGACTTCTGACCCGGCGGCTGTGATAGCGGCGCAGGCTTTGCTGATATATCACCGTCCTGGAGAGTGCGAGTTCGCGAGCTTCTTCCAGGAGGTCGACGCCGACCAGGCGGGCTTCTTCATTTTCTTCCACGTTGTAGAGGGCGACCCGAGGCGAGTCATGCTCGAGGTCGGTGGGCATGACGGCTTCCGCCCCGTACACCATGAAGAATAGCGTGTAGCCGGTGGAACGGTTTGGAGTCGTTCTGATGCCCCAGAGTACGGCTGGTAGCTCGTCCAGCCAGCAACCCGGTGTTCGCTCCAGTGGGACTTGAAGTCGCGGCTTGATCCCGGCCAACACTGTCTGGTTCATTCTTTCCGCCTGCCCGTTTGATTGCGGGTGGGCGACAGACGCCAAGTCGAGACGGATGCCTTTTTGTTTGCAGAAAGCCTTCATCTCTCCTTCAGCGAAATTTGTGCCGTTGTCAGTGATGATGATGTGCGGGTAGCCAAATCGGAAGATGAGCTTCTGGAGGAACTTGGTTGCGGTCTTGCCGTCGAGTTTCTTGATAGGTTCAACTTCAACCCATTTGGTGAACTTGTCGACTGCGACGAGCAAATGTGTCATGCCACCACGAGCTGTTTTGAACTTGCCCACCATGTCTATTCCCCAGACTGCGAATGGCCATGTCAGAGGGATGGTCTTCAGAGCCGTGGCGGGTAGGTGATCCTGCCGGGCGTACTTCTGGCACCCGATGCACCAACGGACGATGTCGGCTGCATCCTGATGTGCAGAGGGCCAGAAGAAACCGTGCCTGAACGCCTTGGCGACCAGGTTGCGGGCGCCGACATGGTGGCCGCAATCGCCCGAGTGGATTTCATGAAGGATGCGCCTTCCCTCTTCCGGCTCGACGCAGCGGAGGAAAACACCCGATGTGCTGCGTTTGTAGAGCTCGTTGTTGATGATGGCGTAAGCTGAGGCCCGGCGCACGACTCACCGTGCTAGGACCTCGTCGGCTGGCAGCTTTTTGGAGGTGAGGAACTCGATGTAGGGTTCCCTCCAGTCGCTTGTTTCTTGGGTTACCGCCACCAGAATTGCATCTGATGATGGCGGGTTGGCGATGTCGATTTCGGCCGGCGGGCGTACCGACGGGTTATGTAGATGGTCGAGGAAGACGCCGGGTGGGACTCGGTCCCGCTTAGACCCGAAGTGAGAGAGTGCGTCAGCTGCCTCGTTCTTCCTCCGGTCGACGTGTTCGAGCTCCATGCCGGCGAAGTGGCCGCCGACTTGATCGACGAGCCGGCGGTAAGCCGCCATGTTGGCATCATTTGCATCCCAGGTCCCCATCGTTTGCTGAACGACGAGGTCGGAATCGCCATAACATTTGATACGGCTGACTCCCACCTCCTTGGCCACGCGTAGGCCGTGTAGGAGGGCTTCGTACTCGGCGACGTTGTTGGTGCAGGTGAAGTGTATCTGCAGCACATATCGCATCTTGTCGCCTTGGGGAGAAGTGAGGACGACTCCAGCCCCCGAGCCCTCATACATCTTTGACCCGTCAAAGAACAGGGTCCATCTGCCGGCTTCATAGGTCGGAGCCGGCAACTGTGTCTCCATCCAGTCGACGAGGAAGTCGGATAGTGACTGCGACTTGATCGCAGTGCGGGCCGCGTAGCTGAGGCCGAAAGGCTGCAGCTCGGAGGCCCATTTGGCAACGCGCCCAGTTGCCTCTCTGTTGCGGATTATTTCAGCTAGGGGAGATGAGCTGACCACCGTCATCGGGTGGCCCATGAAGTAGTGTCGCAATTTTCTTGAAGCAAAGAAAACACCGTATACAAGTTTTTGGTAATGCGGGTAACGTTGCTTCGAATCCGTCAGGACTTCGCTGACGTAGTAAACTGGCCGTTGGACCAGTTGCTCGTGGCCTTCCTCCTTGCGCTCGACGACGACCACCGCGCTGACGACTCGGTTGGTCGCGGCGATGTAGAGGAGCATCGGCTCCTTTTCCAGTGGAGATGCGAGGATCGACGCCTCGGCCAACGTCTTCTTGAGTGCAGTCAAGGCGGCGTCCGCCTCGTCGTTCCAGGTGAACGTGTCCGACTTCTTGAGGAGCCGGTACAGGGGCATGGCCTTCTCGCCAAGTCGTGAGATGAAACGGCTGAGGGCAGCGACACAGCCTGTGAGCCGCTGCACGTCCTGGAGGTTCTCTGGCTTCTTCAGAGCTTCGATCGCCTTGATCTTCTCTGGGTTGGCTTCGATGCCTCGCTCAGAGACGATGAAGCCCAGGAGCTTGCCCGCGTGTACGCCGAAGACGCATTTTTCCGGGTTGAGCTTTATCCTGTACTTGCGGAGGTTGGTGAATGTCTCCGTGAGGTCGGCAATCAGGTCCGTCTTTAGTTTGGACTTGACGACGATGTCGTCCACGTATGCGTGGACGTTGCGGCCGATCTGCTCGTGCAGGCAGTTCTGTATGCACTGCTGGTAAGTCGCTCCGGCGTTTTTCAAGCCGAAGGGCATGGAGACGCAACAAAACGCGCCATAGGGCGTGATGAAAGACGTCTTCTCCTGGTCTTCGGGCGCCATCTTGATCTGGTGGTACCCGGAGTAGGCGTCGAGGAAGCATAGCGCCTCGCACCTTGCCGTCGAGTCGATCAGCTGATCGATGCGAGGCAATGCGAACGGATCCTTGGGACAGGCTCTGTTCAAGCCTGTGTAGTCGATGCACATCCGCCACGTTCCGTTCTTCTTCAGAACGAGCACCGGGTTGGCAAGCCATTCTGGGTGTATGACCTTGGCGATGAACCCGGCAGCTAGGAGCCGGGCTATTTCTTCGCCGATAGCCTTCTGTCTCTCACCAGTGAAGCGACGCAGGAACTGCTTTACCGGCTTCAGCTTGGGGTCAACGTTGAGCTTGTGCTCTGCGAGATCCCTCGGGACGCCTGGCATGTCAGATGGTTTCCATGCGAAGATGTCCCGATTCTCACAGAGGAAGTCGCAGAGCGCGCTTTCCTATGCGATGTCCATGTGCGAGCCGATCACCGCCGTCTTGGAGGAGTCGCCCTCAACCAGCGGGATGCGCTTGGTCTCCTGTGCCGACTGGAACTTGTCGCGTGAGTCCAGAGTCGGCTTTGTCGGAGACCAGTCCCAGGAACTAGGGGTGTCTCTCAAGTGCCAGGAAACGAGTAAGGGGCTGAACACAACGTCAAACAAATCCTCAACAACCTCGGCGACGGTGCTCGTCGAGCTCGGTGAGGAACATCACGGCAGAGAGGTAACACGAGCCGCTACCCAGGTTCAGGCCCACCGTGAGGTGTAAAAGCCCTACGTCCTGCTAAGATGTATTGCACTGCTTGGAGAGGTTCACAGTACAAGGTGCTTGCCGAGGGCACTGCTATGGCTATGGTGGACTATGGTGGAATGAGCTCCGTCTTCTTCTCAGACGTAGCTCCTTGGTTGTGGAATGTTGTGAATGCGGGATCCCCCTCCTAGGTCGTACACTGGCTCCTTATATACTGGGCTTGGTCCTCTTCCCCGAAAATCTCCGGCGGGAAGGGATACCACAATGCCGCCGAGTTGGAGCACAGCGCACAGCGTCGGGGGCGTCCATGGACACGGTCCATGGCAGGGAGCACGTCGTCTTGGCAGAAAAAGCCACCGTCCAACCAGGACGGTGGGCTGGCGCTGCAGAGCTTTGGGGCGCGCCCCACGGTGACGTCGCAGTTGGAGCGTAGCGGCGGCCGGCCGCTTTATCACCAATTTGGCAAGTCTTGGAGTCCGCTTTGCTTGCCGCAGCTCCTTTGACCACTTTATACACGAGAATGGCAACTGCGGCGTCTTCGTCATCGCGCGCAGGCGCGCGCGTCACTCATGTGCGCTCTGCAGCGGTGCAGGAGCTTGCTTCCACTTGAAGGAACCCCGCGAGGCCTGAACCCTCGCCGAGGTTTTGTAGCCGTTGACTTCTCGCGAGGGAAAACCTCCCGAGGGTGGCGCGGAGACGCGCCAGGGCCTGAAGATCTTCTAGGAGAGGCCTTCCCGAGGCAGAGGTCCCTCTCGAGGCCTCCAGGCCGATCGTTTGGTCCTTAGCAGAAATGCTCGGTCGAGCAAATAAGCCCTCGCGAGGGAAAATGCCTCGCGAGGCTCGCCAGGCTGAAAGCCTGGTCCTTAGCAGAAATTCCTGCGGAGCGTTCGAGGGCTGTGGCAGGCCGGCCCATGACACCCTGGTTTTCACTGGGCCGACAGTAGCCCCCGGGCCCGCGATGGGCACGTTGGAGCTCCTCAGGCGGAGGCGAATCGTCGTGGGCCCAAAGAAGCCTGCGAAGCCCGAGACACGTGGAGCGTCACGGCCGGGCACGATCCCACGATCTCCTCTGAAGTAACGGGCGTGGTGGTGGGTCCCGCCACGTCCCTGTAACGGCTCGATGAGCCGATATAAGGCGAAGAGCTCGGCGCAGGCGGCCATCACTTCACTCGTTCCCCTTTCATCTCCTTCCTCCCAGCGCTCAATCCCCAATCTCCTCCTTCGCGACCTTGCTGCAATGGCGCCCAAGAAAGCCACCGCTGCTTCGAAGGGCAAGGCAGTGGCGCAGGGCGGCGAGTCCGCTGAGGCGCAGCGGGACGGCGACTTCGAGCCGGCTCTGAGCGGCTCCCGCTTCGAGACGGAGGCGCAGCTGGACAAGGTGCGCCACATGGCGGCTCGAAGACCAACGAGCACGGCGCCACGGTGCTCAAGCGCGCGGGCAACTCCCACGGCAGCTTCTACCCCATCTTCATGCACTCTCTCTTCGCCGGGCTCGTTCCTCCCTTCTCCGATTTCTTCCTGGCGGTCCTGGAGCGCTACCAGATCCAGGTTCTCCATCTCCACCCCAACTCCATCCTCGTCCTCGCCATCTTCGCCTACCTCTGCGAGGCGTACATCGGCATTCCGCCTTCGGTGGACCTCTTCCGCAGCTTCTACGCGCTCCGGTTCACGGCGAACAAGGAGCGGTCGGGTGCGTGTCCTTCCGCATCACCGACGGCATGAAGGGCGTCTACATCCCCATCGCGCGGAACGGCGAGAACATCGTGACCAGCGTGACGAAGAAGGTGGAGGACTTCCGCAAGCGCTGGTTCCTCATGCAGTTCGGGAGCCAGAGCGCCTTCTTCGAGCTGCCTGAAGCGCCTCCGACGAAGAGGGCGAGCTGGTCCTCCAAGGGCTCAAGGGCGCGACGCTTGGCCCTGTGGTGAGGCGCTTGAGGGACCTCCGCGAGGCCGGCCTCACCGGGCAGATGGTGGCCAAGGACTTCGTGAGGCGCCGCATCGCTCCGCTCCAGAGGCACGCGGACGCGATGTGGCTGTACTCCAACCAGAGGGACAAGATGCGCCTGAGCGCTACCCTCTACACGAAGGAGGAGTTGCACGCCCTCATGGAGACTCTCTTCACGTCCCAGACATCCCGCGCCCACTGACCAGACTGTGCCGCTTCATCGGATCGATCTCGGGCGCCGCGTCTCGCATGTGCAGGCGATGCCGAAGTTCGACCAGTGGGGCCTGGTGCCTAAGGGGCACGTTGGGCCTCGCGAGGACCCGGAGTCTGCGGCGCAGGGGGCGCCAGTTGAGGGCGACGAGGAGACGACGGAGACGCCCGCAGAGTCCGATGCGGGCGCGACCGGCGCCTCGGGAGACGCCGCTTCCTCGGCGGGGAATTCGAGCGCCTCGAAGAGTGCGGCGCCTGAAGCTGAGGTCCACGAGATCTCCTCAGGCAGCGGCGACGAGTTCGTGGTTGCCCCCTCGCGGCGTGTTGAGGGGAGGAGGAGAGCGACGATGACGATGCTTCGTCGGGCCACTGCGAGCCTCGCTCCAAGGCGATCCACGACAGGAACGCCGGGGCCCAGGAGGAGACAGAGGCACGGACGAGCGCGGAGCCCAGTGCTCCGCCCGCGAAGCGGAAGAAGAGGAAGTGGGTCGACACCGCGGCGTAAGTTTTTGTACTCCCTTTCCTGTTTGATGTTGTTCTTGGTGTATGCCTCTCGAGGGGTTTCTGAGTCTTTTCCTCTCCAGACGCACTGAGGAGCCAAAGAGGCGGAGGCTCCGGAGACTTGGAGAGATCTCCGGCTCTGCCGCGGCGTCCGCGACGCCCACAACTGAAGAGGTGCACCACGAGGCCACCGCTTCCTCTCCCGAGGCTGCGACGCCACCTCCTGGGGCGGAGGAGCGCCACGAGGAGAGGGAGGAGGAGGCTGAGGTGACGACGCCGCCGCCTTCGCGGCCTGACGCTTCTCCCGCGCAGCAAGAGAAGACGCCGGAGATGGACGCGGCAAGGACCACGCCGCCGGCGAAGGAGGGCACGGCGGGAACAGCTGCGTCTGCAGAGACGCACGCTGACGTCGACATGGAGGACACCACGGTGCCGTCGCCTCCACCGAGCTCGGGCCTTGGAGGGCCTACGGTGGGCGCTGAGGCTGCCGCGGGGACGGCCTCAGCAGAGAAGGCCAACCCTGCTCCTGAGGAGGAGGAGAGTGCTCCCCAGGGGCAGAAATGGCGGAGCTGATGGTGGGGGCGCCTCGAGCCCCCAGAAGGCTCCCAGCGCAGAAGGCGAGGGGGGCTCTCGCCAGAGCCCCCAGAAGGCCCCTTGCACGGAAGAAGAGGGAGGCTCCCAGCAGAGCCCCCAGGCGCGCCTCGAGGACACCCAGAGCCCAAGGCGCGATGCCCCGGAGTCCTCAGCAGGCGCTGGCGCTTCCAGGCCCTCTGGAGAATCGTGGGCCCTAGCCTTGCTGGGTCGGCGCCCTGTCGCAGCTCGCCGAGAGGCCGTCCTTCGCTCGGCGAGGGAGGTGCTCGATGGGCTCGAGGCCCAGCTCGCTGAGGAAGACCGCACCAGGGCGGAGGAGGTCGCCGAGCTTGCGCGGGGCTGGGCTTGCCTCCAGGAGACCGTGGAGCGCTGCCGCCGGAAGGACGAGGCAGCCCAGGCGCAACGCGAGGCGGCGCTGCGCTCTGCTGAAGAGATCCGCATCAGCGTGGTCCGCGAGGTCGAGGAGACCCTTGCGGACCTGAGCGCTAAGCGCGAGGCTCTCGAGGCGGAGACGGAGGCCAAGCATCAGGAGCTGGCGGCGCGCGAGGCGGCGGTCTCCACCAAGCACAAGGAGCTCCTAGACCGCGAGGCGGGATCATTGCCGAGTCGGAGACCGTGCGGCAAGGCCTGGAGAAGCTCCGCGAGGACCTGCGTGTCCGTGAGAACCAGATGGTGCAGCGCGGGGCAGAACTTGATGCCCGCGAGACCGAGCTACGCAAGCGCGAGGAACAGGTCGAACAGATCGAGAAGGATCAGTCTGCGCAGCGGGAGCACCTGGAGTCTCGCGAGAGCAAAGTCACTCAAGACGAGGCGTTCTACCAGAAGCGCCTCGCGCTGACCAACGAGAACCTCCGCAAGAAGGAGGAGCAGCTGGCGGAGGAGTCCGCGACCAAGGAGCAGCTCTTCCGCGACAATTGCAGGAAGGACTTCGCGGACAAGGCCAAGAAGCAGGAGGCGCGCTTCACGAAGAGACGCAACGAGCTCGAGGCCCGCATCAGGGAGCTTGAGGCTCAGAAGAAGCGATTCGACTCCCGCCTTCATGACGCTGTGGAGGCTCGGAAGCACGCGGAGCAGGACCTTGCCTCCTTGACGCAGGACATGAACGAGATGCAGCAGCAGGTGGGGCCTGTTGTGGAACTCGTCGAGGAAGCTCGGCGGAGCGCTCTGACTGCGCAGGTCTTGTCGCGCCAGCGGGAGCGCATGTTTGCTTCCTTGGTGAGGCGTGCGCGTGCTGCGCGGCCGCCTGGGGACCGAAGCCCCCAGGCTCTCTGTCGAGGGGAACCACGACGTCGCCATCTACCTTGGCTTCTTCGAGCAGCTCCTCACCAAGTTTGAAGAGGTCGTGACGAACCTCGACGACTTGGTCGACACCGAGAGCCGCGAGCTCCTTGGCGTCGCGATCGGCCAAGTCTTCGCCAACCTTGCACACCTCCACCCCGGCTTCGATTTCGCGTCTGTGATGGAGCCTCTGGAGAAGGAGCTCGCCTCGAAGCTGGACGCCTCGGTGTGGGACGACGTGGAGAAGTACACTCAACGCTTCAAGAGGGTCGAGGTCGAGGAGAGCGACGACGAGGCTGGTGCTGAGGAGGTGGATGACGAGGACGTCGACGGCGACGACGACAACCCCGCTGCTTAGGTTGCCCCTGTAGAGAGATGTGCCAAGGGCACTAGTTATCTTAAGACTTGTCGCTTTTATTTCGTGCTGGTTTGTAAAGACACTTTACTTTGTGCAAGTGTGAGTGCCCCTCGGGAGGCCTTTTATCTGTTCCCTCATGTCTTTTTCGCTCTACGTCGTTAGGACCCTGCTCTTAGCGCAAATAGCACCGCCGCTTCGGTATGCCGGAGTCAGGGCTCGACAAGGCCGGGGGGTGCGTAAGGCTTAGAGAGGTAAGAGCCCTCGAGGCGCGATGCTCAGGGGCTCCCCTTTGACGTGCAAGCAGCCCATGAGGCGTAAGAGAGAAAAGAGAGGCTCGAGGGGCGACAAAACCAGCGAGAGGGAAAAAGAGCTCATGAGGCGTAAGTTCTGGACTTAGCTCTGGCGAGACGCCTGCTTTGTAGAGGGTGTTGTGTTCCTGGTGAGGTGTTCTCCCTCTCGAGGCTGCCTGACTGGCTTGGAGCTTTTGGAGCCCTGCAAGGCGTCTTGTTCCCTGTGTTGAGAGAGAGAGAGAGGCGAACCCACAAGCAAAGCATAGTTGTACAACTCATGCGCGCTCATAGATTTCCTCATGGGTATCTCACGAGGAGAATAAGCACCAAGGTCCTTGGTGAGGTGACGTGCATGGGAGCTAACCCACGAGTCAGAGCTCTTTGGTGAGATAACGGTCGTGGGCGGAGAGCCACGAGTTAGAGCTCGGATCCTTTGGATTTTACGATGCTGCTGGGATGCTCCCGAGACACAGGCACCGTGCTCAGCCCCCGCTCGCGAGGTGCGCATGGGGAAAAATGTGAGCGCGAATGAAATGTAAGAAAACAAACTCACCAAGCAATATTACATAACGGCGCCGAAGCGCAATAGGTTCATGATGACCTGAAATTGTTCATTACACTTGGCGAGGCCAAGACAAAGTCCGCCATGTCTGGGCATGGGGTTCCACATGGAGTGGCTGAGGCTTCCCGCGGCCCGTGGCAACGCGTTGTAGGAAACTCTCAGTGGAGATGGCCCTCGTGAAGGGAAAGCTTGGTGAAGCTGGGAGGTGAAGACGCGTGCTTCCCTCTTGAGACAAAAAATGCCTGCCGCGACGTGATCACGGGTAGAACTTGCGTAGGTGCTCGATGTTCCATGGATTTTTGATCGGATCGCCGTCTTCCGTCTCGAGCCGTACCGCGCCAGGCCTGGCGATGTGCGCGACCCTGTAGGGGCCTTCCCACATGGGTGAGAGCTTGTGGAGGCCTTCTCTGGAGAGGATCCTCCTGAGGACGAGATCGCCTGTCTCGAGGGTGCGCGGCCGTATGTGGCGGCTGTGGTAGCGGCGCAGGTCTTGCTGGTACTTCGCCGCTCGGAGGGCGGCACGGCGGCGTAGTCCATCGAGCAGCAGCAAGTCGTCGTTGTGGAGCTCCTCTTGGTTGTCCTCGTTGAAAGCAAGGATCCGTGGGGACCCATGCTTGATCTCGGTGGGGAGGACTGCTTCAGCGCCATAGACGAGAGCGAACGGCGTTTCTCCAGTGGGCTTCGTGGCGGTGGTGCGGATGGACCAGAGCACGGAGGGGAGCTCTTCAATCCAGTTCTTGCCGTGGGCCTTGAGGCGATTGAAGCTTCTTGTCTTGAGGCCCTTGAGCACTTCTGCGTTCGCCCGCTCAGCCTGCCCGTTGCTTCGTGGATGAGCCACCGAGGCGAAGCAGAGCCGTGTGCCGAGACTCTCGCAGTAGGCCCTGAAGATGCCGCTGGTGAACTGCGAGCCGTTGTCGGTGATGATGCGATTTGGCACGCCGAAGCGACAGGCCAGGCCTCTGATGAATTTCACCGCTGATCTCGCCGGGATGGTGCGCACCGCTTCAACCTCCGCCCATTTGGTGAACTTGTCGATGGCGACGTAGAGGTAGCGGTAGCCCCCGCTGGAGCGTGGGAAAGGTCCCAGGATGTCCAGCCCCCAGACCGCGAAGGGCCAGGAGAGAGGGATGGTCTGGAGCCCCAGTGCGGGCTGGTGGACTTGCTTGGCGTGGAACTGGCATGCCTCGCAAGCCTGGACAACGGCGGTTGCATCTTGAAGTACTGAGGGCCAATAGAAACCACTCCTGAAGACTTTCCCTGCGAGGGTGCGTGATGATGAGTGGTGGCCACATTCTCCACTGTGTATGTCCTTGATCAGCTGGCGGCCTTCTTCAGGGGGGACGCATTTTAGTGCAACTCCATTTGGACGCTTGCGGTACAGGTCTCCCTCGTGAAGGCAGTATGACTTGGCCTGGCGAGCAACTCTCTCTGCTTCTGCGTCCTCTTCAGGGAGGACTCCGTCCCTGAGGTACTCCTTGAGCTCATCGATCCAGCCCGTCTCTTGGTGTGTCATGGCCAGCAGCAGGCGTTCCCCTGTGGGTGGACCGCAGCTGGTGCTCCAGATGTTGTGGTGGTGGGAGCTCTTCGTCCATGTTCATTTCAACGCTTCTTTTGGCTGTTTCACCGATGCCCTGGTGAGCCTCTCCTCGAACACGCCCGCCTGCTGGGCTTCTCTGCGTGATGCTCGCCTGGCGATGTCGTCGGCCTCCTGGTTCTCCCTTCGTGGGATGTGCCTGAGCTCCATCCCCTTGAAGTGTTTCTCGAGCTTGCGGACCTCCTCGAGGTAAGCGGCCATATGGCCGTCCTTAGGCGTGTAGCTCTTGTTGGAGAAGTTGACGAGGAGCTGGGAGTCGCCCTTGATGAGTAAGCGCTTGATGCCGAGGGCGATTGCGGCTCTGAGCCCGGCGAGGAGGCCCTCGTACTCGGCGATGTTGTTGGAGACCTTGTCTGTCGTGAAGCACAGCTGGACGGCGTAGTAGAGCTTGTCGCCCTTGGGTGAGGTCAGGACGACGCCAGCCCCAGCGTTCTGGCATGCGAATGCTCCGTCGAAGTGCATGGTCCAGTGGCTTGGCACCGTGTCTCCTGCTGGCGTGGATTCTGCCTCATGAGGCTCTTCTTGCTGCGTGTCTGTCCACTCGGCGACGAAGTCAGCCAATGCTCTCCCCTTGATGACCCTGGTGGTGTCGAAGCGCAGGCCAAAAGGTTGCAGCTCAATGTTCCACCCTGCGACGCGGTCAGTGGCGTTTGGATTGCGCAGGATCTGCTCCAGAGGGAATGATGTGACCACCGTGATGGGGTGGCCCTGGAAGTAGTGGCGCAGCTTCCTGGAAGCGATGAGGAGCGCGAGGAGGAGCTTCTGCTGCATAGTGTACCGCTCGCGAGCATCTCGCAGCACAGTGCTGACGAAGTAGACGGGATGCTCGACGAGGGCTGTCGATGGTGACGCAGCGCTGGGTTCCTCGGGAGCCTTGTCGAGCCTCTCGAGAGGTGGACCCTCGACGAGGGTGCCTTCTGGTTGCGCGGGCTCGGCATGGGGCTCAGGGCCTGAAGAGGATGTTTCCTTGTCGGGGGGATCTGGGCTTGGCGTGGCGGTGTCCTTCTTGGCGAGGACTGGCTCTTCCCTTTCTGCCACCAAGGCTGCGCTCACTGTTTGTGGAGTGGCTGATAGGTACAGCTTCAGATGCTCGCCGGGCCTTGGGGCAACCATGACAGGTGGGCTAGCCAAGTACTTCTTCAGGTCTTCAAATGCCTTGTCCGCCTCAGGCGTCCACTTGAACGTGCCAGACCGCTTCATGAGCTTGAAAAATGGCAGCGCCCTCTCGCCGAACTTGGAGATGAAACGGCCGAGGCTGGCCATGCATCCCGCGAGGCGCTGCATGTCCTTAAGGCGACGAGGTGGCTGCATCTCTTCTATGGCTTTGATCTTGTCAGGATTCGCTTCTATGCCGCGGTGAGACACTAGGAACCCGAGGAGTTTGCCTGACGGTACCCCGAAGACGCACTTGGCGGGGTTCAGCTTGATGCTTACTTTGCGCAGGCTGGCAAAGGTCTCCTCGAGGTCCTCCATGAGGGTGTGCTCTTCGCGAGTCTTGACCACGATGTCGTCGACGTAGGCTTCTGCATTTCTTCCCATCTGAGCCCCCAAGGCCTTCCTCATGAGCCTCTGGAAGGTGGCGCCGGCGTTCTTCAGGCCAAAGGGCATGCAGACGTAGCAATACACACCACAAGGGGTGAGGAATGCTGTCTTCTCCTCATCCTCCTTCGCCATCTTGATCTGGTGGTAGCCTGAGAAGGCATCCAGAAAACAGAGGAGGTCGCAGCCGGCGGTGGAGTCCACGATCTGGTCTATCCGAGGCATGGGGTACGGGTCCTTGGGGCAGGCCTTGTTGAGGTCGGTGTAGTCGATGCAGAGCCTGCCGCCCCCGGTGTGCTTGGGAACGACCACCGTGTTGGAGAGCCATGTGGGGTGTGGAACTTCTCTGATGATGTGCGCTTCTTTTAACTTCTCTACTTCCTTGATGATGAACTCTTGCTTCTCTGGCGCCTGGCGCCGTGCTTTCTGCTTCACGGGGCGTGCGTTTGGACACACGGCTAAGTGGTGCTCGATCACCTCCCTCGGTACTCCGGACATCTCTGACGGTGTCCATGCGAACATGTCAGAGTTTGCCCTGAGGAAGGCGACGAGCGCGCTTTCCTATTTGGGAGGCAAGCCAGCGCCTATGGTGACGCTAGCCCCCGAGCCGCTGGCGTCCAGTGACACCTTCTTCGTGGCTGCCTGCTCCTGTGAGAACAGCTGCTTCTTCTTCGCGGGCCTCTCGAGGGGCTCCATGTCCTCATCAGCGGGAATGCCACGGCAGCGGCCTTGTAGGCGGTCTCGACAGAGCGCATTGCGTCCTGGACTTGACCGTGGATGGCGATGGTGCCGCCGCTGCCTGGAAGCTTGACGATGTTGTAGGCATGGTGAGTGACAGCCATGAACTTCGCGAGGGCGGGGTAGCCGAGGATGGCGTTGTAGGGCAGGCCAATGTGTGCGACGTCGAAGTCGATCTGCTCGGTGCGGTAGTTCTGCGGCGTGCCGAAGGTGACCGCGAGCCTCACCTGCCCCAGAGGTGTGGTAGAGCCACTTGTCACCCCCGTGAAGGGCCTAGAGGGCATGAGCCACTCGTAGGGCACTTGAAGCTGCTCGAAGGTCTCGACAGAGATGACGTTCAAGCCCGCACCCCCATCTATAAGCGTCTTGGCGACGGCGATGTTGTTGATGATGGGGGTGCACACCAGTGGGATGGTGCCTACTGCCTTGGTCGACTTGGGGTGGTCCTTGGAGTCGAAGGCGATGGTGTACTGTGACCACTTGAGGGGCTGGGAAGCCTCAAGCCCTGGAAGCGCTGCGCTGACCTCGCGAGAGAATTGCTTGAAGTGGTTGTTGGACTTGGGCGCTTGGGACCCGCCGAGGATGCAGGCTATTGCCCCCTGAGGGGCCTGGTAGCCCCCAGGGTTCTCGTCGGGGAGGTTGCCGTTTTGCCCAGCGTTATTCCCCCGAGCCTGTGCTGGAAGTTGTGGCGTCCACCTCCGCGGCCACCACGGCCTCCGCCGCGGCCGCCGCGGCCCTGGTTCTTCTCCCGCTCCTTGCTGAGCTGCTTGAGCTCCCAGCAGTCTTCAGTGGCGTGGTTGTGCCTGTTGTGGTAGATGCAGTATGGGCGATTGTCCGCCTTTTTCTCTTCAGCCGCCGGAGAGGCCTCGCGAGGCTGCTTTGCGTCAGGCTCTGCCGCGAGGATGGCGGTGGTCTTGCGCTTCTCTGCAGGCTTCTTCTTGCTCCTGGACCCCTCTGGAGGGTCCTCCTCCACTTCCTTCTTGACGAAGAGGAGGCCCTCTTCAGCCTTGGCGCACTTGTCAGCCAGATCAAAGAGCTTCACCACAGAGGAGAGGTGTCGTGGATGCCGAGCTTCTCGAGCATCCTGTGGTTCGTGACGCCCTCCCTGAAGGCGGAGATGACGTGCGAGTCCGGGATGTTCGGAATCTTGTTGCGGACCTGGCTGAAGCGCTGGATGTATCTGCGGAGGGTCTCGTCAGGCTTCTGGCGCACCGCGCGAAGGTCGTTGTAGGTGAGCGCGTTCGTAGGTGCCCTTGAAGTTGGCGACGAAGACCTTGCAGAGGTCCTCCCACGTGTCGATGGTGTTCTCGGGGAGGTTCATGAGCCACGAGAGCGCGGAGTCCTTGAGCGCCATGGAGAGCCAGTTGGCCATCACCTTGTCGTCGCCTCCCAGCTTGGATGGAGACGGTGTAGAGCTGCAGGAACTCCAGAGGGTTGGTCCTGCCGTCGTAGCGTGGAGGGAGGTCTGGCTTGAACTTCACAGGCCAGACGACGCGGCGCAGGTTGCGGGTGAAGGCGGTGCAGCCCGTGGCGTAGTCACGGCGCCACCAGCGAGTACGCCGCGGTTCTGGCGACCTGCAGCGGCATCTCCTGCACGACGCGGTTGTGGCGGTCCCTCTGGCGCTCGATCTCCACGCGGGCATCCGCCGGAGTCCGCTGCACAATCTGGCAGTCGTGCGGCGAGGATGCGTGCGACGCGGCGCGGTGGTTTGCTGCCGGAGCTGCAGCTGGAGGAGGTGGCGGAGGCGGAGGGGGAGGAGGAGCGCCGTGCGCTATGTTCCCCTCGCGTCCGGAGTGGCGCACCAGCGAGCGAGGGTGCTGGTGCTGCAGTGGTGGCGGCAGGAACGGCGGCGGCGTTGATGAGCTCCTCGAGACGCCCAGCCAGTTGTCGTGGCCCGCCTGCGTGGGACGGTAGCGCAGCAGCTCTTGCGCCATCAGCAGCGCGGTGGCTGGACTGGGCGCTGCTCGGCCCATCGTGGAGGCGCTCTCGCGCCTGGATGGGTGCAAGGAGGAAGCTCCCTCGTCCTCGCCGTCGATGCCGTCGTTGCCGCTGCCGTTGCCGCCGTCGTCCTCAGGGTGCTCGACGCGCGGCTCGGCGTTGCGCTCTGAAGCGCGGTTGGCGCGTGGGCGACCACGCGGGTTGTGGTTGGCGGCGGGCTCGGTGTTGGCCCTGCCGGACGTCCGTCGCGCGAGACGCGCAGCTCGCGTGTCAGTCATGGCGCGGAGAGGTTGAAGAAGTTGAAGACGCGCCTCAGCCCCCTACCTGGCGCGCCAAATGTCGGAGACTAGTCCCAGGAACTAGGGGTGTCTCTCAAGTGCCAGGAAACGAGTAAGGGGCTGAACACAACGTCAAACAAATCCTCAACAACCTCGGCGACGGTGCTCGTCGAGCTCGGTGAGGAACATCACGGCAGAGAGGTAACACGAGCCGCTACCCAGGTTCAGGCCCACCGTGAGGTGTAAAAGCCCTACGTCCTGCTAAGATGTATTGCACTGCTTGGAGAGGTTCACAGTACAAGGGTGCTTGCCGAGGGCACTGCTATGGCTATGGTGGACTATGGTGGAATGAGCTCCGTCTTCTTCTCAGACGTAGCTCCTTGGTTGTGGAATGTTGTGAATGCGGGATCCCCCTCCTAGGTCGTACACTGGCTCCTTATATACTGGGCTTGGTCCTCTTCCCCGAAAATCTCCGGCGGGAAGGGATACCACAATGCCGCCGAGTTGGAGCACAGCGCACAGCGTCGGGGGCGTCCATGGACACGGTCCATGGCAGGGAGCACGTCGTCTTGGCAGAAAAAGCCACCGTCCAACCAGGACGGTGGGCTGGCGCTGCAGAGCTTTGGGGCGCGCCCCACGGTGACGTCGCAGTTGGAGTAGCGGCGGCCGGCCGCTTTATCACCAATTTGGCAAGTCTTGGAGTCCGCTTTGCTTGCCGCAGCTCCTTTGACCACTTTATACACGAGAATGGCAACTGCGGCGTCTTCGTCATCACGCGCAGGCGCGCGCTCACTCTGCGGCGGGCGCAGAGCCCATGTGCGCTCTGCAGCGGTGCAGGAGCTTGCTTCCACTTGAAGGAACCCCGCGAGGCCTGAACCCTCGCCGAGGTTTTGTAGCCGTTGACTTCTCGCGAGGGAAAACCTCCCGAGGGTGGCCGGAGACGCGCCAGGGCCTGAAGATCTTCTAGGAGAGGCCTTCCCGAGGCAGAGGTCCCTCTCGAGGCCTCCAGGCCGATCGTTTGGTCCTTAGCAGAAATGCTCGGTCGAGCAAATAAGCCCTCGCGAGGGAAAATGCCTCGCGAGGCTCGCCAGGCTGAAAGCCTGGTCCTTAGCAGAAATTCCTGCGGAGCGTTCGAGGGCTGTGGCAGGCCGGCCCATGACACCCGTTTTCACTGGGCGACAGGCTTCTTGACGATGGTTCATGTCGTTGGGGTCGACTTGCAGTTTGAGTTTCTCAAGCTGCTCCGTGGCGATGACGGACTCGGCAAAGACGACGTTGCCCTTCTCGCACTCGATGGCGCGGTCGACGTCGCCGTACAGTGATGAGAGCCGTTTCGGACCCGGCAGTTTCATCTTCAGGTAGGCGTAGCAGGGCCTTGCATGAACTAGTGCGTAGGCGGGTCGCCCAAGATCGCGTGGTACGAACTGCGGAAGTTCACACACCTCGAACCAGATCTTCTCGAGCCGGAAGTTCTTGGCGGAGCCGAAGACGACGTCGAGTGCGATTTTGCCTAGCGGGTAGGCCTTCTTTTCCCGGACGAT